>JBBGZY010001112.1:445000-1645000 GCA_037952925.1 Lithobates clamitans | reverse complement strand
ACCCTCCCCCGCCCAATACAACAGGGTATAGCTCCTCAAAAAAATGTGGGTACTGTAAGGATAAGTTTCCAAAATCCCATCCCAAGTCCTGCTATAAATGTATTATTAAATTAGCAGGGAAAGAGGCTTCAAACTTAATGAAGGAGTTTTTCATCCATGCAGACGGAAATGCTGGCAACAGTCAAATCTTTCCTTGAAGCTGCTGGGCAATCAACAGTCCAGGGCCCTGACCCAGAGGAGCTTGCCCCTAGAGAAGGCCCATCTTCCCAGGAAAGTCTCTCCGGAAGGGGACCTAGTGCTCTCCTCCCACCCTCACAGTCACTACCTCAAGCTCAGGTAGAGGTGGATGGGGGAGAAATGGAAAGCCAGGTCAAATCAGACCACAGCTCAGATGGGGAGGTGGATTCAGACCAGCTAAGTGAGACACAGGAGGATGTCAGGCTAAGGAGACACCTCTTCACCCTGGAGGATCTGGATGGGCTCCTACAGGCGATATATGCCACAGGACATTCCAGAGACCCCCAGAGTGACCTCTGCACAGGACAAGGTATACAGGGGACTGAGCAAGGCACAATCCAGGGTGTTCCCTCTCCATCAGTCCCTAAAGGATCTGATTCTACAAGAATAGAGGGAACCTGAAAGTTGAATTGTCAGGCAAAAAACCTGGAAAAGGAGATTTCCCTTTTAAGGGGGTAAAGCTAAGTCATTTTTTAAGCTCCCAAAACTGGATGTAAATCTGTCTTCAGTCACCAAGCAGTCTGACCTCTCCCTTGAGGATGCAGGTAGTTATAATGCTCTGATGGACCGTAAATCAGAATCCCTCCTTAGAAAGGCTTGGGATGCAAATGCATCAGCCATGGGTCCAGCCTTAGCGGCAGCCTGTGTAGGCAGAAATGCAGGCTTCTGGGTGGAGAAGCTGACCAAACACCTGTCACAGGAATCCGAATCAGATGACATCCTTGACTCCCTATCAGTGATTGTAAAAGCCATCGCACAGCTTGCAGATGCCGCAGTTAAGTCTGCAAGAGCCTCGGCTAAGATGGCAGCATTAATCCAACTCAGCTAGAAGAGCTGTCCTGGATTAAGGCCTGGGAAGCAGATGTCGTATCAAAGGGTAAACTATGCGGCCTTCCCTTTTAGGGCTCATTGCTGTTTGGCCAGAGCCTAGATGAGGTCCTGTCTAGGTCCTCAGAAAAGATTAAGAAGTTTCCAGTAAAGCCCAAGAAGGAAAAAAAATGTAAATGTTGTGGCTCCCCAGGGCAACCGCAGCATAGAGCCAAAAATGAGCACAACGGGGTGGGGCAATGGTAGGGGAAGGCAAAGAAACTAAGTGACGCCAAGATCAGGGTGGGGGGTTGGCTGTCTCACTTTGTCCCACAGTGAGAAAAGATATCAGACAGCGCCTACATCTGCCAGATCCTGCGAGAAGGTTATCGCCTGGAGTTTTCGGCAAAACCCCCCTTATGATCAACCTTACACATATTTCCCCCCCCCCCCCCCCCCGGGATGCCCTGAAAAGATCAGCCCTTCTGGATGGTATCCAGGAATTGGTAGAACAGCAGGTGGTGGAAGAACAACAATACCAAGGATTCTATTCCCATGTATTCGTTTTTTCGCAAGCCGTCAGAAAATGATCGGCTTATAGTAAACCTAAGAAACCTGAACAAGTTGAGAATACAAAAAAATTATGATGGAGAGTATCTACTCTGTACACAAAAAACCTCATGAAGGAGGCCTTCACAATGACACTAGTCCTCAAGGATGCCTACCTGCGTATTCCAATTCACTTGGATCATCAGGCATTCTTGAGGTTCGCAGTAGTCATCAGAGGGGGGATTTTTCGCTGGCAGTTCAGAGCCCTCCCATTCAAGTTACCAGCCAGCCCAAGGATTTTTACCAAAATCCTAGCAGAAGCAGTATCCTTTCTACATCTCCAGTGTATAACTCTGATTCCCTACCTGGATGACCTACTGGTCTCTGGACCATCAGTTGCCAAGTCAGATCAGACACCAACAAGGTAATGTCGGTCCTAGAAACCCTGGGCTGGATAAACAGCATGGAAAAATCCTCCCTCAAATCAGAACAGGTCAAGACCTTCCTAGGCTACCTAGTAGATGCCAAACTACAGAAGCTCTTCTTGCCAAAGGACAAGGTGGCAAAACTAGCGTCATCAGTGGGGGAACTGGTAAAAAAACAAGCCACGCTCCACAAGGGAGGTGCTAAAAACCCTGAGCCTGATGTCGGCAAGTATACCGGCCATCGTTTGAGCACAGATTCACTCAAGAGTCCTTCACTTCTGCCTCCTGTCCTCCTAGAACAAGAAGAGGGAGTCCCTTGACCAGGAGATAGTGCTCACCGCTCAGGTCCTAGCCTCCCAAGAGTGATTCCCACACCTGGGGGTGACTAAAAACCGGTGACTAAAAAAAATCTTAAAAATTTTGAAGACTTTCTGTTGCTGGGGTATAGAAAAACATGACCTTCACCACTGTCCCGGTTATTTTGGAGTTTCTCAAGGATTGAGTAGAGAAGAGCCTAGTGGTCAGCACCCTTCGAGTACACATCACAACACTCTCGGCCTACCTTGATACAAAACTAGCAAAGAAAGACGATTCCTGGTGGCCAGGGAAAGGGTTTCTCAGTCTCCAAAGGCAGTTTTCCCACCATGGGACCTGACAAGGGCATTAGAGGCATTTTATCTAAACACCCATTTGAACCTATAGAGGCGGTTCCTTTTAAGTTTTTAACCTTAAAATTATCATTTTTGTTAGCAATTACCACGGCCAGGAGGTTTGGGGATCTACAAGGGCTGTCCACGAAGGAACCCTTCCTCTTGATACAGCCAGATAGTCACCCTCAGGCCAGACCCTTTGTGTCTACCAAAGGTAGCATCCTTATTTCATAGGACACAAGAAATAACACTGCCGTCCTTCTGTGATATACCAAAAAACGAGAAAGAAAAGAAATTTAATTGCCTGGCAGTAAGAAGGTGTCTCCTTACTGTACCTATTTAAAGTGTTTAGGTGATCCAATCGCCTACCAGTTTTATATGCTGGGCCAAGGAAGGGACTTCAGGCTTCTAAAGCCTCAGGCGCGAGGTGGATCAGGGGAGCTATCTCCCTGGCTTATGAGAGTTCTGGGGTCCCAGCACCAGCAAAGGTTAAGGCCCACTCAACCAGGTCACTAGCAACTTCCTGGGCTGAGAAAACAGGGGCCTCCTGAGAACAAATCCGCAGCGTGGCCACCTAGTCCAGTCAGGATACGTTCCTGAAGCACTACCATGTGGAAGTGTTGTCACAGCAAGACTTGGCCTTCGGCCGGAAGGTCCTGCAAGCTGTGGTCCCACCGTGAAGGTAGGCCTGTGTTTACTTGATTATCCTCTCAAGTGTGCCATCCTGGAAGGTGATAGGAGAAAACCTACATTAGACTTCTCGGTAACGGTATTTCTACGAACCTTCCAGGATGGCAGGCCTACTTCCTGCCCTATGGTGGAGGGAAAATTAGTTGAACACTAGGTGGTGAGTACCTATGTGGTGTGATTCTCCTTGTGAACCGGTTCGGGGTTACCGGTAAGTCTAACGTAGGTTTTTGGTGAGATGCTTCAATTTTGGGAAAACAGCATCTGATAGATATTATGAACTCGTTCCCATTTGGATTCAGTGACCAAGTGCACAACATGGACAGACAAACAGCTATTACCTTGTTGCAGTTAGACTGCATACCTTTTTGTTATTCTGAAGTTCAGAATAACAAAAGGTATGCAATCTGACTGCAATAAAGCAATAAAAAAACCTGCAATGTACAGTTAGGTCCATATATAGTTGGACACGGGCACAATTTTCATACTTTTGGCTCTGCCACCAGAATAAAATTAAAATTAAACAATCCAAATAAATTTGAAGTGCAGACTTTCAGCTTTAATTCAAGGGATTGAACATAAATATCATGTACAATTTTTTAGGGCTGCAACTAACGATTATTTTCATAATCGATTAATCGGCCGATTTATTTTTTCGATTAATCGGATAAAATCTTAAAAAAAACATAATATGCCATTTTTCCATTTATTTAAAAGTAACAATGAAAAAACTGAGTGTTACACTCAAACTTCAGAATAAAACACCAATGATGGGGTACTATTCCTCCTTGCGACACACATGGGGCAGGCAGATTCACCCGCAAAGTATGGTGAATGTCAGATTCCCTGCTTTATTCATACAAGTATGTGTGTATATATAAAGAGAATAATAATAGACATATAAAATACTTTTTTTTCCCCCTCCTTTATTCCATAGAAAGTATACATTGAGGAGAATATATAAAAAAAAAAAAGAACAAGGATTATAAATATTATTTATATATAAAATATATGGATGTGTAAAGGTTAAAAAAAGGGGATATATATATATATATATATATATATATATATATATATACACACACACACACACACACACACACACGTGTCCCCCCCCAGTACAGATGACACATTCCTCCCCTCTTACATGGTGTCACTGCCCCACCTCCTCTTAGTGCTCTCCTCCCCCCTCCGGTGTCCCGGGTTCTCTCACCCCTTCATGGTGACAGCGGCTCCCCCTCGTGGTGGTGTGGGGCAGAGTCTCTGTCCCGGTTCACCCCACCCCCCTCCTTCTCTCTCGCTCTTCCTCTCTGAGGTACGCTCGGTATCTCAGCTGGCTGGTGCCCCTCCTCCTCCGGATCCGCAACACGTGACCCGGCCGACTCCTCCGAATAGCGCGAAGGGCACTCCGAAGCCGGGAGATGGATGCACGCATGTGCAGAGCGCACCCTCCAGTCACGGCTGCGCTGGAAAGCTGCCCGGCGAGGGCTTGTCACGCCGGTGGGGGAGGAGGAGGCGAAAGCAGCTCAGGCACGTTGCTGGCAGGACGTCAGCTGGATGGAGAATGCAAGCAGGTGTAGCTGCGTGCTCGCGGACATGGCGCATGCGTAGGACACAGGAGGATACACATGATTCTAACGGACCGGCAGGGAGGAAGGTGCGGACCAACTAATTGACAACGATTTTCATTATCGATTATTATTGATATCGATTAAATCGTTTCAGCCCTAAAAATTTTAGGAAATGCAACCATTTTTTATACACAGTACCCACATTTTCAGGGGCCCAAATGTAAATGGACAAATGAATATAATCATAAATAAAATGTTCATTTTTAATATTTTGTTGAGAATCCTTTACTGGCAATGACTGCCTGAAGTCTAAATCCTATGGACATTACCAAAGACTAGATTTTCTCCTTTTTGATGCTTTGCCAGGCTCTAACTGCAGCTGTCTTCAGTTCTTTGTTTTTGGGTCTTTCTGCCTTTTAGTTTTGCCTTCAGCAAATGAAATGCATACTCAATTGAGTTGCGATCAGGTGATTGACTTGGCCATTGCAGAATATTCCACTTCTTTTCCTTCAAAAGCTCCTGGGTTGCTTTTGCAGTGTTTGTTTTGGATCATTGTCCATCTGTGCTGTGAAGCGCCGTCCAATCAACTTTGCTGCATTTGGCTGAATCTGGGCTGACAGTATATATCTAAACACTGCAGAAATCACCCGGCTGCTTCTGTCTTCGGTCACATCATCAAACACCAATGACCTAGTGCCACTGGAAGCCCTGCATGCCCATGCCATCACACTGCCTCCACCATGTTTTACAGATGATGTGTGCTTTGGATTGTGAGCTGTTCCAAGCCTTCTCACTTTTTTCTTCCCATCATTGTGGTACAGATTAATCTTGGTTTCAACCAACCATAGAATGCTTTTCCAGAACTGGTCTGGCTTTTGAAGATGTTTTTTGGTAAAGTCTAATCTGGCTTTTCTATTCTTCAGGCTTATGAATGATTTGCACCTTGTGGTGAACCCTCTGTATTTGCTCTCGTGAAGTCTTCTCTTGATTGTAGACTTTGACAATGATACGCCCACCTCCTGGAGAGTGTCCTTCACTTGTCTGGATGCTGTGACAGGTGTTTTTTCTTTACAATAGAAAGGATCCTGCTTTAATCCACCGCTGTTGTCTTCTGTGGACGTCGGATTTTCCACGGACAAATGTTGGATGGCAGGATTAAAAATTTTTCCGCGGACAACAATCTGTTGTCGGATTTTACTATCGTGTGTACACAAGTCCTTCATACAAAAGTCCAAAGTACAAACACGCATGCTCGGAAGCAAGGACGAGCCGGAAGCGGTCGGTCTTGTAAACTAGTGTTCATAATAGAGAATTAACAATCGTGACGCAGCAAATTATGAAATCTCGAAATGCAGCGCACATTCTCCTTCTTTAATGGGATAATAATGAAGCAACTTTGCTGGTGATACTGACGAAGTTCTGCCAAATGTATTTAAAACGGCTTTTTTTTTCTAGTGATATCAAGAATAATATCTTTTTTTTTTTTTTTTTGGTCAAGTTCTAACACCGTTATAGTTTTTTTTAGATCAAAGATACAACTATGTTGGTGTCCCTTGTTAATTTTACATTGTACTTTTTAAATGTAACTGCCTACTCCCAAACTGTCATTTGAAGTAAAACAAATAGCCAAGTATTATTCTACACAATTGTTTTTAAAAAAAACTAAAACTTAAATATAATAAATTAGACATGCTATCTGCCATACAAATCTAAATAACTTAACAAAAAAGTGCATTCTATGCATATAAAAAGAAATAAAGTATAATGAAGAAAATCATAATAAAAAAGAAAATTAGAAAATTGAAGGGCTGAAAATCCCCAACCCAGCAGCCTTGTTGGGGGTCTTGTGGCTGGACTTGCCACTGTCCGCCATGCTACTGTGGTGGGTGGGGTTGCTGTGGTGGGTGGGGTGCCTGTGGTGGGTGGGTGGCTGTGGAGGTGGGTCATCAAAATCCGAAATGTGGGTTTTTAATGTAATTTGTCCCCTCCCCCCCTTGTTGAGGAGCTGCAGTATGAGTTCCTCAAACATTCTCCTTTTGATCCACATCCATCTCCCTTAACTTATTTGCCGTCAGACACCCAAATGCCTCAGGTGCATCTGGGTCCATCCTGATGACACTAGTGGCCTGGCTGAGGAAGGCAGTTGTGGCCTCGTCATAGGCGTGCGCACAGGGTGTGCCAGGTGTGTCTGGGCACACCCTAATCGACTAGTGTGGTGCATATTCCCCCCTGTTTAGACCACTGATATTTCATCCCCCCAAAAAATGTTACAAAATAAAATAATTTATAAAAAAATAAAATAAAACTGCTGACACTGTCCACTGCCCTACTGACACCATCAGTACATGTACACATGCATATGTATTTGAGCTTTGGGGTGCACACCCTAATGCAAGAGGCTGCGCACACCTATGGGCCTCGTCCAGGTTCCTGCTCTTCCTGGCCTTTTAGCAGGAGGGTGTAGGGGAGGGATCTGGGACTTCGTGTGGCTGCTGGCCACAGGCACCCCCTGACTGACACTGAAAATGGGACATCATTTGTTTTTGGTCATCAATCACACACAATTTTGATCTCCTGACTTTTGCAAATTGAATGTGGACAAATGGAAAAGACTATCATTCTGACCCCAGCATTTTTTATTCTTGTACAAATAATTTTTGGGCACTACTGTCTATTGATATCGAAACCACTTTGTTAAGGCAGAAATATTTGAACAGTAACGTCTAGTTATCATCATTGTATTTTTGGTTAAAAATATGTTAAATAATGCTATAACTGGGTCAAGCTGGGCTCCTCCACATCTTCATCCTGTGTAGAAGGACCAGGGTGGACTTCAGGATCTGTGGCCTCAGCCGATGTGGAAGGGAGCGTTGACAGCGATGGCCTGGGTTCGGTCTGGTCGGTCAAAAACTGCAGGCTGTGGTAATACCACAGCCTGGGGACATAGATATCAGCTGATGCTCCCAATCTCTGTGATTCCTGGGCCTTCTTGAGCTCTCTTTTAAAGGTACTCCTCAGATTGGAGATTTTGGTCTTGATATACACGGTGTCTGCCCTGGGTTGCACTGGTTTGACCAACTCGAGGTTTTTCCAGCGTTGCCTTTCTCAAGATTTTATTTGAGTAGTCTCGACTTTTGACCTTCCACAGACAGGGCAGCTCCCGGTATAGGTCAATGAACCATGGCAAAAAATCTGGCGCTTTAAATTTATCAACTATGATAAATGATCAGATGCCTGCAAGACAGAACACAAGATATGTCTGGCTTAACTTATAAACTGGTCCCAATATAGGCCTCAATCTAAGCAGTATAGGCCACTAGTAAAAATATCCTAGGATGGACTTCTGCGTTACTATATTGAAACCATGTGGAAAATAAAATGTAATAATAATAATATTGATGCTGCAAAATCGCATATAGTGAACACCCCTCACTATTAATAGAACTAAGAAAATGCACAATCGTGATACATTGTGTAAGTGATTCTGCGCAACAATTTCTCAATAAATAGTGCTAATGCATGAAAACTGCACACCTAATAAAATTTCTCCCAGTATGGAACCACAGTAAATAAAGATGTGAATCAAAAGTGAATGTCCTTCAATAATAAGAAAAACATAAAACATAAAAACGTGAATCAAAGTGACTAAGTGCTAGCAAAAAGCAGGGGTGGGGTTCGTCTGCCGGACATAAAGGCATATTACAGAGCAGTCCACTTAACCAGGTTGGTGGACTGGCACTGTCATGCAGAGGCGAAGCACTGGGTCGCTATGGAGGAGGAGGACTCTGGGGGGACGGCCATGAGCTGGCCCTGGATTGCCTCACCACTCCCAAAGGATCTGTTGGAGCACCCCACCTTGGGCAGCACCCTAACAGTGGTTAGAGATGCTTTTCGGCGCTCATCAGTGTCCCCGCAGCCATCTCCCATGGTTCCGATTTTAGGTAACCCGGAATTCTTGCCTGGAATTCAGAACCCACAACTTAAGCGACTGGCAATGGGCACTAAATGTCGCTTACACGACTTTTTGGGACCCAATGGCCAACTCTCCTTAGAAGCTGGAGCATTGGTGACAGACCCCCCCCCCTAGACTTTTGGAGTGGCCTCCAGCTGCGGAACTTTCTGCGCAGCTGTCTGAGGAAACCAGGCATTACCCGTAATCTCACTGAACTGGAACTCATTTGCCAGCGTAGGGAACCAATTCGACATTGTCTCTCATTGATCTACTCATCCCTAACCCAACCAGAGGAAGGGTACGTTCCTCAGTTCCTCTCCAAATGGGAGGCGGAGCTGGGAGTCCAATTCACTGGGGTGCAGAGACAAAAAATTCTCTACTTCGCCCAGAAATCCTCAATTGCCACTAGGGTTCAGGAAACCTGTTACAAAATCATGACACGCTGGTGTAGGGTCCCTGCCATCCTGCATCGTTTCTTTCCTCAGGTGCCCAGCATATGTTGGCGCTGTGGCTCTGGGGAGGGGACGATGCTACACATCTTCTGGTCTTGTCCCAAGCTTGCCCCATTTTGGCTCGGAGTGACACGCACGATCGGACATCTTACTGGTGTTTCCCTGGAGGACGATCCTGCAGCCTGCTTGCTCCATTTATCAGAACGACCCATTAAGAAGTATAAGACCTCTCTCACCATCCAACTTCTGAATGCCGCAAAGGCTTGCATCCCTCTTTGCTGGAGATCGGAGAGACCACCGGCACTATCCACGTGGTTTGCTAAAGTAAACGAATTAAGGGATATGGAGGATCTTACTGCCACCCTGCACAATAGAGAGGAGACCTTTCGAGAGACCTGGAGACCCTGGCAGCACTTTACCTACACGGAAGCCTACCTTCAGGAAATAACACAATCTAGCTAACTCCGCGGGTTAGCACCATCTCTCAGGCAGAGGGCATCACCCTCTACTCTGCTCTTCTGCACCTCTACATTCTTTCTTTTTCTGTTTCCCTTGTACTAATTCACTTCTTCCCCTCTACTTCCCCGTCTTTCCCCCCCTCCTTCTGTTTTTCCCCACCCTCTCCTACCCTGTTTTATCTCTCTCCTACCCCAGGGGACACTAGTTTTTATACTACGTATCCTCATACTTGGGTTCCTCTCTGGCCCAGATATAAAGGAAATCTTGTAGATCATAACCTGTTCAATATATACCAGGTATGGGTTTTACAGTCTTTTAGCCCCCATATTACCAACTACAGAAAAAACATTATATCTCACTGAGTGACAATGACTAGTAGACAAGGAAGTCAGACATTAGCCAAACAATTCCGAACCTTGAGCGCCGCTCAGGTCTCATCTACTGACAGTTTTGATAATTCGGGGAACCACCCCACATACTTTAACTGTGGTGCTCGTTTTAATAACCAGATCTGTCGATCTTGTTGGTTTCTTTTTTTTTTTTGACATAACTGTTTGCAATCATTTACCTGTGTCACACCTGCCTGTCTCTTACATTGTTTTACAACAGATTATGTAACTGTCTGCACTTGCTCAGTGTCAAAATAAAGGAATTTAAAAAAAAAAGTGACTAAGTGCTGTTCAATCACATAAATCGCATACAAAAACATACATAAACTGTGACTGATAAAGTGAACATGCGTTGCTGGGTGATCTGGTGACTGTTCGTGGCAATGGATACCCACTAGGGGCTCCCAGAACTCTCACCTTAGTGACACAATAAAAGTGCCTGTGTGCATTCAGTGGGTCTGTGCTTGTTCTGGTCCAGTTTTAGTTTTGGCGTCCTGTTCCGTCTTAGGGGAGAAGACACTTCCTCCGATAGATGGGCTCCATATATGGGTAGTTAAAAGCAAAGGACTCCAATAGTGTAATATTGTTAAGCCAAGGAATTAATTAAAATATTATAACTGCTTACATAAAAGCAAACGACAAAGCGCCAAACAACAGTGGAACCAGCGTGTTAGCGGTACTCGCTACATCACTTCCGGTCCGCGCTACGTATTTCCGGTTACGTCCTACGCGTTACGTCATATCACGTGACTTCTTCAGGGCACCGGATTGGCTAGCGCCATAGTCATTTTATATCATTGGGACAGGAAGTGGAGAAAACTCCATTTTGTTGTAGACCAAGTAAATACTTATACCGCGGCGATCTTTGAGAGGGCGATGCCGCTGGATGTTAATTAATAAAGTTGCATTCAAACAAAAACGTAAAAAAAGTTAAAATGATTCAAACAAGTTCCTTAATGTTTGAATAATGGCTAAGGTTGGTAGTGTGATTATAGATCAGATCTCTGACCGCTCTACATGTGATCGAGTTAATTCTACATTTGCATATTATACATTTATTCTTGAAATTGTATATAAAAATATATTAACCCTTTAATAAAAACGGTAATAAAAATAGGCGTATTAAAAATGGCTAAAAAATATATATAAAATATATTATTATTAAAATTAGGTAAAAATGTGGATAAAAATAAAAGGTCCGTATATGTGAAGGTTCTAAAAATGTACTTAATAAAGAAGGTTCTCCCCAAACTTGCGAGATAAAGCACACCGGAAATGAAGTACTGAGTTTACATAAATAGGAATATAAATTGGAATATACAAAATCTAAAAATCACTAATGAAACAATTAAGATCAAATTCTATATTTAACCCTTCAAGCACTAGTGTTCTAATTCTATGTATCCACTTCGACTCCTTCTGACTGAGGGTTCTAATTTTGTGGTCACCTCTCCAAGATTTATTATATTTCTCTATACCCCAAAATAGTAATTCCGTGGGGTCTTTATTATGAAAAAGCGCGAAGTGTTTGGATACGTTATGTTTCGGACACCCTTTTTTGATGTTTTCTATATGTTCTTTAATCCTGGTTTTTAATGCCCTTTTGGTCCTCCCTACGTACTGTAAGTTACAGGAACATTGTAACATGTACACTACCCCCTCTGTGTAACAGTTAATAAAATCCTTTATTGGGTAAATATTCCCCGTACTCGATGCCTTAAACTCATGTTTCTTGGTTTGAAATTTTTTTGCATGTGTGCATGCATAACAGTATTTGCAGGGATAAAACCCTTTGCCATTAAAAAAGGAGAATTTATTTTTAGGGGGTGGTTCAACCACATTCTTCACTATAATATCCCTCAAGGTGGGGGCTCGTTTGTAAATGATAGATGGCCTCTCAGGTAGGATCTTCCGTAGATGTTTATCCTCCTTTAAAATATGCCAGTATTTTCGGATAATCTTTTCTATATCTTTAAACTGAACATTAAAATCTAAGATTAAGTTTGGTGTTTCTGAAAGGCGTTGTGTTTTCTTGGGTGCGTGTATCAATTGTTTTCTATCCATTGTTTGAGTCCGTTCAATCTCTCTTCTTATTTGTTCTTCTTCATAGCCTTTCTTGACGAATCTATGTCCAATTAGGTTAGCCTGAGTCTCAAAATCTGCATCTTTAGTGCAGTTCCGCCTGATTCTTACCAGTTGGCCTTTTGGGATATTATAGAGCCAAGGTTTATCATGGCAGCTTGTTATAGGTAGATAGCTGTTTCTTGACACTTCTTTGAAGTGGGTTTTAGTTGTTAGTCGGTCTTCTTCAATAATTATTTCTAAGTCTAGAAATTCTACCTTTTTGGTATCAATATTCCAGGTTAACTGTATATTTCTGTCATTGTTGTTTATTACATAGGAATTGTTCCAATGATTCTCTGCTACCATTCCATATGATTAAGATATCATCAATAAATCTTTTGAACAGTCCTAGTTCACAAGGTGGATGTTTGTATACTGATTCCTGCTCCCATTGCGCCATAAAGGCATTCGCCACACTTGGCGCAAATTTTGCACCCATGGCAATACCGGTTATTTGCTTGTAAAATTTTTGGTCATGCCAAAAATAATTGTTTTTTAGTGAAAATTCTAGGCATTTGATTAAGAACTTTCTTTGGGTACATTTTAGTGTGCTGTATTTTCTCAAAGCCCATTTGGTCGCTTCGCATGCTTGGTGATGTTGGATTATCGTGTAGAGGGAAGAAACATCAACCGTCGCCAATAGAGTCCTTCCCTCTAGGACTGGTACATCTTCTATTTGTTGTAAAACGTGTTTTGTATCTCTTATGTAGGATGTTGTTTGTTGAATAGCAGGTTGAATAAAGTAATCTATGTATTGGCCAATTCTTGCTGTTAGGGAATTGATCCCATTAACGATTGGTCTTCCCGGGGGGTTCTGAAGGTTCTTGTGTATCTTAGGGACTGTGTATATCACTGGGATCCTATGTGAATCAGGGACTAGATATCTTGCTTCTTTCGTGTCTAGTATCTCTTTCTTGACACCCAAGTGCACAACTTTTTCTAATTCTTTTTTACATTTGGTTGAGGGATTGCTTAGCAATCTTTGGTATGTGGTAGTGTCTTCCAATTGGCGTTTGATTTCTGCTTAGTAGTCTGTCTTATTTTGGATGACCACTCCTCCTCCTTTATCTGCTGGCCTAATCACCAGGTCTTTTCTATTGATTAAGGATCGTATTCCCTTCTTAATGTGTGAGGGGTCACTTATTTTCTTAATCTTCAGTTGATCCAAGTCTTTTAATACTAAATTTTTGAACACTTCAATATGCTGGTTGTCATGTAGTTGTTGGTTAAAAAGGGACTTATTCCGTAGCCCACTATGTTCCATTCGTTGTAGATCCTGCGGTGTAGTTGTTCGTCTGGTTTGGGGATTACTTAAAATAGCTTTCTTAATATTGATTTTTCTTACGTATTTCTTGATTCCTATATATGTTGCAAATTTATCTAAGTTTTTTGTGGGGGCATATTTTAGGCCTTTATCCAATACAGCCAATTCTTCAGTGGTTAAAGTTTGTCCGCTTAGATTAAAGATTCCTTCTCCTATTGGACCCTTTTTCTTTTTGAATCTCTTTCCCGCTCGGCATCCCCTCTTGGTTCTGGGGTTCTTCTTCTTTCTTCCTGATGGCGTCTCTTTGAGGAATAGTGGGGTTCTTGTGGGTGTCTTTGTGGGGAGCGGTGTACATAATCCTGTTTCCTCCTCGGTGGTGTTTCCCGCCGGCCCCGATCTAAAAAATCAGTACCATATCTTTCTTGTTCATATGGGTATTGGCGAGGGTAAGTGTTGGGTTCCCTATAGTCTCTGATTGGGTCAAACCTATTATGTGTTGGAATTGGACTTCTTTCATGTCTTCCTTGTTGGTTATGGTAAGGTACTTCCCTGTATTCTTTGTGTGGACCTTCATTATACGGCCTGTCGTTATAGTGTCTTTGATTATATCCACTGTTGTGTCGGGGTTTTTTAAAAGGTTTTCTAAAAGATTTCTTCCAAGTATTTCTTGGAGTATGTGATGCCTGAGTTTGGTAATTTTGTTGTTCATAATGAGGTCTAGGAGTATGGGGATAAGGTTCCCTATTGTGTCCATTCTCCTGTGTGGGTTGATATGGTATACTTCCTTGGGGTTCATAGATTCTGACCTCTTTTTCTGGTGTTGAGTGTGCTGACGCGATGGCTGGCTCTTCCAATTTGTTTTGCCATTTAAACACTTGGTCTGTTTTATAATCTGTGACGTCTCTCTGGTATTTCTTTGCTTTCCTCTGTTGTGTTTCTAAATCCTTGGCCATTAAATCCTTATTGAGCTGGTTTGCTAATTTTTTGAAATCCTCAGATTCTTTGTGTGGTTCCAGTTTGGATTTTAATTCTTCTATTTGTTGATCTACGAATTTCATTTTTCTATATTTCCTATCCAAAAGGAACCTAAGGCCTTCAATACTCTTCCCATTGAAAAAACTGTACCATTCATTGATGGAATCCTTATCAAGGAGACCATCATTTGGGGGTACGTCCCATCTGAGTCTTCTGGGAACTATATTCTCTCTCAAGTATCTTTCGAAAGTGTTAGTATCCCACCACAAACTAATTTTTTTCTCCATTGTGTGTCCCAATTTGCGGGTTAGAGACTCCAAATCGCTATTGATTTTAGTTTGTGTGGCAAAAACGGTATCTAAATTAACATTCCTGTGGTCCATAAACGTAAATACTTCCATAGTGGCTGCAAAAGTGAGTAAGTGTAGTGAAACTGTGTAAAAATATCCTAGGATGGACTTCTGCGCTACTATATTGAAACCGTGTGGAAAATAAAATGTAATAATAATAATATTGATGCTGCAAAATCGAATATAGTGAACACCCCTCACTATTAATAGAACTAAGAAAATGCACAATCGTGATACATTGTGTAAGTGATTCTGCGCAACAATTTCTCAATAAATAGTGCTAATGCATGAAAACTGCACACCTAATAAAATTTCTCCCAGTATGGAACCACAGTAAATAAAGATGTGAATCAAAAGTGAATGTCCTTCAATAATAAGAAAAACATAAAACATAAAAACGTGAATCAAAGTGACTAAGTGCTGTTCAATCACATAAATCGCATACAAAAACATACATAAACTGTGACTGATAAAGTGAACATGCGTTGCTGGGTGATCTGGTGACTGTTCAATTTCAAGATTAAATGTATAATATGCAAATGTAGAATTAACTCGATCACATGTAGAGCGGTCAGAGATCTGATCTATAATCACACTACCAACCTTAGCCATTATTCGAACATTAAGGAACTTGTTTGAATCATTTTAACTTTTTTTACGTTTTTGTTTGAATGCAACTTTATTAATTAACATCCAGCGGCATCGCCCTCTCAAAGATGGCCGCGGTATAAGTATTTACTTGGTCTACAACAAAATGGAGTTTTTTCCACTTTTGATTACTTTATTTCTCCACATAGATTACTTTATTCAACCTGCTATTCAACAAACAACATCGTACATGAGATACAAAACACGTTTTACAACAAATAGAAGATGTACCAGTCCTAGAGGGAAGGACTCTATTGGCAACGGTTGATGTTTCTTCCCTCTACACGATAATCCAACATCACCAAGCATGCGAAGCGACCAAATGGGCTTTGAGAAAATACAGCACACTAAAATGTACCCAAAGAAAGTTCTTAATCAAATGCCTAGAATTTTCACTAAAAAACAATTATTTTTGGCATGACCAAAAATTTTACAAGCAAATAACCGGTATTGCCATGGGTGCAAAATTTGCGCCAAGTGTGGCGAATGCCTTTATGGCGCAATGGGAGCAGGAATCAGTATACAAACATCCACCTTGTGAACTAGGACTGTTCAAAAGATTTATTGATGATATCTTAATCATATGGAATGGGAGCAGAGAATCGTTGGAACAATTCCTATGTAATTTAAACAACAATGACAGAAATATACAGTTAACCTGGAATATTGATACCAAAAAGGTAGAATTTCTAGACTTAGAAATAATTATTGAAGAAGACCGACTAACAACTGAAAACCCACTTCAAAGAAGTGTCAAGAAACAGCTATCTACCTATAACAAGCTGCCATGATAAACCTTGGCTCTATAATATCCCAAAAGGCCAACTGGTAAGAATCAGGCGGAACTGCACTAAAGATGCAGATTTTGAGATTCAGGCTAACCTAATTGGACATAGATTCGTCAAGAAAGGCTATGAAGAAAAACAAATAAGAAGAGAGATTGAACGGACTCAAACAATGGATAGAAAACAATTGATACACGCACCCAAGAAAACACAACGCCTTTCAGAAACACCAAGCTTAATCTTAGATTTTAATGTTCAGTTTAAAGATATAGAAAAGATTATCCAAAAATACTGGCATATTTTAAAGGAGGATAAACATCTACGGAAGATCCTACCTGAGAGGCCATCTATCATTTACAAACGAGCCCCCACCTTGAGGGATATTATAGTGAAGAATGTGGTTGAACCACCCCCTAAAAATAAATTCTCCTTTTTTAATGGCAAAGGGTTTTATCCCTGCAAATACTGTTATGCATGCACACATGCAAAAAAATTTCAAACCAAGAAACATGAGTTTAAAGCAACGAGTACGGGGAATATTTACCCAATAAAGGATTTTATTAACTGTTACACAGAGGGGGTAGTGTACATGTTACAATGTTCCTGTAACTTACAGTACATAGGGAGGACCAAAAGGGCATTAAAAACCAGGATTAAAGAACATATAGAAAACATCAAAAAAGGGTGTCCGAAACATAACGTATCCAAACACTTCGCGCTTTTTCATAATAAAGACCCCACGAAATTACTATTTTGGGGTATAGAGAAATATAATAAATCTTGGAGAGGTGACCACAAAATTAGAACCCTCAGTCAGAAGGAGTCGAAGTGGATACATAGAATTAAAACACTAGTGCCTGAAGGGTTAAATATAGAATTTGATCTTAATTGTTTCATTAGTGATTTTTAGATTTTGTATATTCCAATTTATATTCCTATTTATGTAAACTCAGTACTTCATTTCCGGTGTGCTTTATCTCGCAAGTTTGGGGAGAACCTTCTTTATTAAGTACATTTTTAGAACCTTCACATATACGGACCTTTTATTTTTATCCACATTTTTACCTAATTTTAATAATAATATATTTTATATATATTTTTTAGCCATTTTTAATACGCCTATTTTTATTACCGTTTTTATTAAAGGGTTAATATATTTTTATATACAATTTCAAGATTAAATGTATAATATGCAAATGTAGAATTAACTCGATCACATGTAGAGCGGTCAGAGATCTGATCTATTTTCACACTACCAACCTTATAGGAGGCACAAAGCCACCCCCATGAGCAAGGGTTAGATGGTGCGCATCTTTGAGAAGCACAACTACGACTGCAAGCTGCGCAACTACGAAAGGCCCAAATTGAAGCACTTTTTGCCATTTATAAATTGCCTATCAACATAATAGGAGACAAAAACTTTCTATGTGTAGCACTGACCCCCAAAGGAGCTGCTGATTTAAATTGGGTTGTTGCTGTCACCCCTTACCTGTAGGTTCACCACATCAGGAACTTAGAGTCTATATTGGACCTTGTGCCCACCAATGTATGCACCAGTCACTTAGTTCTTTTTCCAATGTTTTATTACAAGACAACTTGAAAGAAGTAGCAGTAAAGAGGTTGAAGGGGAGTTGCAGATACCTTTTTGTAGCAGATCACTTACAGACTTTTCAGAATAAAGGACAAAACACAGTTTTCTCTCTATAAATCTTGTATGGCTGGGTAGATCTCTGCCACAGACCTAGCAACCTGCAAGATGTCTGGACAAGCCTCTCTCACAGGCTTAGCAGCCAGCATACGCCTGGATAAGTCTCTCTCACAAACTTAGCATCCAGACAGTTAGTTACCTTGATTGAATTGTAGAACAGCTTCTTCACAGTACCAGAACCTTTAAGCCGACCCAGCGGTACTGTGAGGGTAGGTTAGAGATAGGTGAGTCCTCCAAGTAAGTTACCAGGCCCTTCTAAAAAGACCAGCCTTCATCCTGGCTCTCTCCAGCAAGGGTCCTCCCCTCAATCTCCTCAGCTTGGCTCGGCTTCTTCCTAGCAGGAGACAGCCTAAGGACCACCTCTGCGATAGTAGGCCCCAGACAGGTTTCTGGGCCTACTTACACAGCTGCAGTGACCCAGCCTGGAGGGACACGAGGTAAGAACTCCTCTAAGCACATGGCATCTGTCCCATAAATACTCTCTCCCAGAATTCACAGCGGCAGGAACTTCCTACTGGGCTGTTTCTGAAAGAAGAATATTCATTAAAATTTCACTAGGTTGTTATTCGCACACTGTCCCATGGTACCAATGACACCTACTGGCAACAGTGGGAACTGCACAAGTCAATTCCAGAACAGATCCAGTAAACTATATACATTCAATGTGAGCTGTTTACAGAGGACATTCATACCATATTACAATATTGATAATTATGAAATCAAGAAATTAATACAATACATTAGCAAACATTAAACACATAGAATGTTAAAGAAAAAAACTTACCCGAATCTAGTCCTTCTGCAGCACTTAAATAATGGCTGAACAGGTCTCTGGAATAATGAGTCCCAGAACCTGGGGGAGATCCAAGTGGTAAACTTGAGGTCCTAGAGACTTCTTCCTGTCCCTAGGTACCGCAAGGTGGCTATAAGTCTTTGCTCTGGAGTGATGGCAAGTAATGGCAAGCCTCATGCATGTGTCCTGCTTCTTAATACAGGTGGTCAACAATGCCAAGAGTTTGTGAAAGCAGGGGTCCGTCATGCGGAGATAATTCCTAAAATCATCAGGATTATTCTCTTAGAGCTCCCGCAGCAATGGCATATGACATAATTGGTCACGATCAAGCAACCCATTTTTTGTCCAAGAACTCCTCCTCCTCCTGTTCCTGAACTGGACTTGGGTCAAAGCAATAACTCCAAGGCCAATAATAGCACGTTCTCTCTTCCGTTTCTGCAACATAGCTGGTTGATGAACGGCTGTTCAGAAACGAACTGAAAAGCGCAAATTAACACTCACCAAACTTCTGTTAACAAGAAATTAGCAGAAGGAGCCCAAAGGGTGGTGCATGACACTTCCTCTTTGTAGTCTCGTAATACATCACTACATTCGTGTTTGTTGGCCGTCAATTTCTTGCTGTTTGTATGCAAGACAAGTTCCTGGCCAACGCCCTTCGGACAAAAGTCTGATGTTTTGTCTGCAGAAAATCCGATCGTGTGTACGAGGCTTAAGAATCGACTCCCTGGCCTTTTACCTGCTTAATTTATGAAGAAATAACGAAGGAGTAGCCCACACCTGGTCATGAAACAGCTTTTGACTCAATTGTCCAATTACTTTTGGTCCCTTTGAAAAAGGGGGGGTGGCTATTCCTAAGAGCTGTAATTCCTAAACCCTTCCTTCCGATTTGGATTTACATACACTCAAATTAAACCTGAGTGTGCACTTTCAGTCCATATCCATTATATAACTATATCTTGAATATGTTTTGGTAAATACCTTAAAAAAAACTAAAATTGTGCCTTTGTCCAAATAAGTATAAATATATATATATTTATTTGGACAAAGGCACAATTTTAGTTTTTTTTCCAGGTATTTTTATATATATATATATATATATATATATATATATATATATATATATATATATATATCCAGTGGGGCAAAAAAGTATTTAGTCAGCCACCAATTGTGCAAGATCTCCCACTTAAAAAAATGAGCGAGGCCTGTAATTGTCATCATAGGTATACCTCAACTATGAGAGACAAAATGTGGAAACAAATCCAGACAATCACATTGTCTGATTTGGAAAGAATTTATTTGCAAATTATGGTGGAAAATAAGTATTTTGTCAATATCAAAAGTTCATCTCAATACTTTGTTATATATCCTTTGTTGGCAATGACAGAGGTCAAACGTTTTCCGTAAGTCTTCACAAGGTTGTCACACACTGTTACTGGTATGTTGGCCCATTCCTCCATGCAGATCTCCTCTAGAGCAGTGATGCTTTGGGGCTGTCGCTGGGCAACACGGACTTTCAACTCCCTCCAAAGGATAGAAAATATGGGGTTGAGATCTGGAGACTGGCTAGGCCACTCCCAAAGCATGATGTTGCCACCCCCATGCTTCACAGTAGGTATGGTGTTCTTTGGTTGCGACTCGGCATTCTCTCTCCTCCAAACACGACGAGTTGTGTTTCTACCAAACATTTCTACTTTGGTTTCATCTGACCATATGACATTCTCCCAATCCTCTTCTGGATCATCCAAATGCTCTCTAGCAAGCTTTAGACGGGCATGGACATGTACTGGCTTAAGCAGGGGGACAGGTCTGGCACTGCAGGATCTGAGTCCCTGGCGGCGTACTGTGTTACTGATGGTAGCCTTTGTTACGTTGGTCCCAGCTCTCTGCAGGTCATTCACTAGGTCCCCCCGTATGGTTCTGGGATTTTTGCTCACCGTTCTTGTGATCATTTTGACCCCACGGGGTGAGATCTTGCGTGGAGCCCCAGATCGAGGGAGATTATCAGTGGTCTTGTATGTCTTCCATTTTCTAATTATTGCTCCCACAGTTGATTTCTTCACACCGAGCTGTTTGCCTATTGCAGATTCAGTCTTCCCAGCCTGGTGCAGTTCTACAATTTTGTTTCTGGTGTCCTTCGACAGCTCTTTGGTCTTCACCATAGTGGAGTTAGGAGTGTGACTGTTTGAGGTTGTGGACAGGTGTCTTTTATACTGATAACAAGTTCAAACATGTGCCATTAATACAGGTAATGAGTGGAGGACAGAGGAGCCTCTTAAAGAAGAAGATACAGGTCTGTGAGAGCCAGAAATCTTGCTTGTTTGTAGGTGACCAAATACGTATTTTCCACCATAATTTGCAAATAAATTCTTTCAAAAATCAGACAATGTGATTGTCTGGATTTTTTCCACATTTTGTCTCTCATAGTTGAAGTATACCTATGATGACAATTACAGGCCTCTCTCATTTTTTAAGTGGGAGAACTTGCACAATTGGTGGCTGACTAAATACTTTTTTTGCCCCACTTGTTGTATTTTTACCAGCGAATGTCACTCCACATGCACTGCAAAGGGTTTTGTTGTCCTTTTTAATATCACAGCTCTGGATGGTCTGAGAACAGTGAGGAGGCCTGTAATGCTGCAGAGTGCTCTGGACAGTGGTCTGAGGAGGCCTGTAATGCTGCACAGTGCTCTAGATGGTGGTCTGGGGAGGTCTGTAATGCTGCACAGTGCTCTGGACAGTGGTCTGAGGGATGGTCTGTAATGCATAGTGCTCTGGATGCTGGTGGTCAGTGGTCAGAGGCTGCCTAATGCTAAAATGCACAGTGCTGGATGGAGGTCTGACTGGGATGGCCTGTAATGCATGCACAGTGCTCTGGATGCCGGTGGTCAGAAGAGGTCTGTAATGCTGCACAGTGCCGGATGGTGGTCTCAGGCAGCTCTGACAGATGGCCTGTAATGCACAGTGCCCTGGATGCCGGTTGTTAGAGGAGGCCTGTAATGCGTACACACAGTGCTCACTGCTCTGGACGGACAGTGGCCTGAGGGGAGGCCACAGGCCTGTAATTGTAATGTACACTCTCACAGTGGGTGCTCTTTGCTCTGGACAGTGGTCGTCACCGGGAGTGGGATTCTCATTTAGGAGGACTCGGGAGGCCTGCAATGCACAGTGCTGCTCTGGACGGTTGTCTGAGGACTCTGGGGCCTGTAATGCTGGCTGCACACTCGCTTCCTTGCTGGGAGCGGAAGCAGGCGTAACTCCATGGTAACCGGAATTTGGTTCACAAAAGTAAAAGTCCCTGCCTCACATTTTCGTTTAGTTTTCGTTCGTTGATGAAATTGGAATTGATTTTCGGCATAGTTATCGTCGGTGGATGAAAATGTGGTGTACTTTTTGTTTAGTTTTCTTCACTGTAAAAATGCCGCTGACAAAAATTTTGACAAACATTTTTGTTGATTAAATTAACACTGATGTAACCTTCTTCTAGTTCTTCAATGTGTGGATAGTAGGACCGACACAGACACTTTTGACACTTTGTGGGAACCAGTGACACTAATACAGTGATCAGTGCTAAAAATATACACTGTCACTGTACTAATGACACTGGCTGAGAAGGGGTTAACATCTAGGGCAATCAGAAGGTTAAATGTGTACCTAACAGTACTTGGTGCATTCACTGTGTGCTGTTTTTACTAAGGGATGTGCTGGTTTTTATTCCCTGCTTTGCAGCTTTGCAGGAAAACAAAAACCGCCACATTCCCACTGACAGGACAGAGCTATGTATTGTTTGTATTCACAGAGCCCGCCCCCTACCCGAAAGTGCTGGATCACGTACTAGATGCGTGATATTCAGCGCAGGAGAGACACTCTGCCACCGTACTCCTATGTGAGGCGGTTGGCAAGTGGTTAAAGGCCCTCCTTACACATACAGCCAGCTATTGCTTGAATTTCTGTCTGCAAAACTGCAGCTAAATGGACTAGGGCAATGAACAACCAACACAATTCTATATTTCAGGTATATTCTTTAACTGAGAAAGTACCCTCTACCTTGCTATTTTGTGTTGATGCCCTAGAACAAGCTTTGACACAGATCTCCAGAATGGCTTTGATTTCTATTTACATGCATCCCCCCAATCCCCCTCACGGTCAGTTGGGCAGCAACCACACCCCCCTGGATCTCCTTTTGGCCAATCGGGTGACGGGTCTCAGGATGGACCAGAGGGACCCGCTTCCTGATTCGCCGGTAGGAGATTCAGTGTTACCATAACTTCAACCCTTTTTTGAAGCCTATTGGAGCGTCTGGCTCTAAAAAAAGCCACCCCCCTGTTGGAATCCAGGCATCCGTCGCCCCTGCATGTAGGTCAGGGGGCCAGACGCATGGATAGGGGGGGCCGCGCTCGTGCGCCCCTAGTGGATGGGCCGCCACTGCTCATGTTCCTATTCAGCAAAGCAAACAATTCCCTAGCTTGGTAGATTTCCAAACCAGTATTGACAATAGGGAAGTTTTTTACTGGCATATCACTGAAAGGTGATAACAACAGATGGTGGTCTAATTGGCTGGGGAGGGCAGTTCCAATCCCTCACATATCGGGGAACATGGTCACCAGAGGAAGCTAACCTCCCTATCAACATCTTGGAGCTCAGAGTGATAAGGAGGGCCCTGCACAACTGCCCCCCCCCCCTTCTTCAGGGACACCCAATCAGGGGGCTGCACATGAGTTAATGCCACAGCTGTGGCTTACGTCATTAACCAAGGAGACACCAGGAGTCATGCAGCCCTAAAGGAAGCAAGCCAGATCATCCTATGGATGGAGAAACACTGTCTCTGCTGTCCACATCCCAGGTGTGGGCAGTTAGCAGGTGGAATATATCAGTAATCACTGCCTGAACCAAGGGGATGTCACCCCGACATCTTCAACCTGATATGTCAGAGACAGGGAGGGACTCCAGATGTGGATATCCTGGCCTCCAGACCACAGGTTACCTCTGTTGCCAGGACCAAGATTCCTCTAGCACTGGCATTGGATGCTCCTGATAATTCCATGGCCTCAGTTTAGGCTAATCTATGCGTTTCTTTTAGTGTGAATTCTACCTCAACTGCTTTGCAAAATAGAGCAAGAGAAGAAGCCAGTGGTTTGCATGGCACCAAATTGGCGCAGAAGAACCTGGTACATAGACATGCTCAGAATATTAGGAGACAACCCCTGGCCCCTTCCAAATAAAACAGACCTGCTCTCTCACGTCCCTCTGTTCTATCCCGCTTCACAGTCATTGGCCTGACTGTTGAAGCTCAGGTCTTGAGGGACAGAGGGGTCTCTGAGTCTGTAATTCTTACTTCACTAAAAGCAAGAAAACCACTTCCAGAAATATCTATTTTCCTACTAGGAGGTTCTTCTTTGCATGGTGTGAACACAGGCACCTCAATTTCAGATATTACTCTGCATCTTGCATTCTGGCCTTTCTTTGTGCACTAGTGCGCAGTTATGTTGGAACAGGAAGGGTCCACCCCCAAACTGTTCCCACAAAGTTGGGAGCATGAAATTGTCCAAATGCTGACACCTTAAGAGTTGCCCAACCCCTGAAAAACAACCCCACACCATAACCCCCCTTCGCCAAATTATTTGGACCAGTGCACAAAGCAAGTTCCATAAAGACATGGATGAGCGAGTTTGGGGTGGGGGAACTTGACTGGCCTGCATAGAGTCCTGACCTCAACCCGAACATCTTTGGGATGAATTAGAGCAGAGACTGGGAGCCAGGCCTTCTCGTCCAACATCTGTGCCTGACCTCGCAAATGGTGAGTTTTTTCAAGTTGTAAATTTTTTTTCTCACAATATTTTGGAAAATTAAGAAATTTACTTTTTTTTTTTAACATACTATCACCAGTGCAACTGTCAGAAACCATGAATCAGATTGAGACAGAAGTACAGTTAAATCACACTTGTTTAATAATAATAAAAAAGGTAAACAGAGTAAACATAGTCAAAACATAGCCAGAGTTCAGGAACCTGGAATGGATAGTCAGACAAGCCAAAACGTCAGGGAGCCAGAACACAGCTTAGTAGAACAGCAAGCAGTATCTGGAGCCAGAAGGAATGTCAGCCAAGCATGTCTTTAAAAGGGACACAGCAGAGCATCTCTAGAGATATGACCAAGGCGAAGGCAGAGGTCAATAATAGAGTGGCAGTGTGGCGCTAACTAGAAACTGTGTAAATGTGTACCCTAGATGTGGTACAACTATAGCAAAATAATGTGCAAATGCACCATAGCAAAACAAAAAAAAAAGTGAGCTGGACAATATGTTGAATGTGTGCAACATGAACAACGTCCACAAAAATGTGACAAGGTGAGTTCCTCCCGTGAGGATGTCTTTAGTCACGTGGGGATGATGAATTGCTTGTCTGAAGTTACTTTTCAATAACAAATTGTGGAGAAAAATGGATACTCTTACCAACTGTGGTGGACCCTAGGTGTCATACGACAAATGGGTCAAACAGGCTTAAGATCATATGAGGTAAAAAACTATAAGTCTTCCCTAGTCCCTATTTTGTTGGATGAAGCCAAGAGACAGATATCTTTGAACTGGATGAATGTCTCGAGGCCTTGTACTCGAGACTGGTTGATCAGTCTCAATGATATATATAACATCGAACAGTTAGACAAGGGAGGAATTGAACCTAAAGAAGAAGAGCAAGCAGGGAGATGGGCCGCCTGGACCAAGTTCAAAGGGACTTGGGATTATCTGAAGGAGATTGCTGATTTATCATAAGCGAAGGTATATGGATTCATACTCCATTGAACTAGCACGGTCCTGGGGGGGGGGGGGGGCAAGGGAGGATGGGTTGGGGGGTAAGAGGGGATATTGAGCTTTGTTTATAAATTTTACAGTGGTTTTGTCCGATGACTCTTCCCCACAGGGAATGTATTGTTATATATATACAAAATGATAAATAAAGAATTAAAAAAAAAAAAAAAAGATCATATGAGGTATGGATCATGTGCGAAGGTCAAACGGGTCCTGGTGTGGTGTCCCCAACTCTCGGTCCGTGGACTTCACATGCACTCTGCGGTCCGAACGGTGGTCTCCGAACACACCTCCTCATAGGCTCCAAGGGACAAACATATGGGGAGAAAGAAGGAGAAGGAGGACTCCAAATAGTGCAGGTCAAACCGGGTGGTTTATTGATTATAGGTCAGGTATCAAACGGCAGTACAATAAAAGTGATCACAAAACAAATATAAAAAAGAGATAAGAGCAATGTGGGGTTCAGTAAATGCTGGCCCTAACATTGTTCCGAGGGGCCTACGTTGGGAAGTATATCCCCAACAGGGTGAATTGGACGTAGATTCATGGTTCAAATACTTCAATGAGGCTGGGATTAAACTCATTGGCTTCTTGGTTGAAAGAAAACAAGCTTGGCTTACTGTTATAGATAAAGAAATCCGGGATCTAAAAGACAAATTAACTCCTTCAATCGGAACACCCGAATATGTCTCTCTCTCTACTAATTTAAAAAACCATCTTGAAAAAGAGGAGAGGGACCAAAGGAGTAAGAAACAGAAAAAATACAACCGAGATGTCAATGACTATAAGGCTAACCTGATCTTCAATTGGCAAAAAAAGCTTATTGCTGATCAGGGTGCACCCAACAGCAATGTGCCAATGGAGCACTCAGAGCCTATAATTCAGAACCCAGACAGAAGGTTGATATACGACCTTCCCCCCCCTCCCTCCATCCCCTGCCCACCCCGGAAATAGGGAAATGGCCTATGCCCCTGGTAGTGAAACACGGAACACTCCCCATCCGGGAGATAAACCATGGGGTAGACATGTGTCTTACAACAGAGGTAAAGGTAGCTCTAATCGGAGTAGGGGTAGCCACTATGGAAACAAGAACAGTCCCTATTATTCTGGCTATCTTGATGGATCACCCAGAACTCGGCGAGATGACAGACCAGGAAATGGTAGAGGTGGTTACCCACAGTATACCTCTTTACGTACTCATAATCGGTATGCTCCACTTTGGGATGATGAACCCTATGAGATATGCCATGCTTCATATTCATATATGAACCATAATGAAGAGGAATACTCTAGAACTCCTTACAACTATAACCATGACTATCCAGGACAATTACAACATCAGGATTTTCCCAGGCCCACCCATAAACCACTCAGGAAGCCAAAAACCAAACTAGGCACCAGAGGGGGGTGGCACCTCCAACAGAAAAAGAAAGAGAACCCAATTGGTGCAGGGATTTTTAATTTAAAGTGGAGTTCCACCCACATTTACAACTCTTCAGCATCCCTCACTAAACTGTGCACTGTAAACGAATTGGATATTTAAAAAAAAAAATTCTCTGCACCTACTGTATATCTCCTGTATTCATTTTTCACTTCCTCCTCCCTGGCCATGGCCCATCACATTTCCTGTTTGCAATGCCTTCTGGGAAGGGGCGGCAAATTCCTCTGACACTGCCTTTGCTATGGAAACCTGACCTGAAACCTATTACACTGCTTGTGCTGCACTGAACATGTGCGAGATCTGCAAGGATGAGATCCAGGAAGAAATACAGTCTGGTTTCAGATGCCCACACTTAAGATGGCCACGGCCTGCTGTAAGTTTATAAAATAACAAACTACTGCTATAAACTAACAAAACAGACCTTAGTTTACAGACTAACTTTACTAGAATACATTAAGCTTGTGTAGTATAGGGGTATTTTTATTTAAAAAGTATAATTTCGGCCGGAACACCACTTTAAGTACAGTGGTACTTTCTGATGAAGAGAAACGCACTTTAGACAAAGGTCTCAAATTTGTTTCACCCAGAAAACTTAATATGTTTAACACGTTTATTGACATGCAAAAATACATTCGGAAACTCAATATACGTCAGTACTATTTGGAGTCCTCCTTCCCCTTCTTTCTCCCCATATGTTTGTCCCTTGGAGCCTATGAGGTGGTGTGTTCGGAGACCACGGAGTGCATGTGAAGTCCAGAGAGTTGGGGACACCACACCAGGACCCGTTTGACCTTCGCACCTGATCCATACCTCATATGATCTTGAGCCTGTTTGACCCATTTGTTGTATGACACCTAGGGTCCACCATAGTCGGTAAGAGTATCCATTTTTCTCCACAATTTGTTATTGAAAAGTAACTTCAGACAAGCAATTCCTCATCCCCATGTGACTGAAGACATTCTCACGGGAGGAACTCACCTTGTCACATTTTTGTGGACTTTGTTTATGTTGCACACATTTAACATATTGTCCAGCTCACTTTTTTGTTTTTTGTTTTTGTTTTGCTATGGTGCATTTGCACATAATTTTGCTATAGTTGTACCACATCTAGGGTACACATTTACACAGTTTCTAGTTAGCGCCACAGTGCCATTCTATTATTCATTTCGAACCTTGTATGTTTGAGTGTTGGCTGCTTCTTTTTTCACTTCACATATATTTGTTGTAGCACAGTTTTTCCCCTATATTCGAAGGCAGAGGTCATCTGGACTGGACGGCTTAAGTAGGCAGGACTGAAGAGCAGGATATCAACAACAGGTGAGTCACTGTGGAGACCTAGGAGCTGGCGATTAGACGACAGCTGAGTGGCCAGCTCAGAAAAGGAAGGGCTGAGCTCTGCCCTGACAGTAGCACAGCATCATCATATGACTGGTGTGGTGGTGATCAAGGATGCTGACTGGTGACAGTACGTAAAATTTTTTATTTTTTCTTCCTTTTTTTTTACATACTGTCATCAGAGTACTTCAGTGACACTGTACTACTTTGGGGGATGGGCGATCAGGGATTTTTTTTTTCTGTACACGGTGATTGCTTGTTATCACTGTAACAGCAATCATTAGAACTGTCTTGAATGCTTTTATTTACAAGACCCCCCCCCCACTACCCTCATAGCAAACACTCTCATTTCTTCACTCAACCTATTATTGGTTGCTATCGGTTACATGTATGTATACGTGTTCTAGAGAACATAGAGCCCTATACATGAGATGTCAGCTAAAAGGTAAACAACTTTGTTGTCATAGCAACCATTTTGTTTACAAACCTGAGCTGTAAAAAAAAACCATCCTCCCGCTGTCTATTTTACAGCTAAGATGTGTAAACAAACCTTATGCTGTGGCAACAAGGTTTAGATATAAAAAAAAAATAAGGGTACATGAGAGATCAGCTAGAAAGGTAAACAACACTGTTGCCATAGCAACCAGTTTGTTTACTTGTTTACAAACCTAAAAAGGTTTGTCAGCTAAAAGGTAAACAAGCTTGTTGTCATTGCAACCATGTTGTTTACTTGTTTACAAACCTGAGCTGTAAAAAAAAACAAACATCCTCCCGTTGTCTGTTTTACAGCTCAGATTTGTAAACAAGTAAACAAACCGGTTGCTATGACAACAACCTTGTTTACCTTTTAGCTGACAAACCTTTTTTTAGGTTTGTAAACAAGTAAACAAACCGGTTGCTATGACAAAATGATTGTTTAGATTTAGAAGGAAATATAGCGGGCTTCTACATGAGATATCAGCTAGAAAGGTAAACAACACTATTGTCATAGCAACCGGTTTGTTTACAAACCTGAGCTGTAAAATAGACAGCATAAATATATGAATAAAAAAGCAAAATAAAGTCGGCGCTGATCCTCCTCACTACTAACTGCTGGTCTGTTGTTACCAAAAATATCTAGTTGTGTCATTTCCATATCATTCACCATCATACAATAAATCCTAAATATCCACATTTGTGAAAGTCATATGAAGATAAAACACGGGATACAACACCATGCATTACATCATGAAATCAATATCCAGATTTGTTATAAATGTAAAAAAAACATAACCCCCCCCAAAAAACAGTCGTTGAAAATGTTCATCCACAAAATTCCATGTTATTGTATTTTGTTATTGTATTTATCAAACGTCATCCCATCCCCCGTGCTTTTATAGAAGTGAAAATTCAATACAAAAAGTGCTCCCCCGCCGATGATGGTGCTAATGCCCCTCCCCCCAGAACCCTGAGGACCTCTGGGCCAATTACATGTTATTCTATCACCAAAAAGCACCAAATCAGCATTTCTTCATCCAATAGATATATTCTCCCCTCAATGGATTTCCACCAATCACCCAAAAAGGAAATGACAAAGTCATCGCACAACGCGCTTTTATTAAAAAATCCTCTTTAGAAGCTCCTCCCACAGTCTATATGCTTCCACATTCCAGTGCCCAGACCGGCACCAGCTCCATCAGCAGATTTCTATCCATTAATATCCTCCAAGTAGTTCCCCCAGCACCGCCGTTCCTCCCACCATCTTCCCTCTCTATACAAACTATTCTCTTTTCACTCTCATTTCTCTTTTCTGGCTTTTTAATAAAATTACATTTAAATATAAAATGGCCCAATGAGTAACTGCTTGTCTTTGGCAGACTAGGATGTTCCTACGAGTCCAGCTTAATCCACATGCAGTGCAGCATAAGAGCTGTTAAATTGTACAGAAACATACAAGAAGAAGCTGCAGTCCCACCACAAGTTAGAAGAATTAAGTGGTTAGCTCTTCTGCCTGGCAGCACCGGGTTGTCGGTTCAATTCTCAACCACAGCGCCACCTGCCTGTAGTTTGCATGTTCTCCAAGCGTCTGCCAGGGGCGGATCCAGAGTCTAGTCTCGGGAGGGGAACTGCCAGAAAATACTTTTTTTTGCGGGCAATTTATCGGGGAAACGGCTGGTGTTGGCGCTTCAATCATCACGGCGCCATGATTCTTATAGTGTCAGGATGATTGAAACACATTATTTCTATTCAGTGGGAGCCCTGAGTGTGTCACTTTTCGCGTCGCCTGCCACCAAATGCGGATTGTCACTTGCCACGTCACCTGTCACCAGATGCGGATTGTCACTTGCCACATCACCTGCCACACGTTGTGAATTGTCACTTGCCACATCTCCTGCCACACGTTGTGGATTGTCACTTGCCACGTCACCTGTCACCAGATGCGGATTGTCACTTGCCACGTCACCTGCCGCACGTGAATTCTCACTTGCCACATCTCCTGCCACATGTTGTGGATTGTCACTCGCCACGTCACCTGCCACACGTTGTGGATTGTCACTTGCAACGTCACCGGTCACCAGATGTGGATTGTCACTTGCCACGTCACCTGCCACACGTTGTGAATTGTCACTTGCCACATCTCCTGCCACACGTTGTGGATTGTCACTTGCCACATCACCTGCCACACGTTGTGGATTGTCACTTGCCGCATCACCTGCTACATGTTGTGGATTGTCACTTGCCACGTCACCTGCCACACGCTGTGGATTGTCACTTGCCACGTCACCTGCCACACACTGCGGATTGTCACTTGACACATCACCTGCCACATGTTGTGGATTGTCACTTGCCACACGCTGTGGATTGTCACTTGCCACGTCACCTGCCACACGTTGTGGATTGTCACTTGCCACACGTTGCGGATTGTCATTTGCCACATCACCTGTCACACATTGGGGATTGTCACTTGCCACACATTGCGGATTGTCACTTGCCACGTCGCCTGTCACCAAATGTCACTTGCTGTGTCACTTTCATGCTAAGGTGGTCTCTTGTGTCCCAGAGTCAGGCAGCAGAGAGATGATGTAATCTCTCTGTTGCCCACAGCTGCCTTCACAGTGAGGGCGGAACTGCAGGGATGCAGGGCGGGCGCAGGGTGGTGAGAGATGTCATCTCTCTGCTCCCCTGCCCACCGGCTCCCTGATTGGCCAGCAGCCCACTCACAGTCACACATGGAGCCGCCCAGCTACCCCCCCTCACCCGCCCACTCACCGACTCACTCACTGACCAAGCCGCCCGCACTGTGGAGCCACCCGCACTGTCACCTGCAGGTCTGCCCGCACTGTCAGCCGCGACAGAGCCGCCTGCACTGTGGAGCCGCCCGCACTGTCACCTGCAGGGCTGCCTGCACTGTCAGCCGCGGAGGAGCCGCCTGCATTGTGGAGCCGCCCGCACTGTCACCTGCAGGGCTGCCCGCACTGTCAGCCGTGGCGGAGCCGCCCGCACTGTCAGCTGCGGAGCCGCTCGCACTGTCACCCGCATTCTCGGAGGGGGCAATTGCCCCGTTGCCCCCCCTGGATCCGCCCCTGGCGCCTGCATGGGTTTCCTCCGGGGACTCCAGTTTCCCCCAACACACCAAAGACATGCTGGGAGGTACATTGTCCCTAGTATGTGTATGAATGTGAGTTAGGGAGCTTTGATTGTAAGCTCCTTGGGAGCAGGGACTGGTGTGACTGTAATGTCTCCTGTATTGACTAATCATTATCACATGGCCTACCGGTTGGATTGGCTCTGCTGACTCCTCTTCTCCGTTGCCGATACCTGCAGGTTTCCTTCCAATCCCCTGGACAGGTTTTTTGGTAGCAGGGGTCCTCTGGGCTTGTACGGCCCTCTGTGGAGACACCAATTACACAGCGAGACCCTTTATCTCCATAGCAACAGTGACACCCCCCATAACCCAAAAATTGTGGGGAGCCCCCTCTAAGAAAGTGTGCCCCTCCCCCCTCTCCCAATCTCAGCCATTTTACTTCAGTCTTCTGCAGCTTTGGGAAGGTTTGTGGTTTGCGGGGACTCATCGTAGGAAGGTCCAGTATTCATTGATTAGAGCCATAGACATTCCCTGTCTGCTCACATTCACAGCACATTTTACAGCTATTCATACCCAGGAGCAGGGCCACTGTTAGAAATTATGGGGCCCCATACAGCCTACCTGACGGGGCACCCTTTGACCTTTTGCCTTTTACACATGCGTGCGGGGCCAACATGTGCGTTCGCAATTGCGCATAAGCACAAAGAAACTGGAGCAGTTTACATATCTTTTTTAACACACATTAGTAAACAACGGTGACATGAATGGATTACACTCCTGTCTCCTGTTTTACTATGTGACATGTGATCGCACAGCAATCACCTGTTATCTGCTCCACTCAAAGTGGCCGATACCAAGCACCACAATCCACTGTGTCCGGTGGGTACAGCAGTTGCAAAGCCACAGGGGAGGCACTCTGAGCACCGGGATGTATGGGTATGTTGTGGTGCCTGGGGGAGCGGCCTGCCAGAAGTAAATGTACTGCTGGTGATTGGCAAGTGGGTAAAGTGATTGTAAAGTAGAGTAGACTGACGGTCTTTCCGACGGAGTTCCGCTGAAACGGACTTGCCTACACACGATCACACCAAAGTCTGATTGTTTAGAGTGTGATGACGTACGACGGGACTAGAAAAAGGAAGTTCAATAGCCAGTAGCCAATAGCTGCCCTTGCGTCGTTTTTGGTCCGTCAGACTAGCATACAGACAAACGGTTTTCTCGATAGGAATTGAGTCCGTCAGAAAGATTTGAAACATGTTCTATTTCTAGGTCCGTCAGAATTTTCGAAGGTAAAAGGTCAGATGAAGCCCACACACGATTGGAATGTCCGACGGAATGATTCCGTCGGACCTTTTCTGCCAGAAAATCTGGTCATGTGTACGTGGCATTAGCGGTGACAGCATTGAGGATTTGTAGAAATGGCAGTGTGTGTGTGACCTGGTCTGGCCAATCCAACAGACAAACAAGAAAAAGGCCTAGTGCGCAAGGCACAGCGTAACCCCTCAGGATTGTGAGGACAGACCAGGAAGTATTTAAAGATTAATAAATTTTATTGAAAAGGTAATTAACAATACATACATTAAAATCAGTGTCAGTACAAAATTATATACATAGTAGTAATTGCCCTCTTAATTACTGAGGAGCTGATACACGCAGATGTTATGGATGACGCCTGACATGTTTCACACTCAAATGTCCTTCTTCATAGGCTTTATGTCATCAAAAGCATACATGTTCTGTGATGTAAAGATATTTAAGCATTAATAAAATAGTATAATCGCATTAGAGATAGTTTTTAAACAGGATGAAATAGGATGATCATTAAACATGATAAACATGACAGAAAGGAAGACAGTATACTCACATGGCTGAGCTATTCACTACCCAGGATAGAGGGTTATGGCAGTGTGGAAAATGCCTGTACAGGTGTTAGCTTGCGGTGCAAAACTAAGGATATGTGGCTGAGATGGTAAGCCAAGGTGAGGAAAGACAAGGGCTAGACAGACCCACAATGGTTGCAAGAACTCCCACTGATGGGAGTAACTACTCCACTCAGTATATGGTCGGCCAGCAAAAACAAGGTAAGACTTGTTACTTCCTGTCTGCATAAAAACAGAGAGACAGATGATGGTAGTGAGTGTAATGGTCTGAGTTACAGATTAGTAATATAAACAAATTTGAAAAAGTAGTTACACTTTAAACTCATCACATCAGAGAGTATGTGTAGGTCAGTGGGTCCCAGCAGCAAGCACCAGCAGTGTGAGTACTGCTGGTGGCTGAATGTTTAAATAGTTAAATGAATGGTCCAGCCAGAGCCCTGACTTAAACCCAATTGAGCTTCTCTGGAGAGACCTAAAAATGGCTGTCCACCAACGTTTACCATCCAACCTGACAGAACTGGAGAGGATCTGCAAGGAGGAATGGCAGAGGATCCCCAAATCCATGTGTGAAAAACTTGTTGAATCTTTCCCAAAAAGACTCATGGCTCTATTAGATCAAAAGGGTGCTTCTACTAAATACTGAACAGGTCTGAATACTTAGGACCAAGTGATATTTCAGTTTTTCTTTTTTAGTAAATCTGCAAAAATGTCAACAATTCTGTGTTTTTCTGTCAATATGGGGTGCTGTGTGTACATTAATGAGGAAAAAAATTAACTTAAATGATTTTAGCAAATGGCTGCAATATAACAAAGAGTGAAAAATGTAAGGGGGTCTGAATACTTTCCGTCCCCACTGTATGTATATCTGGAGTTCAGTTTTAATATGCAAGGGTAAATCTGCATATACGGTAATATTACAGTTAACAATACTATAAAAAATATAGGCTCTTAAAAAAAAAGTATACAGTTACATTACCGTATTTATCGGTGTATAACACGCACCCCAAGTTTAGGAGGGAATTTTAAGGAAAAAAACTTTTAGGAGTAAAGTTTAAGGAAGAAAAACTTACATTAAAATGCCCATCAATGCAGAGTTATCGTGTCCATCTGCAGCCTTGTCAGTGTCAGTGCAGCCTTGCCCCAGTGTCCAGTGCAGCCTTGTCAGTGCAGCTTTGCCCCAGTGCAGCCTTATCAGTGCAGCCTTGTCAGTGCAGCCTTGCCCCAGTGCAGCCCTGTCAGTGCAGCCTTGCCCCAGTGCAGCCTTGTCAGTGCAGCCTTGCCCCAGTGCAGCCTTGTCAGTGCAGCTTTGTCAGTGCAGCCTTGCCCCAGTGCAGCCTTGTCAGTGCAGCTTTGCCCCAGTGCAGCCTTGTCAGTGCAGCCTTTTCAGTGCAACCTTGCCCAAGTGCAGCCTTGTCAGTGCAGCTTTGCCCCAGTGCAGCCTTGTCAGTGCAGCTTTGCCCCAGTGCAGCCTTGTCCCAGTGCAGCCTTGCCCCAGTGCAGCCTTGCCTCAGTGCAGCCTTGCCCCAGTGCAGCCTTGCCCCGGTGCAGCCTTGTGTGATCGCCGCGATCGCCGCCGACATACACAGCCGTGTGTAAATTCAAATATGGCACCGAGACTGCAGGGACTCGTCGGAGCCGAGATACACATACCCGAGTGTCCTCGGCTTTTTTCGGCGCTGCTCACAGTCATGCCCAGTCCCGCCCTATGATGGACATAACACAGGTCCAATGGCGAGACTGGGCGTGACTGTGAGCGGCGCCGAGAAAAGCCGAGGACACTCGGGTATGTGTATCTGGGCTCCGACGAGTCCCTGCAGTCTTGGCGCCATATTTGAATTTACACACAGCTGTGTATGTCGGCGGCGATCGGCGCGATTGCCGCGATCTCTCCGATCAACCAAAATTGGCGGAGATCGGCCTATAACACGCACCCACGATTTTCCCCTGATTTTAAGGGGAAAAAAGTGCATGTTATATGCCGATAAATAAGGTATATACAAACTTAATTTCAAGAATATAACTATTGATGTTATTTTTACATTCTACTTTTTGATATTGTTCTTGTAATATTTTGCTATTTTATTATTAAATCAAGGGGTCACCAGATCCTGGGCTGTTCCACGCTACTCTCCCAGCCTTTTCGCGGCTGCCCAGCAGGACTCAATCTCCTGATTTCGGCATAGATGTCACTGCTACGAGACACCACAAAGTCGGTAACACTACCTGTGAATAGTGTTGCCATTAAAAGTCCCCACTACAGTTCTCAGATAACCAGATGACCTTGATCAAGAGCACATCAGTTGGCTGATCAGAACTCCCCCACCCCAGCACTGCCACTGATCCCATCCCCCACTAGCACCAGCACTGGCACTGCCACTCATCCCAACTCCCCACCAGCACTGCCACTCATCCCATTACCCCCCCCCCCCCCATGAAATGGAGAGGAAAAGAGGGGGAGGAACAAAGAAAAAGAGAGAGGAAAGAATAAGAGAACAAGAAATACGGCTAGGGAGAGGGATGGGGGAAAAAAAAGAAATTAGGATAGAGAGATAAAAGGAGAACAAAGAGAAAGAGTGGTACATCTTAAAATGTACCATAAGGGGTTTTAATACTGTACGAGTGGAAGGGACTCACAAAGCGCTAAATGTGCATGGGTTAGAAGCGCAAATTACTTGTCTTGCCTTGGGTGCTGACAACCCACGCTAGGAAAATAATTTTACTGTTAAGGGTCCCCACAACTTGGGAAATTTTATCAAGGGGTCACGGCACTAGGAAGGTTGAGAACCACTGATTTACAGAATATTGATAATAATACTATAAATAACGGTATTTAACAGTCTCACATGAAAATGTGCAACTGCTGGCTGTGTTTGGGTTGCCATTAATAATGAATGGCACTGTAAGCGCAACATGCATTTTGCTTGCGTTCCATGAGTGCATGAAAAAGCATGCTTTTGCAAAGCTGACCTGAACAAGCTGAAGATCTTATTGGTTGCCATGCAAAATTGCTCCAGAATCTGTCTGCTCCAGCTTTGAAAAAATCTCTCTTTATTGTACTTTGCTTTGTAATATACTTTTAAATTAGTAATTTCTATATTTAAATCATTCTCTGCATAGCAACTGTTGAGATTTTATCAGCAATGTAGGCAGTGCTTTTCCTTTACCTTCAGTGTAGTCTGCAGCAAGAGTTCAAGACCTAGCTGTCTTTTCTGGCAGGGGTGTCTGAATCCACAATACTGGCTAAACATATTTTCAAATCCTTAGGCAGATAAAACCGTTCACTAACAGTATATGCATGTCAACTGTGTATTAGTTATTTGACTGGATTTCTTCGTTAACATTCACAACAGGACAAACAAGTCATGCCATCAATATGTTTTTTGTGGGATCTATGCACCTGGGAAACTGGGTGTAAATTGGGGATCACACCCCAGATCTCCAAACAGACAACATACTGTACATTTAAACTTTGGTGTGCTAGTGATATTTATATCTTACAGCTGAAATATTACATAACCACTCATCATGCGTTGTGTGGGTGTGCTTCTGCAATGACTGTTACTCAGTTTGGTAGCTGGTTTCTGCACACAGTTAAAGGTATTAGAAACCTATTGCAAAGATATACACAGCTGCTTCACACTTGTTCAAAAGGATCACTGCAGATTAGCCATAACTCATCATTGAGCATCTCTGTATTTCATCAACCTTGCAAACCCCTACTGTGTTCTACTGTATGTGGTGTCAAGGTGAGACAAATAGATCTCCGCACACCTACATGAGTTAAACTACAATAATTTTATTGCCTATAAAAAAGCGATATACATTGAAAAAGGCACAAATACCTATATCCCCCTATATGTTAGGCCAGAGGAGAAGGCCCCAAGAAAAGAGGGGGTCTCCCCAGTGGTCTAACCTTGCCCAAAAGCTAAAACACAAACTGTGTAAGTGATGTATCGAAGAACCCCTCACAAATAGGAGGGGACAAACATATCACACAGTCTGCAGACCTAATCCCTCCCTTAGTATAAGAGCACCCCCTAAATATATCTGATAAGAACACGTAGATCACCCATAAGGCCAAAATCATGCAAACAATTCCTAATGTTGGGCAGTGTATTCCTGAAAAACAAGTTATATCTCACTGTCCCACAGTGAAATGGGGCACAGCCTAAGATGCACTTGATGAAACCCATCCGAAGGGCTCCCAGTCCTCAGTCAACAAATAAGTATATAGTACATCCTACTTGTAATCTTATCCTGATAAATAGTATATGACTTGAGAAAAGGAATGGTTTTCAGATACTCCAAGGACTGTATAGAGCACTCTATATACAGTAGCAAGTTTGTCAATAGTCACCGGGTGTGAAACAATGGCACTAATTCCTTATGTAGCGGGGGCACATTTTTGATGTAACTTAATATTAATGTTATATCTTATCCTCTGGCGCCATCTAGTGGCCAAAGTGCAAAAGGACTGAATCTTTATTTTCTTTTCGCTTTTCAAGTTGACCTGGAAGTCTTTTGTTTGTTTACATCTGGACATTAACTTAACCTGCCCACAATGCACAGTGACTCCCACAATCCTCAGGGAACAGAACTGCATTGTGGGAAGCCTATAAAAAGGCTGGGAGCGGCCATCTTAGGTCTCTTGCTCCTGGGACACGTGGCCTGCCAGCAGGGCTCTGTGGGTGTGAGTTCCACAGAGTTGCGGCCTACCCTGTGCGGAGCGGAACAGCAGCCAGCGATCCTGTCTTACATCACTGCGTGCTGGAGCAGCAGAGTGATCATCCAGAGACCCTTGAAGGAGGTAACCGAGGACTCCCGGTCGTCTGTGAGCAGTCTTTGATCCGGCCTTACATCACAGCGTGCTGAAGCAGCAGTGTGATCATTCCAGAGACCCTTGAAGGAGGTAACCGAGGACTCCCGGTCGTCTGTGAAGTGGAACAGCGTGACGGCGTGGTCGCAACGAGCGAACTGAGATACTGTGGAGAAAGAACACTGCACACCAGAGCGGAGTCTGCTGACAGCATGGTCCTGGTTGGGTGAAAGGGCTGAGGCCCACAAGTTTCTTGACGCACTTTCATACATCAGTTACACAAGACAGAGTTGCTGGGACCTATAGTCCCACTAGCAGAATCAAGAGGATTCAACACTAAGTCACGGCATCAAAGTTAGTTATAGCTCAGCTGCATCAGTACTTTGCTTTATTTATCAGGTTACTCTGTTAAGGAATCATTAACCCTTGGATTACAAAATTACCTTGTTGCTAGCAGAAGAAAAGAAGAGAAAGAAGGACTGTTAAGTAACACATAAGGGATATATAAAATACTGCGCTAACAGAAACGAATACAAGGAAAATAGCTGCAACAATCCAGTGTTATGCGACACCAATCAGATAAATAGAAAAATAATAAAGTCGCACTAACGGGAGTGGGTGAAAACTACAAACATTGAATACCACAAACACTGATGACAAAAATGCCTCAAAATCATGTACAAAGTTTGTGCACCTTTAAATCAAAAAACATGCAACCATAAATATAAATATAAAATTAAATATAAATATAAATATTACCTCACTATAATATAAAGAATTTATGCACCTTGAATTCAAAAACGTGCAAAATACCGTATTTATCGGCGTATAACACGCACCGGCGTATAACACGCACCCCAATTTAGGAGGGAATTTTAAGGAAAAAAAAACTTTTAGGAGGGAAGTTGAAGGGAAAAAAAACTTACATTTAAACGCCCATCATTGCAGCCTTGTCAGTGCAGCCTTGTCAGTGCAGTCTTGTCAGTGCAGCCATGTCAGTGCAGCCATGTCAGTGCAGCCTTGTCAGTGCAGCCTTGTCAGTGCAGCCTTGTCAGTGCAGCCTTGTCAGTGCAGCCATGTCAGTGTAGCCATGTCAGTGCAGCCTTGTCAATGCAGCCTTCCCCAGTGCAGACTTCCCCAGTGCAGCCTTCCCCAGTGCAGCCTTCCCCAGTGCAGCCTTCCCCAGTGCAGCCTTCCCCAGTGCAGCTTTACCCAGTGCAGCCTTCCCCAGTCCAGTCTTCCCCAGTGCAGCTTTCCCCAGTGCAGCCTTCCCCAGTGCAGCCTTCCCCAGTGCAGCCTTCCCCCAGTGATCCCAGCCATTCTGGGCTTTAAAATCGCCGATCGCGATTTGAAAATGGCGCCGCCGGCGCCGAAATACACAGTGCCGGTCCTCGGCTCTTTCCGGCGGCTGTCGTTCATTTTCGGCTCCACTCGTAGTCCCGAGCGGAGCTATCCGAACCTAGCCGAGTAGGTTCGGATAGCTCCGCTCGGGACTACGAGTGGAGCCGAAAATGAACGACAGCCGCCGGAAAGAGCCGAGGACCGGCTCTGTGTATTTCGGCGCCGGCGGCGCCATTTTCAAATCGCGATCGGCGATTTTGAAAATTTGACAGGTCGGATCGCAGGGGATCGGCGTATAACACGCACCTGCGACTTTCCCCTGATTTTAAGGGGAAAAAAGTGCGTGTTATACGCCGATAAATACGGTAAGTACATTAAAGAATGTCCATACAATAAATCAACATAGAAGTGAAATAGTGAGGTTGAACATAGAAAAAGAGTCCACAAAGTGAAAAAAGTTCCTCAGTGATGAGTGATGCAAAAATTATTAAAGTGCCAAGTGCATTGATGGGACCTGGGAGGAGGAGCCACGTCCTGACGTCACCGCTGTTCATCTAGTCCCGGAAGACACGGGCTGATCCGAAGCCGACCGGCTTGTATGGATTTGTTTGCTGTTTTTACATCTTTTTATCGTAAGTGTGCATTTGTCTTTTATAAAATTCAATAAACCATAAAAGGATTTACGCTATGTGGAGCACCTTATGTGTTTTATTTCTTGGGAATACATCATCTTGCTGTGACTGATGGTATGGATCCTCATAGACGCTGAGATATTTGGTGCCTGCCTGTGAGATCCCTGGCTGGGGTAGAGCCATCTGCTTAGCGTGGTCCCCTGTAACAAGGGACCATGGCTCTCTGGTAAGCGACAGTGTTTGTCTAAGGTGGAGGTCCCATCAATGCATTTGGCACTTTAAGAATTTTTGCATCATTCATCACTGAGGAACTTTTTTCACTTTATGGACTCTTTTTCTATTTTCAACCTCACTATTTCACTTCTATGTTGATTTATTGTATGGACATTCTTTAATGTACTTATTTTGCATGTTTTTGAATTCAAGGTGCATAAATTCTTTATAGTATAGTGAGGTAATATTTATATTCATAGTTATATTTATGTTTGCACGTTTTTTGATTTAAAGGTGCACAATCTTTGTACATGATATTGAGGCATTTTTGTCACCAGTGTTTGTGGTATTCAATGTTTGTAGTTTTCACCCACTCCCGTTAGCGTGACTTTATTATTTTTCTAAGTAACACATAAGGCCTTGGGTTATTTTGCTATATCAGGGTGGTGTGATATTACAGGAGGGAGCTCCCTAGTGTTGTATTATACTTGATCAAGTTAGTTATTTGATTTAGTACAGCTTTAAGCGCGCAGGAAATAGGACAGTGCTTAGAGTGAGATACACTCACTCTGACGGTATCCTATTTACTTTGTTATACCTCTCATATATTATTTCAGACATTTTATACACCTGTATTGTACCTTTGTAAAGTTTAGTTGTCTGTCAGACTATGTTGATCTGACAGTACAACCATTGTAGTTTAACCCTTCTAATACAACTACAGTAAATACGGTTATTATTTAAGTACAACTGTGTGAGTGTTGTTTTACTCTTCATCACCAGCGAAGAGGAGGGTAAGGTATATTATATTGAGTATTGTGAACTTGCCTTTGTGATTTCGTTCTAACTGCCCACTATTACACCACAGCTGTGCCAGGGGGACTGAGATATTCAAAGGGGTATAAAGCAGAGTACAGGCCCAAATAAATCAGCAGCTTCTGTGGGGGTCAGTGCTACACGTGGGGGGGGCCTCTTCAGGGATACTGTGACTCTGCAATTGACCCCCCCCAGATACCCCAAAAGGCACCAGAATGGACCCCGTCACTGTGGTGCGAAGCCGAAGGCACACGCTCAGAAGCGAGCGTGGCAATTGAACTCCCTGGAGAAGGATGGGAGGAAAAACAGGTGGAAGAAGTGGTGTGAGTACTATCCCCAGAGAAGAAGGCCTAGGTGATAGCTGTAAGGCCAGACCCTGGGACCTCCCGCACTTATGCCCTATTGGAATGGAGGAAGGGGGTCCCTGATAATTTTCAAGGCACCAGTATGAAACTGCCTGATAGAACTGAACTCTACCTGACACATCCTGCCAAGCAGGGGGAGTGTCAGGGTTCTTACCGTGGCAGGCGGGGCGCCCGCGGTGGTGTGCGTCAGGGTGCGTCGGCGCGCGCGTTTCTGCGGACCTCGCCGTGCGGGCTCCTCGCGGCGCCGGTGTGTGTGTCCGGGATCGTTCCACTGTGCACGCCGGCGTGCGGGGGCGCGCGCGCGGGCGTTGGCGGGCGCGCGTGCCTGTGTGAGCCGGGGCGCGCGCGTGCACGTCGTTTGGCGCCAAAAGCCCTATTTAAGCCAGTGAGTTCTGGTGACCAGTGCTGCCTAATCAACAGCTAGTAGTTCCAGAGCCTGACCGTGTACCTTGTTGTTCCTGTTATACCTACTGACCCGGCCTTGTCCCCCATCCTCTCTTTGAACTCTGCCTGCACCGACCCTTGCTTGTCTGACCATCCGCTTGCCTGTTCCACTGTACCTCTGCCGTCTGCTTGTTACCGAACCCGGCCTGTCTCCTGACCATCCATCTGCCTGCTCCCTGGGATCCTGTCAACCTGTCTGCAGTCTTCCTGCCTGTTGTCCACACCAGCCTGCTCTGCTCAGTGAAGGTGCTCCAGTCTACTCAGTCTTTGCTACAGTTAACCCTGTGACACCCGGACAGCAATACCTGAACTGCCATACAGGCCTTCATACCACTCCGTACTGTTGTACCCCCTGTTTACTCTACCAGGGGGCCGATAGTCGGAGGGTAAGGGAGCCTACCCTCTGCCCGACAGGACTCGCCGGTCTGGTAAGTGGGAGCCTGATAGTATTAGGCAGCCATGACCGAGTCCGGGCAGGGGGCCTCCCCCATGGATGAACTTTGCCGACATTTGGCGGGTCTAACCCAGGCAGTGAAAAGCCTACAAGAGGGTTATTCCAGCCTGGAAGAACGTGTGCAGGCTCTGTCCGCACCTTCTGGTCCACCAGGGTCCGCAGCAGCCACCTCAACACCTTCTGTGGTCATGTTACCTCCTGAGCCCAAAGTACTAGTACCCGAAAGATTTCTCGGAGACCGGAGTAAGTATCGTGCCTTCCGGAATGCCTGCAACCTGTACTTTGCCCTTCAGCCACGCACGTTCTCCCTGGAAGCCACTAAGGTGGGCTTTGTTATTTCCCTGCTGTCTGGTGAACCACAAACATGGGCCACCGACACTTGGAGCAAAAATCTGTCGTCTTGGATAGTCTGGAGGCCTTCTTTGGAGCCATGTCCCAACTATACGAAGACCCCCAGCTCACTGCCACCGCAGAAGCTTCCTTACAGGCCCTTCGTCAAGGCCGCCGAGCAGCTGAAGACTATGCCGTCGAGTTCAGACGCTGGAGTTCTGACATGGCTTGGAATGACGCTGCTTTGCGCCATCAGTTCAGGATGGGGTTGTCAGAACCTCTCAAAGATGAGTTGGCACGAGTAGGGGTACCACAGACCCTGGAAGACCTTATCAATCTGTCTATCCAAATAGACCGTAGACTGCGAGAACGACGTACCGAGAGATCCACCAGTACCTTTCGTCCCACCTGGATGATTCCACAAGTACCCTGTCCACCCAGTAGATCTCCTGCTCCACCACCTGCCTCTACCTATGATGCACCTGAACCAATGCAGCTTGGCCTGTTCCGTCCTTCTTTGACCCCAGAGGAGAAGTCACGCAGGCGGGCACACAACCTCTGCCTCTACTGCGGGGAATCGGGGCACTACGCCAGCGGTTGCCCCAACAAGATGCGTAAGTGTCGTTCTGATGTTCGTACCTGTGCTACTATTGTACCCTCCTTGGGCACGCATCTAACCATTTCTGTCACTTTACAGCTTCCCGGAAAGGCCATCCTAGTCCCAGCTATCATTGATTCTGGAGCCTGCAGCTGTTTTATTGACCGGACCTTTGCCTCTCAACATGCCATTCCTCTCCAAACCAAAACTCAAAGCCTTGCTGTTCATCTCGCTGATGGTTCTGTTCTCCGCTCCGGCCCAGTCACTCAGGAGACCGTCCCCTTAGAAGCCATCATGGGCCAGCAACACCATGAATATCTCCGTCTGGACGCCATCTCGTCCCCCCTCTTTCCAGTTATTCTTGGAATACCTTGGCTACAAACGCACAACCCCCAAATCAACTGGGCTTCAGGTAATGTTGAGTTCCTCTCTGGATACTGTCTTCAACACTGCTTGCAAGGGACAGGCCATGAGGTTGCCCAACTCCTCTGTCTACAACCAGATGTTGATTTGCTTCAAGCTATTCCTGAGCCTTATCAAGACTTTGCGGATGTGTTTAGCAAGAAGGGGGCAGAATTACTACCACCACACAGGCCCTACGACTGCCCAATTGAATTGCTTCCTGGAACCGAGGTACCTTTTGGCCGGATCTTCCCCTTGACTGAGCAGGAGCTGGACACCCTGAAGCAGTACTTGGATGAAAATCTGAAAAAGAAATTTATCCGCCCGTCCACCTCTCCGGCCGGTGCGGGTTTATTTTTTGTGGAAAAAAAGGATCATTCCCTGCGGCCATGTATTGATTACCGCGAACTGAACAAGATTACGATTAAAAATCGCTACCCGCTCCCTCTGGTACCTGAGTTATTCCAAAGGCTGGGCACTGCCAGAATCTTTACTAAACTGGATCTCCGGGGTGCTTATAACTTAATCCGCATCCGAGAGGGTGACGAGTGGAAGACTGCGTTTCGCACTCGTTTCGGGCATTTTGAGTACCAGGTCATGCCCTTCGGTCTTTGTAATGCCCCGGCTACATTCCAGCACTTTGTGAACGACATCTTTAGAGATATCCTGGACCTTTATGTCATCGTTTATCTGGACGATATACTCATCTTCTCCTCTTCTTTGGCGGATCATCGCAGGCACGTCAGGAATGTTCTCGTCCGGCTCAGGCAACATGGCTTATACGCTAAACTAGATAAATGTGAGTTCGAACGCCTGAGTATTCAGTTCTTGGGACTCATTATTTCTGTTGAAGGAATTAAGATGGACCCACAAAAATTTTTCGGCCATCCTGGACTGGCCGGCTCCTACAGACAAGAAGGGAGTCCAACGTTTCGTAGGATTTTCCAACTTTTACAGGAAATTCATTAAAGACTTTTCTAAGATCATTGCACCAATAACGGAACTTACTAAACAGGGGGCACGATTCTGTTGGTCATCCCAAGCACAGGCAGCGTTCGAGAAATTAAAGGGACTGTTTACTTCTGCCTCTATTCTCAAGCACCCGGACCCTGCGTTACCGTTTGTGCTAGAAGTGGATGCTTCGGAGATCGCAGTGGGGGCAGTGCTTTCTCAACGTCAGGGCCCCAAGGCCCTCTTGTTTCCTGTAGCATTCTTTTCCCGTAAACTCTCATCATCTGAGAAAAATTATGATGTCGGAGACCGGGAACTGTTGGCCATCAAAGCGGCTTTGGAAGAATGGCGCTATCTACTAGAGGGTGCGGTACATCCGGTTCTTATCTTTACCGACCACAAGAACTTAGAATACTTAAGAGCAGCCAAGCGACTCAGACCACGACAGGCTAGATAGGCACTTTTTTTTTCCCGCTTCTCCTTTCACATCACGTACAGGCCCGGATCCGAGAATGGAAAACCTGATGCCCTATCACGGATGTTCCACGACTCCAAGGAAAGAACTTCTCCTGATACTATTCTGCCTGCAGGTAGTTTCTTACTTCTCCAGGGAGATTTAATTTCCAGGATTAAACAGGCCTCCTCTGAAATTCCTCTACCTACTGGAACCAGTTTTAATGATGGATTGCTCTGGCATGAAGGCAAGATTTTCGTACCTGAAAGATGTAGGGTACTGGTACTGGAACTATGTCATGACCACAAGCTGGCGGGTCACTTCGGAGCCCGGAAAACCTCAGAATTGGTGCTACGCACCTTTTGGTGGCCATGTCTTCTGGAGGACTGTAAGAGGTACGTGGGTTCTTGCCGCACCTGTGCCCGGAATAAATGCAACCGCTCAAAGGCCTGGGGTTTATTGAGACCCTTACCGATTCCTGACAGGCCTTGGAGAATGCTATCGATGGATTTCATTGTGGAGTTACTCCCCTCTGAAGGTTTCTCAACCATCTTTGTGGTGATTGATAGGCTATCCAAGATGGCACACTTCATCCCTATGAAGGGTACTCCCACAGCCGTAGAAACGGCGAAGATATTCGTCAAGGAAGTAGTAAGGTTACATGGGGTGCCCGCGAATATCGTATCCGACCGAGGTGTTCAATTTACCTCCCGGTTTTGGAGAGCACTGTGTGCCGCTTTGGAAATTGAATTGGCGTTCTCCTCGGCCTACCACCCTCAGACGAACGGCCAGACAGAAAGAACTAACCAGACGCTGGAGCAATACCTCCATTGTTTCTCTGTGTTTACTCAAGACGACTGGGTGTCCTTGCTACCAGTCGCCGAATTCTCATATAACAACTCCTTACACTCTGCCATCAACCAGACTCCTTTCTTTGCGAATTATGGATTCAATCCTTCTTTCCTTCCCAGTTCTATCCCGGAATGTTCTCTACCCGCAGTAACGGAAAGAATGGAGTTCTTCTCTAGTAACTGTAAGATCCTGCAGGAAACCATGGCCCAATCCCAGGCTTCCTTCAAGAGGATGTTCGATAAGAAAAGGCGAGGAGAACTCGTCCTTGAACCTGGCAACCAAGTATGGCTCTCTACAACTAATCTAAAGTTGGCTTGCCCCTCCAAGAAGTTGGGACCTAAGTTTCTGGGCCCGTTTCGGGTGAAGAGAAAGGTGAATGATGTTGCCTTTGAACTTAGTCTGCCAGAGTCCCTTAGAATCCACCCGGTCTTCCACGTTTCATTACTGAAACCAGTTATCCATGATCCTTTTCCTGACCGTAAGGCCAAGCCACCGGAGGCTGTTTTGGTCAACAATGAGGAGGAGTTCGAAGTCGAGGCAATCTTGGATTGCAGGAGAAGGCAGAATCAGCTCCAGTACCTCATTAAATGGAAGGGGTATGGACCCGAGGATAATTCTTGGGAACCCGAAGGTAACCTGCATGCCAACGAATTGCTACAAACCTTCAAGAACTCCCATGCTCCCAGGCTGGCCCAGCTGGGCATCCGGAGGCTGCCCTTGAGGAGGGGGCACTGTCAGGGTTCTTACCGTGGCAGGCGGGGCGCCCGCGGTGGTGTGCGTCAGGGTGCGTCGGCGCGCGTTGGCGCGCGCGTTTCTGCGGACCTCGCCGTGCGGGCTCCTCGCGGCGCCGGTGTGTGTGTCCGGGATCGTTCCACTGTGCACGCCGGCATGCGGGGGCGCGCGCGCGGGCGTTGGCGGGCGCGCGTGCCTGTGTGAGCCGGGGCGCGCGCGTGCACGTCGTTTGGCGCCAAAAGCCCTATTTAAGCCAGTGAGTTCTGGTGACCAGTGCTGCCTAATCAACAGCTAGTAGTTCCAGAGCCTGACCGTGTACCTTGTTGTTCCTGTTATACCTACTGACCCGGCCTTGTCCCCCATCCTCTCTTTGAACTCTGCCTGCACCGACCCTTGCTTGTCTGACCATCCGCTTGCCTGTTCCACTGTACCTCTGCCGTCTGCTTGTTACCGAACCCGGCCTGTCTCCTGACCATCCATCTGCCTGCTCCCTGGGATCCTGTCAACCTGTCTGCAGTCTTCCTGCCTGTTGTCCACACCAGCCTGCTCTGCTCAGTGAAGGTGCTCCAGTCTACTCAGTCTTTGCTACAGTTAACCCTGTGACACCCGGACAGCAATACCTGAACTGCCATACAGGCCTTCATACCACTCCGTACTGTTGTACCCCCTGTTTACTCTACCAGGGGGCCGATAGTCGGAGGGTAAGGGAGCCTACCCTCTGCCCGACAGGACTCGCCGGTCTGGTAAGTGGGAGCCTGATAGGGAGACAGAGCTCACTCAGCAAGAGTTCAGTCTCCAGTCTACCCCAAAGGAAAGTGGCAGAGGGTCCCCTCCCAAGAAGAAAAGGGCAGCTATTAAGATAGTTGGAGTCCATGTGAGGTGTTCACAGTTAGAACAACAATCTCGCAATATACAGAAGAAGCTCCAGGAAGCCTCTAGAGTGATTGTGGAGCGGATCAGCGAGCTAAGTGCTATATGCATGGACTCGAGTGACAGGCATTCAAAGCCAAGACCTGTTTTAGTCATGCAGAGACTTCCCCATGGTAACTTGCCAGAGGTGACAATCAGGAAGGACTTCAAGATTGAGGGTCAGATAGGTGAGAGGGAACAGAAAGACAAGTTGTCCTACACAAACCTTATGCGTCAGATCGAAGAGGGATCCCACAGAGGGTATCCTGAATCTGAGATCGTGGGAGCTGTAGTGAAAGCCATCATTCCTGGCCTAAATCTCAGAGGGATGCTGGAGATGAAGAATGGCCTGACCCTAGTGCAACTCAGGAGAATATTAAAAAGCCACTACAAGGAGGAAAATGCTTCTGAACTGTACCACCAATTGATAAATCTTGCACAAGATAGTAGAGAAACTCCCCAGAATTTCTTGTTCAGAGCTATTGAGTTGAAGGACCGACTGTTGTTTGCCTCAGAAGGAGAAGACTCGGATGAACACTATGGGGTTGAACTGATCCAGAAGAAATTTTTGAGGTCCGTTGCTGCAGGACTGAGGAGTGATTACATCAAGTTCCAACTACGGCAGTACTTGGAAGATCCCTTCATTTCAGATGAGGCGCTCGTAGAAGGAACTAATGAGACAGCCAACCTGGAGATGGAAAGGGAAAAGAAGAAGAGTAAAAAGTCTGGATCTATGGTTGAAGTCAGAGTGGCCAGCACAACTGATAGAGATTCAGAGATAGCCGTATTGAGGCTACAGGTGTCTTAGATGACGGAGATGATGCACAAATTGATGGCAGAACTTACTGGCATGTCCGGCCAGAAAGCTATGAATCAAGACGTCTGTCGGAACTCTGGAGGTGTAGGTCACTACCAGCGAGTATGTCCTAGTCCATGAGGGGAGACAGAAGACAGGCGTGGACCTCAGAGAAGATCTGGGCCTTCAAGGAGAAATTTCTCTGAATCTGAAAGAGAACAATACAGAACACCTGCAGTTTATGCCGTCTCAGTGAGGAGTGCTCATCGGCCTTCAAAACGACGCCGGAAGCAGCACTCTCGGCGCCGGAAGCTGAGGGGAGCACGAGTTCCATCACACGAATCGTCTGCTCCAGATGTCCCAACAGGCCTCCTGTCCAGTTGGTAGGTCCTCTGCCTGTAGTGCCTGTTCTGGTCAAGGGATCTACACCAGAGCCATCTTTGATACAGGTGCCCAGGTTACCCTGATGACCAGAGACTTTTACAAGAGGTACCTGTCATACCTGCCCCTGAAGAAGTTGGAAGACTTAAAGGTTCAGGGTATTCAAGCAGAAGATTACCCTTGTGATGGATGTCTGCGGGTCAAGTTGTCGTGTGATCCGTTGAAGGATGGGAAGCCTCAGAACTTTAAGACACTGGCCATTGTCTGTCCTTGGCTGCCAGGACCCTCAAGAAGTTCATTGATTGTTGGGACCAACACAGACCTGGTGAAGCGGCTGTTAGCCCCTGTCGTTCCCAGATGTGACCCTCTACCTTCACTGCCAAAAGAAGGGTTGGAAGTGTCTACCTTTCCCACTGTGGATGGAGAAAAATCCAAAACAGAAGTGGAAGAAACCTACCTGCAGGAGGCAGAAGTGGTTGAGCGGGAAGAGAAGACAAGTGAGTCTACCATGTCTGAACCAGTGAATCAGAGGAAACGAAGAGTCATTTCCAAACTCAAGAGACCAACCTGTGATGTGTTGGATGAGAGTTCCACAGAAGTTGTTCTCAACCTTCAAGGGTTGTCGAGAGAGCCTAAGTCACCCCTTGACACACCTGTATCAGACACCGAGGTGTCAGCAGTAGGTACTCAGAACAGCTCCCCATCACCTGAGAATTGGTAGGAGGCTCCTCTGTCAGTGTTATGTAACCGTGTAGAATCAAAAATGTGTTACAGAAACAAAATTTTGTTTGCCAAAGTGCAAAAGGACTGAATCTTTATTTTCTTTTCGCTTTTCAAGTTGACCTGGAAGTCTTTTGTTTGTTTACATCTGGACATTAACTTAACCTGCCCACAATGCACAGTGACTCCCACAATCCTCAGGGAACAGAACTGCATTGTGGGAAGCCTATAAAAAGGCTGGGAGCGGCCATCTTAGGTCTCTTGTTCCTGGGAAGCGTGGCCTGCCAGCAGGGCTCTGTGGGTATGTGAGTTCCACAGAGTTGCGGCCTACCCTGTGTGGAACGGAACAGCTGCCAGCGATCCTGCCTTACATCACTGCGTACTGGAGCAGCAGAGTGATCATCCAGAGACCCTTAAAGGAGGTAACCGAGGACTCCCGGTCGTCTGTGAGCAGTCTTTGATCCAGCCTTACATCACAGCATGCTGAAGCAGCAGTGTGATCATTCCAGAGACCCTTGAAGGAGGTAACCGAGGACTCCCGGTCATCTGTGAAGTGGAACAGCGTGACGGCGTGGCCGCAACGAATGAACTGAGATACTGTGGAGAAAGAACTCTGCACGCCAGAGCGGAGTCTCCTGACAGCATTGTCCTGGTTGGGTGAGAGGGCTGAGGCCCAAAAGTTTCTTGACGCACTTTCATACATCAGTTTACACAAGACAGAGTTGCTGGGACCTGTAGTCCCACAAGCAGAATCAAGAGGATTCAACACTAAGTCACTGCATCAAAGTTAGTTATAGCTCTGCTGCATCAGTACTTTGCTTTATTTATCAGGTTACTCTGTTAAGGAATCATTAAGCCTTGGATTACAAAATTACCTTGTTTCTAGCAGAAGAAAAGAAGAGAAAGAAGGACTGTTAAGTAACACATAAGGCCTTGGGTTATTTTGCTATATCAGGGTGGTGTGATATTACAGGAGGGAGCTCCCTAGTGTTGTATTATACTTGATCAAGTTAGTTATTTGATTTAGTACAGCTTTAAGCGCGCAGGAAATAGGACAGTGCTTAGAGTGAGATACACTCACTCTGACGGTATCCTATTTACTTTGTTATACCTCTCATGTATTATTTCAGACATTTTATACACCTGTATTGTAACTTTGTAAAGTTTAGTTGTCTGTCAGACTATGTTGGTCTGACAGTTCAACCATTGTAGTTTAACCCTTCTAATATAACTACAGTAAATACGGTTATTATTTAAGTACAACTGTGTGAGTGTTGTTTTACTCTTCATCACCAGCCAAGAGGAGGGTAAGGTAACTACAAACAGGTATATTATATTGAGTATTGTGAACTTGCCTTTGTGATTTTGTTCTAACTGCACACTATTACACCACAGTTGTGTCAGGGGGACTGAGATATTCAAAGGGGTATAAAGCAGAGTACAGGCCCAAATAAATCAGCAGCTTCTGCGGCGGTCAGTGCTACACTTATTTGTAATAATATGAAGTTATTCCCACAGCCTGCTGGTAATTTTAATGATTTAGTCATTAGTCACACATATAGCTGTGTAGTTGCTTTACAATCGCTGCTTTATGCAAAGTTTTCCACAAGACTGAATCAAAATCAATCTATCAGTGTATGTCCAATCAACACAAATTGCCAGCCGAGTGATACTTGTCCTTGATATTTCAATATATATCTGTTTATATGATATTGGTTCCCGCACTCCTCACATTCAAAACGGGCTTGGTAAGGCACTGTGCAACCATCTCAGACTATTCTGATCATATAAACAGATATATAGGTGCTCCTAAGGCCCCCCTCCATGTCCTCCTCCAGTCCCCCTCTGTGCTCCTCCGCCCCCTTTGTCCTCCGGTTTCCCTCCGCCTCCCCTCCACGTCCTCCTGCGCTCCTCCTCCGCTCCCCCTCCGTGTCCTAATCTGGTCTCTGTCTCCTCTCTATTCATCTTTAGGGCAGCTGAGGCTGCAGAGAAAGGGACTGGGGAATCTGTGTCCTCAGTCCCTTTCCCTGTCTCAAAGGGGAGATGTCAGGGGTCTGTTTAGACCCCTGATATCTCACCAAAGCCCCCCCTCCAAACAGGGTTGATTAAAAAAAAAAGTATAATTGTAAAAATAACAAGAAATAAAATAAAAAAACAACTAACACTGTCCACTCCCCCCCCCCAAAAAAAAATGAAGCATTGTAAAACAAAAATAACAAAAAATTCCCAATGATAGACAGCCACTGGACCCAAGATAGTGTCTTACAAGTATCCTCACAAGTATGTCTTATTAATATATGTAAAAAGACAATGATTTTCCAACAGATCCCCCTTTTCTCTGTATCCCCTCTTTATCCTAAGCCACTCCACCCCTAGTTTTACTTGGTGTGAAAAAAATATTTACAGCAATAGCTTAAACTACAATGGTTAGTAACGTGCAATTTTCATTTCTCACGATTCTCTAATGTGAGAAATCTATAACCCTCTGGTTTTGATGATTTGACAGAATGTCCTTCACAAGAAAAATAGCCAGCTATTGTGTTTAATGTCAAGCTATATTTTTTTCATTTCAATCCTCTGTTGTACTTGCATTGAAAGTTGCATATAATTTCCCAGCTAATGCATTATTATTATTATATTCTCAACCAGGGTTCCATGGGGCTCTACTGTTTCTTAAGAGATGACTAGGGGTTCCTTGATGATTGACCTCCCATGTGATGGTGCCTTTACATTTCCAGGTTTATACCCATGCTGAAGAGCCAGTAGCATCACAAGAATAATTTTTTTGGCGATCTGTAGGAGTGTCATTCTAAGCATCACTGTAAGGGGGGAGGGAGAGCGGGCATTCATCACACTGACAACCAATGCAAGAGGCATTCTCCTAGTGGCCCCTGATGGACTGATCTTAGCAGCGGTTCCCCTAGACCTGGTAAACAATTTAAAGGGTTCATTTAGGTTAAAAAAAAAATGAGAGGCTGGTATAGACATTTGCATTCAGAGACATGATGATGTAGGAGTGCACTGATCAATCAAATTACACTGCATACAACAGTTGCTCTTTTTACAACAAACAAGTGTAACGCAAGGGTTGTGACCAGTTATCATGCTAAGTAATGTGATGTTCCTTAGGTAAGGTAATGGCTCCCCCTAGTGTCCTTGTTTATGTTAAAACTGAGTCAAGACATTTTTTTTCTTCAAGGCTTGAGACACAGCGCTGCAATGCATTATGGACTGTGTAGTTTAAGGAGGGAGTGACTCATATGTTTAACTCAGTTTGGGAACTACCTACCCACAAGGCCAAGTCAGTGAACGACCTGCTGGGTAAGCAAATAAAAGGAACAGGCGTGGCACATTTTCTCTCTCTCCGGGCGCCATCTTACACACAGCAGGAGGGCTGTGTGTGTGTGTATCCAGGGCTGGGAGAGCCCAAGGTCTACAGCGGAGATCGGATCGCCCGCCCCAGAGGGATCCTTGTGAGCTGCCCTGCTGATCGAGCAGGAGGATTGGTCTGCATTATAAGACATTTGAAGTTTCCTGCATTACAGTCGCCGGCTATCCGAAGAAGCAGCGCAGTGTGACAGCGCCAGTTTAGACCGGGCTGAACTCCCAGGAGAAGGATGTTGCAAGCATCTGGACCTGGTGTGGTGAGCAGGGCACTTGCCCGATCTATAGAGTGTACTGTTGCTGTGTTGCAAAGTTACAGACGGCTGGTGTGATTTGTAGTCCTATGGAAGTGTTCTCATCCAGCCATAACTCACACACACAGTGGAACTGCAGGACGGCTGTCCATGTGCTATAAGTTAATGTTACAACACATTCACCGTTAAGGGGGAGTTATACTGATTGCACTTTTGCCACCAGTATACAAACTACAATTACTGGTTTCACCATCTGGATTATAAATACTGCAGTCTAATAAGCTAGCTGCAGAAAGAAGACGACAAGAGACTTTTACCTGTGGTTATATAGCATTATAACCCACTTTAGCAATATTGAGAGGTGCATTGCAACCTAGGGGGAGCCCTTGAGTAGGCGGGATAAATATCTGTATTGTATTATCCTATTGTATTACACCTGATGTTGCATTATTAATCTGGTGCGTGTATGCTCTGAGGCGGAGGTGGGAAGGTGCTCAGTGTTAAGGGTTTGCCATACTAAACATAAGTCCCATTTGGCGCCTGTCTGCATATTCAAAGCAAGTGACCATCAAAGTTTTGGGTTCACACACGCACACCTTGATTGATGTTACTCTTACTCTGTATATGAGAATTATCACTATGTCTAATATGTGAACAAGTTTTCCAGTAAACTGTTTGTGTGGTTAAGTTACAAGGCATGTGAGACTCTATTACTCATTACACCTGGTGGAGTGGCGAATATTCAGGTAATGGTAAATATACAGTATATTATGTTATTGCTGTGTTGTTCTTACCCATTGGGTCTTACACACACACACTACCACACAGTTGTGCCTAGGGGGTCGAGGCCAAGTTTCTGGGGTTGAGAGGCAGAGTGCAGGCCCAATCAATTACCAGCAGCCCCTTTAGGGGGTCAGTGCTACACAAGGGTTACATGGGGTGGCAAAGGGTTTTTTGTTTCTCCATGACCAAAAGGTTGGCAGGCAAGCAGGGCAAAAATGAGATGCAGCAAAAAAACATATATTTAATTTGTGTTTTGTTTAGAGAGCTATTAATTTATGCATTGTTTTTGTATAATGTAAAGCAGTGTTTCTCAACTCCAGTCCTCAAGGCGCCTCAACAAGGCATGTTTTCAGGTTGTCCGTCATTTTGCACAGGTGATTTGATCAGTTTCACTGCCTTAGTAATTACCACATCACCTTGAGGACTGACATTGAGAAACACTGATGTAAAGTATGCAACATTCTATTTAAAATGTGTTCCTATTAAATGTTTTATGCATTGATTATAATCCTCTTCTAAAGTTAACCTTCAATTAAACTCTCAGCTTAAATCAGCTTGGGTGATTGGTGAGGAGCGCCCAATGTCCAAAAAAAAGTCTCACTTGATAATTTTTATAGTTATTTATTGAAGATAAAAGTATACAGTAGAGTCAAAGCGTTTCAGGAGAAATGCCTCCCCTTTCTTCAGGGCTGTATTTCTGTATTCGATCAGTGGCTTTTCAGTATGCCGGCATTGTGGAGCAGAGACAGCAGAATACATTACAGATGCACTAAAACAAAGGTGTTCAAACAGTGGCAGCCCGTCCATTAGGGGCGTAACCCTTCTAATCCATGCGCCTGGCCCCTAATCTCCATGCAGGGCGCTGGATGTATGGATTTCAATGGGGTTTTTTTTTTAAGCACATGATTAGAGCCTGAGGCTCTAATTGGCTTCAAAAAAGGTTGGGCTCAGGCGCAGAGCACTTCCAGTTGTGTGACAATAGCAAATTAATATTGTCTTCCTGATTCTCCTCCCAGCCAATCAGGAAGCGGCTCCTGAGACCGATTGGCCGGGGAGTCCTAGGACTCCCAGCCAATCGGGTCTCAAGAGGACCCACTTCCTATTCGGCCGTGAGGAGAAGCAACGGCCCCGGCTCTTCCCTGGAGCAAGGAGAAGCATCGGCATCGGCCTCCTAAGGTAAGGCCACTAATCGCCACCGCTGTCTCCCGCGGGGGGGGGTGCGACACTGATCGTCGGCGTCCATTTTCTGGTGTGAACCTAGCGAAAGACTATACTTTTTACTTTTGTTTTGATGCACTAGGAATATATTTAGCTTATTGCAGTGTGTAAAGGTGGGGGAGAGCCCCACCACAAGGACCACTTTTTTGTATAGTTCAGCTTTAAACTGAAAGTTCAGTTGGGCTTTAAGGAGGACCTACTACCTATTATGTAATAAAACTATTTCCCTCAGAATGACTATAAGCACATATTTGCAAACAGGTAATCTAATCCCCGATGAGGTTTGGCACTTTTCCGGTGCCACTGCTTCTCCTCAGTTGCTCCCTTCAGATTCCGTGGTGCCATCTTGTTAATATCACTAGACAAAGTTAACCATTTGTCTACCATGGTATGTTTATAATGATAAGCGGTTAAATCAATCTCACAGCTGCTGCAGCTGAGCGCTTGGTACAGACTTTAACAGCCTGCGAAGGGTTTTTTAATCAGTGATCCAAGTGGCTATTGTTCACTTGTACAGAGCTCTCAAAGTGTGCCTCCCCACCCCGCCTCCTCAGTGGTTCCCAGGCTCTCCCATTTGTCCGGTTTTGTGTACCATATTTATTTATTTTTTTTGCAATTATACAGAAGTACGCAATTTCAAGGCTTCACGTGTTGGTATCTATTTACTCAATGCAACCCATCTTTTATATTTTATCAAAAATTGGATACATAATGCTGCAAAATACACACATGTAGCATGCTTAGCCTTAGAGGTGATTTAAGCCATGGATTGAATTTTTGGTTTGGTTGGTTTAGCAGGGATCGGACGAATTTAGATCCATGTAAGGGCACTGTGGTTGTACAGAAGTTGATTTACCGATCAACTTCTGTATAACCTCCCTCCTTTTTCTCCACTTGATCAGCGCTGCAGGCAATGCTGATCAGTGAATTCTGATGAAAGGTAAGTCTCTCCGCTGTCAGAATTCAATGACACAGCAAGGAGGATTCCCCCCATCCACCTTAAATGTGTGGATGAGGGAATCAAGTCATTTTTTTTGTTCAACCCGCTGGTTGAATTAAAAAAAACCTGACTCATTTATGGACTGCATTGGTCTTCCAAAGCAGATACACCTTTACACCCTTGTACTGATTGGTATTCTCTTCTCCCTCAGTTTCTCTCCCTTGCTCAGCTAATATGACCCCAGTAGTGATGGAGACAGGCAGACAAGGATGCTGTGCAGGTGCCCGACATCCTCCTTATAAACTGATGACGTCATTGGTTGTTAGGACGTCGGTGGCCGGAAGGTTGTAAGGATGCACACTGAAGACCCGTGGCTTTGTGTAACTACAAGGCAGGCTTGATCCATCTTCTGGCTTGTATACACTTTCTGAGCAATATTTATGCATTTTGTCAAGGCATCCCTGAAGAAACCTGAAGGCACCCTGGTTGAAAAAGGCTGCTGTGTGTTACTACTGTTCTGTAGTGACAAACGTGTCGGCAGGAGGAACCACAGCAGTCAGAGGGGAAATTATGATTCAGTACACTAGGAAGTATCAGATAGCTGCAGCATGCCAAAGCTGGAGTTGGGTTTAAAGCGAAGAACACATGCTAAGGCATTTAACATGCATCATTCATGACAGACTACTGAGGACATATTCTGAGTTAATATTTCAATGTTTGGAAAATGCTACAATCCTTGAGTGAGGTTAGAGTTACTGACCTGGAAGAAGTATGCATTTGTGTAGAGGTGAACATTTTTACCCAAATATCTGTTCTGGGCCAGTGGCTCAGAATGTTTATATTTCTCCTCTCCCTATCTTCCTCTTTCCTATTTTCCCTTTGTCGTAGCATGGGTAATGAGCAAATGAAAACACATGCTAACCTTTTTGTTTTGTCGTAATGTACAACCCCAATTCAAATAAAGTTAGCACGTTGTGTAAAATCTACATAAAAACAAAATGCAATGACTGCCATATTTTATTCACAATAGAAAACAGAAAACCTCAAATATTTAAACTGAGAAAATGCACCATTTTAAGAAAAAAATTAGGGCAATTTTAAAATCGATGGCAGCAACTTGTCTCAAAAACGGGACAGGGCCATGTTTACCACAATGTAACATCCACTCTCCTATTAATAACACTCTGTAAATGTCTGGGAACTGAGGAGACCAGTTGCTGGAGTTTTGGGAGAGGAATGTTGTCCCATTCTTGCCCGATAAATCAAATTTTTAAACTGAGAAAATTTAAATAAGGTAATTTTGAAATTGATGGCAGAACACATCTCAAAAAAGTTGGGGCAGGGCAACAAAAAGCTGGCAAAGAGGTAATAACAAAGAAGATTTAAAGAACATTTTGCAACTAATTATGTTAACTGGCAACAGGTCAGTAACATGATTGGGTATAGAAAGAGAGTCAGAGGGGGTTATTTACTAAAGGCAAATCCACTTTGCACTACAAGTGCACTGCAAGTACACTTGGAAGTGCAGTCGCTGTAGATTTGAGGGGGACATGAAAGGAAAATAAAAAACAGCGTTTTTGCTTGTACATGATTAGATGATAAAATCATCAGCGCTTCCCCTCATTTCAGATCTTCCCCTCAGATCTACAGCGACTGCACTTCCAAGTGCACTTGCAGTGCAAAGCAGATTTGCCTTTAGTAAATCAACCCTTCAGAGTGTCTTAGAAGTTAAAGATGGGCAGAGGTTCACCAATCTGTGAAAAGCTGTGTCTAAAAATTGTTAAACCATTTCAGAATAATGCTCTTCAACATAAAATTGCAAATGATCTACAGTAAATAATATCATCAAAAGATTCTGAGAATGGAAGGAAATCTCTGCACAAGGGACAAGGCCGAAAAGCAATATTGGATGCCTGTGATCTTCTGGCCTTCAGATGGCATTGCATTAAAATCAGGTATGATTCTGTAATAGATATCACTGCATGGGCTCAGGAATACTTCCAAAAATCACTGTCTGTGAACATAGCTCGACGTGCCATCCAAAAATGCAAGGTAAAGCTCTATCATGCAAAGAAGAGGCAAAATCTGAACATGATCCAGCCCGCTGGGTTGAATGAAAGAAGAAACTTAACATGTGCACCGGGCATTATTTGTGGAATTTGATGGAGGTTTAATGACTGTTGAAAGACTGATAGATTATTAAAAGCGCACAGTGGTTTCACATTTCACCTACATCCACACTTTGAATTTGTTGTCCATATTATCTTTTTTTATGTTACACATTCCAGTATAAATAATTGATAGAGCAGCACTATTTGTTATATCACATATCATATCATTGTTATAACATTGCATTCTGTTTATATGTAAATTTACAGTGTCCCAACTTTTTTGGAATTGGGGTTGGATGAATATAACTGTACAAATGACCACAATAGGAGCCTTTTCTACTGTATATAAAATAACACCTCTGCGACACCAATACATGATCTCTGTTCAGGACCACCCACCATTGGAGAAGGGAGGAAGAAGCTCCCGACCTTACAGAAAACACCTGGAAAAAGTATCCTACTAAAAATGTTTCAAAAATAAATGCAGGAATGCCCAAACTATAGTTGGGTTTTAAGAAATGCATCACTTTTTCACTGCATGGTTTTTAATTAAGAAAATTTTCAAAGAAAACCTGCTAACCCTGTCAACCTAAGGAATCATTCAGCTGCTTCCCTCTTTTATTTTATAAACTGCCCTACCAGCAGAAAATTAGGATGCCATTGGTTAAAAGCTTGGGATCCCTCACGATTTTTCTTCTAGATGCTTTATAGATGAGGCCCATTCCCAATCATTTGTGAATATTTAATATGAATGCCTTTGTGTTTGAGTTTTGCTACTAAATTTCTAGACTGATATAGGTATACATTGCATCAAATATTAATATTCATTAATACCCATAGTAAAGGCCCATACACATGGGCTGAATAGTGGGCGGTATTTGCTGGTTCAATAGAAACCGTCCGACATTCGGCCTGTGTGTGCGGCAGCCGGTCCAACAGAAGGCGGCTGAATGTCCGGTCTCTGTCGAAGAGGCATGATTGAAAAAGGTCTGCCAATTGTCATACAATCAGCACTCTCAGCCAATGGCTGAAAGTGCTGACTTGTGTGTTCTGGCGGGGGGCCGCCCCCTGTCAGAACCCAATAGTTTAGTGGGGAGATCACTGTACTTACATCAGATTGTTAGTACAAGATCTCCTCCCGAGCTCTTCAGTTTTTTTTTGTTCAGCTCACTGGGTTGAATGAAAAAAAAATTGATAGTGTATACCAGGCTTAAAGTGGATATAAACACGATTCATGAAATTTGACCTAGACGCATATTTCTGTAGTGTTTACTTATCTCTCTCCAAATCACTAAGTCCTATATCTTTCTGCTGCTCCGTTCCTCTGTTATCAGCATGATAACTTCTGACAAGTGCTCCGACACAGGAGATAAAAGCAGTTGAAAATCTGTGTTGGGGAGGTAACTTAGAGATAGATAAGCATTGAGCTGGTTTATTCACATCACAGCTCTGCACGTTTCTTTGTTCCTATGCCTATGTGGAGGGGGGTGTGTGCCTTTCCTCCAATCAGCTGTCACACAGTATAAGCCCAGACTCCACACCCAGTGCTGAACAGGAAGAAAAAAATTCTAACACGATGTTCACTTTCTAAAGAATATATAAAGCTGAAGACAGCAGAAATATGTGTAAGATTTGTAGGGAGATTTGTTTCATCTTTTTGTATCATCTGAGGCTGTTCACTTCACTGGGTATAGGAGAGGGTTTACATCCACTTTAAGGCAAGATCACAAGGTTGTATAGATGAAAAAATAACAATACAGAAGTTGCAATTACTTTTGCAATTCAAGCTGCTGTTGTAGTTGAACTGAGCAATTGTGTGCTCCTTTTCTTTCAATCATCAATAATCTCAAATGCAGAAAGGTGCCTAACAGCAGAACTTCTAACACTACACCATCATACAACTTGTTTTTTTTCAATACGGAAATTTGTTATGTTGTAAACCACCCAGATTCCGAGGGACTTGGCCAAAACCTGTCATTAGTGGACTACTACATGTTGAATCAGAGTTTTATTGGTGATAAATTCCCTTTAGGAGCTTGTTGTTGGGGTTTTTGATACATGTAATGCAAATTGTACAGCTAAATTTTCATTTTTTTTTACATCAAGGTTTGAAGGCCATTAATACACTTTTTGAAACCTACTTTTAAAACAGACAAATTAATATAGCAGCAGTCTTGTAAACCAGGTTTAAAATCGTTCTTGCAGGCGGCGGGAGGGGGATGTCCCTTCGGTGTTTCTCCCGAGTCGCCCATACGATCGGCGAGCCGGAGAAGGAATCCGCATGCCGCCGGACATTGATCATCGAGATTTCCAGTGACCAGATGGTCCCCAGTCATCTCTATGATCTTTGGAGGCCTGGGCACAACATTATGATTTCACGCCCGACCAACAGAAGTAAACAAAGCCAAGAACTTGGCTGGAAAGAAAGAGATCTTTCTTTTTGTTGTTTGGCACCATTCCACGAGTGTGCGCAATTTTAAAGCGTGACATGCTAGGTATCTATCTACTTGGAGTAACAACATCTTTCACATTATAGGAAAAAATTAGGCTAACCATTTTGTTTTTTGTTTAATTCATGAAACTTTTTTTTTCCCCCAAAAAAAGCATTTGAAAAATTCATGCGCAAATACTGTGCAACGTAAAAAGTTGCAACAAACTAGAGTCTCTGCTAAAAAAAGTATAATGTTTGGGGGTTCTGAGTAATTTTCTAGCAAAAAATAATGATTTTTACATGTAGGAGAGGAGTGCTAGAATAGGCCCAGTATGGAAGCGGTTAAACACAGACAGTGAAATACAAGATTTTAAGGGGAAGATCTGTTTGGTCATTTATATAGTGAAATATTTATTATTAAGACTTTTGCTTGTTTCAAAAGATACATTAATTTGAGGCAATAGGCATCTGCAGATAGGGAGTCTACCCTTAGTACAGTGAGGAAAAAAGTATTTGATCCCCTGCTGAATTTCTACGTTTGCCCACTGACAAAGAAATGATCAGTCTATAATTTTAATGGTAGGTTTATTTTAACCGTGAGAGACAAAATAACAACAAAAAAATCAAGAAAAATGCATTTTAAAAAGTTATAAATTGATTTGCATTCTAATGAGTGAAATAAATATTTGACCCCTTTGCAAAACATGATTTAGTACTTGGCAGCAAAACCCTTGTTGGCAATCAGAGGTCAGACGTTTCTTGTAGTTGGTCCCTAGGTTTACATCTCAGGAGGGATTTTGTCCCACTCCTCTTTGCAGATCGTCTCCAAGTCATTAAGGTTTCGAGGCTGACGTTTGGTAACTTGAACCTTCAGCTCCCTCCACATATTTTCTGTGGGATTAAGGTCTGGAGACTGGCTAGGCCACTCCAGGACCTTAAAAGAGAAGTATGTTTTTGTTTTTTTACCCACCATACTTTCCTAGGTGGATGCAGCATCAGATCGATGCTGCATCTGTCCCCTGGCGCCTCAGCACTGAGAACCGAGCCATCAAACACTGCCGATGGCTCGGTTCTCTCAGATCCCCGACCGGAGAGCTGTTGCCTGTCAGTCAGCAGCTCTCCTCTCTGCTCCTCCATGCTCACTGGAGCTCTAAGCTGTGGAGGGGCGGGGAGCGGCCATCTCAGGCTCTCAGTGGCTCGCTGAGAGGCTGAGAGAAGCATCAGTCCAGGCACCTGGCAGATACAGACTTTATTGTCATTATGACACAGTGTCTGGACTGATTCTAGTGACGTCAGCCGAGAGCAGACTTCAGACCACCCTCTGCTGAAAACAGGTCACAGGTGTGCAAAACAAATTGCACTCCTGTGACCCAAAGGAGAAGCCCAGCTAAATGAGCTCAGGCTGGACTTCTCCTTTAATGTGCTTCTTCTTGAGCCACTACTTTGTTGCCTTGGCCATGTGTTTTGGGTCATTGTCATGCTGGAATACCCATCCATGACCCATTTTCAATGCCCTGGCTGAGGGCAGGAGGTTCTCACCCAAGATTTGATGGTACATGGCCCCGTCCATCGTCCCTTTTGATGCAGTGAAGTTGTCCTGTCCCTTTAGCAGAAAAACACCCCCAAAGCATAATGTTTCCACCTCCATGTTTGAAGGTGGGAATGGTATTCTTTGGGTCATAGGCAGCATTCCTCCTCCTCCAAACCCGGCGAGTTGAGTTGATGCCAAAGAGCTTGATTTTGGTCTCATCTGACCACAACACTTTCACCCAGTTCTCCTCTGAATCATTCAGATGTTCATTAGCAAACTTCAGATGGGCGATTTATCACTATTTTGAAATGTGTTTTTCTGGATATTTTTGTTGGTATTTTGTCCCTCACTGTTAAAATAAACCTACCATTAAAATTATAGACTGATCATTTCTTTGTCAGCGGGCAAATGTACAAAATCAGCAGGGGATCAAATACTTTTTTCCATTACTGTATATCAGAATACTGTATGCATACACAAATGATTTATTGTACTGTTTTCTTTTTTTGGGTTGAAAACATTGGTCAGCTCATATCTGCACTGTGTTTGAGCAACTGCATAATCATTAACCAATGTTTTCAAATGAGATGTTATTAAATTTTATAACTACCAGAGTCAACACTGATCTATGTCATTACAGATTTTTAATCAGGTAAACCATCAGCCAAAGAACAACCTGAAAAAGCCAGAAAGCACCTCATTCTGGTTTAGGTCTAATCCATTGAGCATAATGAAGAGCAAATTCACATTGTTGATTGGATCTACGTGGTAAATACTGGGGGAGATTCACAAAAACTGGTGCATACAGATTCGGCTGCAGCTGCGCATAATAACCAAATAGCTTCTAACTTCAACTTGTTCGGTTAAGCTTTGACAATAAAACGTAGAATCTGACTGGTTACTATGCACATCTGCACCAAATTCTGTGTGCACCAGTTTTTAGTAAATCTTCCCCATTGTATCTTTAGTTTTTCCAAATTGGATCTTCAAACATTTTACAGCAATAATGATAAATACAAAGGTTTACAGATGAGAGTTTTTACATCGAGCTTGACATTGACAGTGATATTTTTTTGTTTTGGTAAAAGAACATAAGCAAAATATATGCACTACCAATTTTTAAATGTATTTTTACTTTGGTTGTAGTGATTTGCATTGTAGTAAACTCTTACACACTTCATTAAAAAAAAGCCCATTATTTTAGTACAATTTTTATGCATGGTGCTGGTTGATGATGTAATGGTGAGCAATGCTGCCTTTTAGTACTAGGCTTCTGGGTTTGAGCCCCACCTTGATTCTAGCTGTATTTTATAATGGGAGTGGCTCCAGTTTATGTTATCTGCCTAAATTGGCCTAGCAATTATGAGTGTAGGTGGAATAGACTTTAAAAGTACATCCTAGTCAAAGCTGAAAAGTATTATTATTAATTATTATTATTAAACGAGATTTATATAGCGCCAACAGTTTACGCAGCGCTTTACAATGTATAAGGGGGACAACACAATTACAGTACAGTTCAATACAAAAGGTACAGGAGGGCCCTTCTCGTAGAGCTTACATTCTAAAGGGAGGGGGTGGTGGTACAAAAGGTAATAGCTGCAAAGAATGATTTGATGGGGGTGATCTTGAGATGTGTAGGGAACATATCATAACTGCTAATTAGTTTGTTTATTCGTTCATACATTGCTGTACTGCCTCCAGTCCTTTTGTTTATATTATGGTGATCCTGGAACATACCTGCTGGTAATGAGGGAACCTGTATTAAGAAGTTTATATAACAGATTATCTCTGGTGGGCTTGGCTCCTAGCATACTGACACAGAGCACCTGAGCTAGGACAGCACAAGGCTGAAGATTGGCTGCGACATCAGCGGCCTCTGATTGTCTGAATGCCCGAAGCTTTGTACAGTGGGAGAGATTAGGCACTAAAATTAGGCACCTCCCCACTTGCCTAGGTCCAGGTTTCAACAGGAAGTGAAGATGGAATCTGCCTACTAGGTGAGAAGCTGAGACATTCAAAGCAGTATCCCAGGGCCTATCTTCAGGGCTGAAGCCCTTCCAATCAATCAGCTTTTAGAGTTTATCACAGTTGGTTTTGAAGTCCAGGATTAGACGGACCTCATATTACTGAGATAGGTTGTTAGAGGGAGTAGCTAAAAATGAAAAAATTGTCCAAAACTCATGGCTTGGGTAGAGACACGTGGAAGGAATTGAGAATTTTCAGGTGTGAAGGCAAACCAAGTCTGTAGCAAACTGGGTTGATTCATTCAGAGATGACACAAGCCCCAATGTAATGTAGGTCAGACTTCAAAGGGGACTTTGAGATGGATATTCTTTGCAGCTCACTAAGCCCTGTCCCCAGATAGAATTAGTGCCTTTTGCCAATGCCAGTCAGCAAGTTTCTTGTGTCTAGCTGCAGATTGCTTGAGCTGATTCTGAACCTAAAACCAGATATTGGTTCATGTTCTTCTGCATGGTATCAAGTGCCAGAATCTCAGGAGTGCATGGCATGGGCAAGAGCTATCGAGGGTGCTTGCCATAAACATAAAACAGAGATTCTTAGGTATTGACATCATGGTGATTATTACAATTGAACTCTTCCTAAGAGAGAAGGGCACCCCAGTTGTCCAGGCTCAAAGGAAATGTTCAAGAGACTGTTTAAGAGACTGTTTATTTCCCTGCTTGTTGGATTGTGGATGGTAGTCCAAAGAGAACTATAAATCTGCCCAAGGAATTATAGAGGCCCATGTACACTGGATCCTGCAGTAAAGCACTAGGGGTTGATTTACTACAGGCAAATAGACTGTGCATTTTGGAAATGCAGTTGCACTAATTTTCCCAAGAGCTTAGTACATGTGGTGAAGCCCAGCTGATTTCCATCATACAATCATGTGAAAGCAAAAATATATATATTTTTTTATTTCCCCTGCACTTGATTGGGTATTCTTTACAATTCACTCTGGGGAAAATGAGTGCAACTGCACTTGCAAAGTGTACAGTCTATTTGCCTTTAGTAAATCAACCCCTATGCTGGCTGGTATACCATGGAGTTGGAAGATCTCCCAAATAACGAACAGTACCAAACCTGCTGCTGAAGGCACTGTAGGGAGAGGTATGAAATACGCCATTTAGAAAATGTGTCTACTGCTACCCAGACTACCGTAGACCCTTTGAAGGAGTGGGATTAGTGATAAAACCCATGGAGATATGGCACCAGGGTTCTTTGGAAATAGGGGACAGAAAAGGCAGACTTTTTAATACTCCTCTACATCCCTGTGAAGGCCCAGTCACCAATTAAGATGGGAAACAAACAAGTAGGTTTTGTGGACACATGGGTGTCCAGAAACCTTGGAATTATGGGCCCAGCATAGTAGTTTATTTTATGAGTACACAGGTATGAAAGTTCTACCCAGAAGGGCGAAAGACTCACAGATGTAAGCCAGAACCAGGATGGGAGGAATGATAAACTCCAGGCTCAGAGGGAGATTCTGAGTCTTGCTAATCAAATGAGGGGGGCAGAGCATCTGCTTTTGAATTGGATGTACTGTGTTTGAAGGTAATAACAAAATCCAATTTGTAAAAGAACAAAAACTATCAAGCTTCTCTGCGATTTCAAGCGACGTGCAGTTCTCTTTGTCTGTAAAGATTGTAATCCATTGAGGTAACTTTTACAAGGTATCACCACTCTTTCAAGGCTATTTTAACCACTTCAGCTTCAGAAGGTTTTACCCCCCTTCCTGACCAGGCCATTTTTTGAGAAACGGCACTACGTTACTTAAACTGACAATTGCACCAATCCCCTGATGAAATCACATGTTGTGATGAAACGTGCGTAGGGATTGAGCGGAAGTCTGAGAGACAGGAAGTGATGCAAGGAGCATGTTTGACACATGGATACAGACAGATAAGCTTGTTTTTATCTTTTTAAATGTAAGAGGCAACTTGACATTTCTAATAAACTGTATTATCTTTACATAGTACACTATAGGAGGCCTGTTTTCTTTTATTTCTTTTCATGGCGAATATTGAGCGTCCATAACCGAACCACGAGATTCTGAGGCTAACCAAACTGTCAGCAGGGAGAAGGTTCATTCAGCAGATCGCGAACCACGTCCATAACCATCCACATGGACATTGATTGGAAACACGGACGATATACAGGCGATCCCATCTTAGGATACTGATCTAAGGCTTATTGTTCTCCATCTGGAGGTAAGAGCTCTGGGAGCATTACGTGACTATTTAGTCACGAAGATTAACATCAATCTCACAACATAATTGTCTATTTAGAAGATTCACCAGGATTATGGACACTCATGATTATTGTCACTAATTTATCACTTTGATTTGGACTTTTTTTATGTATACACACTCATTTTGGATTTCAATTACTGTGTTTACTTTTTTACCAATGATTTAGTTTGTCAAGATAGATGACCACATGGACATAAAGAAGGCCATGGAAGATTTTCTGTAGAAAATATTGGAAAATTGGTGGGGAAAAACAAAGGCCAATGGGTATCACTAACTATTCATATTGTCTGTCCCTGGTGAATGCAGTTTTCCACTAATTTCTCTTTTTTTTTATCAAAATCAGATTGTAGGTACCACAACGGCTTGTGAAAATCTTCTCCCCTTGGAGATGATTAAATAGTGCAGTAATTACCAGCAGTGGGTATTGGTTTTTAACCATGATAGCATTCAGCCCGCAGTAATCCATGCATGGACAGAGTGAACTGTCTTTTTTTTTTCAACAAACAAGAACCCCACTCCAGTAGTCAATGAGGACTTACGGACTCAATTTAGCATTTTACCTGTACCACAGACTAAAATGCTAAAGAGCCCTGTTAAAAAAGAAAAGGAAAAACAAAACAAAAACTAAAAAAATGGTGCATATCAAAAAAAAAAAAAATCTGAAAATCCCAACAAAGATTTACAGTATCTCTATTTTTCATTTATTAAATTCCTTTGAAATGCCCATATGGAAAGCCATTGCTTCTGGCCCATAACTTTTTGGACCAGAGAAGAAATGCACCCTGTACACCAAGTCATTTATTATTTGAGTGTGTGAAGGTATTCCAGATTGTTATATTATTCATAAGTTATAGTATAAAATGGGAAATGACCATACTTTATCACTTCATTCTCCCTAATAGGGAGAGATAAACACAAATCTGAAAAAGTTCTAGAACTTTAACACTCTCCAAAACTTAAAAATTTTGGCTGGAGCTCAATGTAACAATAATAATAAAGAGAATAAGTGGAATTATTTTCTGCACACCCCTAGTAGTAAAGACTTGACCTCTGTTAAATTGTTAATGCTTGCAGTATAATGTGTTCCTGCATCAATATTAACTAAACAAAAAAATATAAATTGCTGAGCAACACCTTTGTGTCTCAGTGTTATTACCCCTAATTGGTGCTTCAATATTAAATTAAATAATAAGTATATAACACTACTATAAATCACCAAAAGTGCTCAAAACAAGCAATCTCACTGTTGCATTCATCAAATAATGATACGGGCACCCATTTATATTGATGAATGACGCTAACACTTATCCTTAAAGCGACAAAAATTATACAAATTACATGGACATATCCAGCACAGGATTAATGAAGTATTTTTTATCATTTTGGAGAATGCACAATTGAAGGGACTTATGTGATTGACATGCTTATGTGATTTGTATTATTTGTGTCACGTTAAAAATAATGTGTTATTATCAGTCATCAATGTAAATGGATGCATGTATCATTATTAGAAGAATGCATGTTGTGAGCATTTTTGTTGATTTATAGTAGTGTTATTTACTTATTGTTTAATTCATTATTGGAGCACTTACAATAGCCAAGTATGGGTAATAACTTTGAGACACAAAAGTGCTGCGCAACAATTTTTATTTTTTGTTTAATAACAATATTAATATATAGTCCAAACCTACTTTTGTAGCCATTTAACATATTTCTTTCCAACCTAGCCTCTACTATATCCTTAAATTTTCCCTTATGGTCATGTACATGAGCGTCATACATAGATCATGTATCATACCTACATATCATGTATCAGGCACACAATGAAAACCCAATCTTTGTAGATAATGTTACAACAGTAACAAAGCTTATTAAAAACCCAGGGGCAGCCCTGCTACCTGCCCGCTGAACAACGTATTTTTGCTAGATGTATTTGCTAGATAATATTGAATGTGCTTCTTGGACTGTTCAAATATTATTTATATCAAACTATTGATTGACCAAAACTGCCAATTCAACATAAGACCCAGGAGAAACACACACAGCTACACCCTGCTGGTGATCAGTTAGTTTGTTTATTTATTTTATTTATTCACCAAATACAATTGTAATGGTAGTAATGTACAATGAGTCATTCTCAGAATGGCACAGCATTGCCTTATTGGATTCAGAAAATGGTGTATTATTACTAAGTCTTAAGTCCATGCAAAGGTTTTAAGAAGCTTTAATAAATAAATAAACAAAAAACAAGAGGAAAAAGAACAAAAGAAATAAAAAAAGGTACAAAATTAAAAACACAACTATTACGTCCCTTAAAAGAGGCGGTTAACAGCTGTTATCTCACATTCAGAGACTGCAAGGATTCCTGAAACCCTCCTTTGGTTGCAAATATCAGTAAAACATTCTTCAACCAAACAGTTTAGTTAGTTCTAAAAAGTTAACTTTCATGGTCACCAGCAGTTCTAGACAGAGAATGGAGGTGCCGCCACCACCAGAATATGTGACATATGCATACCTTTATCAAGTGACTACACTGACTTGGCTGAGTATCTCCTTAAGTTCTAAAAGCACCAGTATAGAGGCTATCACACTGTAACTATCGCAGTGTGTAAAATCTTGGAGCAATTTTGTAACCATAATGTATTATACATTGGGGGGGGGTATTTAGCAAAACTAGCACAGACAAGACTTGGAGCAGCTGTGGATAGTAACCAATCAGCCTCAAGTTTCAGCTTAAGTTGAGCTTTGAAAAGGAAAGCTAGTTGCTGATTGGTTGTCATGCACTGCTGTTGCAGATTCTGTCTGCTCTGGTTTTAGTAAATTCACCCCACTGCATATATATATTATATATATATATATATATATATATATATATATATATATATATATATATATATATATATATATATATCTTAACAACATTCAGTTTGGGGTATCTGCAGCAGTCAAATGTATTATGATTTCCTTTGATAACGCACCAGAGCTGTTTTGAAAGATTTATCAATAGGATATCATTGTTTTATCTGGCATAGGTAAGTATGGTTATAATTAGGTAAACAGACAGCTAGCTGGTCTAAAGAACCTACATTTTTAGTTCAGCAAATATGAAAAATATGGTAACAGATACATGTTCCCAGTTAGGCATTGTCTCATTAAATTAACTTTTGTTAAAGAGGCAAAATTATTCACAGGTAACTGTTTTGCTGGTAAAATGCAATCAAGGTAAACAAAGTTATACATATAAAATAGTTATAAATAAGGTGCTAATGCAAATGGCCATATAGTCTTCAAAACACATTACTGCTGCAGATCCACTGTGAAAAAAATGCCCTGTTCCACCAGTTTCTGGAGATTCCTGAAGCAGCTTTAGGAAATTTAAAGATTTAAATTCTATCAACTACTAGGTGATGTCAAGATCAAAATTCACAGAATGTTCCTAAAACATGGTGGAAAGCAGTGTTCAGCCCAACAACACTCAATGCAGTAGGCTCTGCCTATAAACTAACCCCACCTGGAAGAAGAGTGGTGTAATAGACCTACAGTGGTGCCAGTTCAGACATTAGTCAGTAAAACAGGAGATATAGAGATTCAAACAAGGGTATATTATATATAAATTAAATATCTTGCGCAAGGTAGAAATATGTGCAAACATTCCATATCTCTGGCTTGACATTCTGAATGTAAAACTGAAAATTGCTACATGTGCAGAATGCAAATATTTACAGAAGGGACTACGAATGTAAACTTTTTGTTATACATGAAATGTGCAGCATATTTCTACATGTGCACTAAAGTAAAGCTAGCACATATATAATATATATTTATATATCTATATATAACAATTTTAGCTGGATATAAAGCATTTTTGTATTTAAACATGTACTGTATAATACATTAGTTAGGGAGAAAGAGCTGACATGGAACAGGCATCTTGTAGCAAGCAGCGTATTGATGTGAATCTTGTCAGCACATACTGATTGTACGCACTTCACTGTCACCTGGGTCAGTTTTCACACATTCGTGGTGGTGGCAGCAGTATGTTACATAAACACCTGATAAGGGCACCCCCCAGTGACTGCCCTAAACTGCCATCCAGCCGGCTGACAATCATTCTGCATCCAGAAGGTGGCTGTGTCTCTGATGTGACATTGCACAGTCACCAGCATATATCAGAATTCAGATTATTAACAAAGAATTGTTTATAAAAATACAAATGTAAAGGGTTCCTCTTAAAAAGGAGCGTGCTTAGGAGGGGGTCCAGGATGAATTCGGAAGCTCATGCAAGAGATGGAGCAAATAAAGTCTTAGTCTTGCTTGGGTTTGGACAGCAAAAGGACAGCCTGTGCCTGCTCTGCGCCCTCCAGCTGCTCTGCTTCCGACCTGCTGGTATCTTGATCATGGGGGGGGGGGGGCAAAATGGGGAAGAATGGATGGTTGTCCAGTCTATTATTGTTCTGATGCTGGTTTATTGATGAACTGGAGGGGATATGGTATTAATAATCACAATTCAACCTATATATACCTATATATACATGACATACATGAATATATATATATAGATATATAAACACAGCTGCGCAGGTGGGTTCCCTGTGGGTCCACAAATACACACACAGCTAAAGATTATTACTTCACTAAAGACACATATTGTCAGAATAAAGTGCATTTCTAACAACCTACAGCCCCTGGGGTGTACACTGTGAGGCAGGAGGAGGAGGCAGCACCTGGCAAGGATTGGAGTTGATAGGCACAAACTCCATGGTGCTCCAGTCAACAAGCACCTTCTTGGCACACAGGCAGGTACTAAGGACAACAGCAGCCAGTGCACTGTATGGTTGGCTTTAACATGAGTTGAGACTCATCACTGCCCCCAGAGCCCAGGGTGAGGGACAGTGACAAGGGAAATAGGAAGGTGCTGAAATGGATATCTCCACATTGGAGGTCATTGGCGAGGACTGAGTGGAGTGGGGAGCCAGATGGCACCATCAGGAGACCTGCAGAGGGTCTGGATCAAGGTGGAGGGTGGAGATTTGCCAGCAGCCTCAAAGCCTTTCCTTCTTCTCCATGTCCACAAACATGCACAGCCAAAAGTGCTTACAAATCAGGGAGGAGAGTGAGCGCTGGAGAGCAGCCACTTCCACACCTTATACTCCGGAGGGAGACTTGTCCGACACCCCCTTCAGCACCTCGTCTATTCTGTCATCTTCAATAACAACTGAGGAGAGGGAGAGACATTGGGTTGGGGATCAGAAGACTAGAGCACCAAGAGAGGTGACAGTAGGAGGGAAGGAGGGACAACAAAATAACAGGAGACCAAAGTGAGAAATGAGATGCAAGGAGTTGCAAGATATGGAGGAGGTGAGGCCTAGGAAAGCAAGCAAAACAACATGTGCATTCACTCCCACACTGCAGCTGGCCGTAGTCTAGCGATGCACACACACATATGAACACAATGATGCATACACGTGTAAACAGACATATCTTCCTAACTACATCCACAAAAGACTCGATATATGAATACTGGAGCAAAGAAACACAAAGCCACTGTAGCAGAGAAATCAACGTTCTTCCTTTTTTAATGGTAGGTTGGAACAACGTGATTACTTCCTATGGAAGATAGTTCTAGTTGCTTTATGCTTCATAAATCTGGCCTAAAATGTATATTTAAATTTATATTTAAAATGTTCATATTTAGGATTTACTAACTGACAATTAGGTATAACACTTTGAAAAGGATATATGCAAAATGTTTTAGTATGTCTTTTAAAGCCTTTTATACATTAAGAGTAGGTCTAAAAAATAACATGGATAGGGTGAAAAGACACACGGCCACCAAGATCACCAATAAGCTATTTGATTAAAGCTATATCAAACCCATAAACAAAAATGTAATATAATGCAGCTTACCAGTTCTTGGATGTGGTGGCTGCATTCTTTTTTTCCTTTCCCTTTATTTTCACATGGTGATCCAGACAGTAACACACTTAGAAGGTGATTTACTAAAACTATAGCAGGCAGAATATGGTGCAGCTGTGCATAGTAACCAATCAGCCTCTAACTTCAGCTTGTTCAATTACGCTTTGGTAATAAAACCTGGAAGCTGATTGGTTACTATGCACAGCTGCACCAGATTCTGTGTGCACCATTTTTAGTAAATTGTCCCCTTTTTGCCTTAGGGCTAATACACATGGGCAGTCAGGGGGGAGGACAGTGAAAACAAGCAGTTGAGCAGCAGGTTTTACCACCCCCAACCACCCACTAAACAGAACAATGTAGCCACTTAGGGCTGTACCTATTCTGCAGTCATGATGCTTTGCAGTTGTGGGATGTTGCACTTTGCAGGTGGTACCGCCACCAAATGTAGCCCATGCAAGGGAATGGGGTTGTGCAGCAACTGTGCAATGCATATGGTTGTGGCATAGTTTTGCAGCATTTTGAGGGTAAAGAGGAAGCAACATATTGCATCTTTAATGCCTGACAAATGCTATGTTAGCTGCACATGTGAACAAGCGTCTCCATTCTGAATGGAGCCATGGCATATGTACACCTCTCTTTGCTGCCTTGGCAGCTTAAGAGGGAACGGTTGGGGTCCTTAGGGTGTGTCTACTCTGGATGGAGGAGCAATGGAGACACCCTTGGAAAGCAACATTGTCAGTCTGGGTAGTGTTAGATGCACTGGTAGATTTAAATGGACTTGTCTAACACATTTCAGCCAAATTCCAGCTAACGCTTTTTAAGCAGTTACAATGACAGTTTTTTTTCCTTTTTGGATAAAGGTTTTACTTATATGAATAGAAGCTAACCATTGTAAGCACCTCTGTCAGTGCTAAATGGTTTGTCTCAACCTTCTAACTGCCACTTTAAAGTGGTTGTAAACCCTAAAAAAAATTTACAAAAAAAAATGCAAGACAAAGGCATAATGAGCTAGTATGCATAGCATACTAGCTCATTATGAATTACTTACCTGAGATCGAAGCCCCCGCATCGGTCCTCGTTCACCGCTCCGGCGGCCGACATCTCTCCCGGGGGTTATTTCCGGGTATAGCGGCTCCAGCGCTGTGATTGGCCGGAGCCGCGATGGCATCACTCCCGCGCTTGTAGGAGAGAGCCAACGGTAATGGCACAATCTAACTGAAGCAGCGGCACATACGTGCCATTGCTTCAGTTTGCTTAACTGCACATGTGCTGATGACGTTGGCACATGCAAATACAGGGGATATCTCCAAAACTGTGCAGGTTTAGGAGATATCCAGTGTAGCTACAGGTAAGTCTAATTATAGGCTTGCCTGTAGTAAAAAGTGGTTGTAAAGGGTTTGCAACCACTTTAACTGGACAGCTTGTTCTGTTAAATGAAGTTGAAAAATACTGTCTTTCACTAGGTGAAAATAAAAAATAAAAAAGCACAGAAAAGAAAATGAATGCAGCCACCTCATCTAAGAATTAGTAATCTGTGATATATTACATTTTTGTTTTGGGTTTAATACCACTTTAAAGCTACCCTGTTTTCCCGAAAATAAGACCTAGCGTGATTGTCGGTGATGGCTGCACTATAAGCCCTACCCCCCAAATAAGCCCTACCCTGTTTCCCCCGAAAATAAGCCCTACCCTGAAAATAAGACCTACAAGGACTTTAACTAGGGTAATTTGGGGGATAGGGCTTATATTGCAGCCATCACTGACAATCACGCTAGGTCTTATTTTCGGGGAAACAGGGTACCATAAGATATTTTGAGCTGGGGACAAAATAATTGTACACAAATATTGTTAAAAATGGATATAGCTGGATTAAATATGGTACATTATCATTTACCATAAAATAATGTCAGTGCTGAAACCTTCCACTCACTTTAATGCTCATGCTCTGGGAAAAGGCAGAAATTTCACTAAAGCATTTCAACTTTTTTTTTGGTTCAGCTCCCTTTTATATATTGTGTTTTTGTACCAAAAAAAAAAAAAAGATCTTAATTTTGCTATTAAACCTATTATTCAAAATCTGGCCTTAAGTAAATGGTCAACAAAACGTTGCCACAAAATTTGCAAAGCCTCGCCACTGCTTTAAAAAAACAAAACTGTAGCTTCACATGGTATTTTTAACAAATGTAACTGCTGTGTTCTTAATTCTAATCACCTAAATAAATGTCCTAGATTTGTAATTAAGGGAAAATGAAGCAGTATTACCACATAATCCATACACTGTATTTTTGAGAGAAAAAAATGTTCCCCCAACGTTTTTAATTTGTCTATGTTCTATTAAACTGCACAAAAGATAAGAAAAAAGCTTTACTAAATTGAATTTGAAAAAAAAAAAAAAAAAAAAAACATCTCCCAAGCTCTGTCAGTCCAAATAAACAGATCAATACAAGCGTTGACTCACACAGGATTTGGATAGAACACTACGCACATGTATGCTGCAGCAGTCAGATCAGCACCTTGGACAGCAGCGTGTCCAGCAGCCAAGATGTAACACAGTCTCAACATGTGAATATACCTGTATGCATCAGGCTGTAGTGCTGGGACTTAGAAAAGAATAGGTTGCTTTAGTATGTAGCTGACAGCAGAATGTTGTAATAACACAAGTCACACCATTCATAGTGCCTGATACTGATCAACCCTGTGTGACCTGCCAGAAATCATGCAGTCTGAGGATCTGGACTGAGAGACTCTGTAACAATTCTATGACGTCATGATGATTCAGAGATGGTGATTTTTAATGGAATGTAATTAAATAAAATGGATCTGTCACTGATTTAACAAGATCTTTACAAATATGTATAGTATATGCATAGATGTATAAACTCAAAGTGCACGTTCTAAATCCTGTATCTGCTAATAATTTTATAATCTATTCATTTTAGAAGGCTTCCACATATAGAGGTTTGCAGTTTATGGAAATTCTTCTGAAGATAAATGGAAATCTACCTCCAGGTGGAAGCAATGGGTGGCACCAGGCATCAGACATGTCCTGTATACTTTGGGTACATTTTCCTAAAAATACGTCTGCTTACCTATCCCATTCATCTTATTATTTTGGAATAATCTCATTGCATGTACCTGGCTAGCCTGTCCCAATGTTCTGTGTTGCTATGTTTCCCTCCGATGAATGCAGTTTGCACCTACAGACCCATAAACTTGTATGGAGTCTACAGATACTAGCTAGGCACACATACTGAATTATGAACACTTTTCTCCTTTACACGTGTAAATGTGTGAAATTACCTCTCTAACAGGCAGGTTCCATCTAAATATAGATTTCCTTGGTAAATATACCTAATCTGTCCAGAGAAAAGTAGCAGAGCTTCTTTAATGAAGTCACACACTCTACATAATGAAATCACTTACACCCACAGACACAAGTGGACAGACCAGCCTGCTTCATGCAGCCAGGAAGATGGACAGAAAAATAACCACACATACAACTTGAAAATATGCAATGCTTCATTTTGGGGGATGGGAGGGTTTAAAAAAAAAACAAGAAAGAGCAGGAACACCAAAAAACTAATTAAAGAACATATTGGGGAGAGAAGTGGAGGGAGATCCAATGGGTGGTTTATGGAAGAATGGTGATTGAGGGGAGTAGACATGGGGTTTGACATGGGGGCATAGTTGGAGGATGGGTGGCAGGAAGAAGCATGGATGAATCATTGAACATAAGAAGGGTGATTGAAGAACTGAAAGAATGGACAATGAAAAGAGTATAAATAAGGATGGGGATTGACAGGGAAAGATGGGGTATGGAAGATTGTGGGGAGCATAGATGGCAGATGGAAAACAACTATAGGCATTATTGGAGGATGGTAAATTGTGGGGTTTACAGAAAAATGAAAGGAGATTTATATATATATATATATATATATATATATATATATATATATATATATATATATATATATATATGGCAGGAGGGACTGATGGAGGATGGCAGGTTTTAGGATTCTATATGTAACAGAATATATATAGATAAAGCATAGAAACTTGAGGGGAGCATATACAGAGAATAGGAAGTTGGAGGTCCAGATAGAGAAAGGAAGGTTGTGAGATCATAGATGGAAAATAAAATTTTGATGGGAGTATATTTACAGGATGGAAGACTAAGGTGATTGATGGAGGATGGAAGGTTATGGGATCACTGATGGAACATGGAATAATCAGGGAAGCATATACAAAAGATGGTTGATTCTCGATTAAAGAAGGAAGAGGGAATATTGGGGGAAACACACATAGATGATCACAGGCTGGAGGGACCGATGGAAGATGGTAGATTGTTGGTATCATAGATGGAAAATATTGAGGGAAGCCTATGTAGAGGATGGACGACTTGGGGAGGGGGGTGTATGAATAAAGGATAGTAGATTGTGGAGATCTTAGATGGTTTGATGGGAGCATACATAGACAATGGGAGACTGGAGAGAATGATGGAGACTATAGATTATGGGTATCATAATTGGAAGAGAGAAGATTCAGGGAAGCGTATATATAGAGAGAGAGAGAGAGAGAGAGAGAGAGAGAGAGAGAGAGAGAGAGAGAGAGAGAGAGAGAGAGAGAGAGAGAGAGAGAGAGAGAGAGACAGTGTCATAGATTGTGGGGATTATAGATGGAAAACAAGGGTTTAAGGTGAGCATTTATAGTGGATGGAAGATTTATGAAGGATGTCAGGCTGTGGGGGTCACATATGGAAGAAAATGGATTAGAGGGTGCATATATAGAGCATAGGAGACTGATAGATAATGGTAGATTGTGGGGATCATAGATGAAAGAGAGCATATTGAAGGGGGCATTTATAGAGGATGGGAGACTGATTGATGCAGGATGGTAGATTGTAGGGATCATAAAAGGAAGATAAAGGATTGAAGGGAGCATACATAGAATATGCAAGACTAATTGAGGATGGTGAATTGTGGGGATCATAGATGGAAAAGAATGGATTAAAGGGAGCATATGCGGAGAATGGAAGACTGATAAAGAATGGTAGATTGTGGGGATCATAGATGGAAGTGAGAGTATTGAGTGGTGCATATATTGCGAATGAAAGACTGATTGAGGATGATAGATTATGGGGATCACAGAAGGACAAAAGAGCATTAAAGGGAGCATATATTGAGAATTAGAGACTGAGGATGGTAGATTGTGGGGATCATAGAAGGAGGAGAGATCATTAAAGGAAGCATATAATGAGAATGGGAGACTGGTTGAGGGTAGAAGATTGTGGGAATTGTGGATGGCAGAGAGAATATTGAATGGTGCATAGATAGAGGATGAAAGACTGATGGAGATTGGCAGATGTGAAATTATAGATGGAAGAGAGATTATTGAAAGGAACATCCATGAAGGATGGATATCTAGAAGAAGCCATGAGAGATGCCAGATTTTGGGGGACACGGATGGCTGATAGGGGATTGAGGGGTCCTTCATGGAGAATGGAATACTGAGCTGAGCAGGGGGTTGAAAAAGGTTGAGATAGACCACACCAGGGATGTGAGAGATGAGCGATGTATGAAAGGCTGGAATGAAGGGAAGTGTTGGGATGTAGATACAGGTTTACATCTAGTGGAGTAGATGTATGGGACTGAGAGAGCCCTGAACACCTCATCTGCTTACCCCTCTTTGCTCTTCCGATCTGTCCCAGTTTTGGGGGTCTTTTCTGCTGGTTGCCCCCAAAAAAGGCGCTGGTGTCCTGAAGACGGCAGCTGAAGGAGATCTGCCCCACCTCTGTGTCTGAGCCATAGTGCCCCATCTTATCCTCACTGTAGGGGAGAATCTCAGACATGTTGACAGCACCAGCTCCAAGCCTTGCAGCACGGAGATGTGGATGGAGAAGGTCTCAGTCGGGGGATCCTGGTGTAGACGGCTGCCTGGGATCCTGGAGAAGATGCACAGATGGATGATAGCAGTGGAAAATGAAGAGACAGGTCTGGGTTCGGTGCGATCGGCGTTAGCTGCGCTTCCCCAGCTCCTTCTGTAGACGTCTGAGGAGACTCTAAGAGATTCTACATCATAAAGGGAAGCAATGTCCAGGTGACGTCATGGGAGGGGGGTGTGTGACATCAGGAAGCGAGTGCGGAATAACAATGACACTGCAGCAAACAAGGAATCAACTTCACAGAAACAAACCCCAGAGAAGAGGACCGGGCGGGCGGAATCCTGGGGAGGAGTATATCCTAGGCTGGGGTCCGGGGACTTCCTACCTCGCTGGGCTCTGATGGACGGGCACCGAGTCCATTTGCATACATCGTCATAGAACACATGATCCGGACCTCGTATTTACATCGTTCATTTTTATTTCATTTCCATTTGATTACCTAGGTGCTGGCTGGATGCGGGTCACCTCTATCCGCTGACAATGACATGTCTAGTGCAGTGTATGGGCACACTGCAGGCCAACATAGCATTCATTATTATACTAGATATTTATATGATATGAGCACAGGAACATGCTGGAACCCTTATCAGTTATTACCCAATCAGGAATCGTCTTTCCCTGTTTGTCTGCTGTAAATTAATTAAAGGTGACACTTGATTGGACGCAAGCCCTGCGCTGTCTCTAGAAATCTCTAGGGCAGCCTTTCTCGACCTTCTAACCCAAGAGGAGCCCTTTAAACAATTATCAGGTATAGGGAAACCCCTGTTAAAACTAGCGTTACGCCAATACTGAGTATTTGCACAAGTACTTGTACTCATGTAAATGATCCGATGCTAAAACTGATACCTTCAGTTCAGGTGCGATTTCCATGGTCATACACTTTGACAATTCGCACCTGTCTGCCAAAATCAGACAGCATATACACTGTATTACCAAAAGCATTGTGAAACCTGCCTTTACACGCACATGAACTTTAATGGCATCCCAGTCTTAGTCCGTGTAGGGTTCAATATTTAGTTGGCCCACCTTTTGTAGCTATAACAGCTTCAATTCTTCTGGGAAGGCTGTCAACAAGATTTAGGAGTGTGTCTATGGGAATGTTTGACCATTCTTCCAGAAGCGCATTTGTGAGGTCAGGCACTGATGTGGAGCAGAAGGCCTGGCTAACAGTCTCCGCTCTAATTCATCCCTAAGGTGGTCTATTGGATTGAGGTAAGAACTCTGTGCAGGCCAGTCAAGTTCTTCCACCCCAAACTCGCTCATCCATGTCTTTATGGACCTTGATTCGTGCACTGCTCCAAATCATTTGGTGGAGGGGGGATTATGGTGTGGGGCTGTTTTTTAGGGGTTGGACTTGGCCCCTTAGTTCCAGCAAAGGGAACTCTTAAGGCATCAGCATACCAAGACATTTCATGCTCCCAACTTTGTGGGAACAATTTGGGGATAGCCCCTTCCTGTTTCAACATGACCGCACACCAGTGCACAAAGCAAGATCCATAAAGACATGGATGAGCGAGTTTGGGGTGGAGAAACTTGACTGGCCTGCACAGAGTCCTGACCTCAACCCAACAGAACACCTTTGGGATGAATTCGAGCGGAGACTGCAAGCCATGCCTTCTTGTCCACATCAGTGTCTGACCTCACAAATGTGCTTCTGGAAGAATGGTCAAACATTCCCATAGACACACTCCTAAACCTTGTGGACAGCCTGTCCAGAAGAGTTGAAGCTGTTATAGCTGCAAAGGGTGGGAAAACTCAATATTGAACCCTACGGACTAAGACTGGGATGCCATTAAATTTAAGGTACGTGTAAAGACAGGCTTCCCAATACTTCTGGTAATATAGTGTATGTAAACCTGGTCTTACAGTTTTTCATAATTATAAAGAAACAGTAATCATTTTTCATTAGTCTAGAAAAACCTGTCACATAACACTAAAACAAGGTATCGGTATTTGCGAATATTTGAGAAATAGTGTTGGCACTTGTACTCATTCTTAAAAAAACTGGTATCGGTGTATCCCTAGCTAAAACCAATTCATTGTTGGTCAGTGGGTAAAATGCTTTTAAATGTTAGGTACACACAGGCCGAGAATCGTTCGAAAACGGTTAGTTCGGCAGTTACCGGACAACTTTTGGCCCATATGTACAGCCCGCAGGGTTGAATGTAAAAAAAACTGCCTGTGTGTACCAGGCTTTAGGCTCCTAGTTACAGAGGGGTGGATTTACTGAAACTGGAGAGTGCAAAATCTGGTGCAGCTCTGCATAGAAACCAATCAGTGTGCAGGTTTTATTATCAGAGTTTAAAGTGGAGCGCCACCGAAAATTTTTTTTTTAAAAGTCAGCAGCTACAAATACTGCAGCTGCTGACTTTTAAAACATGGACACTTACCTGTCCAGGGCGCCCGCGATGTCGGCACCCGAGGCCGAAGCGTCTCTCCGTCCTCGGGTGCTGCCGCCTCCATCTTCGGTAAGGGAATCAAGAAGTGAAGCCGTGCGGCTTCACTTCCCGGTTCCCTACTGCGCATGCGCGAGTCGCGCAGCGCAATACGGATGGTCCCTGCTGCCTCTGGGACCCATGTGTTTCCCAGCAGGCAGCGGGGAGGGAGCAGGAAGTGGCATAAATAACCGCAGATTCTGCGGCTATCTATGCCGGAAGTGGGTACAGATACCTGTAATATACAGGTATCTGTACCCCCCTCCCCCCTGAAAGGTGCCAACTGTGTCACCGGAGGGGGGGAGGAATCTGATGAGTGGAAGTTCCACTTTTGGATGGAACTCCACTTTAATTTAACAATTGGAAATTAGAAGCTGATGAACCTCGTTCCATCCAGTTCAACCCACACAAAACAAAGCAAAATAAAATAAAAACAAAACACACACAAATAGAAAACATCCATATACACAATCATTTACCCACAGTTGATTCAGAGGATCAAAAAACAAAACAAAACAATAAAGCATGATTTAATTTGCTCCAGCAGGGGAAAGAAATTCCTTCCTGATCACCCAAGAGGCAATCAGATATTCCCTGGATAAACTTATTCTATAAGTCATAACCTATAAATAGTAGTATCCAGTTATCTTTTGTGCATTGTTTCTAAAACAATCTCCTGAGCTGGCCAGAATCAGTTTTAGAGGTAGTATATCAGTGGCAGCTGGTGCTCAATATTTTGGGGGTAGGGACGGCAAACCAACACCACCCCCGCCCCACAGTGGGAGACGGACCAGAAGACGGCAATCCCCCCCCTTGTGGGAGATGGATGGGAAGGCGCCGATCAGGGGACTCCTTACCTTAGAGGGCAGATGAGGAGGATCCGGGGTAGGGCTTATGCTCCTCACTCTGGGGCTGTTGCTTCTACTCCCGGATGAACGGGAAGTGGGTCCTGAGACCCGATTGGTGGCCAATTGGGTCTCAGTATCCGCTTCCTAATTGGTTGGGAGGAGAATCAGGAAGACAATAGCGAAAATAATTCGCTATTGTCACACAACTGGGTGGGCTCAGGGCGCAGTGCTCTGCGCCCCGAGCCCACCCTTTTTTGAAGCCAATTTGAGTCTCAGGCTCTAATCACGTGCTTAAAAAAAATTAAAAACCCACTGAAATCCATGTGTCCAGCGCCTTGTATGTAAATTAGGGGCCGGGTGCATGAATTAGAGGGGTGGTGCCCCATATGGACGGGCCGCTACTGGAGTCTATTCCACATTTTCACAGCTCTTACTGTGAAGAAGCCTTTTCATATATAGAGATTAAATCTCTTTTCCTCCAGACGTAAAGTATGCTCCCTTGTCCTCTGTGATGACCTTAAAGTATAACTAAAGGCAAAACTCTTTTCTTTTCACTTCCTGTTTGGCTATGGGGCAGAAAGTGAAAGAAAAACTCTGCAATGGGACACAGATGACAAAAAAAAAAAATGACAGGGGTTATAACCCTCCCATGTTCTATCCAAAATCAAAAAACCGCCAAATTTCACTATATGGGCCTCTTATGTATTTATACATGTTGATCATATTCCCCTTAATCTCCTTTTCTCAAGAAAGAATAAATTCAGTTCCTCTAATCTTTCCTCATAATTGAGCTCCTCCATGCCTCTTATTATTAGTTTGGTTGCCCTTCTCTGCACTTTCTCCAGTTCCCTGATATCTTTTTTTTGTGAACTGGTGCCCAGAACCGCATATTCCAGATGAGGTCTTACTAATGATTTGTTCAGGGGCAAAATTATGTCTTTCGCATTAGTGCAATTTCAGATGTGACTTGAGCTGCACAGAATCGCATGACAATGGAAATACATTGTTTTCAATGGTGCCTGCTCATATCAATGCGATTCAGCACAGCACAATTACAGACAAGGTTCTTGTAATACTTTGGTGTGATTCCAGGGTAATTTTGGCCCCATAGAATATGCAAACCACATCCAAGTAGCACTACATAAACACACTGAACATCTGATCATAATCAGATCACCCTTCATTGTTGGACAAGATGCAATCTCTACAGACAGCAAAAAAAAGAGCATTGACTTCATGCAGCTGACTCTGCCAAGTGTCGTTGACCTCAGAACTATGCAGACATTGCAATCAGACACAGCTCAAGGAACCCCTAACAACCCCTGGAGGAACCCACAGATTGAGAATGGCTGCCTTAGGACATGTAGCACTTCAAATAGCAGATAAATCAACACTTTCAGTGAAATCTAGAACAAGAGACTCTGCAGGAAAAGTGGAGCTGATGCTTTTAGCAACTAAACTAGTTTTATAGCAGTCTCTGGAAAAATGAAACAAAGTTGCACTTTTGATCCACATTCATACAGTACTGGTTACAAGCCTGGACTTTGTAGCATTCTGCTATGGAGTCAGAGATTTAAGTATAGTAGATGTTAACCACTTCAGCTCCAAAAGATTTCACCTCCTTCATGACCAGGCCATTACTTGCTGTTCGGCACTGCGTTATTTTAACTGGCGATTGTACGGTCATGTAACGCTGTACCCAAACTAAATTTATATAGTTTTTTCATACAAATAGTGCTTTCTTTTGGTGGTATTTGATCACCACTGTGTTTTTTATTTTTTATTATATAAACGAAAAAAAGACCGAAATTTTTAAAAAATAAAACAATATTTTTTACTTTCTGCTATAAAACATTTCCGCAAAAAAAATGTCTTCTTAAATTTTGGCCAAAATATATTATGCTATGTTTTTGATAAAAAAAAAATCTCAATATGTGCTTATTGATTGGTTTGCATGAAAGTTATAGCGTATACACACACTAGGGTATATATATATACTGGAATTTTAATTCTTTTTTTTATACTACTAATGGTGGCGATCAGCGACTTATAATGGGACTGTGATAGTACTGACTGAGGCTTTGGGGGAACTGACTGACTGCCACTGACATCACGTGACATTAATACAGTAATCTGTGCTAATAATATACACTGTCACTATCCTAATGACACTGGCTGGGAAGGGGTTAACATGTAGGGTGATCAAAGGGTTAAATATGTGCCTAACTATGTGTAATGTGTATACAGTATGCTGCTTTTACTAGCTGATCTCTAATGCCCCATACACACAATCCGAAAATGGGATGACAGATAGTCAGACTTTTTTCACTTGCTAGTCACAAGTAGTAATTGAATAGATGACTAAAGTTACGAAAATTCTCGTACGAAAGAATAAAAATTCGGAAGTGATGTCATGTGTTGTAGTGTATTTGTATTGTATTTTCGGATGATAACTGTACTGATTAAATGAAAATCGTACGATCTGGTATCGTATGAGAAAAATGTTCGTGCTTGTCCAATCGGATAATATCGCATGAACTGTTGTGATTGGCTATTGAAAGCTGTGCACTAACAGTCAGATTATCATTTGATTGCTACGAAAGCGGTATTTTTGGTACGATTTTGGGATCGTGTATACAGGCCATTCGCTTCTCATCCCTGCAAAGCAGAGATCGTTCCCTCTGTACATTGTCAAAAATGTCATATATTGTAGCTTACCAATCCTTAACCACTTAACAACCAGCCCATAGCCGAATGACGGCTACAGGGCGGTTCGATAACTCTGGAAGGGCGTACTATGATGTCCCCCTGGGGTGCGCACATGGGAGCATCCAGAGGACCCGGTGCATCACAGTAAATGCCCGCTGACAGCGGCCGTTTTCCACGTGATCGCTCCGTCAAATGACGGATCGATCACATGTACACAAACCGGCGTGATATCCGGTTCCTCTCTCCTCTCTCTGTACAGTGTGAGCAGAAAGGGCAGAGATCGAATGTAGCAGCGATGTGGGCTGGATGTGTAGTGCCCACAGCGCTGCTGTTGCAATTGCAGCACTCATCCCAGCCATCCATCCATCCATGCTCAGCCATCCCTCTATTACTCAGCCATCAATACTCATCCATCCATGCTCAGACATCCCTCTATTACTCAGCCATCAATACTCATCCATCCATGCTCAGCCATCCCTCTATTACTCAGCCATCAATACTCATCCATCCATGCTCAGCCACCCCTCTATTACTCAGCCCTCAATACTCATTCATCCACGCTCAGCCACCCCTCTATTACTCAGCCATCAATACTCATCTATCCACGCTCAACCACCCCTCTATTACTCAGCCCTCAATACTCATCCACCCATGCTCAGCCACCCCTCTATTACTCAGCCATCAATACTCATCTATCCACGCTCAGCCACCCCTCTATTACTCAGCCCTCAATACTCATCCATCCATGCTCAGCCACCCCTCTATTACTCAGCCATCAATACTCATCTATTCATGATCAGCCACCCCTCTATTACTCAGCCCTCAATACTCATCTATTCATGATCAGCCACCCCTCTATTACTCAGCCCTCAATACTCATCCATCCATGATCAGCCACCCCTCTATTACTCAGCCATCAATACTCATCCATCCATGCTCAGCCACCCCTCTATTACTCAGCCCTCAATACTCATCCATCCACGCTCAGCCACCCCTCTATTACTCAGTCATCAATACTCATCTATCCATGCTCAGCCACCCCTCTATTACTCAGCCCTCAATACTCATCCATCCATGCTCAGCCACCCCTCTATTACTCAGCCATCAATACTAATCTATTCATGATCAGCCACCCCTCTATTACTCAGCCATCAATACTCATCCATCCATGCTCAGCCATCCCTCTATTACTCAGCCATCGATACTCATCTATCCATGCTCAGCCACCCCTCTATTACTCAGCTATCAATACTCATCCATCCATGCTACGCCATCCATACTCAGCCACCCCGCCATCCATACTCGGCCATCCCACCATCCATACTCAGCCAATAATACTCATCCATCCCTCCATCCATACTCAGCCATCCCTCTATCCATACTCAGCCATCAATACTCATCCATCCCTCCATCCATACTCATCCATCCCTCCATCCATACTCATCCATCCCTCTATCCATACTCATTCATCCCGCCATCCATACTCGGCCATCAATACTCATCCATCCCTCTATCCATACTCATCCATCCCTCCATCCATACTCAGCCATCCATACTCATCCATCCTGCCATCCATATTCGGCCATCGTGCCATCCATACTCAGCCATCAATACTCATCCATCCCTCCATCCATATTCATCCATCCCTCCATCCATACTCGGCCATCAATACTCATCCATCCCTCTATCCATACTCATCCATCCCTCCATCCATACTCATTCATCCCGCCATCCATACTCGGCCATCAATACTCATCCATCCCTCTATCCATACTCATCCATCCCTCCATCCATACTCAGCCATCCATACTCATCCATCCTGCCATCCATATTCGGCCATCGTGCCATCCATACTCAGCCATCAATACTCATCCATCCCTCCATCCATATTCATCCATCCCTCCATTCATACTCAGCCATCCCTCCATCCATACTTGGCCGGCAATACTCAACCATCCCTCGATCCATACTCATCCATCCCTCCATCCATACTCAGCCATCCCTCCATCCATACTCATCCATCCCGCCATCCATACTCGGCCATCGTGCCATCCATACTCAGCCATCAATACTCGTCCATCCCTCCATCCATACTCAGCCATCCCTCCATCCATACTCGGCCATCCCGCCATCCATAGTCATCCATCCCTCCATCCATATTCATCCATCCCTCCGTCGATACTCAGCCATCCCTCCATCCATACTCGGCCATCCCGCTATCCATACTCAGCCATCCATACTCATCCATGCCTCCATCCATACTCATCCATCCCGGCATCCATACTCATCCATCCCGACATCCATACTCATCCATCCTGCCATCCATACTCATCCATCCATGCTCAGCCATCCCTCTGTCATACTTATCCACCTATCCATGCTCAGCCATCCATACTCAGCAATACTCATCCATCCATGCTCAGCCATCCCATCCACCCCCAGCCATGCTCAACCATACTCGGTGATACCCAGCCATACTCAGCCATACTCAGACTTTGTATGTGGCCAGGCTGTGGAAAAGTCTCACACATTTGGTATCGCTGTACTCAGGAGCAGTGGGAGAATCTATTTTGGGGTGTCATTTTTGGTATGTACATGCTATGTGTTAGAAATATTGTATCAATGGACAACTGTGTGTTAAAAAAATGTGTTTTCATTTTCTTTCCACATTTTCCAAAAATTTTTAGAAAAAAATGACATATTCAAAAGGCTCATTATGCCTCATAGATTATATGTTGTGTTTTCTTTCCAAAATGGGGTCATTTTTGGGGCATTTCCATTGTCCTGGTGCTCCAGGGCCTTCAAAAGTGTAAGGCTCCATACACACTAAAGCTCAAAAAAGCTTTTTCTGGACGCCAGATTGCTGGCAGAAAACTCTGGTTGAAAAAGGTGCTTTTGTACTAGCGTTTATGAGCATTTTTTAGCGTTAGCGTTTATGGGCGTTTTTAATAAAAAATACACGGAGGAAACTCCAAAAATCCCACAATGCATTCCAAACTCCCACAATGCATTGAAAACATAGAACGCTGAATGCTAATTAACGCGCGTTTATGAGCGTTTATGAACGTTTATCAGTGTTTCAGAAAAAGGCCCATAAACTCCACTGCTCATTAAAACTAAAAAACGTCCATGTGTGCATGGACACATAGGCTAACACAGAGTGGAGTTTATGGGCTTCTAAAAAAAACGCCCAAACTCCAATAAAAGCTGGGTTTGAAACAGGAAAATCTGGATGCCGCACACCGGATAAAGTTGAAAACATCTTCTTTATTGTAAAACTTGGATCATAAAAAACAGGACAATCAGGCGGGTGGTACAGACACAGCTGACGCGTTTCGCGCTCTAGTTCGAACGCTTACTCATAGCTTAGCTATGAGTAAGCGCTCGAACTAGAGCGCGAAACGCGTCAGCTGTGTCTGTACCACCCGCCTGATTGTCCTGTTTTTTATGATCCAAGTTTTACAATAAAGAAGATGTTTTCAACTTTATCCGGTGTGCGGCATCCAGATTTTCCTGTTTCAAACCCTGCTTCAATTTGCATTTAGCCAGCACCTGGGACTCCTCTCCTCTGAAGGATTCACTAATACACACCTGAAAGCAAGTTCTCCTGAGCGGTGATTTATTTTCTCTGTCTTGTCTGCACCAAAGGATACAAACTCCAATAAACTGCAGTTTATGAGCTCCAGTGTGCATGGAGCCTAAGAGGTAATCAGGGAATTAGATGTGTAATTTATGCTCCAGAACGCCTCAAGGTGCTTCCTGCATGTTGAGCCTCTGTATGTGGCCACGCTGTGTAAAAGTGTCACACATGTGGTATCGCCATACTCGGGAGTAATAGCAGAATGTGTTTTGGGGTGTAATTTGTGGTATGCATATGCTGGGTGTGAGAAATAACCTGCTAGTATGACAATTTTGTGAAAAAAAAAATCTTGCTTTTGCCAAGAATTGTGGGAAAAAAATGACAACTTCAAAAAACTCATCATGCCTCTTACTAAATACCTTGGAATGTCTACTTTCCAAAAAGGGTTAATTTGGGGGGTATTTGTACTTTCTGGCATGTTAGGGTCTCAAGAAATAAGATGGGCTGTCAGTACTTCAGGTGTGATAAATTTTCAGAGATTGGCACCATAGCTTGTGGACTCTATAACTTCCACAAAGACAAAATAATATACACCAATTTGGGTTATTTTTACCAAAGATATGTAGCAGTATAAATTTTGACCAAAAGTTATGAAGAAAAATTACTAATTTGCAAAATGTTATAACAGAAACAAAAAAAAAATTTATTTTTTTTACAGAATTTTCAGTCTTTTTTCTTTTATAGCGCAAAAAATAAAAAACCCAGAGGTGATTAAATACCACCGATAGAAAGCTCTATTTGTGGGGAAAAAAGGGAAAAAATGTCATATGGGTACAGTGTTGCATGACTGAGTAATTGTCATTCAAAATGTGAGAGCACCGAAAACTGAAAATTGGTCTGGTTTAAGTGCCCAGTGGTCAAGTAGTTAAACGTGGTGTGTGCATTAATTTTCCGTTATTTTCACCTGGTCACACACTTCCTGTTTTAGGCCTATTTTACACTTGCGCTGCCCTCTAAAGCTCTAAAGAACACTCCGCATTGGTTCGCACTTCAGGGGGCACATGACAGGCGGCGAGGAGGCATTTTATATATATATATATATATATATATATATATATATATATATATATATATATACACACACACAGTATCTCACAAAAGTGAGTACACCCCTCAAATTTTTGTGACAACACTGAAGAAATTACACTTTGCTACAATGTAAAGTAGTGAGTGTACAGCTTGTATCACAGTGTAAATTTGATGTCCCCTCAAAATAACTCAACACACAGCCATTAATGTCTAAACCGCTGGCAACAAAAGTGAGTACACCCCTAAGTAAAAATGTCCAAATTGGGCCCAAAGTTTCAATATTGTGTGTGGCCATCCTTATTTTCCAGCACTGCCTTAACCCTCTTGGGCATGGAGTTCACCAGAGCTTCACAGGTTGCCACTGGAGTCCTCTTCCACTCCTCCATGACGGCATCACAGAGCTGGTGGATGTTAGAAATCTTGTGCTTCTCCGCCTACCTTTGAGGATGCCCCACAGATGCTCAATAGGGTTTCGGTCTGGAGAAATGCTTGGCCAGTCCATCATCTTTACCCTCAGCTTCTTTAGCAAGGCAGTGGTCGTCTTGGAGGTGTGTTTTGGGTCATTATGATGTTGGAATACTGCTCTGCGACCCAGTCTCCGAAGGGAGGGGATCATGCTATGCTTCAGTATGTCACAGTACATGTTGGCATTCATGGTTCCCTCAATGAACTGTAGCTCCCCAGTGCCGGCAGCACTCATGCAGCCCCAGACCATGACACTCCCACCACCATGCTTGACTGTAGGTAAGACACACTTGTCTTTGTACTCCTCACTTGGTTGCCACCGCACAAGATTGACACCATCTGAATCAAATAAGTTTATCTTGGTCTCATCAGACCACAGGACATGGTTCCAGTAATCCATGTCCTTAGTCTACTTGTCTTCAGCAAAATGTTTGCGGGCTTTTTTGTGCACCGTCTTTAGAAGAGGTTTCCTTCTGGGAAGACACCCATGCAGACCAATTTGATGCAGTGTGCGGCATATGGTCTGAGCACTGACAGGCTGACCCCCCCCCCCTTCATCCTCTGCAGCAATGCTGGCAGCACTCATACATCTGTTTCCCAAAGACATCCTCTGGATATGACGCTGAGTATGTGCACTCAACTTCTTTGGTCGACCATGGCGAGGCCTGTTCTGAGTGGAACCTGCCCTGTTAAAATGGTCTTGGTCACCGTGCTGCAGCTCAGTTTCAGGATCTGTCCAATCTTCTTATAGCCTAGGCCAGTAATGGCGAATCTTGGCACCCCAGATGTTTTGAAACTACATTTCCCATGATGCTCAACTACACTGCAGAGTGCATGAGCATCATGGGAAATGTGGTTCGCCATCATTGACCTAGGCCATCTTTATGTAGAGCAACAATTCTTTTTTTAGGATCCTCAGAGAATTCTTTGCCATGAGGTGCCTTGTTGAACTTCCAGCGACCAGTATAAGAGAGTGAGAGCGATAACCCCAAATTTAACACACCTGCTTCCCATTCACACCTGAGACCTTGTAACACTAACGAGTCACATTACACCGGGGAGGGAAAATGGCTAATTGGCCCCAATATGGAAATTTTCACTTAGGGGTGTATTCACTTTTGTTGCCAGTGGTTTAGACATGAATGGCTGTGTGTTGAGTTATTTTGAGGAAACAGCAAATTTACACTGTTATACAAGCTGTACACTCACTACTTTACATTGCAGCAAAGTGTCATTTTCATTTGTCATCTTCAGTGTTGTCACAAGAAAAGATATAATAAAATATTTACAAAAATGTGAGGGGTGTACTCACTTTTGTGAGATACTGTGTATATAAATTGATTTGCATTTTTAGGCCCCTTTCACACGAGGCAGACTCCGCTTCCACGGAGTCCGCCGGCTCAGCGGGAGATCAGTCCGTTGATCTACGCAGAGCCGGCGGATGACAGGTCCCTCTCTGCTCACTGAGTGGGGAGGGCTTGTCAGGCGCCGCTGCCGCCTATGGAGGGATCGGATGAAAACGGACAGCATGTCCGTTTTCATCAGATGTCACCCGATCCGATCCGATCCGCCAGCAACGGACCTGGATGTAGGGCCATCCGTCTGCTTTTAGCAGATCGGACCGGGTCGGATGTCAGCGGACATGTCTCCGCTGACATCCGTCGCTCCATAGGCTAACATGGAGCGCCCATTCAGGTCCGCCATCAAAACTGACAGGCGGACCTGAACGGTCCGATCGTGTGAAATGGGCCTAATGAGTGAAATTAGTATTTGAGCCCTTCACAAAACATGACTTAGTACTTGGTGGAAAAACCCTTGTTGGCAATCACAGAGGTCAGACGTTTCTTGTAGTTGGCTACCAGGTTTGCACACATCTCAGGAGGGATATTGTCCAACTCCTCTTTGCAGATCCCCTCCAAGTCTTTAAGGTTTCGAGGCTGACATTTGGTGACTCGAACCTTCAGCTCTCTCCACATATTTTCTATGGGGTTAAGGTCTGGAGACTGGCTAGGCCACTCCTTTGATGTCTTTGCCATGTGTTTTGGGTCATTGTCATGCTGGAATACCCATCCACGACCCATTTTTAATGCCCTGGCTGAGATAGGAGGTTCTCACCCAAGATTTGACAGTACATGGCCCTGTCCATTGTCCCTTTTGATGCAGTGAAGATGTCCAGTCCCCTTAGCAGAAAAACATCCCGAAAGCATAATGTTTCCACCTCCACCTTTGATGGTGGGGATGGTGTTCTTGGGGTCATAGGCAGCACTCCTCCTCCTCCAAACTCAATTAATTGAGTTGATGCCAAAAAGCTCGATTTTGGTCTCATCTGACCACAACACGTTTACCCAGTTCTCCTCTGAATCATTTAGATGTTCATTAGCAAACTTCAGACAGGCCTATACATGTGCTTTCTTCAGCAGGGGGACCTTGTGAGCGCTGCAGGATTTCAGTCCTTCACGGCGTAGTGTGTTGCCAATTGAGATCATTGACAAGAGATCATTGACAAGATTCTCCCGTGAAGTTCTGTGCTGATTCCTCACCGTTCTCATGATCTTTGAAACTCTACGAGGTGAGATCTTGTATGGAGCTCCAGATTGAGGGAGATTGACAGTTATTTTGTGTTTCTTCCATTTGCGAATAATCGCACCAACTGTTGTCACCCTCTCACCAAGCTGCTTGGTGATGCTCTTGTAGCCTATTCCAGCTTTGTGTAGGTCTACAATCTTGTCCCCAACATCCTTGGACAGCTCTTTGGTCTTGGCCACGGTGGAGAAATTGGAATCTGATTGATTGCTTCTGTAGACAGGTGTCTTTTATACAGGTAACAAGCTGAGATTATGAGGACTCCCTTTAAGAGAGTGCTCCTAATATAAGCTCATTACCTGTATAGAAGACACCTGGGAGCCAGAAATCTTGCTTATGAATAGGGCATCAAATACTTATTTCACTCATTAACATGCAAATCAATTTATAACTTTTTTGAAATGCGTTTTTCTGGATATTTTTGCTGTTATTGTGCCTCTCATTGTTAAAATAAGCCTACTATTAAAATTATAGACTGATCATTTTTTTGTCAGTGGGCAAACATACAAAATCAGCAGGGGATCAAATACTTTTTTCCCTCACTGTATTATATATATACAGTATCTCACAAAAGTGAGTACACCCTTCACATTTTTGTCAATATTTTATTATATCTTTTCATGTGACAACACTGAAGAAATTAAACTTTGCTACAATGTAAAGTAGTGAGTGTACAGCTTGTATAACAGTGTAAATTTGCTGTCCCCTCAAAATAACTCAACACACAGCCATTAATAAACCGCTGGCAACAAAAGTGAGTACACCCCTAAGTGAAAATGTCAAAATTGGGCCCAACTAGCCATTTTTCCTCCCCGGCGTCATGTGACTCATTAGTGTTTCAAGGTCTCAGGTGTGAATGGGGGGCAGGCGTGTTAAATTTGGTGCTATCGCTCTCACTCTCTCATACTGGTCACTGGAAGTTCAACATGGCACCTCATGGCAAAGAACTCTCTGAGGATCTGGAAAAAAGAATTGTTTCCTTACATAAAGATGGCCTAGGCTATAAAAAGATTGCCAAGACCCTGAAACTGAGCTGCAGCACGGTAGCCAAGACCATGCAGTGTCCCTAGGACGACGTCACTATATGACGAAATGCGTCGGGAGGATGGACGTGTTGATGTCACCACGCTGAACGTATCCCGGAAGGTCGGGTTTTGATGTTAGCCGGCCGGCTTAGATTTTATGCGAGTTTTATCTACATTTCTGTAAGTGTAATTTAATTTTCATACACAATAAAGTGAAGGCAATCTTACACTTTGCCAAGGTTTCTCTTTTTGGGTCATGTTTGGAATTTCGTTATGAATGTTGTGGTACTGTGATTGGACACGGGATGTGTGAGGTCCTGGTCCAGTGATCCATCCCAAGACCGGTTCCATCTTCTGATACATGGTAGAGCATACAAGACCTTGGCTGGGCAAAAGCCACAAGCTTGTATAGCTTGCCTTCTGGTAAGCAAGTTTTTCTTAAGGTGGTGGTGTACACGAGGGTGGTGCGAATCACTGTATTACAGTTTGTGTCATGAATCAAAGAAATTTCACTTTTGCCATCACGTGGTGATTTTATGTGATCTGTGCTCATCCATCAAGCACTTTGTAGCATTATTTATTGGACTATTTTTAGCTGACGCAGCTCCATTCTGTTTCTATAAGAAGATTGCCAAGACCCTGAAACTGAGCTGTACAATGGCCAAGACCATACAACGGTTTAATAGGCCAGGTTCCTCTCAGAACAGACCTCGCCATGGTCGACCAAAGAGGTTGAGTGCATGTGCTCAGCGTCATATCCAGAGGTTGTCTTTGGGAAATAAACATATGAGTGCTGCCAGCATTGCTGCAGAGGTTGTCAGCCTGTCAGTGCGAAGACCATACGCTGCACATTGCATCAAATTGGTCTGCATGGCTGTCGTCCCAGAAGGAAGCCTCTTCTGAAGATGATGCACAAGAAAGCCCGCAAACAGTTTGCTGAAGACAAGCAGACTAAGGGCATGGATTACTGGAACCATGTTCTGTGGTCTGATGAGACCAAGTTAAACGTATTTAGTTCAGATGGTGTCAAGCGTGTGTGGCGGCAACAACATAATAACAACCCCAAACACACCTCCAAGACGACCACTGCCTTGCTAAAGAAGCTAAGGGGAAAGGTTATGGACTGGCGAAGCATTTCTTCAAACCTAATCCCTATTGAGCATTCGTGGGGCATCCGCAAACGGGAGGTGGAGGAGCGCAAGGTCTCTAACATCCACCAGCTCCGTGATGTCATCATGGAGGAGTGGAAGAGGACTCCAGTGGCAACCTGTGAAGCTCTGGTGAACTCCATGGCCAAGAGGGTTAAGGCAGTGCTGGAAAATAATGGTGGCCGCACAAAATATTGACACTTTGGGCCCAATTTGGACATTTTCACTTAGGGGTGTACTCACTTTTGTTCAGAATGCTAATTTGTAGTCCTGTGAGCCTCCAGGTAATTGACCAAATCTGGTCTCCAAAATAGTATATCTTTGCAAATGATCAGCTGCTAACGTTACGCATGTCTCATAACCATGCAAAATAGTTAAACCAAATTGTACACACGCTGCTCTTATCAAAATAAAAAAATAAGAAATTTCCACTAAAATATTAATAAAGTGATATTGTGCTTAACATATACAAAATCTATTAATACTATATGTTAATGTGCAATAAATTTCCATAAATGAATAAATAAGTAAACGTGCCTGTGTGTTGCAAATATTCCACAAAGCTTGTGCAATTTTCAAACATTAATAGATAATTCAACACAAACATCCATGCGATTTAGTGTTGCATCCAAGCATATCAGTACTGCATCTATGCAATATGGTGTTAGTGCAATGTTCGAACAATAAAAAGTTAAAAAATACAAAAAACCGCATCCATGCGATTTGGTGCTACATCCATGTGATTCTATGCAATTCAGTGCTGTGTTGCTGTGCAATGATCAAATTAACAGTCCACAGATCTTCCACAATCCATTCATGTGTTATGGTGAACACAAACTAAAGTGCTGTGCGCTCATACAAGTGCTCCCCCTAAGGTGATAGCCCCTCACCTTAGGGCGTGCGACCTTCCAATTAAGCTTGGTCAGAATGCGCCTTAGAACCTCTCTGGGTTCGATGTTATATTGTCATGAACAGGTGTGACCAGAACCGTGTGATCTGCGACAGAGGACACCCAAGCGTATATAAGTGAAAATATAATAATTTATTAAAGAAAGTGAGTAATATAATAAAACCAACTCCAATATGACACAGTGCAATAACCAACCACAGACAGAGACCCACAAATAACAGACAGATAAGTGCAATAAATGGGAAATACCAGGTTCATAAACAATAGCCAGGCCAGGGTCATACACAGCAGATCAGCAGATGGACAGGGGATGTTCCAGAGACATAAACGTAAGCCAGGCCAAGGTCATACACAGGGAGGTCAGCAGATGGGGTATGGAACACAGGACAGGGAGAAGATGGATGGGTCAGACTGCAGGCAGGGATGCAAGGTAACAGGTGGGACAGGTTAGGGTCCGAGACAGGGAGACAGGATCAGGTTCAGGTTCAGGGCACAGGATCAGATTGCTAGCAGGTCAGGAGGCAATGAAGAAATCAAGGCAAACATGTGAATGTTTTCCGGGTATTTATAGGCCTGTGATTGGCCTCAAGTGACACCTGATTGTAGGAGGTACTGTCTGCTCCACACTGTCAGGATCCATCCGCTGGTGGACGCCAGTACTGCGGCCCAAAGATGATATACTATTAACAGGGAAAAGCTCTCCTGACAGTTCCAAACTGCCAGGAGACACCTGCTGGTGGACCTCAGTACTGCATGCCAAATAACAGGTCTTACCAGTGGATGGAACATTTCCTGACAGTACCCCCCCTCAAAGGAGCGGCCTCCGGACGCTCCAATTGGTTGTAATTGTCCATAGTCTATGGCATTAAGCAGAACAACAGGTGGTGGCACAACAGGCAGAACAACAGGTGGTGGCACAACAGGCATGGGCACTTCAAGCTGGGCAAAAGGCATGGGCACTTCAAGCTGGGCAGCGGGCTCATCAAGCTGGGCAGCGGGCTCATCAAGCTGGAGGGCAGACACCGGGACATCAGGCTGGAGGGCAGACACCGGGACATCAGGCTGGAGGGCAGACACCGGGACATCAGGCTGGAGGGCAGACACCGGGACATCAGGCTGGAGGGCAGACACCGGGACATCAGGCTGGAGGGCAGACACCGGGACATCAGGCTGGACGGCTGGCACCGGGACATCAGGCTGGACGGCTGGCACCGGGACATCAGGCTGGACGGCTGGCACCGGGACATCAGGCTGGACGGCTGGCACCGGGACATCAGGCTGGACGGCTGGCACCGGGACAACCGGCTGGACGGCTGGCACCGGGACATCAGGCTGGACGGCTGGCACCGGGACATCAGGCTGGACGGCTGGCACCGGGACATCAGGCTAGACGGCTGGCACCGGGACATCAGGCTGGACGGCTGGCACCGGGACATCAGGCTGGACGGCTGGCACGGGACATCAGGCTGGACGGCTGGCACGGGACATCAGGCTGGACGGCTGGCACCGGGACATCAGGCTGGACGGCTGGCACCGGGACATCAGGCTGGACAGCTGGCACCGGGACATCAGGCTGGACGGCTGGCACCGGGACATCAGGCTGGACGGCTGGCACCAGGACATCAGGCTGGACAATAGGTACTAGAACTTCAGACTGGGCAGTAGGCACATCAGGCAGAACAGCAGGTGCTGGCACAACAAGCTGAACAGCAGGCACATCAGACTGGATAGCAGGTACTGGAACTTCAAACCGGGCAGCTGGTACTGGAACTTCAGACTGGGCAGCAGGCACTGGCACATCAGGCAAAACAGCAGGTGCATCGGACTGGATAGCAGGTACTGGAACTTCAAACCAGGCAGCTGGTACTGGAACTTCAGACTGGATGGTGGGAACAGGTGCTGGCACATTAGGCAGAACAGCAAGTGCAGTGGACTAAATAGCAGGTACTGGAACTTTAAACCGGGCAGCCGGTACTGGAACTTCAGACTGGACAGTGGGCACAGGTGCTGGCACATCAGGCGGAACAGCAGGTACTGGCACAACAAGCTGAACAGCAGGTACATCAGACTGGATAGCAGGTACTGGAACTTCAAACCGGTCAGCCGGTACTGGAACTTCAGACTGGACAGTGGGCACAGGTGCTGGCACATCAGGCAGAACAGCAGGTACTGGCACAACAGGTTGAACAGCAGGTACATTGGACTGGATAGCAGGTACTGGAACTTCAAACTGGGCAGCTGGTACTGGAACTTCAGACTGGACAGTGGGCACAGGTGCTGGCACATTAGGCAGAACAGCAGGTGCAGTGGACTGACTAGCAGGTACTGGAACTTCAAACCGGGCAGCTGGTACTGGAACTTCAGACTGGGCAGCTGGTACTGGAACTTCAGACTGTGCAGCTAGTACTGGAAATTCAGACCGGGCAGCTGGTACTGGAACTTCAGACCGGGCAGCTGGTACTGGAACTTCAGACCGGGCAGCTGGTACTGGAACTTCAGACCGGGCAGCTGGTACTGGAACTTCAGACCGGGCAGCTGGCACAGACACTGGCACATCAGGCAGAACAGCAGGTACTGGCACAACAGCAGGCATTGGAACATCAGGCTGGGCGGCACACAGGAACACATCAGGCTTGAACAGATCAGCTGGTGGGGAGGCAGGATTGGACACTGAGGAAGAAGGTTAAACCTTCGAAACGCGTAAGCCAGCGGCGGTCCGTGTGCCTCCCTCCTGGGATCTGGACAGCTGCCTACCACTGGAACTATTGCCTTTGTGCGTTTGATATGCTCTTTTACCTGCGACTTTTGTGAGTAGCTTTTTACCTTGTTTTTAATTCATTAAAATTTGCCAAGGATAATGCGCTAGGCTGGTGCGCTCTCTTGTTTCTTTCTTTGTTTTTTACTATTAGGATAATCCCATCCTTCGAGAGCAGCAAAGCCGAAGCCCATAGCCCCTCTTGAATTTCTTTAGCTAACACACCAGTGCGCAAGAGTACTTTTTTCGTGTTTCTATAGGATTGGACACTGGCATGATGGTATGGGTTGGATTAGCTGGTGTGGAGGCAGGTTGGGTTACTGGCAGGATCGTCTTGGTTGGAAAAAACTTCCGTTTTTTTCTTTGGCTTAGCCACTGAAGCTCTGTAGGTGAGGGGTGCAGCAGACTGGGAAGGAGGATTGGGATATGGCAGAGAAGAGGTAACAGTAGCTGGAGGAAGTTCCTGTGGGTTTGTGGACAGCTGAGAAGAGGCAGGTGGGTTGAATGCAAGATAGGTGCAGCGGGTAGGGACAGGGTATCGATATTTGGTGGGAAGCAGGGTATATTGGGCCGAAACAGAGGTTGCCATGGGTGAAGGGAAAAAAGACTCCTGGGCAGGCAGGTGTCTAATAGCAGGTCTGGGTTGTGCAGAGCTGACCGAAGCTAGAGATAATAAGTCTGACCATGCCTGTAGTACAGGTTGAACAAACGTGGGTTCACATACTGCCTGTCTAACCAGGGACTGCACCGAATCTATACAATCCACTAGCACCTGTTTAGGACAAGCTGAATAATGCTCCAGAAAGTATACAGCATCATCCTCCAACAGCCATACCAGAGACTCCACCTGATTACTACTGAAGGGGGGAGAAAAATCATCACTTCCTTTAGGACTGCCAGACAAGGCTAGCTCAGCACACACCTGTATCAGGGGCTGAACGTTTTCAAACAGTAATCTACCCTGATCAACCAGAGAATGGGCCAGACGGATACACTCCAGGAGCCGATCCCTGGCCCACTCTTTCAATACCAGACGGCAGTAATTGTTATCCTCCAAAACCAGTGAGGCAAGGAGAACAACTGTTTCTGATTGCATTTTAATAGCACTACAATGGTTCCTCTGCGCAGTCACTTCTGGTCAGAGATGGCCTTGATTTACTGTCATGAACAGGTGTGACCAGAACCGTGTGATCTGCGACAAAGGACACCCAAACGTATATAAGTGAAAATATAATAATTTATTAAAGAAAGTGAGTAATATAATACAACCAACTCCAATATGACACAGTGCAATAACCAACCACAGACAGAGACCCACAAATAACAACAGACAGATAAGTGCAATAAATGGGAAATACCAGGTTCATAAACAATAGCCAGGCCAGGGTCATACACAGCAGATCAGCAGATGGACAGGGGATGTTCCAGAGACATAAACGTAAGCCAGGCCAAGGTCATACACAGGGAGGTCAGCAGATGGGGTATGGAACACAGGACAGGGAGAGGATGGATGGGTCAGACTGCAGGCAGGGATGCAAGGTACCAGGTGGGACAGGATAGGGTCCGAGACAGGGAGACAGGTTCAGGTTCAGGGCACAGGTTCAGGGCACAGGTTCAGGGCACAGGTTCAGGGCACAGGTTCAGGGCACAGGTTCAGGGCACAGGTTGCTAGCAGGTCAGGAGGCAATGAAGAAATCAAGGCAAACATGTGAATGTTTGCCGGGTATTTATAGGCCTGTGATTGGCCTCAAGTGACACCTGATTGTAGGAGGTACTGTCTGCTCCACACTGCCAGGATCCATCCGCTGGTGGACGCCAGTACTGCGGCCCAAAGATGATATACTATTAACAGGGAAAAGCTCTCCTGACAGTTCCAAACTGCCAGGAGACACCTGCTGGTGGACCTCAGTACTGCATGCCAAATAACAGGTCTTACCAGCGGATGGAACATTTCCTGACATATATGCAGGGTCCTGGATAGATTTGCACTGGTGCCTCTGTTCCTCACAGCAGTCCCGTTTGTACCTCAATATATCAACACAACAAGGACTTCATGGTGCAGTATGTACTAAATTTATTAAAATCATAAACAAATCCCGCAATGGGTACTCACAATAACAAGGCGCTTAAGGGCGCCACACTAAAACAGCAGAGACGAACGGGCAACAGCGGCCGGTATGGGGTGGCGTGCTAATCTGTCCCAACAGGTTGTATGTATAACGATCCGTCCTGTCCCCTTCCCCTATGCTTGTTCGATGCAAGGGGTATTTCGTATCTTCATCCGGGGGTGATTGATCACCCCTGGATGAAGATACGAAATACCCCTTGTATCGAACACGCGTAGGGGAAGGGGACAGGACGGAACAGGACTTTTCGACCGGACTGGTCCGACAGACTTCCTGACGGACTTTTGACAGACGTCCGCCTGACTTTTTTTACGAATGGACTTGCCTACACACGACCGGACTACAGACGGCCTTGCCTACACACAACCAGACTTTCCGGTGGACCTATTTCCAGACGGAGTTACGGAGGACTTTCCAAATGAATGGACTTGCCCACACACGAACAAGTCTGTTCATTTTGAACGTGACTCGGGTTCGACGGGACTAGAAAAGGAAGTCAATCTCGCCGCTTTTATCGGCGAGATTGACACCTTGCGAGCCCTGTTGCGGGGCATACCAGGCCCTTAGGTCTGGTATGGATTTTAAGGGGAAGCCCCTACACCGAAAAAATGGCATGGGGTCCCCCCAAAATCCATACCAGACCTCTATCCGAGCACGCAGCCCGGCCGGTCGGGAAAGGGGGTGGGGACGAGCGAGCGCCCCCCTTCTGAACTGTACCAGGCCGCATGCCCTTAACATGGGGGGTGGGTGCTTTGGGGGTGGGGGGGCACCCTGGGTGCCCCCCACCCCAGAGCACCTTGTCCCCATGTTGATGAGGACAAGGGCCTCTTCCCGACAGCCCTGGCCGTTGGTTGTTGGGGTCTGCGGGTGGGGGGCTTATCGGAATCCGGGAGCCCCCTTTAATAAGAGGGCCCCCAGATCCCGGCCCCCCACCCTATGTGAATGAGTATGGGGTACATCGTACCCCTACCCATTCACCTAGGGAAAAAGTGTCAATAAAAAAAACACACTAGACAGGTTTTTAAAGTAATTTATTAGACAGCTCTGGGGGTCTTCCTCCAAATTCGAGGTCTCTCCGGCCTCTTCTCCCGATATCCAGTTCTTCTCCGCTCTCCGGCCTCTTCTCCCGATGTTTGTTTCTTCTCCCGGTGTTCAGCCTCTTCTCCCGCTCTCCGGTTCTTCTGCCGGGCTCCTACGCTATCTTCTGCTCTTTTGCTAGCTGTGGCCCGGTCTTCTTCATTGTCTTCTCCCCTCTTCTCTTCTTCAGATGTTGACACGACGCTCTCTCCTGCTGTAATGCTGTGTGGAGCGCTCCGCAATGACTTATATAGGCGGTGACCCCGCCCCCTTATGACATCACAGTCCTGGGGCTGTGAGGTCATAAGGGGGCGTGGTCACCAGGTGATGTTGACCACGCCTCCTTATGACGTCACAGTCCCAGCATACCCAGGGACTGTGACATTATAGGGGTGGGGTCACCGCCTAGATAAGTCATCGCGCACTGCTCACACACCATTACAGCGGGAGAGAGTGTTGTGTCAACATCGGAAGAAGAGAAGAGGGAAGAAGACAACGCAGAAGTCCAGGCCACCACTAGCAAAAGAACCAGGAAAGGGCGGCAAAAGGGCAGAAGATAGCAGAGGAGCCCGGCAGAAGAACCGGAGAGCGGGAGAGGAGGCCGAACAACGGGAGAAGTAGCGAACATCGAGAGAAAAAGGGGGCTCCCAGATTCCGATAAGCCCCCCGCCCGCAGACCTCGACAACCAACGGCCAGGGATGTTGGGAAGAAGCCCTTGTCCTCATTAACATGGGGCCAAAGTGCTTTGGGGTGGGGGGGCCCGCTCGTCCCCACCCCCTATCCTGACCGGCCGGGCTGCGTGCTCGGATAGGGGTCTGATATGGATTTTGGGGGGACCCCACGCCGTTTTTTCGACGTAGGGGTTCCCCTTAAAATCCATACCAGACCTAAGGGACATCGTTGCCTCCCCCTCGCGCTCGCCGCAATAGGAAAATTTGTTTTTCCTATTGCAGCGAGTGCGAGATGCAGTACTCTGCCCTTGCGTCGTATCTGGTCCGTCGGACCAGCATACAGACGAACGGGTTTTCCGTTAGGAACTGAGTTCGGCGGAGTTACGACGTAAAGATTTGAAGCAGGCTTCAAATCTAAAGTCCGTCAGATTTCCGACCGAAACGGTCCGTCAGAAGTCCAATGCAGACCACACACGGTCTGATTGTCCGCCGGATTCAGGCCGTCGGACCAGTCCGGTCGGAAAGTCCGCCCGTGTGTACACGGCATAAGGCTCCATCCACACTGGAGCTCAAAAAAAGCTTTTTCTGGACGCCAGATTGCTGGCAGAAAACGCTGGTTGAAAAATGCGCTTTCAACACGTTTTGTACTAGCGTTTATGCGCATTTATGAGCGTTTTTTAGCATTAGCGTTTATGGACATTTTTAATAAAAATACACTGAGGACACTACAAAAATCCCACAATGCATTCCCAAACTCCCACAATGCATTGATAAAATAGAATGCTGAACGCTAATAAATGCACGTTTTTGAGCATTTATGCGTGTTTATCGGCGTTTAGCGTTTTTTAGCTTTTTTTGTGGTCAGAAAAACGGCACTTTGAACGCGAATTTCTGGCGTTCAGAAAAAAAGCCCATAAACTCCACTGCTCACTAAAGCTGGAAAAGTCAATGTGTGCATGGACACATAGGCTAACAAAGAGTGGAGTTTATGGGCTTTTAAAAAAACACCCAAACTCCAATATACTGCAGTTTATCAGCTCCAATGTGCATGGAGCCTAAATTATACTTTTGCTGGACAGCTTGGTCTGTTATAGGAAGTTGAGAAATAACAGACTTACTGGCCAGATTACTGAGTGAAAATAAAAGGAAAAAAAAACTAAACAAATTCTGCCACTACATTTGAAGATGAACTCCGCCCTACCTATCAAAGACAAAATTTGATATCTCTAACACTGTATACAACCCCCCCCCCCCCAAAAAAAAAAAAAACAAACATACTAGTTCATGTAATGGAGGGGAAATCTTCCAATTGGGACACTGGTAAATTTGCAGGGATTATTTCTCACTTCCTGTTTGGTGATGGGTAAAGGTAAATCTCCCCAATGGGACACAGATGGCAAAAAATAACAGAGGTTTTAACCCTCCCTTATTTTATCCAAAAAAAAAAAAAAGTTTTGCCTATAGTTCTGCTTTAAGCACTATGGATCGTAAACAATTCCCATGCTTTTTTTTTTTCCCATAAAATACTTATTTTTTGCATCTCAGCGTTGCTGCTTTCCTCCAGCCTTTTTCAGTGACTTCTTGTCTACTTGCAACCTCTCCAGTGTCAGCTGCACATTGGATCGGATAGCGACAACATTGAACCAGATCTGCACAATGTGTGTCAGCATAGCCCCTTTATCGGGGATAAGTGTGACAGAGTGAAAATACAGGAGAACAACTGGGAAGAGGATCTCATCTCATAACAGGAAGTGCCTAAACAAAGACCTTCATGGCAGGATAACCACTTTAGGTCCACCCCAAGCATAGTGGCTCGCTCCCGCTGTGATCACACACAGTAGGTAGCCCAGCATCTCTCATTCTGTACAAAAACACAGGCTAGGCGCGCAGTTAACACTTCGATCATCCCTGATGTTAACCCCTTCCCAGCCAGTGTCATTAGTACAATGACAGTGTAATTTTTAGCACTAATCACTGTATTAGTGTCACTGGTCCCCAAAAAGTGTCAGTTAGTGTCTGAATGTCCGCCGCAATATCGCAGTCCCGTTATAAGTCGCTGATCGCCGCCATTACTAACAATCAAAAATAAAGATAAATCAAAAATATCTCATAGTTTGACAATATTAGACAATATAACTTTTGCGCAAACCATTATCCGCTTATTGGGATTGTATTTATCACCCAAAATATGTAGCAGAATACATATTGGCCTAAATTGATGAAGAAAGTAGATTTTTTCAATTTTTTTATTGGATATCTTTTAAAGCAGAAAATAAAAAAAAAATATTTTTTTTTTTCAAAATTGTAATTTGTTTTTGTTTATAGCTTAATACACACCAAAAGAAAGCTCTATTTATGGGGAAAAAAAGGACATACATTTTATTTAGGTACAGGGTCGCATTACCGTGCAATTCTCAGTTAAAGTAACGCAGTGCCGTATCGCAAAAAATGGCCTGGTTAAGAAGGGGGGTAAATATTACAGAAGTCAAGTTGGGTAATGAAAGCTGCAAATTTAAAAACATTTAGTTTTTGGGTAAGAGCTACTTTAGGTGTGGAATAAACTGGATACTTTTACCATTCCTAGCTATTCTGCGAAGGCAGCATGAGTTTAAAATTTAAAGCAGAGTTAGTTCCATTTCCAAGGGTCGCATCACTGCAGGGACGTGCGGTGAGGTCAGTTGTTGGTGAGGCACTGGCTAGTATCAGAGCCAGATACACACAGGTTACATATTGACAAGTTACGTATTGGAGAGATGAATTCTCAGTCAGTCACCAGTACTATAGAAGGGCCAGACTGCACCAAAATGAGGAGGATGCAGATCTGCTGGGAGTAAAGATGACCAAAAAGTTTAAGGGGTTTTTAAACTAGGCGACCGGGGGAGGGTGCAGAGGTAGAGGTAGTTAGCGTGGAACATAGTCCAGAGGGTAGTATTGGGGGCATTAGTGGTAGGTTGACTAAAGCACATAAACCCAAGGTAAGTATAGTAACAAGTCCTAGTTGCAATCTTGGAACACCCAATAGGAGGATAGTATGCGACCGGTCTAAACTACATGGCATGTTCACCAATGCCAGGAGCCTGGCGGACAAGATGGGTGAACTAGAGATACTGTTGTACTAGGAGGATTTGGATTTTGTGGGAAATTCAGAGACTTGGTTCAACAGCTCTCATGATTAGCTGGCAACCATTCAAGGGTATACCCTTTTATCGCAGGGATAGAGAGGGTAAAAAAGGGGGAGGGGTATGCCTGTATATCAAGAATAATGTACAAGTGAATATGAGAGATGAGCTAGGGAGGAGGTAGAATCCTTATCAGTAGAGCTCCAAAGGGATGAAACTAAGGGGAAAATAATACTGGGAGTATGCTATAGGCCCCCCAACCTGAGGGAGGAGGGAGAGGCAGACCTCCTATCACAATTTGGATTAGCAGCAAGGATGGGAAGTGTTATCATAATGGGGGATTTAAATTATCCAGACATAGACTGGGCGGAGGGAACCACGCATTCGTCTAAGGCTCGCCAGTTCCTAAATGTCTTGCAGGACAATTTCATGGGTCAGATGGTAGACGCACCAACTAGAAATAAAGCTTTACTAGATCTACTGATTACCAACAATACAGAACTGATCACGGATGTGGAAATACGGGGCAATTTAGGAAACAGCAATCACAGGTCAATTGGCTTCAGTATAAATCACACAAATAGGAAGCATAAGGGAAATACAAAGACACTGATTTTCAAAAGGGCCAACTTCCATAGACTATGAACTGTGCTAGAAGATATAAATTGGGATAAAATCTTAGGAACAACGAACACGGAGGAGAGATGGGTTCGCTTTAAGAGCATATTAAATAGGGGCATTAGCCAGTGCATGACACTGGGTAAAAAATTTAAAAGAGCAAACAAAAGTCCTGGGTGGCTTAACGCCAATGTAAAAATGCATATAAAAGCAAAAGAGAAGGCCTTCAAAAAATACAAGGTTGAGGGATCATCATCAGCATTCAAACTTTTTAAAGAATGCAACAAGAAATGTAAGGGTGCAATTAGGGCAGCTAAGATAGAACACGAAAAACACATAGCAGAGGAGAGCAAAAAAAAATCCCAAGAAATTCTTTAAGTATATAAACCGTAAAAAATGGAGGATAGACCATATTGGCCCCATAAAGAATGAGGAAGGACATCTGGTTACAAAGGATGGGAATATGGCAAAGGTATTGAATTTATTCTTCTCCTCGGTCTTCACCAGGGAATTGGGGGATTGTGGGGCTTCAGTAACCAAAACTGCAGTGTTTATCCATGTGACACATCACAGGAAGCACCCTCATGGCTAACAGAGGACAGAATTAGAATTAGACTTGGGAAACTTAACATTAATAAATCACCCGGACCGGATGGCTTGCACCCGAAGGTGCTTAGGGAACTCAGTCAAGTAATTGCCAGACCATTGTTCCTAATTTTTCTGACAGTCTACTTATTGGAATGGTACCAGCGGATGGGAGAAAAGCCAATGTAGCACCAATATTTAACCACTTTCCGCCCGCTATATAGCAGAATGACGGCGGCAAAGTGGTTTCAAAATCCTGACTGGACGTCATATGACGTCCGTAGGATATTGAGCTGCTGCGCGCCCCCGGGGGGCGCGCATCGCGGCGAACGTTGTTGCGGTGTGTCAGTCTGACACCCCGCAGCACCGATCTAGGTAAAGAGTCTCTGACGGAGACTCTTTACCACGTGATCAGCCGTGTCCAATCACGGCTGATCACGATGTAAATAGGAGGAGCCGGTGATCAGCTTTTCCTCACTCGCGTCTGACAGACGCGAGTAGAGGAGAGCCGATCGGCTGCTCTCCTGACAGGGGGGGTCTGTGCTGATTGTTTATCAGCACAGCCCCCCCTCGGATCCTACCCAGGACCACCAGGGAAGCCGCCCAGGACCACCAGGGAAGCCGCCCAGGACCACCAGGGAAACCAGTCACACTGGACCACCAGGTATGCCCCCAAACCCCCGGGGAAATACTAATCAGTGCAAAGGCAGCTGCCAATCAATGCCCAGGCAGCTGCCAATCAGTGCCCACTCCAATGCCTACCACTGCCAGTGCCACCAGGGATGCCTATCTGTGCGGCGTATCAGTGCGGCATATCAGTGCCCATCAGTGCCACGTATCAGTGCCCATCAGTGCCCATCAGTGCTGCCTATCAGTGCCCAGCAGTGCCGCCTGTCAGTGCCCAGCAGTGCCACCCATAAGAACCCATCTTTGCAGCCTTTCAGTGCCCATCAGAGCCCACCAGTGCCCACCAGTGCCACCCAGTGCCACCCATGAGTGCCCATCAGTGCCGCCTATCAATGCCCATCAGTGCTGCATATCAGTGCCACCCATCAGTGCCGCCTACCAGTGCCCATTGTCAGTGCCCGTCAGTGCCCGCTCATTGGTGCCACCTCATCACTGCCGCCTTATCAGTGCCTGTCAGTGCTGCCTTATCAGTGCCCGTCAGTGAAAGAGAAAACTTACTTATTTACAAAATTTTTAAACAGAAACAAAAGCAAAACGTATTTTTTTGGTCTTTTTTTAATTTTTTTCACAAAAAATAAAAACTGCAGAGGTGATCAAATACCACCAAAAGAAAGCTCTATTTGTGGGAACAAAATGATAAAAATTTAGTTTGGGTACAATGTAGCATGACCGCGCAATTGTCATTCAAACTGTGACAGCACTGAAAGCTGAAAATTGGTCTGGGCAGGAAGGTGTCTAAGTGCCCTGTATTGAAGTGGTTAAAAATGGCCCAAAATACATCCCTGGGAATTACAGACCAGTTAGCCTAACATCAATAGTATGCAAGCTCTTGGAGGGGATGATAAGGGACTATATACAAGATTTTAGTAATGAAAATTGTATCATTAGCAGTAATCTGCATGTATTCATGAAGAATCTTTCTTGCCAAACCAATCTATTAACCTTCTATGAGGAGGTGAGTTGCCATCTAGATAAAGGAAAGCTCGTAGACGTGGTGTATCTGGATTTTGCTAAAGCATTTGACACAGTTCCCCATAAACATTTACTGTATAAAATAAGGTCCGTTGCCATGGACCATAGGGTGAGTACATAGATTGAGAACTGGCTACAAGGGCGAGTTCAGAGGGTGGTGATAAATGGTGAATACTCGGAATGGTCAGGGGTGGGTAGTGGGGTCCCAATCCTATTTAATTTGTTCATAAACAACCTGGAGGATGGTGTAAACAGTTCAATCTCTGTATTTGCTGATGATACTAAGCTAAGCAGAGCAATAACTTCTCTGCAGGATGTGGAAACCTTGCAAGAAGATCTGAACAAATTAAGGGGGGGGGGTGCTACATGGCAAATGAGGTTTAAAATGGATGTAAACCCGAAATTTTTTTTTATGTCATAATGTAGAGTGTAAGATTTCCTATCATTTGAGCCCAGTCTTGCCACAAAGAGTTAACCAGCTCTGAGCAATCCTCTTTTATTGTTCAGTGAATAAAACTTGACAAACAGAGAAAAACTTTGTCAAATCCTCCCCCTTGCTGTGAATGACAGGTGATTTACATCTCGTGCACTAGCCTAAGACATGCGTTATTTTTTAATTCCCTCCCACTCCTTTCTTCAGCAGCTCTGCAAGGATTGGCTGTTCCACACCTCAGCATGATTGGGCATGCTGAAGTCATGTGGTTACTTTCCTGTCTTTTCACTGGATGTTAGAGATCATAGCAGAAGTTCAGTGTAAGAAATACACAGGAGAAAATGCATATTGACAAGGGGAGTGTAGAGGTGGGCGGGGAGTCTAATGACATCACGACTCCACCCACCAAAATCCAGATAACAGACCCACCCACAGAATCTGCAGTTTTTCGGGTCTCATAACAGAGAGAGGGGAGACATTTGACAGGTAAAGATACATGCAGGAGGCATGTATATCCTTATAGATAACCCCTATGGCAGTAGTTTAGAAAGGATGACATTGGGTTTACATCCACTTTAATGTAGAAAAATGTTAAATTATGCATTTGAGTGGCAAAAATATGAATACAATCTATGCACTAGGGGGAGAACCTCTGGGGCAATCTAGGATGGAAAAGGACCTGGGGGTGCTAGTAAATGATAGGCTCAGCAATGGCATGCAATGCCAAGCTGCTGCTAACAAAGCAAACAGAATATTGGCATGCATTAAAAAAGGCATTAACTCCAGGAATAAACCGATAATTATCCCACTCTACAAGAGTCTGGTCCGGCTGCACCTGGAGTATGCTGTCCAGTACTGGGCACCAGTCCTCAGGAAGGATGTGCTGGAAATGGAGCGAGTACAAAGAAGGGCAACAAAGCTAATAAAGGGTGTGGAAGACATTAGTTATGAACAGGGCTTTTTTTCTCAGATAATAAGTGCAGAAACCCAACCTCCCCAGTCAACTCCTCGCCCTCAGCCCCACCTTCTCCCGCCCACACTCCCACCCCCACTGCCCCCAATCTCGCCATGCCTTGGGGAAGAGAAGTAAAATGATACCAAATAATGGGTGTGGTCAAGGCTCAGAACTGCGTTTCACACACAATTCAAAGTTCAGGAAAGTGTAACAAACAGAGTTGTGCAGTGCTGAGGAGTGTGTATCACTAAGTGTGCAGAAAAAATATTAGCATCCCCATTCACACTCCCTCCAGTCAGGGAGGTCACTCTCCACAGTTCACCCTCTCTCATTTTCCCTCCCCATCTGAAGCTCACTGTCTCCCACTCTTTCTATAGGTCACCCTCTCCCCCATCCACAGCTCACCTTCCCTCCCCATTCACAGGTCACCTTCTCTCTCCCCCATCAACAGCCCACCTTCCCTCCTCATCTGAAGCTCACTGTCTCCCACCATCCACAACTCACCTTCCCTCCCCATCCACAGCTCACCCCCCCCCCCCCTTGTGTATAGGTCACCTTCTCCCCCCCCCCCTGTCCACAGGTCACCCTCTCCCTCCCTATCCACAGGTCACCTTTTCCCTCCTGTCAGAGAATTAGTAAACCAGATGGTGTGGACTGCACAGAGGAAACCAGAAACGCATGTAAGTGAATAATAATGGTGTTTATTTACATAGGTGACAAGTAAGTGAATATAACAGTGCACAACCAACCACAAGACCCACAAACAACAAAATAGTATATACAATAAATGGGAGATACCGGAACCGTAAACAAAAGCCAGGCCGAGGTCATACACCGGGAGATCTGCAGATGGGTAAGGAAGGGAAACCAACAGGACAGGGAGAGGATGGATGGATAGGATGCAGGGCAGGGATCCAAGCTAATCAGGTAACAGGAGGGACAGGTCCAGAAAGAGCTCGGGATAGGGATTGGATCAGATCAGGTCAGGACAGATACAGGCTCAAAGTCAGGATTATGGGCAGCAAGGTCAGGGCACAGGAAGAAAGATACCAAGGCAAGCATATGAGGGCTTGCCGGGTATTTATGAGACTGCCAGTAATTGACCTCACATAACACCTGAGCGCATGAGGTGCTGTCTGCTCCACACTGCCGGAATACACCCGCTGGTGGACACTGGTACTACGGTCCAAGGATCCAACAGTGCCACCAGTAGGCGAGTCCTCTTATTACAGGTCCTGGGTGATGGAAGACACCCGCTGGTGGAAACTGGTACTGCGATCCACAGACCGACAGCGCCACCAAAGGGAGAACCCTTTTATGACACCTTCCCTGTCCACAGGTCACCCTCTCCCCCATTCACAGCTCACCCTCTCCCTCCCTATCCACAGGTCACCTTCTCCCTCCCCTGTCCACAGCTCACCCTTTCCCTCCCCCTCCCCCATCCACAGCTCACCCTCTCCCTCCCTATCCACAGGTCACCTTCTCCCTCCCCTGTCCACAGGTCACCCTCTCCCCCATTCACAGCTCACCATCTCCCTCCTTATCCACAGGTCACCTTCTCGCTCTCCTGTCCACAGCTCACCCTCTCCCTACCCTGTCCACAGCTCACCCTCTCCCTCCCTATCCACAGGTCACCTTCTCCCTCCCCTTCCCTGTCCACAGGTCACACTCTCCCCCATTCACAGCTCACCCTCTCCCTCCCTATCCACGGGTCAGCTTCTCCCTCCCCTCCCCTGTCCACAAGTCACCCTCTCCCCCATTCTCAGCTCACCCTCTCCCTCCATATCCACAAATCACCTCCCTCCCCTCCCCTGTCCACAGTTCACCCTCTCCCTCCATATCCAAAGGTCTCCCTCTCTCTCCCCTCCCTTGTCCACAGGTCAGCCTCTCTACCATTCACAGCTCATCCTCTCCCTCCCTATCCACAGGTCACCTTCTCCCTCCCCTGTTCACAGCTCACCCTCTCCCTCCCTATCCACAGGTCACCTTCTCCCTCCCCTGTTCACAGCTCACCCTCTCCCTCCCTATCCACAGGTCACCTTCCCGCTCTCCTGTCCACAGCTCACCCTCTCCCTACCCTGTCCACAGCTCACCCTCTCCCTCCCTATCCACAGGTCACCTTCTCCCTCCCCTTCCCTGTCCACAGGTCACACTCTCCCCCATTCACAGCTCACCCTCTCCCTCCCTATCCACGGGTCAGCTTCTCCCTCCCCTCCCCTGTCCACAAGTCACCCTCTCCCCCATTCTCAGCTCACCCTCTCCCTCCCTATCCACAAATCACCTCCCTCCCCTCCCCTGTCCACAGTTCACCCTCTCCCTCCATATCCAAAGGTCTCCCTCTCTCTCCCCTCCCTTGTCCACAGGTCAGCCTCTCCACCATTCACAGCTCGTCCTCTCCCTCCCTATCCACAGGTCACCTTCTCCCTCCCCTGTTCACAGCTCACCCTCTCCCTCCCTATCCTCAGGTCAACTACCTCTCTTCCCCTGTTCACAGGTCACCCTCCCCCCATTTACAGCTCACCCTCTCCCCCCCTATCCACAGGTCACCTTCTCCCTCCCCTCCCCTGTCCACATGTCACCTCCCCACCATCCACGGCTCACCCTCTCCCTCCCTATTCACAGGTCACCTTCTCCTTCCCCTCCCCTGTCCACAGGTCATCCTCTTCCCAATTCACAGCTCACCCTCTCTCTCCCTATCCACAGGTCACCTTCTCCCTCCCCTCCCCTGTCCACATGTCACCCTCCCCCCCATTCACAGCTCACCCTCTCTCTCCCTATCCACAGGTCACTTTCTCCCTCCCCTCCCCTGTCCACAGGTCACCCTCTTCCCCATTCACAGCTCACCCTTTCCCTCCCTATCCACAGGTCACCTTCTCCCCCCCTGTCCACAGATCACAATCTCCCTCCCTATCCAAAGGTCACCTTCTCCCTCCCCCCGTGTCCACAGGTAACCTTCTCCCTCTCCTCCCCTGTCCACAGATCATTCTCTCCCCCATTCACAGCTCACCCTCTCCCTCCCCATCCACAGCTCACCTTCTCCCCCCCCCCACCGCACAGCTCAACCTCCTTTCTCTCTCCACATTCCACAGTTTACCTTAGCGTGCGCCCTCCCCCATCCGCAACTCACTTTTGTACCCTCTGTCAACATGTCACCTCTGCAACCCCATCCACAGATTATCTATCTGTCCCTCCACACTTCACTTCTGCACCTCTGGCTACAGCTCCCCTTAATCCATAGCTCTCAACCTCCAATATTTTATCTATGCACCCCAGCTCCCCCACACAGCTCTCACTGTGCACAATCTAATAACCCCGCCATCCCCAGTCACCCTCCCCCTTCCTCCCCCCTTTCCCTTTGCAGCTCTTACACCTCTTCAAAGTTTACAGCTCAGTTTATCTTCAAAGGATTGGCTCGGTACTATACAGATCTGATAGGCAGCAGGAGTGGGCAGAAGATGCTTCTGGAAGCCCCAGATTAAAAAAACTCCTTACAGTTGCAGTGTCTGGATCTGGAGCATCTATCATCAGGTGTGGGGAAGGTGCCCTGGGTACTAGCGCTAGCACACAGCCGGTGGAGGAAGTATAATAGAGAACTTCCTCCACTGGCTTCAGTGTCAAGTGACAGTCTCTAAAGCAGTGGTCATCAACCCTATCCTCAGGGCCCACTAACAGGCCAGGTTTGCAAGATAACTGAAATACATCACAGGTGATATCATTTGCTGCTCAGTGATTGCAGTATTCTAGTCTGCATCTCCCCAAGATAATACATAAAACCTGGCCTGTTATTGGGCCCTGAGGACAGGGTTGATGACCACTACTCGATAGGAGAGGGATGCTAAAGGTGGCAGAACAACGCTCCGCCCCGTTCTGGTAGAAAAAAAGCCCTGGTTATGAAGAAAGGTTGCGAGCACTGAACTTATTCTCTCTGGAGAAGAGACGCTTGAGAGGGGATATGATTTCAATTTACAAATACCATACTGGTGACCCCACAATAGGGATAAAAAGGGAGTTTAACAAGACACGTGGCCACTCATTAAAATTAGAGGAAAAAAGGTTTAACCTTAAACTACGTATAGGGTTCTTTACTGTAAGAGCGACAAGGATGTGGAAATCCCTTCCACAGGCGGTGGTCTCAGCTTAAAAAAACTATTAGATCAGCACCTGAACGACTGCAACATACAGGGATATACAATGTAATACTGACATATAATCACACACATAGGTTGGACTTGATGGACTTGTGTCTTTCTTCAACCTCACCTACTATGTAACTATGTAAGCCAGTATTTTCACAGTAAATAGATAAATAATACATTTTTATGTTATAACACATAGCATTATAATATATTATTTAGCTTGATTAAAAAAGTACCTTTTCAGCAGCAGCAGATTCTCCCTAAAGTAGATGTAAACCCGATTCATGAAATTTGAGCTGGGCACATATATCTGCAGTGTTTTGTTATCTCTCTTCAAAGCACTATGTCCCATGACTTTCTCCTGCTCTGTTCTTCTGTTATCAGCATGATAACTTCTGACAAGTTCTCTGTCACATATGATAAAAGCAACCAGAGTTTTGTGTTGTGGAGGACGCTATAAATAGATTAGCAGAGCCTTGAACTATTCAACGAACAGCTCTGAAAGTCTCTACCTATGAGGGGGGGGGGGGTGTGCCTTTCCTCCAATCAGCTGTCTTGGCTGTATATAGTATACAGTATACAATACAGTATATAAAGCTGAAGACAACAGATATACATGTATAACTTATGTAGGGAGATTGGTTTCATTCCTGTGTATCATCTAACTTATGTAGGGAGATTGGTTTCATTCCTGTGTATCATCTGAAGCTGTTCACTTCACTGGGTATATGTAAGGGTTTACATCCACTTTAACCAATGTAAACCTTATACCCTTAAACCCATGTTTTTTCCTTGTAGTTAATAGGGCTGCACTGTAAAAAATATTGTGCTGGGTCTACTCAAAAAAATTGAGGCAACTATTTGCATCAGCTTTTTAAGTACTGTCAACTAAACTTATTTTTGTCTGACTCATTAGACTTTTCATGTTTTCAACTTTGTTGTTGTAAGTAAAGCCAACTCAATTTTTTTCAGTTTATAGAAATCAGAGTTTTAAGTTAAGAATAAGAATACATACCTTAACTTGTCTGGAACTATAGTTTTAAGTAAAGCCAGCTCAATTTTTCCAGTTTATAGACCATAGGTTTAAGTAAAGCCAACTAAATGTTTACAGTTTATAGACCATAGTTTTAAGTAAAGCCAACTCAATTTTCCTAGTTTATAGACCAAAGGTTCAAGTAAAGCCAACTCAATTTTTCCAGTTTATAGAAAAATTTAAGTTAGGAACACATACATTAACTTATTTATCTCAAGTACTTATATATCACCATCAATTTATGGAGCGCTTTACATATACATTGAATATTCATATCAGTCCCTGCCCTCAGGGAGCTTTCAATCTAAGATCCCTAACTCACATTCATACATACACATAGGGCCAATTTACCTACCAGCATGTCTTTGGAGTGTGGGAGGAAGCTTACACAGGCACAGGGTAGAACATGCAAACTGCAGGCAGGTAGTGTCGTGGTCGGGATTTGAACCAGCGACCGTTTTTATTTTTTGCGCTATAAACAAAAAAAGACCAACAATTTTGAAAAAAAAAAAACATTTTCTTTTACTTTCTGCTATAATACATATCCAAAAAAATATATAAAAAAAACTAATTTATTCTTCAGTTTAGGCCGATATATTTTTCTAATATTTTTTGGTAAAAAAAAAAAAAATCACAATAGGCGTATATTGATTGGTTTGCGCAAAAGTTATCACATCTTCAAACCATGGGATAGATTTAGGGACGTTTATTTATTTTTTATTGTTTTTACTGGTAATGGCGGTTGATTTCCGATTTTTGGCAGGACTGCGACATTGCGTCGGACAAATCTGATCAGTGCTTATAAAAATGCACTGATCAATGTATAAATGACACTGGTAGGGAAGGGGTTAACACTAGGGGGCTATCAAGGGGTTAAATGTGTTCCCTGGGTGTTTTCTAACTGTAGGGGGTATGGGCTATTAGGGACATGACAGAGATAGCTGTTCCCGATCACTGGGAACAGAAGATCTCTGACATGTCATCTTTACATAGGCAGATCCCCGCTCTGCCTCTGTATACTGCGATCGCCCGTTATCTCCTGTGCAAAGACCGACATACACCTACAGCGGTTCGCGCAGGAGAGCCGTCCTGCTGCAGTATAATGACGATGGGTGGTTGGCAAGCAGTTAAAGTGTGAACTTTTGAAGATACATTCCCCACATCTAGCTCTAAAAAGATCTTCTGAAAAACTTCAAAGGTATATTTTAGGTTTTCAGGGTAGCTAAGGCTAAAAGCATAAACAAGTCCCATAATCATTCTTTATGATACGAAATGAGAGTGCTAAATGAAGAAAATACACAATACCAATATTCTTGTTTTTCCCGCCAATGCAGCATAAATATGGTATATTTGTTTTTGAAATGCAAATGCAAAGTGGGCGGGGCTTCAGGTTATATAATCTAGCATTGAATGTCCAATATCTCAAAAACCGAACAAACAGAAAGTTTGTTTTTGTGATAAAAATCAGCACAAATGCAGCACAAACAATTGTATTATTGTTTTTAAAATGTAATAACGTGGTGCAAAGTGGGAGAGGTTTCATCAACTATAATGCGCAATATCTCTGAAACCAAACCAGCACATACATTTGTTTTTGCAGCACAAATCGACACAGATGCAGTGTAAACGAATGCTACCTTTGTTTTTAAATTTTAATAACCTTGGATGCCAAGTGGGCGGGGCTTGATGTTACATAATCTGAATTTGCATTCCAATATCTCAAAATTCAAACCAGCTGAAATATTCTTTTTTGTGGCACAAAATAGTTTTTAAGATTAACAGCTGGCGGTCCCTCACACTGCATCTTGGTTGCGTTCTGCACTTATGCAGTAAGCACAAACTTTGCATGCGCACAAGTGAGTTGTCCCAATAGGTGTATACAACGGACATATGTCCATTTATTATAAATATATTAGTCTGCAAACAAAATAAACGTTTTGGATGGCATGTTAAGCAACATTTAAAGCATGTGAATTATAATTTGTTTAATGTTCACTCTTACCTTTCAATGGCATTGGATGGCTTTGTAGTGACTTGGAAAATTCTTGTCACTGGTGGCGCTCTTTTGTCCTGATGGGTCTCAAACATATGGGAACTGCCTTGTGCTGGCTTTCAAAGTTCCAAAAGATGTCAAACTTTTTAAAATATACAGCAACAAAACTCGTGCGGTTGCACAACGCAAATATATGCGTCCTGCAATTTCAGTCAAATGAAAAATTAATTTTATTAAATAAATGTAACTCAATTAGAATATGGAAATGCACATACCTTAGAGTGGTTGTTAACCCACTTTCCTATATTTCCACAATCCGTGCTGTCTTCTCATACAGTGCCCCCTGCCTCTGTGTTTTATTTACAAAAAATCCTCCGTTACCATATTTTACAGCGGCTCTCGGCGCTCATGTAACCAGCTGTGCCTCCTCTCTGCCCGTCTTGCAGAAGCAGCGGGCGGGGCCGAGGTTTCTCGGGATGCGAGGAGGAGACACAGCCAGTCACGTGACTGCCGGGAGCCGCCGTGAGACGGTGAAGGAGGATTTTTTTTAATAATACACAGAGACAGCGGGGCACAGTATGAGGATACAGAACGGATAGTAAATATACATATAGGTTATTCCTGCAGCAGGAGGGGGATGGGACGGCACAGTCACTAGGTGACACATAGAGAGGGTGGGGGGGGACAGAGGAGACAGACACAGGATAGCAGGCTGCGGATGACGGAGGCACACAAATAGACCTCAATGTCAGGGGATCAGCAGCCATGATTATCGTGGTCTGTTTGCAGAGGGGAGAGTATAGCCAGGCAATGGGCGACCCTAGGGGGGGCCAGAGGGGGCCCTGACCCCCCCAACATTATGCTGGGCCCCACCATGTGCCCCCCCCCCCCCCCAAAAAAAAATATTTTTTTTTTTTTTTTACAAAAAGGCAATTTCTTTTTGTTTGTATTCATATCGGATGTGCTGCATCTTACTCGGGCCACCGCTGGGGTAACACAGTCTCTATTGAGAGGGAGAATGTCCCCAATCAGCTCCTGCGGGTGATTCCTCCCCCCTCCCTCTGCTCGCTGACACTGCATAATGCAAGCGCTCACACAACTACGACCGCCCGATCTGCTCCTTCCCCTGCATCCTCATTGGCAGGGAGAAGAGCGAGTTGCAGGAAGGACTCCACCAGGACTCTCAGTTACTGAAAAAACAGACTGATTTCTCCCGTCCTTAGGACAAGAGAACCAGCCTGTAAATTCTAAGAGATGCCAGACCAGCGCTGTCAATAGCAGGGGCAGGACAGCAAGAGGAGGCTGGGGAACCCCACAGTGACAGAACACCAGGGCCCGGTGGCAAGACAACCTTTGCAACCCTGATAGTTCTCCCACTGCTTTGGACCCTTATATTTTCTTGGTATGCTGGTGACATATATCTCTTGTTCTCTGTCACCCTGGGGGGCCCCAATACAGTAGGAAGGGAGCTCACTGCAGAACATTTGAAAGGGCCGTTGTGGGATCGTAGTAAAGGGGTAAAGGGCCCCAGGATAGATACAATATAGATAGATAGATAGATAGATAGATAGATAGATAGATAGATAGATAGATAGATCGATCGATCGATCGATCTATCTATCTATCTATCTATCTATCTATCTATCTATCTATCTATCTATCTATCTATCTATCTATCTGTCTATCTACATTTTATATTGCCCCCCTATTTTTGTCCCTGTCCCCCCATGTGCCCCCCCTAAATATGAAAGCTGGAGACGCCACTGTAGCCATGCAGGATCAGCCAGGTATTTCAGGTGATACAGGGTGCCAAATTACAAAGTACTGTGCTGTATAAAATGCTTTAAAGCAGGGGTGTCAAACTCAAATTCATTAGGGGCCGCATCAGCAATATGGTTGCCCTCAAAGGGCCGGTTGTATCTGTAGGACTATGTCTTTATTATCATAAATAATTGTCACTGCATTTTGTTTATTACTGGTTTTATGGGGTGCAGGGTACAGAAGTTTGCTGTGCACAGTGTGCAACATCTGACCTCTGCACCCTCCAATCTCTTTCAATCTTCCCACCTCTGCCTCCACAGCCCTCAACCCCCCCCCCCCCCCAAAAAAAAAAAAAGCTCTCACATCTGTCCTGTTTCCTATCTTCCTACCTGGCCCAGCTCTGGTACCTCCCTGTGTATGAGGATCTCTGTGTTCAGCACCACAACACTGCAGCAAGTCCTCAAATAGCCTGCTCTCAAGCTGCAACCCGCTGGACAAAAAAAACCAAAAAAACCACAGCAGTAGCAGCTGTCAGGAACCTCCGACACTGACGGGCCAACCGCGCATGCGCTCAGCTCAGAAACAGCCGGCGCTGCTAGAGGGACTGAGGAGGAGACAGCGGGAGATGTTCCCTTAGGGATCGGCTGGCCGTGCATGCGCTCGCACAAAGCCGGCGCCGCTTGCGTGAAGGAGGATGTTTAATCTTGTTGCCTGGGAGACAAAAGAGGTGGTGGCCACCGGCCGTTGCGCGGGCCACATGACGAGGCCTGGCGGGCTGGATTCCGCCCGCGGGCCTTATGTTTGCCACCTTTGCTTTAAAGCAGTGGTCGTCAACCCTGTCCTCAGGGCCTACTAACATCTCCTTGGGGAGATGCAGAATAGAATACTGCAATCACTGAGCAGCAAATGATATCACCTGTGATGTATTTCAGTTATCTTGCAAACCTGGCCTGTTAGTGGGCCCTGAGGACAGGGTTGATGACCACTGCTTTAAAGGATTGGGATCCATTTTTTTTTTTTGGGTTAACAAACACTTTAAAAGTTTTGTCTAGATTACTCAATATTATACATTATTTTTGTAAATGTAAAAGGTGTGTTTTAGGAACTAAAGAAAATTAAGTAAGGTACTTAAAATATCAAAGTAAATTAATTAACATTTATTTTTATGTTGCAAATTATAAAGTGTTTATGTTAAAATTACAAGCCAACAGAATCATTTTTATCAGTGTGTGCTGGAAGGGAGCATTTGTCTTTTAGGCATGTGTCCCCTTCTATGACACTGCAGTGAGAGGATAGCCTCCACTGCAGAATTTTTATTGGACAGCTTGGTCCAATGGTGCTTTACTATTGGTCCAAGGTTCCAATTGTCCATTGAGCTCAGTGTCTCTGACAAGCTGTCAGAGCTCATACTCTCAGTCTGCTGCAAACAGAGTGTGCCAGCTTGTATTTAAACTGGCTGCGCTGTATGTAGCTTCTAATAGGCTGTGCAAGGAGCCCCATATCTCCTGAACCATAGGTGCTAGAAGCCCCAAATTTGACCAGTGGTGGGGTATGACTACCACCCCCACCCAAATTTGGGGTCTCCGTGATCCCAGGTCGCTGAGCTACGACCCTTTTTTTATGCCTCCCCTGACTGCACATCCCTGCATCACTGTAATAGTGCTAAATATCTGTGGACTTTAGTTCTGCTTTAAATATTTACTTAGTACCTCAATCTAGCGATCTTCACTTTTGAACGCTGTACAATGCTGTACAAAGCTGTACAACGCTGTACAAAGCTGTACAACCTTTCTCCTGAAAAAAAATCCCTAACACATGCTAGTTATGATAGTGGCTACACAGCTTCTATGCTACCAAGAACAGAGTGATCAAAGACCGCTAATCGCTCAGTTCTTGGTCTACAGTGAGCAGTAAGAACTGTTAGTTACTGGCTCTCTGCTCTGCTCTTCCAGCGATCACTGGAGTTTGAGTGCCAGGCTGTATAGGGGGCAGGAGCAGCTGGCTCAGCCTCTCAGTGGCACACTGAGAGGCTGAGCCAGCTGCCTGTTAGGCATCTGGGTGGATCTGACATTAAAGTCAGGATCTCTGCAGAGCCTGGACCGGCCAAGTGATCTCAGCCAGCAGCAGGCTTTATTCCGCTGTTGGGTGGGGAAGTACCACCCTCTGCTGGGGCAAGTACATTAAAAGGGAGGGAACCATTTATTGTTACGGTTCCAGGTCTCCCCACTTAAAGAACAGAAGGCGTTTAAGAATGTGAACTACTTCTTGCACTTAACCACCCCCTGTGGGAGCCCAGTCAGGGTTCCAGGGATATAAACTTTTATCACTACTGATTGACTTAAGGACTTTCTCACCTTTATATGGTATGACTACCTCGTAGGCATTTAGAGGCAGCAGGAGAACAGCTATGGGGCACCTAACAAAATATGTACAGGAATGTACACTCATCGGTCACTTTATTAGGTAAACCTGTTCAATTGCTTGGTAGCACAAATTGCTAATTAGCCAATCACATGGCAGCAACTCAATGCATTTAGGCATCTAGATGTGGTGAAGACAACTTGCTGAAGTTCAAATCGAGCATCAGAATGGGGAAGAAAGGGGATTTAAGTGACTTTGAACGTGGGTATGGTTGTTGGTGCCAGACGGGCTGGTCTGAGTATTTCAAAAACTGCTGATCTACTGGGATTTTTACACACAACTATCTCTAAGGTTTACAGAGAATGGTCCAAAAAAAGAGAAAATATCCAGTGAGCAGCAGTTGTGTGGACAAAAATGCCTTGTTGATGTCAGAGGAGAATGGGCAGACTGTCAGCTGTCACCGGGTGCCACTCCTGTCAGCTAAGAACAGGAAACTGAGGCTACAATTCACACATGGTCACCAAAATTGAACAACAGAAGATTAAAAAAATGTTGCCTGGTCTGATGAGTCTGAATTTCAGGGGCTTCCTGAAGACGCATGATTGGATGCGAAATGCGTAGAGGCTTCTGGGTAACGCCGACGTCACTTCCTGCCCCAACCCGCACCAAATCGAGGCTTCAATTGTACAACCGATCCCGGGAGACGCAATGACTTGGATGAGACGGTATTTTCATATATGTGAGAGCAGTGACACTTCTCTATAGGTAATTTGTAGCATTAAATACTACGTACACAATCTCAAATGAATTTATGATATGTGATTAATGTTATCATTCTGTGTTAGGATCACATCCCACAATCACATTTAAAGGGATAAAAAGGTGTTTCAAGTTCTACAGACAACTTTATGCACTGTGTCCCTTTGCCCTCCAGAGTTTTCAGTACGTTTATTTCAAAATGATAAAATAATTTGGTCACGACTGTTAACAGCATCAGTATAATTCTTCAACGTGACTGTCTATTTTTAAAAAAGGAGAAAAAGACATCTCTGCAAAGAAAACAATTAATACTTGCCTATTCCACTACCCACACTGCAGGACTCCTCTGTGTTGAAAATTTAAGCTTGCGTAAAAATGTTCAGCATTCCCCCTGTGGTTTCCTCCAATGGCCTCTATGTCACTACCGGACACAGTCCTGAAGATCTTTCAGCAGGCTTGGATCCTCAACGCAGGGGAATTCGGTAGCATGGGGCAGTGGGACACGTAATAACTGCTTGCTTTGCAGGGATGCCTTTTTTCCTTTCTTTTAAAATGTCAGACGCAGCCATTATAACAGTGTTACACAAGTGCACCGTAAATACAGCTACAAAGAAAAGTAAATAACCGAAAATGGAAAAATTATATTATAGAAAAAAAACCTTAAAATGTGATAAAAACATTTACTGAAAAGTGAGATTCATTCACCACAGTAACTAAAAGCCCCATACTGAATATGAATACACACAAGAAATGAAAGAAGCATTTCTGTATCAGGAGAATATCTATTGTGCTTGTACAGTAGATCACAACTGAGCTATTCAATTTGGTACACGGTTCACAGAAGCAAGCATTCACTCTTTGGAGGAATACCACTGTTCGAATGCATAAAAGGACAAGAGGCAGCATTACATTCATTTGTGCACATGGCAAAGATAATAGACAGGCACTCACACCACTTTTCTATTACCCTATACCGCTATACTAACTGCTTTGGAGTCTAGCGAAGGCAGGCAAAGTTTCAAGTAAACATGGTAGTTTAATTTAAACAATCGTAAACCCAATTAAAGGAAATTTAGTCTGCTAAAATGCTGGTGTGTCAAAAACAAAAGTAAGACATTTGTTTTCACCTTTTTCATTTTGTTGTTCCTCAGCATTGATGATCTCCTGCAGTTGATTTAGAGTGACGTTCTGTCTACATGCATGCCCGCCCCCTCTTAACCCAACACAGCGCCCGAGGGGGTTGTACACATGCCATGGCAAAAATGATATCTGCTGTCATGCTGCAAATGCGTGCAATGCGGTGGTACAGGCTTACAGGGTTAAAACTGACGGTGAGGAGGTCTCCAATCCATCGGTCAAACGCACTTTGAAAAGTTATCCATTGCGGATTGCTTTTTAGAGAGGCGGCAAGGGCTGCCACAACTGTAAATGAACTCTAAATTACTAAACAAGTGTCAACAGGTTTTTGAAAATTAAGATTTAATAATGTAACAAAGTTATTTTTATTATTAACATGTTAAAGTATATATGATATTTTAGTGATTGGATTTATATGTTAAAATAAATGGTTTTGACTATGACTGTTCAACATAGTCCCTTATTACAGAACAGACCTCCTGGCAAATGATGCTGCCTTCAAATTTTCAGCCTGGGCCTGCCAGGACCCATTCTCCACCTGTAGGCAGTTAAAGCGGAACTGGAAAGGGATGTTCCGCATTATCTTCACCACTTGCTCCCATTTCCACTCGAATCGCCTAGGCAAAGTTCACCCCCCCACCCAAGCCCACACCCTATGACATGTCCCAGGAGGATGCTGGGCCATTCGCAAACCGCAGTGTGACTCGAACATATGCAGTGGGGAGGTGGAGCTGGCTGTGAAGCCGCAAGGAGTTACAGCTGGCTTCCCACAGTAAGCATGGTGGCATCAGGGAACTGAAGACTGGCAAAGAACTGGCCCAAGTAATGACACCGCATGATCTTTGGACAGGTAAGTGTCTTTTTATTATAAGTCACCAGCTACAGTATTTGTAGCTGCTGACTTTTAATTTTGTTAAAGAGTCTAAAGAACCACTTTAAGGAAAAAATATCTGTGATCTTAAAATAAATTTTAACCAGTTATACCCTTCTAGATTGTATGTGTCCTTACATATTATCTTCCAGATGGCTTATGTTACATTTATCCATGCTGAAATTCATTTATCAAATAGCTGCCCAATCACCTATCAATCTTTAAGCTACAGACATCTTACATATACTGCATCTACATAGTTTTGAAACTTTTACATAGCTTTCCAACATCTGCACACAGGGAACAGGTCTTATGATGCAAAACTCATTATAATTTAAACACAGTGGTTGTCAGACTGAACCCTGTGGTACCCCACGTACAACTCAAATCATTTAAACTATAAATCAATTATCGCAAATCTCAGTGAGATGTTTTAAGCCAGGTTTCTTTAATTAAATATTGCACTGATTATATGGGGTACACATCAGGGCTGCCCCCTGTCCCCCACAATCTTTGACCTGATGATGGAGCCTATAGCTAGCCAAGATATCGCTACAGTCAAAGGGCTCAAACTCCATAATCTTGAAGAAAAAGTGGCGTTATGCGCTGGTGACACATACTGCTTTTTTTTTGCAAGACCCCAATTTAGCTTTTTATACTGTCTTGACCATTCTAGATACCTTTCGGGGCTGAAAGTAAATTAGAGCAGATCCTCCTGATTGACCCTATCCTACAAGTGGATCATGATATTACTCTCCCTCTCCAATGGGTGACCCAAATTATGTACCTTGGGATGTAGGTTACCAATGATCTGGCCGACTTTATCCAGTTGAAATTTACTCCCCTCCTTATCAGTGACCCCGCACCCATCAGCGGTGTTTGAACCAGCCAGTATATCTGGCAGGAGCTTGTCAGTTTGCTCCTGTCAAATTGCTCTCATACGTTGTCATGTCATATATACACCTGGTACAGACTGTAAGCAGATGGCCAATGCTTTTTTTATAGGCATTGTCCCCTACTGTCTCCACCATAAAACACCCTGAGCAATCACATTCAGTCACCATTGGGGCACATAGACAGGAATTGCCTGCAGAGAGGTTGCAGGAGATCAGGAGTATCAAAGGATGAAAAAGGTCAAAATAATATTTTCTAAATGAAAAAAGACTGCAGTTCTTTATGATACTACAGCAAATGTCATCCATTAAATTGCTTACTCTGATTTCGCTGCACACTGTGCGGTTCTCAAGTTATGTCATGGAGGGAAAGAAATAATCAGGGTAGGCAAACTATAATAAAGACTAAACGTTAGCTTTAAGCAGTGGTGGCTCGTGCATTGTAGGTGCATGGGCGCCACCCTCCCGACACCTACGCCACCCTCTCTATTCATGTGACCGGCTCCTTTCAGAATGCCGGATACATGAATTACTATGGCGGGGAGTGTATTTTGAAGCAGGTGATTAGAGCCAGAGCCTTTAATAGGCTTCAAAATAGGGTGGGCTCAGGGCGCAGAGCACTGCGCCCCGATCCCACCCTGTTGTGTGGCATAGCGAATGAATTTTTTGCTATTTTCACACTGACGTTCCTCCCTGCCAATCAGTAGACAGGTCAGTGAGACCTGTCTCCCGATTGGCCAAAGCATTATGTGATCCTTTTGGATGCCTAACGCTTTGGCGAAAGAAAAGACGAGCAGACACAGGAGCCGCAGCCGCCGCTTCCAGCCGAGGAAAGCTGCCGAGGAAGAGACGAGAGCCACCGAGGAGAAGAGCCGTCGAGGAGAAGAGCCATCGAGGAAGAGAGCCGCCGAGAAGAGCTGCCGAGAAGAGCCACCGAGGAAGAGAGCCGCCGAGGAAGAGAGTCGCCGAGGAGAAGAACTGCCGGACCGCTCCGGGGGGGGGTTTGGGTTAGTGAAGTGACAAGTGGCTGCATTTGAAGTGACAAGGGGCTGCAGTTGATGGGCACAGGTGGCTGCATTAGATGGGCACAGGTGGCTGCATTTGAAGTGATAAGTTGCTGCATTTGATGGGCACAAGTGGCTGCATTAGATGGGCACAGGTGGCTGAATTTGAAGTGACAAGTGGCTGCATTTGATGGGCAAAAGTGGCTGCATTAGATGGGCACAGGTGCCTGCATTAGATGGGCACAGGTGGCTGCATTTGAAGTGACAAGTGGCCGCATTTGATGGGCACAAGTGCATTTGATGGGCACAGGTGGCTGCATTTGAAGTGACAAGTGGCTGCATTTGATGGGGCACAAGTGGCTGCATTTGATGGGCACAAGTGGCTGCATTTGACGGGCACAAGTGGCTCCATATGATGGGCACAAGTGGCTGCATTTGATTGGCACAAGTGACTGCATTTTATTGGCACTAGTGGCTGCATATACTGGGCACAAGTGGCTGCATTTGAGGGGCACAAGTTGCTGCATTTGACGGGCACAAGTAGCTGCATTTGATTGGCACAAGTGGCTGCATATGATGGGCACAAGTGGCTGCATTTCATTGGCACAAGTGGCTGTGTATGATGGGCACAAGTGGCTGCGTATAATGGGCATAGTGGCTGCATTTGCTGGGCACAATGGCTGCGTTTGATGGACACAGTGATGGGGGGGGTTCAGTATTTTTCAGTTTGTTTGCGCTCCCCCCAAAAAATGTTTGAGCACCAGCCGCCACTGGCTTTAAGCCACACACACATAATTGTCAGCACCAGTGAGCAATTGGATGGACTGGGGTTTGGGTCCTCTTTCTAACACTTGCTGTGTTGCACATCACACTTTTGAGAGGCACTTAATTGGAAGTTATAAGAGGGAAGTGTGCTGTCTTGCGCCTATGGGCATATCCTTTTTATACAAGATATGTAGCAGACATGTCGGTCAGATCTTACAATCAAGTACAGCTGCCTTTTATTTTACAATTGAAATGGGCTTGTACTGGCAATAGACTTGGGATTCTGCCAGACAGTAAACAAAAATAAGAGTAGGAGTAAGAGTAATGACTTTACTTTCCCAAACAAATACATCTTAGCACTGCCAGACACTTGTAATCTATAACTTTTAACCACTTGGTCTATTGGCTACATCGCTAACAATTATAGTTTTTACTCTGATTTCAGCTGGGCCACCTCATGTTGCATTTGTAAAAGCTAACTTGTTGCATCATATAAATCACACTCATACTAGAGACTTAGCTAAAACCCAGGGCTCCACTGCCCAGCCCTCAATCTCCATCTCTGCAGCCTTAGCTGCACAAAATGACTGAACAGGACTGTACAGAGCTTCCCGTTCATTCAACACAGTTTACTATGCTTCAGTTGTGAATGGACAAAGTTAAGGATTGGTACTGATCACCAAATCTGTCCATTCAGAAAATGAAGGGGCATGGTAGATGACATATTTGCTGGCCCCTTCCCAGCTCTCCATCTTGACACATCCCCCAGGAAGCGGAGGGGGGGAGCTGGCAGCGCTGCCGGGGGACAAAGGTGGGTCAGGGAAGAACACAGGGGTCCAGGGGCAGCAGGACCTGGATAAGAGGGGCAGTGGGGTGGCATTTAGAGGAACTGATCCACTACATTTTCCTTGCAGCCGCTGAACGCCTGAGGGAGGGAGAGCAGGAGAAGCGGGCTTTCAGCGGCTGCAGGAGAAAAATCGGGGGGATCAGTTCCTCTATCTACCATCCCCCACCACCCCTCCTATGCAGGTGTACAGGGAAGCCACATGAACGTGCTGGAGCATGGGAGTGGGTTGTAATTGCAACCCCTGTAGTTACGCTCCTGACTCATACTCATAGATGCCTCAAACTGCACAGCTAGTTTGCTACATTTACAGAAACGAAGGAGATCTTTAAATTTTAATGAACATATCATATTGTAATGATGAATTGTTTTTATAAGATAAACCTCTGCTCCTACTCTGGCTTTTCTGCCTTGAAGGTTATGGCTTTTACCTGTATTGGACTGGGCAATGAAATTTCCAGATAAGATTGCCCTATTAAGCTATATTGCTAAATAGGCAGCATGCTGAAGATTCGGACTGCTGCTCAACGGTCAGGCTCTCCAGCACTTGGACATGACCCCTGCATAGTGCTACAATCAACAGCACTCACGCTTCCTGAGCAGTGGCACTAATTGGATCATTGAAGTGGGCATGCAAGACAGCTACATTCTATGCTGAGTCTGGATCTCCGGGGTACTGCCAGCAAAGGCAATTTTAACAAAGACTGCAGAGCACTAGTTCATAAAAAGAAAAAAAAACACATCCCTTACTGCTTATGCAGCTTGACTGCATTACAGTAATAAAAAGATATCTTAAAGCCAAATTAAAGCTAAAGGAAAAAGAATATTTATTGCAATATACTATCTCCAAATATTTACGCAATTCTATGTGATTATTTGCATTGCAAAAGGTATAATCTGTAAAATGTATAGTATCTTTATTCATAGGTTGGGTCCTCGTTTTCTTGTTAGTGAACCCTGTGTACTCCAGTCTGACACTGCTGTCATGGACATTTTAGAATCAGAACACAGGTAGACAGTAGCTTTTTCTTAAAAGAAATCTGTCATGAGTGAAACACGTTGATCCTCTTTAGTGCTGTCTGTTTAATGGCAAGTATGCAAATGAGGACTTGTGACTTTACTCTGACTTTTCCGATCTGTGTGTACTTGTCGTAGGTCAGTGACCCAGAATTAAAGCCGTACAGTATAACAGTCAGGCACATAGTAAGGAGGTCAACAATGGCAGCCCCTATATTTCTCTTATGGTACATTTTCTTTAAAAGGAATGTATAGTCTTTTCAATTATTCTTCAGGTATACCTGTAAAAGAAATGCTCTTGATGTCAGTAATCATATGAAATGTGTTAATGGTTAAAAAAAAAATCTTAACAGTTGTTAAGGAAGGTTTAAGGTGACAGAAAAATGAACTTGCCTTGTATGACTGCCTGTCAAGTTCGTTCAAAGAAGTTCATAGAATGTATGGTCTATGTAGAACTTTTTTTTCAGTGGGAATGCGGGGCAATGCAGTTTCGGCACCTCCAGCGCTGAATGTATTTTTTGTCAAGAAGTGCTGGGATATGCTGGAGGGCCTATGGATGCTGGCTACTGGGGGATCTATTGTTGCTGGTGGGGATCTATGTTTGTGTGGGGGTCTATTGTTTCTGAGTAGGTCTTTTGTTGCTGGAGAGTATAGTAATTCTGGCTGCTGGAAGATCTGTTGTTGCTGCTGGGGTGGTATTTTCTTGAGGGGGTCCATTGTTGCTGGGTACTGGGAGGTGAGTAGGGAGTGCAGCCAAGAGACAGTGCTCAGAGGTGGGTAGGGGGGGCAGAGACAAAGGGTAACTCAGAAGGGGGGAGTTCCTGTACATTCCTGCACATATTCTCTAAGAAAAAAAGCCCTGGGTCTACGACTCCAGAAACATGTAGCTTGAATAAGGGCTTTGCTTTCACTCCCAGCAGGTGAAGGGAGCATGTTGAGGAAGCAAAACAATTGTAAGCATAAGTATTGGTGTAGATTTACATTAACCTTTTCACTGCCAGGCCACGCTCTTCATTTTTAACTTGAGATGTCAAGACCATTTTTTTTATATTTTACACTTATTTTATCATGCTTGTCAAATTTTATTTACAGCTTTGACAGTTTTAAAAATACCCCAATACAAGTTTTGAAAGTACAGGACACTCAGAAAAAAAAGATGGAGTTACTGATTTTAAAGATTGCGAGATAGTTAAGCAAATGTTTAACAAAACAATATTTTTTATAAAAATACACTAAAATCATCATTAGCACACACAAACACAACATGATTTAAGGATTCCTACTGAATCTAAAAGGATAAAAATGTATTAAAGTATAACTAAAGTCAAAACTTTTTTTATTTTAGTTTTAGATGAGAGTGGAGAGGGATTAGATCACCTGTCAGTTTTTATTGCTGTTGTTGTCCCCTTTAGGGAGACTGACCCTCTCTATTTGTCCTGTTTACTATTATCATTAAAGTGAAAGTAAAAGAAAATCCTAAATTTTGGGTTGTCCCCAGAGAAGTAATAGAGGGGAAATCTTCCAATGGGGACACCAGTTCTAGTGAGCTGGGGGTCCCCAATGAATTCCATTAATTTGCAGGGATTTTCTCTCACTTTATGTTTGGCTATGGGACAGGAAGTGAAGAGAAATCTCTGCAATGGGAGACAGATGGTGAAAAAAAAGTCTGATAGGGGTTATAATCTCCCTTGCTCTATCCAAAATGGAAAAAAAAAAGGGGGCGGAGACGGCTATTCAGGCGCAAATAGGTAACACACAAGCTTAGTGATTTGTGCTGTTACCTCTTCATGGAGAACTGGACCGCATGCTAGAGCAGCTGCGCTCCGCGGCCATGGTCGACGGGCCGGAATGGTTTGCTGCACAGCTGGCTGAGCTGCTACCGGGGTCGGGGGAAGGTACGTCTGCTCCCCCCCCCCCACAACGTGTGCTCAGAGGTGTCGGCATCTGGCGTGTTTTAGCCCAGAGCCATCTCCCAGGGTGAACCGCCGCTTAGGGAGCCCGATCCCGGTCCCTCCAGCTCCCTGGGCTGAGCGACATGCCCCTGATTCAGCTGCAGGGGCTGGGAGGAATCCCTGTCATAGGCGGGACCCGGCTAGGAGGGTGGGATCCCCTTCCCCCTCCTGGCCTGCAACTGTGGTGGAACAGGACTCGGCAGCGACGCATGCAGGGTCTTATGCATGGTGCGGCCCGGCATGAAACATTTGCCGGAGAGGGCGCGGGCCACTCCCCCAGGGCGGCCGTGGGGACGGCGTCGATGCCAGAGCGGCATCTGCTGGTAAGCAGAGGGCCCCGCGTGGGAGGAACGTGGTGGAGAGCCACGTGGTGCGACGGGCCCTAGGTGACGATGTCGCCCAAGAGCGCTCGACCCTTCAGCCTCCACAGCATCCCCTGCTGGCCAGGAGGACCTGCGGTCGGATATGGACTTGGATGTGACAGGAGTGGCAGCGGGCCTGCCAGGGCCTTTACAGTGATCCGGAGTGGCGGCTGGTCGGTCAGTTTCCCCTGGGCAGCCTGGTAAGTCCTCTTCTTTTTCTTTGCCTTTATCTGCTCCTGTGTCCATGTTGTCTGTGTCCCCCCCGCCATCACCTCCTCAGGGGTTACGGTTAGGGGTGGGCCAGTATCGGCCACCTGTTTTGACGGCAGGTGATGGGGTGGGGTTTCTGGGTATGGGAGGTGTCCCAGGTTCTGAGGATGTGTTGCTACAGCAATTGATGGTGTCTTTGTTAGCGGGCTGCAGAGATATAGTGAGCAGGGGTGTCGCAGCGGCGCCCACTGCTGCCATGATCTCGCCAACAGCGACATGGGTGATTGGGGGGGACGGGCGACCGGTTGCCTCGTCCTCGCCGCCTATCCCGTTAGCGGCGCCAGTGGGTCAGCAGTTGCATATGGCAGCATCCAGGGCGGCTGCAGCTCCTCCGGCAGTGATAGGAGCCCCGCAGGTGGGTACGGGGGTGGGCGCCTCTCCCCTGGCAGTGGCAGGAGCTTCCCAGGTGAGTACGGCTGGGGGGGCCACTCCAGTGGCATTGTCTGCGGATGGGGTTTGAGTGGCAGACGCAGCTCGATGCGATGTTTACGTTTGCTATGAGGGCCCCGAGGGTGCTCACCTAAAAAAGTGGAGGTGAGGGAGAAGATCTGGAAGGGTGATCTTTTTGCTGCTGGCACTCGAGAAGTTTGCTCTGGATAAGGTTATGCCGGACGAGAGCAAAAAGGAAGAAGAGGAGAAGCGGCGTTCTCCCCTTATCCCGCGCACATTTGCGAACTGGATGCAGGTGTTTAACATATTGGCTAGTGTTATCGGAAAAAGGCGCCTGAGAATTGTTCAGCCTTATTCTGTTATCTTGATCCCATTAGTGAGGCTCAGATGGGTATGGAAGGGTGGCGTGGCTGTGCTACGATGAGCAGTTCTGGCATCAGAAGGCGGTGAGACCATCCTTGCGATGGGATCATAAGGACATTGGTTTGTGGATGAAGCTCATGATGCAAGCCAGGGTCGAGCTGCAGCCCTTTCATGGGGGGGCCGGGGGTGCCCAAGCCTCTTCACCTTCGGCCGGAAAGCGCAAGGGGCTCTGTTGGCAGTTCAACGAGGTCACTTGCAAGTTCGGTGGATCATGTTCTTTTCGCCACCAGTGTTCGGGCTGCGGAGGTGCCCATCCCTTGTCCAAATGCTTCAAGAAAGGGAGGAAACCGGGCGATGCTGGAAAAAGGGATGACGCCGGTGAAAGTGGAAAAAATGGCGCTGTATCTAAGTAGGTATCCAAACAGGGGTGCGACACGGATGATGTGGTTGGGCTTTAAGGAGGGTTTCCCGATTCCCAGTGAGTTGGCGGAAGTCCCTCCCGTCTCGGCCAACCTGCGATCGGCATATGATCACCTGGACGTGGTTTCTAGTAAACTGAATTTTAAGGTAGCAGTAAGGTAGCATCGGGCAGGATGGTGGGTCCGTTTTTGGATCCGCCGTTGGGGGAATTGGGGGTTTCGCCATTGGGGGTGGTCCCTAAGCGGGAATCAGTTCCGGCTTATTCATCACCTTTCCCACCCAAAGGGTGGGTCGGTGAATGATGCGATCGATCCTGCTCTTTGTACTGTGTCATATGCTTCCTTTGACGAAGCGGTGCGGTGGGTTCAGCGGTTCGCTTATGGAAAAGACCGACATTGAATCGGCTTTTCGTTTGTTGCCGGTACATCCGCCACTGGCGCATGACAAAACAGAAAGTCCTGTAACAGTGTTGAAGTTCTTGGGTATCGTTATTGATACCGATCTGATGGAGTTCCGGCTACAGAGCGATAAGCTGAAGGATCTCCGGGGGTCGGTGGCGGCAGTGGTTCGCCGCTCTAAGGTACAATTGTGGGACTTACAATCATTGTTGGGAAAACTAAACTTGATTAGTGGCCGGAGTAGTTGGCAGGGTCCACGTTGATCAGGAATTTGGTGTTGTTGGTGTTGTTCCCTATCATGTTGGTGGTGGAGATTTGGGGCGGAGTTCAGGAGTTCGTTTTCATTGTAATAACCTGGGGGTGGTGCATGTGATCAATTCACTGTCAGCATCATCTTTGCCGGTAGTGCGTTTGTTGCGTCATTTGGTGTTCACGTTGTCTCATATTGAACATGTTGTGTGTGCTGTGCATATACCGTAGTATGAGAATTAAGTGGCTGATGCGCTTTCTTGTTTACAGTGGGACAGATTCTGGCAGTTGGCACCGGAGGCGGATCGGCTCGGGGTTCCGTGCCCCAGTTATGGGATCTTGTGCTGTCATCGTGGTGGTGTTGGTTCAGCGGTCGGTCACGGAATCCACCTGGCGGTCATACGAGCGGATTTGGCGGGACTGGTATGAGCTGGAGAGTAGCATTGGTGGTTGTCCCCGCAGGGCGCCCCCTCCCCCAAAGCACCCACCCCCCCATGTTGAGGGCATGCGGCCTGGCACGGTTCAGGAGGAGGGGCGCTCGCTCGTCCCCACCCCCTTTCGGATCGGGGTCTGGTATGGATTCTAGGGGCAACCCCACGCCGTTTTTTTCTGCGTAGGGGTTCCCTTTAAAATCCATACCAGACTTAAGGGCCTGGTATGCCCTGCGACGGGGCTCACAAGGTGTCAATCTCGCCGATAAAAGCGGCGAGATTGACTTCCTTTTCTAGTCCTGTCGTACCTGAGTCACGTTCAAAATGAACGGACTTGTCCGTGTGTGGGCAAGTCCGTTCATCCTGAAAGTCCGCCGTAACTCCGGCGAAAGTCCGTCGGAAAGACGGGCGGACCTAGCCTGCCAGAAAGTCCGGTCGTGTCTAGGCAAGTCCGTCCGTTCAGGTAGTCCGCCGGAAAGTCCGGTGGAAAGACTGTCGGACCAAGTCTGCTGGAAAGTCCGCTCGTGTGTACGAGGCATAATGCACACTTACAAGGGCAGGCTGTCAAAAGAGATCTCTATGCATCTGCTTCTTCTGAGTTATATCATCATATTTGTGATGAGACATTTAGGATGTTCTACAGAGCTTTATATTGTATGGACCAGGGCCCACATTCTCTGTTTATCAAGTCCTTAAAAAAATCATATTATTTGCCAATGTCAGCAATTCAGCAGGGAAAAGTTACATATGGCTTAGTGATCTCAGCCATGTCTCACGCCTGACTTATATCCCCCGTTGGGAGCGGAGCGGACCGGACCCCTTCGGGGATATAAGTCAGGGGTGAGACATGGCTGAGATCACTTCCTTTGCTTGCCAATACTATGCACACCACAGAGATTTCCATTGCTCTTCAGCTGTTTGCATATCAAGGTAAATACACCCCCCAGCACTCACCTGGTGCTTTATTTGCATTCCCTGCACTTTTTTGTTTCATATACAACACTGCTTTTGACACAACCTCTTTCCTTTTTCTTTCCCAGACAAACACATTTTTTCAGGATTTACTTTCTTACCCATGGTCTCTATGTCTCCTCCATTATTGGATCAGGTTAGTCCACATATGTTTCTATACAAATAATTGTACAACTTTTGTCTACTCTGCTTTTTTAGTAAAGCTTGACACATACTTATGTTAGAGTATACATGCTCTCAAACAAAAATATTATTACATTATATAACTTGTTGTTCATCTTACTAAATTTGGCAAATCATTGAGACATATACATCTATGTTTACAGCTGATATCTATCAAGCTATATACTGAGACAATAGGACCATTCACCTTCACTTTTGCCATGTCTGCCGCCTGACATCCATCTGGGGGTACCCGTGTCCGTCTTCTCCCCCTCAGCTCCCGTGCCATACTCTGGCTGCTGCCGTCCATTTGGGGGTTCAGCGATGGAAACTCTGGTCTTGTTTTTCATTGGTAAGTATTGGGCCGTTTTGCTCTGGCCCATTCTGCCATTGTTCTTACATCTACCACTGTAACACATCTTTGTATATTACATCCGCATCCACCCCTGATGAGCGAGCAATGATCTCGCAAAACCCGCGTCGGGTTTTCTGATGTGTGAACTTGTGTATATACTGTATTGCATAACGTTTGTATCAACTTTATTTATTCTCTTCATTATGTGCAAATCCATTGGCTGAACTAATATGCTATATTATTCATGTATGTACATTCATTTTATTAAACATTTATACTGATATTACTCTTGTTACTTAGTGGCTAACTGTGACCACCTCATTTAAAGTCCCAGGGCGACTCTCTCTTTTTTTGCATATGTATATAGGGATGGAGGTGTATCACTGGTGAATGCAGACCTTTTTATTTTTTGCTTCATATGAAGATTTAAAACTAAAGTAAATACCAAGGAAAGTGGGTCAGTGCAGAATCATGGGCATTTGTAATAAAATATTTATTATATTGATCTGTACATTGCCTTGCAGTTTGCTCACAAATGTTAACCTATACTGCACGGCCTTTGAGGGCATATTTACTAAATTCTATATGGAACTGAAGTGGAAGTCTGGGCTAAACCTAATCTAATCTTAAACCTGCTCCAAGTCCATTCTAAAGCCAGCCACGTACGGTTCGAATCTCAACCGGTTCCGGCCGAGTATTGAACCATTAGTGGGCAGGCTGAATGTACCAAGTTGATTGATCAAGCAATAATCACTGCCTTCTCCCTGCGAGGATGGCTTCCTCCACCCCCTACCGGGAGAAGACAATGGCCCGACAGGGGGGATTCCCGCATCAACACTCTCTGTGTTGATGGGGGAATCAAGCAAATTCGCTCCATGTATGGCCAGCCTAAGTCCTATACTAGCTAATTTGTAGAGGAAAGCTGTCTATACTTAACTATTCTAAGGGAGGTGCGGTCCAAACATGTGCTCGGCTCCCAGCGCCAGCTTCAGGGCAAAGGAGAGATCACCGACAATGGCTGCAATGCCTGTGCGATGACGTCACTCATAAGCTTACTATGGGGCATCTGTATCTTGTCTCCCCTGAAACCGGCCACTGGAAAGATCATGTGACTGGACCAGAGCGCCTTTAGAATAGGTAAGTATACACATCTTTCCTCTACAGGTTAGTTAATATAGAATTTAGAACAGGGGTGGGAGCAGGTTTAGGACTAGATAGGTTTAGCTTAGACTTTCACATGCAATAGCACTGAAGATAGGATGAGTATTGCAGCTAAAGCTTTTTTTTAAGTTCTAAAATATTTTGTCCAATATTTATTGTTTGCTTAAAGCAGAACTAAATACAAAATATACTCACCTCCTATCTAGCGGGCAGGGTCCCTTGCCAGTGTTCTATCGAGATGTGCCCGGGACGAACCGCGAATGCGCTGTAGAGAACAGCACAACAGCTGATTTTACGATCAGCTATTGTGATGGCGAGGCGTGTTCATGACGGTGAGGGGTGGATTTGTAGAAGAAGGGGGAGCAGATTTTTAAATGATGGGCAGTGCTGCAAAGATGGGGGCGGATTGGATTTTTAAATGATGGGCAGTGTGTGTTCATGTCGGTTAGGGGCGGACTTGTACATGATGGAGACGGATTTTTAAATGATGGCCAGTGCTGCAAAACAAATCTTTTTCTGCTTAGAAATCCGCCCCCACCATGCACAAATCCACCCCTCACCGACATGAACATGCCTCGGCAGCGCGAGACACAATCTGACACAAAAATCTCTTCCGGCGGCTATTGGGCGCCGTCACAACAGCTGATCGTAAAATCAGCTGTTGTGCTGTTCCGTATAGCGCATGCACTGGTTGTCCCGGGCACTTCTCGACAACAGGCACTATCCGATAGAACACCGGCATCTTCTCCCCTGGTACCATCCTGAGGCATCTGCATTGGCTGGTGTGAAATGACTTTATTCCTGTGCATGTGCAGGAGGCAGTCATCCTGGCTGCAACACAGGGACCATGCTGGTAATGCAAACTGAGCTGCTCATGCACAGCTTAGTTTAGATCCTGCAGAACACTGTGAGCAGGCAGGTAGACGTATTTTATCACAGAAAAGACATTGCATGTCTCTTCTTTTTTAAATCAAACAGGGTTTTATTGAATAATTGGTGCATACATAGAATGATTACGTTCGCATGTTGTCACTAAAACAGTATGACAAGTATTGTAACATGAATAAAAATAATATTAAATGCAAACATATCTGATGTGTAATAGTATTCAAGGTACATATATTTGGCTTTTATAGACTATCTATTTATATTTATAACTATGATATCACTCTATAATCATATGATTACATTAGACACAGGTAGAAGATTCTTGAAGCCATTTATCCCAGATCTTGTTGTACTTGGCTGGGCAACCTCTGTTAATATATATACATTTCTTGAACGGTAATGTATTATTTATCTCCACCTTCCATTCCACTGCTTTAGGGGCCTCCTGCCTCATCCATTTTTGGCTATAACCTTTCTTGCTGCAAAAAGTGTTTCATGCAGGAAAGTTTTTGTATATTTGTCTGTTGTGTCTGGAATTATAGCCAAGAGGCACTGCTTAGGATCTAGAGCTAGAGGTGAGCCCATTATATCATGTAGAAATGCCACAATTTGTTCCCAGAAGCCTTTTATCCTAGGGCAAGTCCAGAGTAAATGGAAAAAAGTACCTGTCTCTCTCCCACACATCTGACATGTGGTGGTTTGTGTACTTTTATATCTTGCTACTCTAAGGGGTGTAAGATATGCCCTGTGGAGAATGTAAAGCTGTGTCAATCGATCTGAAAGTTTAGGAGACACAGTTTTGCAGGCCTCCAATGCCTCTCCCCACTCCTCGTCCTCCACCAGTCCCACCTCTCTCTCCCATGTTGGTTTAAGGCCATATGCTATTTTAGTAGCTACAGGGGTTAGAAGCAAGTTATAAAAAGCTGAGATCAATTTATGAGAGTCTGTGCTCTTAATTATAGCTATAAGAACATTAGATGCAGGACTAGGGTAAGAGTCAGGGAATTGTGATTTTAGCCCGTGATTTGTAGGAATCTGAAGAGCATCTGGTCTTGGATTGTAAATTCTTCTTTAAGTAGGTCAAAGGTTTTAAGCTGTCCATCTTTTAATATATGGTGCAGGTAAAATACTCCCTCAGCCTATTCTCCATATCATCTTGTTTTATAAGGAGTTGTTGTATTTGTCTTTGTACACGGTCTGAGGATGTTTGTAGGGGTGGGATAGCATCTTCCACTTCGCTCAGTCTGGTCTCGGTTTCTTTCACTCTTTCTCTGAGCTTTTGAAAATCCTGTCTGATAAGGGAAATATCCATCTTGACTTCCTCTATTTGTGCTGTGAGAGAGGTTCTACAAAAGGTGGTTGCTTCAAGGAGTTTGTCGGTATCACACGCAGTGCGTTCTCCTCCCCAGCCTTCTCAGTGGACCCATCTTCCTCCATGTCCTCCTTTTCTTGTCGGCGGTATTGATCAAGTTTTGCTGCTGCTGCTTTTTGTGCTTTAGTTGGTGACATATTGTGAAGGTCCTGATCGACACCCAAACAGTCCCCAAGCTTAAGCCAGCGAACTGACTTGGCCACTGGTCAGAGGAAAGCACTGTCGAGGGTCCCGCAGTCACCAGAATGTCCAGGGACAGGGGCTAACCTTACAGATCAGGTATGTGAGGTATCTCCCTCCTTTCTATGGTGCTGATAATCTGAGGCTATATCATGTTTGATAGAATGGTCCCGGTAAATCCTGTTTAGAGGGGGAGACAGGGCCACAGTCCACTTAGATAGTGCAAGCAGGAGAATCAGGTGTGTCAAAATGGCCGCCGGTCACCCCATGCAGGCCCAGGCCGCAATCTAGGCCGGGTATAAGCACCGTCTTTTCCGGGTCACTGATGGTCAGACAGGCTCAAATTAGGGAGATTAATACAGTCCCGCTCCCCTGATGGGTTGTCTAGTATCTGGGTACCTTTATTGTGCAGCCTTCTCAGGGCAGGGCCGGAGTACAGGAGGACCAAGATGGCCGCGGCCTCCGGTTGTAGGCCGAAGCTGCGGTCTTGCCTAGCCTCGGCCGCCGTGCGGGAGATCGCCGCTCCGTTTGGGCCTTCGTGAGTCCAAACTCTCCAGGAATCAGGCCAAGATGTTCCAGGTACTCCAGGGAGGCGATCCAGCCAGCGAAGCAGTACAAAGAGTCAGGATTAATAACGAAAAAGGAGTAATGGACGGAGCTCTGAGTACCCACTTCCTACTCCATGCTGTTGCAGGCCACGCCCCCCCCATTGCATGTCTCTTCTACAATAAAGCCTGTCTGTCGGCTCGCAGTATATTATAAAATACTTCAGTTCCAATTGAGGAGTTGGACTTTAAATATAATTTGTTAAAGGACAGGTGTACTTTTGATACAGTTGTTCTTTAATTGCCCCTCCCTCCCCAAATTTCCCATTTGCCTGTCCTTGTTCCTCCATGATCTTCAGTGTGCGTCCTGCTTGGAGCATCTATTATAATGTTTTGGTTTTTTTTGCCCAAGTTGGAGGCTTTTGTAACCTGGACTGTAGCTGATAACTGCTGAAGAACTTCTTGTTTTGTTACTGTTGTATTATCCTTCTGCAGTGTTGGCAGGGTTAAACTGAATATCCATTAATGCAGAAGTGCAGCAGCCATCTTTAAAGGATAAGTACACCTTTTGCAAAAAAAATTATATAAATACCTACATATAGGTACCTAAAATAAGGCCTACTTCTTTGAAATACCTCAAGGTGTGTCAGTAAGTGATGGATGAGCGAAGTGTGTCATCTTCAGGTGTACAAAGAAATCATAAAACAATTCGTTTTTCTGGGGGCAGGAGTACACATATTTATTTAGCCTTTTGCTGCCAAAGCCTTTTTAATTGTTTCACACTGGTTTAAATGCACAATTTTGGCCTGAAAATAACGTAAAACCCCCAATCATTACCTAGTTTCTCAAAGCAGAGGGCCTATAAAATGAAATGAGAGGTAACTACAATTTGTTTAAGAATTTTATATTGCATGATGTTAGCTCCCGAAGACAAAAATATACAGTTTTGCATCTTACCAATCCTTAACTGTGGTGACTGACTTCGGGGGACAGCGGAGGGATCCCCCACTGAACAAGCGGATCCGCTGGAGTCACCAGTGTGAGAGAGCCCTCAGGCTTTTTTTTTTCTTTTCACCTGGTGATCCAGCCAGCAACACATTTCCTGTATTAGGCTGGATTCACACCAATGCATTTTTAGTGCTTTTTGCATTTTGCAGATTTGCACTACAGTCCATTTAACATGGTTTCCTATGGAACACGATCTGTAGTGCAAAACTGCAAAATGCAAAAAGGACTAAAAATGCATAGGTGTGAATCAAGCGTTAGGGTTTTTCCACTCTGGATAGAGGAGCAAAGGAGAGACCCTTGTACAACAGTATTGTCAGCCTATGGAGAGGGTAGTGTTAGATCTAGCACTAGATTTTGATATACTAACAAATTAAAGATGAAGTCCAGCTAACATTTTTATGCAGTTACAGCAGTTTTTTGGGGGATTTTTCATAAATTAATTGGACATTGTTCACATTAGTGTGATTTCTCCTGCATCTTTCATGCATGACAATGGAAATCACATTATTCAGTATGTTCCCCTTTCACATCAGTGAAACATGGTGTAGTGTGATTTTTGAAAAGGTGCATGCGCTTCCTTGGTGTGCATTTCTGGCTCCATGGACAAGTACATGAAAAATGCATTTGTAGCACCCTCTACCTTTAGGTAGGTTGGTAAAGTAGTGTGTTTTTGTTACAGCCAGTGCAGGTAAATTTAGGCAGGCCTAGCTGTGAGCTAGGCCTGTTTGTTTTTGATCGGGGGGCTGGGGAGTGGTTTAGTGTAGCAGCAGGTGACTGACATGTACTTCATCTCTCTGGCGCCTCCTCTGTTTCCAGAGAGGCAGGACAGAGAATGGGAGTGGCATGGAGTGTATATGGGAGCCCTGACCTATCCCTAACTAGGATTGGCAGGGGGCAGGCCTCCTATATATACTCATGGTCAGCCTGTTGTGAGAGGAGTTGTCGGATGGAAGAACTAATAGATGGAGTGTTGGGCTGTTGTGACCCTTTCTGGGGGGTAACCTCGGGTCAGGAGCTGGAAGGGAGCCTCTCTCTATGCAGTCATTGAGAGGTGTCCTGTACGGGAGCAGGAGGAGGACAGTGGGCAGTGCTGCAGGGCAAGTCATTCAGGAGGGATCCATTCTGGGGTCGGTGAAGCACAGTGAAAGTTCTGGGAGGGACATGCCAGGAGTGGATGTGAAGCCAGAGGGAGAGACTGTGGTGTCGTTGAAGTCAAGTTGCTGCAGCCAAGAGGGTTGGCAGGATTTGCACCAGGCTTTCTGGGATCAGTAGTCCACCAAGTTTCAGTTAGCACAAATGTCCTTTTCCATCACTATTTGGTTGCTACACCAAAGGGGACTGCAGACCCCTGCCATCAAATGGCTATTATTGAACTGTTGGGACTTATTCAGAGTGAGGCCTAACCATGTGCTAATAGTGACAGGAATCTAGGATTGTACACTAGAGAAAGCAAAGTAATCTCAAGTAGTGTGCTGGAGGAGTGGGGAGCTCTAGAGACTATCAATCTAGATTCAACTATCTTTGATTCATTATTTGGGCATCCCATGTCCCTTTTCTCCATTCAAGTTTAATCCACTAAATAAAATAACAAAAAAAAAAGCTAAAGGACTGTTCATTGACTGGCAAAGTGTGTCTGAAGTGAATGCCTGGCCAAGCAGGGTAAAGTGTGGAACTACTACACGCAGCGACCCCACGGGGGCACCGCTACACATTTCAAATGCATATAAATGACTTTTGTGTTTAAAATCCAGTCTCCTCCTCCGCATGAAAAACACATGTTAAAAAGCACAAAAACGTGTTACAAAAATGCACTGAAAAAAGCATGAGTATGCAGCAGCACTATGTAAGAGAAGAACCGGCAACTCCAAAGTCCAACTCCAAATGTATTGGCTACATATGAGCATTAACAACTTCAGCCCCCTTCCTGACCAGAGCACTTTTTTACAATTTGGCACTGCGCTGTTTTAACTGGTAATTGCGCGGTCATACTCTTTACGTCACCACGTTTCAGCTGACTGGCTTATGCCGCGGCTGTGACTTCCGTTTGAATGTTTTTTTGCTAAATGCCTGCATAATGTCAGCTGTCCATGATATAGAATAAAAAGAATTTTTAATCTACTGCAGCATGAGGCGCTTTTCTTTCCTCCCCTAAATACTATATTATACCTCACAAGTGACCCTACCTGGACAAGGAGGACAAGGAGAACACTGCAGCCTTTTGAACCGACATTGTTCCGAAGTGCCAGGTGAGGAAGGAATCCTGTCAGGTGTCCGAATCAGCCGTCCCCGTCCTAGGTATCTGGTGCAGTGTTTCTCAACTCCAGTCCTCAAGGCGCACCAACAGGTCATGTTTTCAGGATTTCCACTATTTTGCACAGGTGATTTGATCAGTTTTCACTGCCTTAGTAATTACCACAGCCGTTTCATCTGAGGGAAATCCTGAAAACATGACCTGTTGGTGCGCCTTGAGGACTGGAGTTGAGAAACCCTGATCTGGTGTGTCTGAGCCCATAAGATCTCTGTAGTGGGGGTCCTACATATCTGGTAAGCGGCCCCTTTTTTTTACACCATTATCGCTCTGCTCAGGAGAATACCTGATGAAGATAATATTCCCAGGTTACAGAAGGAATCTTTTTTTAATGAAGTTTCATATATATCTTCTGGGTGTTATGTAATAAGGACAATATTAATCCCTCTGACGGATTTCACATATATATTTAAATGAACTATTTTTCAGCCTGCAGTTTAGGTTGATTTTTATTTTCACTGACTTTTCACAAATGTATTTGTAAATTTTAGGTTATGCACCTCATTTCACTTATACAAATTGCTGTACCCAAACTAAATTTGCGTCCTTTTTTCCCTCACAAATAGAGCTTTCTTTTCATGGTATTTGATCACCTCTGTGGTTTTTATTTTTTGAGATATAAACGAAAAAAGACTGAAAATTTTGAAAAAAAAATGATTTTTTTCTACTTTTTGTTATAAAAAAATACAATAAACTCAATTTTAGTCATACATTTAGGCCAAAATGCATTCAGCCACATGTCTCAGGTAAAAAAAAAATCAATAGGTGTATATTTTATTGGTTTGCACAAAAGTTATAGCGTCTACAAATTGGGGTACATTTTCTGGAATTTACGCAGCTTTTAGTTTGACTGCCTATCACATTTCTTGTGCTATAATGGCAGGGCAGTACAACCCCCCCCCCCCCCCAAATGACCCCATTTCAGAAAGTAGACTCCCCAAGGAATTTGCTGAGAGGCATGTTGAGCACATTAAATATTTTATTTTTTTGTCACAAGTGATTGACAAATGACAAAAAAAGAAAAATTGATTCAAAGTTGGCACTAAAATATATTGCTCACACATGCCATGGGCATATGTGAAATTACACCCCAAAATACAATCTGCTGCCTCTCCTGAGTACGGGGTTACCACATGTGTGAGACTTTTTTGGGAGCCTAGCTGCATACAGGACTCCAAAAACCAATCATCACCTTCAGGCTTTCTAAGGGCGTAAAATGGTGATTTCACTCCTAACTACCTATCACAGTTTCGGAGGCCATGATATACCAAGATAGCACAACCCACCCCAAACGACCCCATTTTGGAAAGTAGACACCCCAAGCTATTTGCTGAGAGGCATGTTGAGTCCATGGAATATTTTATATAATTTTCGGGAAAAAGAAAAACAAATACATTTCCCTTTTCTTTCTTCATTTTCAAAAACAAATGAGAGCTGCAAATTATTCATCATGCCTTTTAGCAAATACCTTGGACAGAACGAAAACATTACGATTATGCTTTCACTTCACTGCGAGAAATTTATTACACTTCAAGCAGGCTCTCTCCCCCCTGTCTAAGTCGGCATTCTACAAGCCATTGGGGGAAGCCCCAGCGATTAGATTGCACGGTGCCACATGCGCCAATTCCATGATCAAACAAGTGACTAAAAAGTGGCACTCCTCAACGCAGATAACTTGATCGGGAGTAAACAAGGCTGCAAACTGTTGGTTGAAGTGGTTTACGAGGGGCCAATTTTGTGGTGTATCCAGGGTCACCCCGAGGACGACATAGTTCATTGTCATTAAAATGCATTAACCGCAAGATCTGCTCATATCTAGCCCTGGTCATGGAAGCAGAGAACACAGGCATATGGTGAATTGGGTCAGTGGACCAATATGACCGCAACTCACTTTTTTCAGTTACACCCATGAGGAGGTATAGGCCCAGAAAGGCCTTAAATTCAGAAACCGTAATCGGCTTTTAATCTCTGGCAAGGATTAACTGGGGACTAGCGGCGATGAATTGACCAGCATACAAATTGCTTTGGTTCACAATAGATCTATAGAGATCTTCTGTGAAAAACAGTGAATAAAAATTAAGTGACATAAAATCAACTGTTTCCACCTGAGTTCCGGGTTGGCCAGTGAATGGGGGAAGTACGTGTTCTGCAGAAGTGGTGGGCTCCCAATCAGGGTTGGCATATTCTGCAAGAAGAGCACTATGGGCTTGACGGGCCTGTCTTTGTCTTTGACGGGCTGCCGGACACTACTTGTGCTAGCCACCGCACCAGCTTGAACTGCACTTATGGGACTCTCCACGTTACCACGTGATACATGCAGTGCTGGATGTATGACCAGGGTGTACTAGGCTGCTGGTGCTTGCCAGCTCACCAGAAGGATGAGTGGTACTAGTACTAGCTCTGCTCCATACGAGAGCCCTGCGGTTCTTTCACCTCAACAACAGATGAACGGGGTCAGGTACGCCTGACCTTAGTTGCTGTCTACTGGTTCGTATACTGAGGCTGAATCTGCCAGTGAGGCGGCTTCCTCTTTGCTCTCATCTGTCATGCTTAGCAACGTGTAGGCCTCTTCACGAGTGTACCTCTGTCTGGACATTTTGGCCTCTAAATTTATAGGTACAACTAGTGCGACTCCCAGGCAAAAAGAGCACCTAATTGTCAGAGACTGCTTCAATCGCTACCATAAAAACTGTTAGCGTTCGCAGGAAAAAGCTGCAGAGCCTGCTGGGCTGACCTGAATGGAGGAGGATTCTACTCCCAGGGATCGGGCTGATGTTTAATGTGTAGACCGTGCTCCTCCTTCCCCTGCTTCCTGCACTTCACCGCAAAGACTGAGGACACCTGTTGGAGGAAGTGACACTGACAAGGAGCTGGAGTGATCCACAGGTAGAGTTACCATAGGAAAATACACCACAAGCTTGACCAGGCAAATGTCAGGACTGTGGCAGGGAGGGGCAAGCAGGATGGAAATAGGGTGGTGTGCTCTGCTCCTTCTAACGCCAACTTGGCAGGAACAGGCTGGTCTGCATGGCACACAGCCATCGCTCATCAGGGTTCTCTGCAGGGGGCACTCTGGAGGTACTATCTTAGTGCCCCTTACAGCCTCCACCAGAGTGTTCCTTTAGTGCCTCCAGAGTGTCTCTTTACATCCTCCAGTAGTACTAATGGGGTCCTCTGGAGGATGTAAAGGGGCACTCTGGAGGCAATAAAGAGACACTCTGGAGGAGGATGTAAGGGGCTCTCTGGAGGAGGATGTAAGGGCCCACTCTAAAGGAGGATGCAAGGGCCCACTCTAATGGAGGATGTAGGGGGGCACACTGGAGGAGGAGGTAAGGGGGCACTCTGGAGGAGGATGTAAGGGGGCACTCTGAAGGTACTAAGTTCATACCACCAGAGTGCTACCTTTCACCCTCCAAAGTGCCCTCTTAGTACTACTAAGGGTGTACTCTCAAGGATATAAGGGGCCACTCTGGAAGCATAGATGTAAGGGGCACTTTGAAGACACTAATGTAGGGGAGCACTTTGGAGAAGTAATGGGGCTCTCATGTAAGGTGGGACTCTGGGGACAAGGATTTAAGGGGGGACACTAATTTATAGGGAGAATGCTGTGGATTTTGATGTAAGGGAGAACTCAGATGTGAATGTAGCGCTCATCCTGACTGCTGCACTCTGTATGTTGTTTTGTTCGTTACTTACTCCTTAACCCTGCACTCTATACATTATTTTTCTATTCTTTCCCAGGGTGCCCCAGGTCTTTCATAATCTTAGTCTTGCTCTGTTGTTAGTGTTTACGTATTGTTTGTACTATTTAAAGTCTAAGTCGGCCTTTAGGGACATATTATATGTTACAGCCATAGTTAAGATGTAATATGTTGCTAAGCACCCCAAACCCCTCACTCTATGATCAGCGTAGTACTTTGACATTTCCTCCAGCTTTCTACCTGAAAAAGAAAAAGCCTGACATTGCACCTGCCATCCACTGATCTACAGAGTGCAGGTGCAATGTTTTGCAGGCTTCTGTGGGGGGAAAAATAACTAAATGAACTTTTTTTCCTGCAAAAATATGTGCATTTACTATTTTTTAAATTATTATTTAGTCTTTAAATATCAATTATCTTAGTTTATAATAGGAGTTTCTGTCATATATTAGGTTGCCAGTAAAAAATGTGTGTTGTCAGCAAAAGTCTCATGCTTTGTCAGTAAAAAAAAAGGTAATTGGGGGTTGGCAATACTGGATGAGGTACAGTATACACTTCTTTAGTTTAATATAGAAGTTGGCAACTTTTGATAAATCCTGCTTCTACCTACGTACTATATCGACGTGCTTGTTTTATCTAAATTATACCATTTTATTATTGATTTAGTTCTGTATAACACGTTGGTAGTTTATGAATAAAGGCTCATTATAAAAAAAAAATCATTTTCTAGGCTGACTGGACCAGTTGCTCACGCAACATAGAACATATAAAATGCAGGGATAGATTTGGTGTTTGTCATCAATATGGGTACTGTAAACTAAAGTATACAAGCAATGCAAACACTTGGACCCAATCTCAAAAGGGTCATTGCTAATGGCATTTTTGGATGCTGCATGGAAAAACATGCATGCCACAGGTCCTCTTTTATATTATGTACATATTGGTTAGTGTCTGTTTCGCTAGTCTACAGTCTCCCTTACTTGTGCATGCGTCACTGGGTGCCTCCAGCATTGTTTGTGATTTGACGTAGTATATAGATAGAGAAATGCATTGCACGTATTCACACTGCACATCGCAGGGATCGGTCATTGACTAATTATGTTATCAGTGAACAGCACCTCAATGTTCCCTCCCCCAGCTAGTCTTTCCTTCTGTCCTCCCTTTTGCTTTTCTTTCCCTCCACCCTCACAGCACACTGCAGAGGCTGCTTATAATGCAGAGAAGACCTGGACCCAGAGAGATAGTAAAGCCCACTGTCTTTCTATCTACATGACTATCCTTTCTCTAGATCACCCATGTATATGTGGAACTCATTAGAATTCTTTATCACTTCCAGGCATCTGGCCAGGGAACATGTAGTTGAGCTGCACATGGATTTTGGAGCAGATAGTGCAGCTATGCATACGTTATGGGAACTAAATATTTAACGGTGGGGGATATATGAAAGAAGCTTTAAGGTGCAATATAAAAGGGAAAGAAAGGCAGAAATGTAGGTAGAAATAAGATATCTGAGAGGGAGGAGACTGCAAATCTATGGGAATGTGAGAGCGTGGGCGTTGTGAGGGGGAAAAAAAAGGAAGACTGAGAAAGAGAGAGAGAGAGAGAGGAGAGTGAGATGAGAAGGTCAGTTGTAAGGAGGGTTTAGAAATGGTATGCAGAGAAAGAATTCATGATACATACCAGTAAGGAAAAGAATAATGGAGTCATAAAAACAGAAAGAGGAAGGACAATTAATGCAGTAAATAGGTTCAATGTTATCCAACAAGAACACCTAATACAGGTGTGAAGTAGGTGCAGAAAATAATCTAATTTTGTTACACGCTATGAAATTCATCTACTAAAGGAAAATAGCACGTGCGGTGAACATTCACTCCTCAAAGAATACCCAGTCACGTGTAATGAAAATCATTAAAAAAAAAACAACAGTACTTTTGTCTGCACACGATGTAAGTCAGCAGAGCTTCACATCATTTACTAAACTAAGGGAAAATTCTCCTGCAAACTGAACAACCTATTTGCCTAGGGTGTATCACCCTCCCATGCATGCTTTGTCATAGCTCCAATAAGTTCTGCACTTCTTTATAGCAGAGGTCCCCAACCCCCCGGGCAACGGCCAGGCGACAAGTGGTTGTCAGCGTCAAGAGTGAACTATTGTAATATATCACCCTCCCATGCATGGTTTGTCATAAAGCCATCAAGTTCTGCATTTTTTGTTTAGGTTCTTTACAGCAGGGGTGCCCAACCCCTGGGCCATGGACCGGTGCCGGGCCATGGCCTGTCATCGAGCCCAGGCCACATGACAGGTGGTGGGTGGCATCAGAGCGAGCTAGAAGATGCACCGTCACCCTCCTACCACCAGAGGGTCGTCCGCTTCCCTTCTCCAAGCACCACTACTCTCTTCCCTCTCTGTGGTCACATTACCTACGGAGAATAAGGGGGAGAAGAGGGAGGAGAGCCGGACAAGTGTCATAGAGCACTGGTTGACAGGCTGTATACAAACCCCAAAAGTGACAGTCAGTGCACTTTTTCAATGGTGGTTGCGAGCAGATATAACAGGGACCTGGATCATTAACCTTTCATGCGCATTTGACCATTTATAATCTGATGGTCACATCATTCTGGTAAGAGCCACTTGTGTGCAGGGAGGTGAAGCTGAACATTTGCTTGGACATTACTTTCACTAGGAGCAGAAGGTTTTTCTTTGTTCCTCGTGCATATGGACACTTCTATTTTTATTTAATTCTATTAATTTTGATCTAATTTTTTCACTATTTGACAATTGATGGTTTTATTAATTATGAATTGCATTTTTTAATTTAGTTTTATATATAGTGCTGCACATTTGAGCCGCAAGCTCAATTCGAGCCGTGGAGGGATTGCCGCCGATTAGGCCGGTCCCTGGTGCTGGGAAGGTTGGGGACCACTGCTTTACAGGACCTTCTTTGCTACTTCTATTTGCAGCAATGTTCATCTGCTCGAATACTTTGTTGGACTGCATTTACACCTGAGGCACAGCAAACTCCTAGTGATTTTGAAGCATTTTGTGGGGTGTTTTACAAGTTTTGTGCAAGTGTTCTTGCACATGTATCAAGCTTCAGGCATTTTTTTCATGGACTGGGCAAGGGGAGGAGAGTAGTTCTAGAGGTGAAAGGGAATTTTTCAGGTGCAAAAACACAAGCTTGCTGCACATTTACAGGCACACCCATTAAAGTCTATCGAGGCAAAAAAATCTGAATATACTCAGTCAGCCCTTGTACTTTTATGAGCATGGGGTATAGATTGTAGGGCGACTGAGTATTAAAAAGGTGAACAGGGACAATTAGAAGAATAGGGTTCTGCATTTTGAGCCTAGTCAGACACTTTAGGAAACATTCTGAAAAATACTCCAGTGTCCAACAAAAATTGGCTTGGAAAAAGCCCTCTTTTTCGTTTGCCATGGTGAAGTGCATTTTGACCGACCTCATGATCAATGAAAAAATATCTAGCATTCTACATGACTCCCATTCTAAATTTCTCAAAGTATTGTCACCCTGGTGGTCTTATGCTCTCCCCACCCTGCATCCAAACAGCCTGAGCCTCTCCTAATTGTCTTTACATGAACTTCCCAAGCCTGCGGGACTCCTCTTTCCCCCCCACCCCCTTTAATTTCCTTATTTCTCATCTCTTTACAAATTGAGATTGGGCGTAGGATTGCCTTTAGTCTGGCCTTTCCATGGTACAGCCCTTTGTCTGCAGATCTAGGGCATTTTTGTGGACGTGCGGCCAAAGCCGCTAGGTCATAATTTCTGCATTTACCCCACTGAGATATTAGACCGTGAATGTTCCTATTCATCTTCTTATTTTTACTTACTCATATCCAGTAGAGCTACACATGTCATATCTCTATTTGCTTACTAGTGCATCTGAATTATGGGTTCCTTTAGTAGGCCCTCGAGGCCAAGGCAACATATGTGGACCTACGGCTTATACTCCTAGGTCGCTAAGGGAATGTCTTGTATTTCTAAAATACCTAGTTGATCACATCCTTGCCAATGTCATTATGATATGTTTGATTTGCTGTACCCCTGCATGGGTGATTGACTGTTTTCTTTTTGAGCTCATTTTACAATAAAAATGATTATACAAGTAAATACCCCAGTGTGAATGGGGGGGGGGGGGGGGGGAATTCACATGTGAAAGAAAATGGAGGTTTTGTTCTCACCAACCAAAAAAGACTCCATTCGTCATTTTCCCAGTTCAGGTAAAATAAATGTTAGCTAAAACCAGATTGGTTACATTGGACCAAAGTTTTTTGTTGATTCTTTCCTAAAGGGTTAATTCACCTTTACTAAAAAATTGCCTATGCAGGTAGGGAGGCTATTTCTGTAACTCATGTAGACTGTCTGAAAAACTCTCAAAGGTAGCATCATCCTGTCCTGCCTTGTTACTAAGACACTCCCACCCAATTCAAACCCCCCTCACGTGTGTTCTTTATCCCCTATTGCAGCAGCTTTGAGCTCAGCAATGCTGCGATGGAGGAGATAGTGGACCACGCATGTGTGGGGTTAGAGATCTCACTCCTGTGGTGGTGGGGGTAAGCAGTAACAGTTGTAAGTGTCTTAGCAACATCCTAGCAACATAATAAGATGGGATGATACAACAGACAAAAAAGGTTCTATGCGCTGCACATTACGGCAAGAGCCTGTGTATATGTGAAATCACAGCCTCAGTACGGGCTCCAGCCATGCCTGTAAACACATTTCACACCCCCTGGAGCTTAATCATGGAGATCCCCATGATTAAGCTCCAGGGGTGGAGTGAAATGCGTTGTCTGTTGTATCATTGCGTTGTCTGTTGTATCATTGAAGCTGGGGTGAGCTCTGTCCTTGCCAGCATTCCTAGCAGTGTACTACAGTAAAAAAGCTGCCTGGAGAATTAGCAGCACCCCCTATTTGTTGTCTGGTAACAGACTGGGATGATGCCATCTCTGGGAGTTTTTCAGACAGGTTTCAGGAGGTACATAAATGGTGGCTACACGTATAGCAAGGGAATTATCTAACTTTAGTCAAAGCCACACAGTTACATAGGTAAATTTTTGGTAAGGGTGAACCAACCTTTTATCCACAGTAACCGATCAAATTACATATATTATGTTTCTGCTGTTGAGTACAAGAAGCATGCTAAATCCCTACAGTTTCATCAAAACTTTTCCTGAAAGATTTCTGCTGCTGATTGCCAGAATTGAAAGATCTACTCTGTACAAATGGACCTGAAGAGCGAGGAAAGGTGAGCATTGTAACATGCTTTGGATAAGGTGTTAGTCTGTGTGTGATAACAGACAACTAGAAGAGGGTGACAGTAAGTGGGTGGACTGGAGGCGTGTCACTAACACTATATGTAGAGCTAGTAGTGTTAATTTGTTAAGGTGTTGAAGTCAGAATATTCTGTTTGGCAATCACTGTGCAATGAAATAAAGAAGTAATGTATTGCGATGTGCATTCGAGTGACACAGTATTTAGATCATGGCAATGGCATTATGACGTAATGGCAGGAGTGTAAGCAGTGTGACAAGTATGGTGTGTAGAGTATGAGGGCTAGCGGTGTTACACTGTTTGGGGGAAGGGTGTCCAGGACAAATCTCTGCCTTGTTTCCATAGCAACCTCTAGTTCTAGTCTCTCTATCTCTCTTCCTCACATCAGCCCGGGATTACCATGGAAACAGAAAAACTTTCCCAGCTTTATATTTGTCTGCATAAAATTTATAAAAAAGTATTTGAGAAAATGGGGGAGTTCAAAGAAGAGTTAGGTTATTGTTGGGCATTCATTGCTATTACAGCTTTATAAATCTAAAAGTATTTAAACACATTTATGCTAAACCTTCTTGCGACTGAGTCATCAAGATAGCAACACTACACTGGTATTATTGCATGGATGATGCATCTTCATTGTAAGTGAATAAAAACCACTATGCAGAAGTACCCAATGTTAACTACTAATGCAGCCACCCTATTAGCCTAATATTGCCATCTTTTTATCTATAATTTTATTTTTATTTTTTTATATTTTGATTGTATGAAATTTAGCACAGTCCTCTATACAGTGGTGTCCACTGAGGGGCCACAGGTGTACGACGACCTGTATTCAGCATAAAGGGGATGGAAGTGTTCTGTATCTATGAAGTACCAGGTATCAAGATGCATCCTTAAAATGGTTTAACCCCTTCAGGACCAAGGTCAAAACAAACCTTAAGGTCCAAATTCAATTTTGCAACTTGGTATAAAAAAAACAAGAAAAGGGAAGCGCAACATAGTGCAGTAAAACTTTTACTAAAAAGTGGTTGTAAACCCTATACTACCACTTTTACCTACAAGTAAGTCTATAATAGGGCTTACCTGTAGGTACTGTGAATATCCCCTAAACTTGCACCGTTTAGGAGATATTCACTGTATCTGCCGACATCATCGGCACATGCGCACTGAAGAAAAGGCTCGCTCGCTTGCAAAGCATTTACTGAATGGAGCTGTGCTGAATGACCAACTTTCTGTGTCCACAATGCAGCAGGGTAGCCAATCAGCGCAGGACTCAGAATCCTCAGAAAGTGGAGATCACTGAAGTAGTGGTGTCTACTTCTGTGATTTCCAGCTTCTAGGGGCATTGGCCAGGTATGGTATATGCATCATAACGTTGGTCCAGGCTGTATAAAATATCCAGACCTGGAATTATTCTTTAAAACAAGCAATCCCTGACCTCTCTAGCTGCATGTACTGTTAAGCAAATCATCCTAAAGATCATAAGAGAGAGACTCTAAAATTGTTTCAGTTAATTTCAATTATATTTTAGAGACATCTGTACTGTATTAATTTTGATTACAATCAATGTTACCTTTGTAAAAACAAAGAACAAAGCTGCAGTCCATAAAAGTCACACTATGAAGTTTAATCAATGTAGTACTAAAACTGGAGCGTGCAAAATCTGGTGCATCTCTGCAGCTAGTCAGCTTCTAATGTAAACCCCATTCATGAAATCGGACCTGGGCACATATCTGTAGTGTTTACTTATCTCTCCCCAAAGCTCTAAGAGCCATGTCTTTCTGCTGCTTCGTTAGCAGCATGATAACTTCTAACAAGTTCTCTGACACACAAGATAACAGCAGCTGGAATTTAGTGTTGCGGAGGGAACTTAAGCCTCGTACACGCGATCAGATTTTCCGATGGGAAATGTGTGCTGACAGGCTGTTGTGCTCCATCGGACAATTGTTGTCGGCTTTTCCGCAGACAAATATTGGATAGCATGTTTTAAAATTTTCCGTGGACAAATGTCTGTTGTCGGATTTTCTGAGCGCGTGTACACAAGTCCGTTGGACAAAAGTCCAAAGTACAAACACGCATGCTTGGAAGCAAAGACAAGCCAGAAGCGGTCGGTCTTGTAAACTAGCATTCATAATGGAGAATTAACATTCGTGACGTGGCAAATTATGAAATCACAACAGTGAAGGTTCCCTCCAAGGGGCAGCAAGTCTGCATAAAGCTCTGGATGTGGTGACTGTCAAATCACGACTATGTGTAGAAAAAGGCTAGTATAGTAGAAGTATTTTGGAAAAATGTGAGAAAAGGGGATTGCCCTTTTTACTCAAAGCAATCAAAGGCATTTTAGCTGTCATTTGAATAGTGTAGGTGGGAAAATTAAAGCAAATATCTGCAAAAGGTATTTGCTTTATTTTTTTACCTACAGCAACAGCAATTGTGGTTTTAAAAACCTGCTTAGCCTCAGCCACAAAGAATAAAACATCTCTTCCACAGAAATCTAGTATTGTCTTTTCCTATACAATACATTGTGCTTTGCATGGGATTTCCCAAATGTAATATTAATAAAACAATCTGCTCCAGCGCCGCCCATGATCACTGGCTAATGATACTTTTCCAGGTTTGATGATGTCAATGTAATTCAATCACTTCCTGTGAGCCTAGGTCCTTATGGGCACAAACCTTGGGGGTTCTATGCGGCACTGAGGACATCCTACTGCCAACGCCAAAGAGAATAAAGAGGGGTGCCGGCTTGTTGCATGACAACAAACCACCTTCCCCTCCTCTAGTTTATAGGGCATGAGCAGCTACCGCTGAGTTGTCTTGTCATGTCATAAGGATTTCTTTGCAAGCACATGTCATCAAGCACTCTGTGCTAAATGATTATATCAAAAAGAAATATTAATGAAACATTGTTGCAGCATCAATTTTTCAAACCTAAAAAAAATGACCAAAAACATTTTAGTTTCTCTTTAATGCATACTAAAGTAAAGTAGACAGTTCACTGCTTCTAGTGGCTTTTCACTAATCTCTTGCTATCAGGATATACTCCTTCTGTAAAGTTCAAGTACATTAAAGCAACACCTAGCAAGGATCTGAGAAATACATAGTAGTCTATAAATACAACTTTTTTCAAATTGATGTAATAAAGGTCTCGGATATTAGACACTGCGTGACAAGCCTATCTGGCCTTAGAGGTCTTCCTACCTGGCCCAGCTTCTAATACATTTTGTAGTAGTCAAAATGTTTTTATAGCTTTACAACTCTACAACTGTATATTGTGGCAGTTAAATATTTGTTCCAGTTTATTTCATTATTATAAAGAATCCATTAAAAACAGAATATTTGTAACTCTCCTCACAAATGCGCTTCTGGAAGAATGGTCAAACATTCCCATAGACACACTACTAAACCTTGTGGACAGCCTTCCTAGAAGAGTTGAAGCTGTTATAGCTGCAAAAGGTGGGGCAACTCAATATTGAACCCTGCGGACCAATTGATGTCATTAAAGTTCATGTAAAGGCAGGCGTCTCAATACTTTTGACAATATAGTGTATATATAAAGACATTCACCAAAAGTCCTTGTAACAAAGTGTTCATAAACAAATAAATAAATCAGGTACCTTGAAGAAGTCTCCCCACCCCAGAGACACAACTTGTCAGGGCAGAGCCAAGGAGTGACATCACATACATGGTGTGTTAGGAGCAGCAGCTAGTGTTGGTTTGGTATCATTCGAATGGTGAAGGAAGTGGATCCAGGCTTTTAAACTTTTTTTATTGTATCAGCTATTCAAGTTTCTTGCTCTTGAGTACTTTTGGTTTGTGCCTATGAGGAATAAAGCATTTTACAGAGAACACTAGGTGTAGTATTATTATTTTGAAGTAGTTCTCGCCACATTGAGGTTTTCATTGAGGTCAGCAGATTTACAAGCATTTGTGGTAGTGTTGGAAGAGGCACATATTGCGGCATGAAAAAAAAGCATTTGAAGACACAACTTTATACTGGAGGTAGATATCCTTTTTTTCCCCTAATGAATACTTTGTCACACTTTTAGTGATTATAAATCTCTGGCATTTCTTTTCTGTATCTCTACATACACACACACACTATATTATATACATACACTGTATATAATTGTTTATGTAATATTTCACACTTAGCCCAATTGTGTATTTATGTTTTAATGGGTAGATAGATTAGGCGCTGCACTATAGATATACTTTTTGTTCACAAGTTTGATATGTGTGTGTGATACACAGGAAGTGCTGGCAGCTGTACCATAATTTTCACATTTTAGATTGCGAGGGTATATAACTACTTTTAGAATTTGATTTAGTATCCACTGAGTGAACTAAGTATCTAAGAGAAATGTCAGAAAGCACATTAAGGATACACACCTTACTCTATCTTAACAATAGGAAATACAATTCACCATCAAAGTTCAATGCCTAACCGTTACCCAATTTTTGCTTAAATAAAATCATTATTCACTTAATTAGCTAGATGTAAAGAGCAATCTTAGGCAATAAGTGAAAATTCAGTAAGCTGCTAAAGCTACTCAGTAATTGCTGTAATTATACTAAAGACATAAAGTTAATTATTTAATATACCTAAAGCTGGCTATACACTGCAGCCAAAATAAAACAATGAAATATCTAACAGATTCCTTCATCCACAACATACAGCGCAGATGGACAAATCCTCCTGCTAAGCTACTATATTCTGAATACCCAAACAGCAGCTGCATCTAACTGGATGCAGCAACTGTTCAGCCAACATCTTTCTGCCTGGAACCTTCGATTTTTCAGTTGGAACAATGTCAGGCACTAGTGGGCTGACAGGGCTACCCACTAAGTGAATTAATTTAGTCATCAGAAGCTGGACAAAATTTACACAGTGTATGGCAAGCTTAGAGTTGGGTGCCAGAATTCAAACATCTCTTCACTGGTGCACAGGGAGTGTGCTTCCTAAAGTCTGGGCTGTGAATCACACTCTCTCAGCTTAATGCATCATCAATCGCAATCCATGTGTTTAAAGCGAAGCTCCTCCCAAAAGGGGAAGCTTCACTTGTTCGCACCACCCCAAACCCCCCCCCCCCCCCCAGTGATGCATGGGCGATCTACGAGCATTTCCGGCCCCTCCTCCCCCCTGCTGCCTTCTGGGACACACACAGGTTCCAGAAGACGGCGGGACCTTTCACAAAGCGCAACGTGACTCGTGCATGCGCAGTAGGAAACCCTTTATTTACAATGCCGGCGCCTGCACCCGAAGCCAATTGACAAATCGGCTCAGGGTGCTGACATTGCGGGATCCCTGGACAGGTGTAAGTCCCCTTATATTAAAATTCAGCAGCTACAGTATTTGTAGCTGCTGGCCTTTTTTTTTCCAGACTGGAGCTCTTCTTTAAATAGTAAAAATTGTAATTTTTTTTTTATTAGGCCCATGGCACACTAGAGATCATGTCATTGGCAGAAAGCATAGAGTGACATCTCACTGTTTCCACCAGCAAGAAAGAGATACTTGGAATAGGTTTTTCTGCCCTGTACGGTAATCCTATCACTGGCAAGTTTTCCCAGGCAACATGATCACTAGTGTGCTATGGCACTGCCATTTTCCTAATTAAGGTTTTCTGTATGTGAGAGATAACAAAGAGCCAACAGTGGGTGGGTTTGGGAATTCTTGCTTCAAAAGCAGAGGATCCCTTTCCAGATTAAAAAATTACTGACTAGATAAACTGGAATAGACTGGCAAATCACAGCAATATCTGGATGAAAAACTGAGGTCCCGAGCAGGCAGACTAAGGCTGTCCATACATTACACAATTTTACTTTAGATTTACCAAAACCATATAATATGAGGTTAAACCTATACACTTTCAAATTGTATGCATTCAGGCAGGCCCTTGCACTACATCGTTTAAGGTAAATGTAAAGAACATTAAATAAGAAAATTGTATAATGTATGGCCAGTGTAGGCTTCATGTATGTATCTCCAGATTTAGCATTTAGTTTTGAGGGTACCTGTAAAGAATAAGGCAATAAAATTCTTTATTCATATCTGGAAAAGAGGAACGACTCTTTCTATAGAACATCTGCAGATGGGACACATGTGGTTAGGAAGAGCCTGGTAACACAGAAAGCAGCAACATACATGCCCACAAGGCAAGATCACACATTCTCGTGTTCTCAAAATGCAGATCACACATAATCTTTCAGAATCAACTGGCTCCTCATCAACGTCCAGAGTCTGAATCTGCAGCTCATCCAAGCGGTCTTGACTTTTGTGTTTCTCCTTATATCTCTGATAGGCTCGATACATGGCAATACATATCACAACAGTCCCCAAAGCTCCAAAGAACAAAGCTGCACCCCTCCAAAAATGAGCTAGGGACTTTTGTTGATACAGTATGTCTTCATATCCAGAAAGGGATAAAAAGTATCTACAACCATCTTCAGGAGGCTCCAATGTCATTTCCCCTTTATTATTCAGTGTCAATTTTCCTACTCCAGTTAGTATGGCACCCACAGGCAGAATCTCCTCTGTTTCCAACATGCCTGTAGGCTTTTCCCCACTGAAGTAGTGCCCTAGTAACTCACCTAGGCCCAAAGAGGCATGATGAAACCGCTCGTGAACAATCTGCAATGTCAAACCAGAGGCATTCTGCGGATCACAAACTAGCACAGAGACCTCATTACCCTCCAGAGGACATAGTTGGAAGGGGATTTCTTTCACACACTCGTAAATTACTCGTACATATTCATTCCTGCAGAAAGAAAACATGTTAGGCAAGTCACAAGCTACCTTACTATTTCAAAGCTGTACCTTATCTTCAGCATATATTAAGAGCCATCCTGCTGGCAAAGGTGCCAGCATATGAACACAAAAAATACAATTCAAAGAATACAAAGCTTTTCAAGTAAGATTCTAGTCCTTTGCAAAGACTCTCTTACATTTCCTCATATGATGAGCCACATCTTATACTGTTGCTACCTTTTTGGAAATACTGAAATAATGCATTATGGGATTAGTTTAAGTAATTGTTAATTATGTAGTACTAAAAAAGTAATTGATGGAGGGGGTGTCAGTCTTGGTTTAAAGAACAAAAAATGGCAGCTGTCATTGCTCATTTTTTGTACCTCAGACAGCTGAGCCAGGTTTTCCATGGTTCCAAGTGTAATGCTTACCTATTACAGATCTCAAGGTTTATTAAAGACTACCCATAACAAAAAATACATTTTAGTATTAATCCTTTTTAGCCTCCAGAACCATTTTTTAAAATGTTTTTGCATATGCTTGTTTTAAGTTTTCTTCTTAGTCTAGATGTATTTGTTTAATGTAAATTCATACCAAACACACAATTAAAAAGCTAATACATAACAAACGCATCTAAACTAAGATCAAAAATTAAAATAAGCATACAATTAAAAAGTTAACAAATGGAGGCATGTCCAAGATGGCAAACGTAGCGGACATGTGATTGAGGAGCTCTACTTTTATGTTGGCCTTTTCTGATTCTGGAGCACTGGTACTACTGACTACATCCTTTTACTCAGCTTTGCCTGCTGATGATGACCAGACCAGGCAAGCTTCACAGTTCTTATGCAGGCGATATCTAGCCATCAGACGACACTTCCCTCTAAAATTGACTCCTTCCAGACAGACACCAGATTATCCCATTGAGACATAGAGAAATTCTGCTACCTCTTGCCTGAAGCGGAACGCTGATGAGGAATCACAGAGGACACCGTTACAGAACACTTCAGCTGCACACCCTAGGTACTAAAGCCTAGTACACACAAGCCGAATGTCAAATGTCGCACACAGGCCAAATGTCGGCATTTGGCCCATGTGTATAGCAGGCGGGCCAGCTTCTGTTGAAGGCTCATGACAAAAAAAGGTCTGCCGACCAGCTCCCATTCAGCTCTCCCAATGGCTGAGAGCGCTGACTGGAGTGTTCTGGTGGGGGGGGCGTCCCCCTGTCAGAACGCAATAGTTCAGCAGGGGAGATCGCTGTACTAACATTGGATTCTTAGTACAGTGGGATCGACCTGAGTAGTGTGTACGAGGTTCGGTCTCTGAAATCTAAGGTGGAGGATGTGGAGAACTGCAATCGCAGGAACAAACTTCACAATCTGGGGCTGGCTGTGGTGGATCAAGACCCAACATCTTTTACTGAGCGCCTCCTTCACACTCTGCTTCTGCAAGTGCCATTTTCATCTTTCTTTGCAGTGGAGCACTCTCATAGGCTGCCAGATGTTGGAGGCCCCCAGGAACCCCATCGCATACCTTCATCCTCCACCTCTAAAAAAAAATGTTTTCCCATTCCCGCACTGCCTGGTTAACTTGTTTTTTTTCTAGGGGTGAGGAGAGCAGAGATATGCTTACCTAATCCCCTGATCCTCCAAGCAAAAGACCAGTCCGGGACCCCCGCGCTCCAATAGTGAACCGTTTCTGATGTCATGACGCCCAGAGCATGCTTGATAGGCCAGGAACAGTCCACTGCTGGACTGTTGGGGAGTGCCATTTTCCAGAGGATCGAAAGATCAGGTGAGAATCAGCTCACCCCTAAGCAAAACAAGCAGTACACCCGTGCACAGCCCCACTGCATGGGAAAAACTTTTTTTTTGCCCAGATTTTGGCTTTTATTTCTGTGATTAGGACACTGTCCTTCATGAGCCAATGAAACAAGAGTGCCTATGCTATAGAGTTGCCATGCTGATAATCTTCCTGGATTATTCCAACAGAGGCTATGTACAGTATCTCACAAAATGAGTACACCCCTCACATTTTTGTAAATATTTTATTATAACTTTTCATGTGACACTGAAGAAATGATACTTTGCTACAATGTAAAGTTGTAAGTGTACAGCTTGTATAACAGTGAAAATTTGCTGTCCCCTCAAAATAACTCAACACACAGCCAATAATGTCCCAACCGCTGGCAACAAAAGTGAGTACATCCCTAAGTGAAAAAGTCCAAATTGGGCCAAATTAGCCATTTTCCCTCCCCAGTGTCATGTGACTCGTTAGTGTTAAAAGGTCTCAGGTGTGAAGGGGGAGCAGGTGTGTTAAATTTGGTGCTATCGCTCTCACTCTCTTATACTGGTCACTGGAAGTTTAACATGGCACCTCATGGCAAAGAACTCTCCGAGGATCTGAAAAAAAGAATTGTTGCTCTACATAAAGATGGTCTAGGCCAGTGGTTCTCAACCTGGGGGTCGGGACCCCCTCGGGGGTCGAATGATGATTTGCCAGGGGTCACCAAATCCTGGGCTGTTTCTGAAGCCAGCACCGCTCTCCCAGCCTTTTTGTGACCGCCCAGCAGGGCTGTCCCTGGAGCCTGTGGCAGCCCACTAAGCCTCTTCACAGCCACTCATTCAGTTCACAGCATGGCTGGGGGGCAGAGACTAGAGGTCAGCTGACTGGTGAGGAATGTGAAGTGGAAGGGGCTGGAGGAGACCCTATCTCCTGATTTTGGTATAGGTGTCACTGCTACGGGACGCCACAAAGTCGGAGACAGAGTGAGTAACACTTCCTGTGATTATATGTGCCATTAAAAGTTCCCACTACAGTTTTCAGATCAGCAGATGACCTTGATCAAGAGCACCTAAGTTGGCTGATCAGAACTCCCCCAGCACTGCCACTCATCCCAACTCCCCGCCAGCATTGCCACTCATCCCAACTCCCCACCAAGTGGTAAGAGAAGGAATAAAAATAGAGAATACATAGAAGGGAGAGGAAAAGAGAGGGAGGAACAAAGAAAAAGGGAGAGAAAGAATAAGAGAAAGAATAAGAAAAATGGCTAGAGAGAGGGATGGTGAAAAAAAACAAGAAATTAGGATAGAGAGAGAGAGATAGAAGGGAGAGAAAGAGTGGTACATCCTAAAATGTACCATAATACTGTACGAATGGAAGGCACTCAGGGAGCGCTAAATGTCCATAGGTTAGGGGTGCAAATTACTTGTCTGGCCTTGGGTGCTGACAACCCACACTACGAAAATAATTTTACTGTTAGGGGTCCCCACAACTTGGGAAATTTTATCAAGGGGTCACGGCACTAGCAAGGTTGAGAATGGCTGGTCTAGGCTATAAGATGATTGCCAAGACCCTGGAACTGAGCTGCAGCACGGTGGCTAAGAGCCTACAGCGGTTCAACAGGACAGGTTCCATTTAGAACAGGCCTCGCCATGGTTGACCAAAGAAGCTGAGTGCACATGCTCAGCATCAGATACAGAGGTTGTCTTTGGGAAATAGATGTATGAGTGCTGTCAGCATTGCAGCAGAGGTTGAAGGGGTGGGGGGTAAGCCTGTCAATGCTCAGAACATACACCGCACACTGCATCAAATTGGTCTGCATGGCTGTTGTCCCAGAAGGAAGCCTCTTCTAAAGATGATGCACAAGAAACCCTGCAAATAGTTAGCTGAAGACAAGCAGACTAAGGACATGGATTACTGGAACCATTTCCTGTGGTCTGATGAGACCAAGATAAATGTATCTGGTTCAGATGGTGTCAAGCGTATGTAGCGACAACCAGGTGAGGAGTACAAAGACAAGTGTATCTTGCCTACAATCAAGCATGGTGGTGGGAGTGTCATGGTCTGGGGCTGCATGAGTGCTGCCGGCACTGGGGAGCTACAGTTCATTGAGGGAACCATGAATGCCAACATGTACTGTGACATACTGAAGCAGAGCATGAACCCCTCCCTTCGGAGCCTGGGCCGCAGGGCAGTATTCCAACATGATAACGACCCCAAACACACCTCCAAGACAACCACTACCTTGTTAAACAAGCTGACAGTAAAGGTGATGAACTGGCCAAGCATGTCTCCAGACCTAAACCCTAGTGAGCATCTGTGAGGCATCCTCAAATAGAAGATGGAGGAGCACAAAGTCTCTAACATCCACCAGCTCCGTGATGTCATCATGGAGGAGTGGAAGAGGACTTCAGTGGCAACCTGTGAAGCTCTGGTGAACTCCATGCCCAAGAGGGTTAAGGCAGTGCTGGAAAATAATGGTGGCCACACAAAATATTGAAACCTTGGGCCTAATTTGGACATTTTTACTTAGGGGTGTACTCACTTTTGTAGCCAGCGGTTTAGACGTTAATGGCTCTGTGTTGAGTTATTTTGAGGGGACAGCAAATTTACACTGTTATACAAGCTGTACACTCACTACTTTACATTGTAGCAAAGTGTCATTTCTTCAGTGTTGTCACATGAAAAGATATAATAAAAATATTTACAAAAATGTGAGGGGTGTACTCACTTTTGTGAGATACTGTAGGTCTTTTGACCAGGTGAAGCTCACTCTCTGTAACAAGGGAAGTAAATACAGCAAGCTGTTTCCTGCTCAGCTGTGGGTACATGATGTGGAATCTATCAGATTTTCACCAGAGGATGGTTCCCACTTGATTGAGACGCTACCCAGATTGTGAGTGACCTGTTAATGCTTTTTCCTGATGCCAACATGGCAGCGTACATATGATATAGCTCTGCCCTTATATCCACCCACAGGACCTGTGTAGCTCTATAAAAGTCTAACTGAGAGCTACCTCCCCATTCTCCTTTTTGTCCTCAAAGATTAACACCTACAGACCGTTACACTCAGGATAAGCTCTTACCTGCCGACTATGTTGGAGTCCATCTGGGTTCAAGCCTCTCCCAGCATGCACTCCCACATCTTAGGCTGCTAAACGCACCAACAAGGTGGGGAACCCCTTCTGGTGGTCTTTTGGGGTTGAGGTGTTCTCTAATCAGAGACGACAATCCTCTTGTGGCATGCCTGCTTTGGAGCCCAGATCCAGGAGCTGGGACTGCACGATGTCTTCTCTCCTATGAAACTCTTTCCAGGTCTGTCAATCTCTATAAAACATTTTTTTCCTTTTCTTGCTCTCATGTCTCTAAAGATACTATACACACTGTTCATCTTTTGTTCCAATTTCCTTTAGATTTGCCGGGACCATGTGGTGCAGGGGCCTGCCTGATTGCACACAAATTGAGGCTCTTAAGGTTTGACCTCGTATTGTGTGGTTTTGGTAAATCTGCGGGAAAAAATCTGCAGAGCATTGCATGATGTGTAGCCAGCTTAAAAGTGTAGTTCTGTGTGGATGGGCATTAGCTTCCCTCCTAATTGTACTAGCCCTTTTTTTATTAGAACAGAGGCTGGGGAGGACTGAGTCTCTCTCTCTCAGGTGCTCTATTTAAAGGGCAGGTAATGGATGCCTTTGCGATTCAGGCTTGCAGAGAGACAGGGGATAGAAGGGAGAGGGAGCAAGGAAGAATGTATTACTAGGGGATGGGGGGGTTGCCAAGATTTATTTTATTTAAATTAGTTTCTTTACTCTAGGAGACCCAGAGGCCCTCTGGATCGTCAGGATTTTTCCAGGGCAGAAATTGACTCCTCCAGTCCTGGCAGACCCCAGTACAAAGGCCGCAAATGTACGCTTAAGAGAAAGCACACGACTTCTCCTCTGAGGGCTCAGCGCCCGAAAGGCAAATGTTGGTCATGTGGAGATGACCCTATGCCAGGAAAGCTACTTTGCAGCAACTGCTTCAGGCAGCTTGCCAGAGACCAGGAGTACGAGAGTCAGCAGGTGTCAACCTTTCTCAAGAAAGTAGTCCATGACTCCCTGGCAGAATTTTCCGGCCGTCTCGGACAACCAGGGACAGAAGCGGACAAACAGGGTGTGGGCCCTGCACCGGGTCTAAACCAAGCCATTCAACCCTCTCTAACTAGAGGGGTACCAGTCACTTCAGGGGTGACTCCAGCCCAGCGGATTAGGCTGGCTGATTCCCCAGACCCAGTATTACAGCCAACCTTCCAGGCAGAGGGAGAAGATACCGCCTCCTCCTCGGCAGAGGATCCTGAAGGATCAGGCTTTGATTTTGCGATGTTACCACCATTTTTTTTAAGGCAGTAAAATCTGCACTGGAATGGGAGGATCCGGAACCTCCTCCAAAGAAGGAGAAACTTATTATCACACACCATACAATCTGATTTTAAATTGTGTGGCAATCGCTGCACAACACGCAAATGCAATGCGATTGAACGGGCCTCCCCTATGCAAGTTGCAACATTGCGTGCAAATTGCTCTTTGAAAATCACATAGCATAAACACTTGTCCCCTCTATGTGATAATATCAAATGCCTCTGAAAAGTGACCTAAGCACAGATCACTTTTCAGTGCAATAGCAGAGCCTGCTGCAAGTGTGAACAAGCCTTTGGGTTCCATAGGAGGAACCTAAATAAACAGGTAGCTACCTTTCCTCTTATGACATAAATAAGAGGCCTGTTTCAGGAGGAATGGGAGAAGGGAGAGAAAACCCTCCTCAACCAATAGGTTGCAGAAGTTGTATCTACTCACTGAGAAGGCTGCGGCTCCTTGATCTAACCCACCAACGGTGGATGCGGCAGTCACCAGACTTGCCAAGAATGTGACACTTCCGATGGAAGACTCTTCCTCCTTTCGCGATATCCTTGATAGACGCATTGACATGAACTTAAGAAAGTTTTACCTCGCGGTAGGTGGTGCTTGTAAGCCCGCCGTTGCTTAACATCTGTAGCAAGCGCTATGCAAGTGTGGGCGCAGAACTTGGAGTATGCGATCAAAAATCAGCCGCCAAAAAAAATCAAAGCTCTTGATGAGATAAAACTCTCTGCGGACTTCGCAGATGAGGCAGCTATAGACATCATTCTATGGTCCTCCAGAGCCATGCTCAGCTCAGTCACTGCCAAAAGAGCATTGTGACTAAATCCCTGGGTAGCCAACCCATCCTCAAAGCAGAATTTCTGTAAACTGTTTTTTTATGTGAAGGCGCTGTTTGGCCAAAAAACTGGAGACTACCATCTCCAGGGTTACAGGAGGAAAATCAGGTCTTCTGCCCCAAGATCGAAGGTCCAGAAGCCAGAGGGGGCAACCATCCAGAGGAGCGCCAAACAGGTACCCAGATTTTGGAGGCTTTTGCCCATCCAAGAACTCCCGAAGGGTTTGGAGGGGTGCAGAGTCAACCTTCGTAAGATCACAGAGAGCTAAGCCCCCTGTGGCTCCCACAGATACCCAGAAACCCTTTTAATGCCAGGCCCGCCCAGGAGGCAGTTGGAGGCAGGCTGCCCAAAGGGCCAAGTTCTGGCAGGACCACTGCCAAAATCAGCGGATTCAGTCCACAGTGGTGCAAGGCCAATATTGGCTGTTCAAATTACCGCCTCCAGAACTACCTCAAGAGGCTGAATCAATTTATCCGGATAGAGAGACTCAAGATGGAGTCTCTCCATACCAAAATCCAGGTTATTCAACCAGAAGACTGGATGATTTCAGTGGACTTGCAGGATGCCTATTAGCAGATCCTTCAGTCATACCAGCAGTTCCTCAGATTTGTGTTGGGGGACAGGCATTACCAGAGCTATCTGGAGCCTACACAGAATATGGTCTACCTAGGGGCCCAATTCAGTACTCAGGCGGCCACAGTTTCTTTGCCACTTCAGAAACTCCCCAAAATCAGGAAGAAGTTCCAACAGGCATTGGCTGCGCCAGTGTCAGCATCCCAGTGCATGAGTCTTCTCGGGACAATGGCTTTGTGTATCCTGATGGTTCCCTGGGCTCACTGGAAACTTGAGTTTTCCAACAAGGCTTCCTGATGCAGTGGAAGAGAGTTTGTCTAGCCCAGTCAATCAAGATCACCAGCCGGATGCGCCAGAGTCTCTGGTGGTAGACGAAACAAACGCTAAACAGCATTGTCGATTAGGGCTGCAGCCATGGATCATTGTCAACACAGATGCCAGCGCAGCAGGGTGGGGCACCACCTGCGAACAACTCAAGATCCAGGGCAGAGGGGAATTTCCAACTTAGGGCCTAGTTTCCAATATTCTGGAACTTCGAGCAGCATTCATGGTGTTGGTCACCTTGCTGCCTCACATACAGGGTGGTCCAATGCTGCTCCATCGGGACAACATGGCAGCAGTGTCCTATATATAGCAACAAGGCGGGCACATAGCCAATTCCTCTTGAGAGAGGTGGAACCGACCATTACATTGGCACAGCAATATCTCCCAGATTTGAGGGCCATATATATTCCAGGCTGTCAGAACTTGGAAGCGGATCGCCTATCCAGACAATTCAAGGATCCAAACGAATGGTCCCTTTACTGGAAGTTTTCAAACAGATCATCCACGAGTGGGGGTGTCCACAACTGGATCTTTTTGCCTCATCAACCAACTGCAAGGTCAGCCGGTTCTTCTCACACACCCTCATCCATTAGCGGAGGGACGGACGCCTTGACCCATCCTTGGGTTGCGCAACTGGTCTATGCCTTCCCTCCAATTTCTTTAATCCTGAGGAGATTGTTGACAGAGAATTTGACAGTCATCACAGTATTACCTTACTGGCTTCGCAGACCATGGTTCTCTCTGGCAATGGATCTCAGCGTGTGCCCACCGATCACTCTGCCGGTGACTCCTCATCTCCAGTCGCAAAGGGATATCCTACATCCGCAACCATTACGACTGGCCTTAGCAGCCTGGAGATTGAAAGGCAGGGGTTACAAGAGTTAGGATGTTCTCCAGAGGTTATTAGAACTTTACAGAATTCCAGAAAGGGGTCAACCAATGCCATCTACTCCCAGAATATGGAATAGGTTCATGAGCGTTGCAGCTGGACGTCCGTTTGACCCTAGTGACCCAAATGTATCTCAAATCCTGTCTTACCCCTAATCCGGATTGGAGCTCAGCCTAAGTTCGCTTAAGGTGCAAGTTTCAGCCATCTCAGCTTTTACCCAAAAGAAAGGGGCAGCAAACCTGCTGGTGGAGCACATCATGAGAGCAATACTAATGCCGTGTGCGCACGATTGGACATTCCGACAACAAAACCGTGGATTTATTTCCGACGGATGTTGGCTCAAACTTGTCTTGCATACACACGGTCACAAATGTTGTCGGAAATTCCGAACGTCGAGAACGCGGTGAGGTACAACACGTACAACGAGCCGAGAAAACTGAAGTTCAATAGCCAGTGCGGCTCTTCTGCTTGATTCCGAGCATGCGTGGAATTTTGTGTGTCCAAATTGTGTACACACGATCGGAATTTCCAACAACGGATTTTGTTGTCGGAAAATTTGAGATCCAGCTTTCAAATTTTTGTTGTCGGAAATTCTGACAGCAAATGTCCGAGCCTTACACACACGGTCGGAATTTCCGACAACAAGCTTACATCGAACATTCGTTGTCGGAAATTCCGACCGTGTGCACGCGGCATTAGACTCCGCCCTCCCAAGAGAAATGGGTTCCCTCAATGGGACCTGGCAGTAGTCCTCAATTTTCTAGCAAACCCTCCTTGTGCTCTGACAGAAGATTGTTCATTATGGGATATCACATTAAAAACGGCTTTCCTAATAGCCATAACTTCAGGGGGTTAGGGTGTCGAAACTCCAAGAATTGGGGTCAGGCGTACCTTATTTCATGTTCTTCCTAGACAGGGTTATGCTGAGACCATTGGATCACTTTGTCCCAAAAGTGGCATCGATATTTCTTCTCTCCAGTGAATAGGTGCTTCCAGCCTTCTCAGCAGAATCATATGCTGATCTGCATGAGATGGACATTCCAAAGGTTTTTAAAGCCTGTTTCCTGGCTACTTCTACAATCAGACGTTCTGACAGACTTTTCATCTTACTTACCGGAAAATTTAAAGGGAAAGAGCCCTCGGCCAGAAACATCTCGGCCTGGATAGTAAAAACTATTCACTGGTCATATAGAGCGGCCGGGAAGGATCCTCCGGAGTTGGTTAGAGCTCACTCAACCAGGGCGATGTCGTCTTCTTGGGTGGCACAAGCAGAAGTGTCTCTGGAGACAGTCTGCAAAGCAGCTAGCTGGTCATCACATCATACGTTCTTAAATCACTACAGGGTACATCCAGCAGCTCCTACTTCAGTAGAGTTTGGGAGGAAAACTATCCAAGCTTCTATGTCTCTATCACACTGTGCTGCACTGAAAAAAAGTACTGCTTGTCTACTTTTTCTCAGTGCACCCCAACACAGTGGTGTGAACTGGCCAAGTATGAGACAAGACATTTTGTCTCGTCTTGCATTGGGACTGCAATGGAATAGCCGCCGAACACACTTCTACTGCACCTGGTGTGAATAGGCCCTAAATTAGTGAAGGTAAAGGACAATTTCTGTTTACTTTATGAGGCTTGTTCATCACGTACTGGATTTAGGAGAGGTTTAGCCTGTCATAAAGAAGCCTTTAGATTCACTTTATAGCTGAACTGCACTTCCTATTTCCCTTACTACAGAAGCTGGCACCTGCACCTGAAGCCGATATATGAATCGGCTAGGGGTTCCAGCATCACGAGATCCCTGGACAGGCAAGTAGTGTCCTTATATTAAAAGTCAGCAGCTACAATATTTGTAGCTGCTGACTTTTAATTTTTTTTTTTTTTTACAGACACTGGAACTCCGCTTTAGGGTAAAATGTTAGACTTTAAGGCACCACTTTGTGTTCACCAAATACCTTTGAAAAGCCCAGATGATATTTCCATGTAAAAGTATCATCACTGGGTTACATACAGCCTGTGCAGAAAGCACAGCTGTAAGTGGGACCACCCACTACTGGGGGAGAATACAAGACCAGTCACCGTGTACAAGAAGAAAGAGCAACAGTGGACAGTCTTTATTACAGAGAGTTCAGAGTTGCTGATTACTGCCTAAATCTGATAGAACCACACAAAGAACACCTAGATTAAAGTAAGTTTACACATGACTCTTGTAGTAAGACAATATTTGTTTAGCCTAGATTTCAGCTTTAAATGATCCAGATATCTTGTATTTTAAGTTCTTCATGGAATTAATTACTTTAATTTTATAGCCTTTGTGCTGGACACACTTCACCAAACCCCTGCATCCTACTCCACTGGGCATTCAAACTATTAAAATGTAACTGTTATTTCAATTGCTTCTTTAAAACTCATTTTGTCTATTAAAACTCACTAGACCCTTTCTCATCTTATCTCAAAATGTAGTAGCAAAGTACTCTCACCTGGCTCATTTCTTCGATACCATTCCACAGCTCTTTTTTTCAACACAGTAAAAGAATACAAAAATAAGCGCTGCTAGGAGGATATAGAAGGAATAAGCCATATAAAGACCAGTTTGTCAGTAAATTCTGAATGACAGTGAGAGACATGTGTAGTGGGGGTATCAATAAACAAAGTGAATTTAAAAAAAGAAATATAAATATAAATAACAGTGACTTTATAAAAATGGCATGTCCAGTGAAGTTGGATACAGCGGTTTGGTGAATGAAAAGTCTATAAAATTAAGCAAATACTTAGCATGTGTAGCATACCAGGGAGACTATATTGCATAACACAGATATTGTACTTCTGTACATCCTAATTTTATGTAGGAATAGTTATGCAAACAAAAGTTTATTATTTGTAATTGTTTTCATTTTACATTACATTAAACTCTTTTATTATGTTGTTCTTATTATTCATTACTATGTATATTCATGAATTAGGGCTCATTCACTCAGGTGGGTGCCTAGTCGTAGCACACGAAGGGCAGTTTGCGCTTACCTGCACGTCTGCCTTCATTTTGTTAAGTGCTGCGCAAACGGTTGGCGCTATATAAATACTGTATAATAATAATAATAATGTAAAGCATTGGCTGTGCAGACTATCCCACACAGCTGAGTTTATTGGTATGCAGGGATGGTTGGACAGACCAAAATGCATTGTCCCTGAGTACCTGTCAAACCTGGCTGTGAGTCTGTATAGCTGTTGCGTATCCATTCACTTTATATAAGATGCCTGCACCCAGCTCAGTGCTAATACAAAAAGTAAACAATCGGCTCTTCATGCTCTGTGGGGGTGAACATCTGTGTGATTGAGCCCCTTAACATACAAGTCCTAACGTGACCGTAAACATATGGCCCTCAGCGGGCAGATTTATGGACTTTCTGGAGTGCTTTGATAATTACATAACAATTAAGGTAACCTTTTCACTCTTGGGGGATGAACATTACTTCATTCCTGCACATCAAAGAAATAATCACTTCTATAGACATGACTAGAGGTCGACCGATATATCGGCCGATATTTGGGGTTTTTTAATTATTTGGCATCGGCCGATTGTGCTGATAAAAAAGGCCGATTATAACTTCAGCGTGACTTGCAAATGACTTCTGTAATAGAAGTCAATGCAAGTTGCCTGAAGTCTTCAGTGGAGCCACTTGTTTGTCCTCTCTGGGTAGCCTGCCAAGTCTGATAAAAGAACCAAGAAGAGATACAATGTTTCTACTTATAAATAAACTGAACTCAGTGTGTAGGAGTTCTCAGTTTAACCATTTAGAGCCGGTTCACACTAGGACGACTTGTCAGGCGACTTAGCCGCCTGACAAGTAGCGTCCCGTTCTGTACAATGGAACCGTTCTAATCGGAGCGACGCAAGTCGCTCCAACTTAGAAAAAGGTTCCTGTACTACTTTGGAGGTGACTTGAGGCGACTTGCATTGACTTCTATATAGAAGTCGTTTTGCAAGTTGCCGCTGCAGTCGTGTTCAAGTCGTCTGAGGCAGTCGCGCTGCAAGTCGTGCTGCCTCAGTGTGAACCGACTCTAAAAGACTAAATCTTTTCTGACACTTCAAAACAAAAATATAAAATAGGGAATGGCGCTGTTTTATATGAAAAAGTGGTGGATGTGTGTAATGGTACAGTGACATCTACATCAAAACTGATCCTTTCTATTAGGAATATAAATAGCAGGTGTTAAAAGATAAATCATTTTGTGCAGAAAAATATCAACCAATATGCGTTTGTTAGTTAAAAACAATCACTATAAATGAAATGTATAAACAATCACTTTAACAGGAAATGGGGCTTTTATATATGAAAAATTGGTAGATGTGTGTAAGATTACAGTACCATCTACATATAAATTTCACAGAGACTAATCCTTACAGTTAAGGATATAAAGTGACAGGTGCTACAAATATATATTGAATATGTGTAAAAAAATATATATATAGACCAATGTGCGAATTAAAAAACAATCACTCAATAAATCAATAGTGCTAATCAATCAATAAACTGTGTATTGCATATATAACCATATGATGCATTATCTAATAAAAATAGGGTAAAATGTCCATAAAAGTGACATAGTGTTCCATCCAATGTGTAGAAATCCTCTTTACATGGATAAAAATTGTTAACATGGGTGACAGTATTCCCCTAATGTGTTTGCACTCACCAGAGCACCCTACCCCTGCAGGGGTGCGAGCGTAAAGTGTTAATCCCAGTCCTGAGGTAACGATATCCTTCCAATTTCCGGCAGCACGGCTCAGGTTCATCCACCGGCAGGGAAGAAGGGGGAAGGAGACTCCACTTATCTCCTAATTCAATGTAGTTCCCGACCAGGCATCCACGTGTGTTTCACAAATAGGAAAAAACGATCCACATAGCTTAACTCCGTCTAATTAGTTTATTAATGGTTGAAAAAATGTGTCCAAGGAATAGAAATTAAAAAGTGAGAGGGAGCTTCCGGATATGACGTAACACGTATCAAGATAGTCCCGCCTTACGCATTTCATCACACAGACGTCATCTGAGGCGCTGCCATCTTGACACACCCCATGCCTTATATCTCGGGTGTAGTCGTCACTGAAGCCAATCACCTGCTGAGTGCCTATAACCAGCAGTGAGCAGACCCAATCCAAATTTTATCATATAGGCCACCAGGGAGGTAGGATCCAAAGTAGTGATACTCGACTAGCGCCATCTAAAGTGAGGGAGAAATTCCCACATAAAGGTCTAATTTAAACCCTCATTAGGCGCCACCTGGTGGTATGGGCCGGAAGAAAAATTGTTCATATGAAGTAGCAGTGACGAGACCAACCCGGGACAATCCAGATATTACCTTGTAAAAGTATATAACATGGTAAAACACAACAAACACCCTACCTCCATCTTCTGCCTCATCAGAGACTCTCTTTGGTACCCCATATCCACAATTTTTTTTTTAAATTATTATTATTATTTATTCTTTAATTTTATTATTATTTTTGTTTTTATCTATTTCCCTTGTATACCAGAATCGATTTCTTCCATACTACGCCTGTTCATATGGAATTTATTGACTAATATTGGTTTTATCTATATGTATATTTGTTTTACCATGTTATATATTTTTAGAAGGTAATATCTGGATTGTCCCGGGTTGGTCTCGTCACTGCTACTTCATATGAACAATTTTTCTTCCGGCCCATACCACCAGGTGGCGCCTAAGGAGGGTTTAAATTAGACCTTTATGTGGGCATTTCTCCCTCACTTTAGATGGCGCTAGTCGAGTATCACTACTTTGGATCGTACGTCCCTGGTGGCCTATATGATAAAATGTGGATTGGGTCTGCTCACTGCTGGTTATAGGCACTCAGCAGGTGATTGGCTGCAGTGACGACTACACCCGAGATATAAGGCGTAGGGTGTGTCAAGATGGCAGCGCCTCAGATGACGTCCGTGTGACGAAACGCGTAAGGCGGGACTATCTTGATACGTATTCCGTCATATCCAGATATCGCTGTTCCGAATATACGACCGGTGGAACGCAAGCGCCTATTCAGGGAGCGTTGCGTCCCCGTGTCAGTTGGAGAGTATGCGAGTCTGCAAGCTCCCTCTCCCTTTTTAATTTATATTCCTTGGACACATTTTTTCAACCATTAATAAACTAATTAGACGGAGTTACGCTATGTGGATCGTTTTTTCCTTTTTATGAAACACACATATGTGGATGCCTGGTCGGGAACTACATTGAATTAGGAGATAAGTGGAGTCTCCTTCCCCCTTCTTCCCTGCCAGTGAATGACCCTGAGCCGTGCTGCTGGAAATTGGAAGGATATCGTTACCTCAGGACTGGGATTAACACTTTACTCTCGCACCCCTGCAGGGGTAGGGCGCTCTGGTGAGTGAAAACACATTAGGGGAATACTGTCACCCATGTTAACAATTTTTATCCATGTAAAGAGGATTTCTACACATTGGATGGAACACTGTCACTTTTATGGGCATTTTACCCTATTTTTATTAGATAATACATCATATGGTTATATATGCAATGCACAGTTTATTGATTAGCGCTATTAATTTATTAAGTGATTGTTTTTTAATTCGCACATTGGTCTATATATATATTTTTACACATATTCATTATATCTTTGTAGCACCTGTCACTTTATATCCTTAACTGTAAGGATTAGTCTCTGTGAGATTTATATGTAGATGGTACTGTAATCTTACACACATCTACCATTTTTTCATATATAACAGCACCACTTCCTGTTAAAGTGATTGTTTATACATTTCATTTATAGTGATTGTTTTTTCACTAACAAACGCATATTGGTTGATATTTTTCTGCACAAAATTATTTATCTTATAACACCTGCCACTTTATATTCCTAATAAAAAGGATCAGTTTTGATGTAGATGTCACTGTACCATTACACACATCCACCACTTTTTCATATATAACAGCGCCATTGCCTATTTTATATTTTTGCATTGTTGTTTGGGTTTCACCTAGGTGTTCCCTGTCTTATAGGGGAGCAGCAGTTTCTAACATCCTAAGCGCAGATTCTCTGATAGTTATACTTTTCTGACACTTGTTGCTTACAAGTAAAAATTCTGTATTTTCTGCTAGAAAATCACTTAGGCCTCTTTCTCACGGGGCGGATCAGTGATGATCCGCCCCGTGAACATCCGCTGGCTCAGCGGGGATCGCTCCGCCGATCCCCGCTGAGCAGGAAGATGACAGGTGCATCGCTGCAAACTGTGCAGCGGCGGACCTGTCAGAGCGCCGCTCTCCCCTATGGGGGGATCGGATGACGACGGACCGTAGTGTCCGTCGTCACCCGATCCGATCACGGATGGAAAAGTAGGTTTTTCCTCCGTTACACTTTTCGGATCGGAGTCGGATGTCAGCGGACATGTCACCGCTGACATCCGACGCTCCATAGGGATGAATGTATGTTCGTTTTTCATCCGAAAATGGAAGGATGAAAAATGGACATACGGATCGTCCATGTGAAAGAGGCCTTAGAACCCCCAAAAATTATATATATTTTTAGCAGAGACCCTAGGGAATAAAATAGCAGTTGTTGCAATATTTTATGTCACATAGTATTTGCGCAGCGGTCTATCAAATGCTACTTTTTTGGAAAAAAATACACTAATGAATTAAAAAAAACAAAAACAAAACTAAAAAACAGTAAAGTTAGGCCATTTTTTTTTCCGTCAAAGTTTTGATTACCTGTTTTTGTGTGTGTTTAATATTTAAGATATAGTTTTTTTTTAATCTAAATTATACATACAAGTGAACTGATTGGAGGTTTGTTTTGTTTAATAAATGTTTAAATATAAGACATTTTCTGTATCACTTATTAATTAAGGCTGCTTTCACACTGGAGCGGGCATGCCTTGACGGTAAAACGCTGCTAGTTTTAGCGGCGCTTTACCGTCATTTTAGCAGCACTATTCGGCTGCTAGCGGGGCGCTTATAACCCAGCTAGCGGCTGATGAAATGCGCTAGTGAAGCGCCGCTGCCGAATCGCTTTGCAGGCACTTTGGCAGCGGTGCGTATTCATTTCAATGGGCAGGAGTGGTGGAGGAGCGGTATACACCACTCCAAAGATGCTGCTTGCAGGACTTTTTTTTTTTTTTAACATCCTGCCAGCGCTTCGTCTCAGTGTGAAAGCACTCGGGCTTTCACACTGAGACTGCAGGGCAGCCGTTTTGCAGGCACTTTACAGGCGCTATTTTTAGCCCAAAAGCGCCTGAAAAATGCTCCAGTGTTAGACCCTCTTTAAGTGTTAGATTTTATGAGATGAAGGAAAAAAAATCGGCCTAACAGATCGGCATCATATATCGGCCATCGGCCGCCGCGATTTCTAAATATTGTCATCGGCCAGAGAAAAATCCATATCGGTCAACCTCTAGACATGACAAAGGCTGGCCACAATGTTTACAAACTGGTTTGCTTTTGCAAGGTTAGCCCCTTGATTATCATTAACTGGATATCACACATCATAAGCTACCTTAGAGAGGGACAATCATTATGTATGGTATGAATCACTGTCAGGCAGAAGGTTAAAAAGGTGCAAACACCTGGCTGTCATTCAAATCCATCCATCACTAGTTATCAAGTCGTTAACTTGAATGATGGTGCAGGTCAGGTGTCCTGATAATTCACTGGCAGCATATGCTTGTGCTGAGTTTATGATTAAGCAGTGAAGCAAGGATAGGTGAAAGGCTGCATTAACATGGGCATTTAGCTAAGGCACGAATCTACTGATTTTTGCTGCTGGGATTGACAGCTGCGTGCAGGTAGCAGTGGCCATAAAGCCCTTACACTGCAATGACAGGCTGTCAGCGGCCTCAGTTATTTTGTTTGCACAGCCAGCAATCATCTACCATGATCATGGTTGGATGCGCTTTGTGTGGGTCTGGGATTCGTACCATGGCTAAACGCCTAAGCGATTGTATCCTAACAGCTCCAAAGGCATGCACCTTTAACAAAGTCAAACTGCCTCATTTTTCTAACCCAATAGGTTCCCTTTGAAGACCAAAAATAAAAAAAAAATGTTGCTAGCAAAACATGTGTGGCTAATTTAAAAAAAAAAAAAAAAGCACCCTACAACAAATACATTTACCAAACTCAAGAGATTAGAAGTGGGGTACCTATTTAATAGATATTAAAGTCTGACATAATAAGACAGCAAAATGCTGGGTTAGCCAACATTATACGTATAGTGTTTTTACAGCTAAAGTGAACTACAGTTTAGTAAATCTGTACTATTGGATGGAAGTCTTGGAAAATGATTTTGGATGTGTCACTCTTCTACAACATATGGTGAAGGATGTGGATCTTCTCACAGTAAAAATGCCCAAAAAAGCTAGAAAACAACCCTGTACAATAATGAGCATCACAAGATGGGGCTCTCATCACCATCCTGCCATTCAGATACAGGCCAATGACACATCATTGCTTTTGCGCTAACTGTCCAAAATTCTCATCTCACCAGCTTCTGGTTAGGCTGTTCCAAGACAAGCGGTGCTCTACCATTTGGTGCTTTTGAATTACAGCCTGGAGATAGGGGTAGTTCTCACTACTGATAGCTTTACCGACTGCCTCCACTCTTCCTGTAAAGAAAAAAAAAAAAAATAGGATTACTTACTCTGTTAGTGTATTGCAAGAAACTACATGAATGCAAATTAGGGGAGAAAAAAAAAGTAAGAAAGTCCTCCCAATTGCTGCTTTGGTATAGCAGTGTAAAAAATACACAGTTTCACAAAGCCACCCGTAGGCTACAAATTTCTTGAAAGAAATGTCAGCTAATCTATCATTTGTTTTCCTAGCCGACAATTATGGCATAGTTTAAATTTTCAAAAAAAAAGTTTAAGACATGTCAAGTCATCTGTTGTAGAAGTTTTAATATACTCCACCAATAAAAATTTTTTAGAACCCACAAAAAACATACAAGGCAGATAAAGGACAAAGATAAAAGGCTAAAAAATGTTAAGGGAAATATTTTATTGTTCAAATATTTATATGTGTACTGTTTTTCCTACCAAAGAATCCGCGATTCTGGTTGAACATTATGGTTATACGCCAGGGACATCCAGTCAGGTGAGGCAGAGCCATAAACATAAAAAAAAAAAAAAAAAACCCTGATCGATCACAGAGACCCCAAATTTGGGGCACATTTCACCTATGGTTCCGGAGATATGGGGCTCAGAAGTTACAGTTGTGTTCATAGGTTTACATACCCTGGCAGAAATGATGATTTCTTGGCCATTTTTTCAGAGAATATGAATGATAAAAACACAAAAACTTTTCTTTCACTCATGGTTAGTGTTTGGCTGAAGCCATTTATTATGAATCAACTGTGTTTACTCTTTTTAAAATCAGAATGGCAACAGAAGCTACCCAAATGACCCTGATCAAAAGTTTACATACCCAGTTCTTAATACCGTGTATTGCCCCCTTTAACATCAATGACAGCTTGAAGTCTTTGTGGATGAGGCTCTTTATCTTCTCAGATGGTAAAGCTGCCCATTGCAGCTTTACCAGTTCCTGTAAATTTTTGGGCTGTCTTGCATGAACTGCACGTTTGAGATCTCCCCAGATTGGTTCAATGATATTGAGGTCAGGAGACTGAGATGGACACTCCAGAACCTTTACTTTTTTCTGCTGTAGCCAATGTCGACTTGGCCTTGTGTTTTGGATCATTGTCATGTTGGACTGTCCAAGTACGTCCCATGCGCAGCTTCCTGGCTGATGTTTCACAGTAGGAATGGCGTACCTTTCATCATAGGCCTTGTTGACTCCTCTCCAAAATGTAGTGTTTATAGTTGTCACTCCAAATGACTTTGTGCCAGAAGGTTTGAGGCTTGTCTCTGTGCTGTTTGGCGTATTGTAAGCGGGATACTTTGTGGCATTTGTGTAGTAATGGCTTTCTTCTGGCAACTCGACCATGCAGCTCATCTTTCTTCGCTTCCTTATTGTGCATCTTGAAACAGCCACACCACATGTTTTTAGAGTCCTGTATTTCACCTGAAGTTATTTGTGGGTTTTTCTTTGCATCCCTGAACAATTTTCCTGGCAGTTGTGGCTGAAATCTTAGTTGGTCTACCTGACCGTGGTTTGGTTTCAACAGAACCCCTCATTTTCCACTTCTTGTCCAGAGTTTGAACACTGCTGATTAGCATTCTCAATTCCTTGGATTTCTTTTTATATCCCTTTCCTGTTTTATACAGTTCAACTACCTTTTCCCGCAGATCCTTTGACAATTCTTTTGCTTTCCCCATGACTCAGAATCCATAAACGTCACTGCAGCACTGGATGAAAGATGCAAGGGTCTGTCAGGAGTCCAGAAACTCATTGACCTTTTATACACACACACTAATTACAAGCAAACAGATCACAGGTGAGGATGGTTACCTTTAATAGCCATTCAAACCCCTTTGTGTCAACTTGTGTGCATGTTAACAGGCAAAAATCGCCAGGGTATGTAAACTTTTGATCAGGGTCATTTGGGTAGTTTCTGTTGTGATTATGATTTAAAAAGAGTAAACACAGTTGATTGATAATAAATGGCTTCAGCCAAGCACTAACCATGAGTGAAAGAAAAGTTTTTGTTTCATCACTCATTCTCTGAAAAATGGCCGAGAAATCATAAATTCTGCCAGGGTATGTAAACTTATGAGCACAAGTGTGTGTGTGTGTGTGTGTGTGTGTGTGTGTGTGTGTGTGTGTGTGTGTGTGTGTGTGTGTGTGTGTATGTATATATGATACAGGTTTTATATAGCGCCAACAGTTTGCACAGCGCTTTACAACACAAGGGCAGACATTACAGTTACATTACAATTTGGTACAAGAGGAATCAGAGGGCCCTGCTCGTTAGAGCTTACAATCTAAAAAGGAAGGGTCAATTGATATAAAAAGTAATAGCTGTGGGGGGAATGAGCTGATGGAGGAAGTAAAACAGTGTTAGTTAGAAGCAGGATAAGCTTCTTTGAAGAGAAGGGTTTTCAGGGATCGCCTAAAGATGGATAGATTAGGGGACAGTCGGACAGATTGGTGTAGGGAGTTCCAAAGGATGGGAGAAGCTCTGGAGAAATCCTGCAGGCGAGCATGGGAGGAGGTGACAAGGGAGCTAGAGAGCATGTGGTTTTGGGATGACCGAAGAGAGCGGCTTGGTTGGTATTTTGGGACTAGGTTAGTGATGTGGCTGGGGGCAGAGTTATGGATGGCTTTGTAAATTGTTAGTACTTTGAATTTTATTCGTTGGGTGAGTGGAAGAAAGTGGAGGGATTGGCAGAGAGGGGTGGAGGACACTGAATGGTTGGTAAGGTGGATGAGTCTTGCAGCGGCATTCATTATGGACTGAAGGGGGGATAGTCTATGTAAAAGGTAATCCAATGAGGAGGGAGTTGCAGTAGTCGGGGCGAGAGATAACCAGGGAGTGAATTAGAAGATTGGTGGTGTCATTAGTTTAAAAGGGGCGTATTCTGGAAATGTTGCAGAGGCTAAGGTGGCATGATTTGGACAGGGATTGGATGTGGGCCTGAAAGGACAATTCAGAGTCAAGGTTATCCCTAGCACCCTGGCATGTGATGTGCCATTGATCTTGACAGAGAAGTCAGAGGAGGGGGCACGTGGGGGAGGAAATATTATGAGCTCGGTTTTAGATTCAGTTTGAGGAAGTGGTTTGACACCTAGGCTAATATGTCTGTTAGTAAATCAGTGATGCGTAAGGAGATTGATGGGGTGAGCTGAGGGGCAGAGAGATAGATTTGGGTGTCATCAGCATATAAATGGTAGTGAAAGCCATGGGAGGCTATCAGCTGACCCAGGGAGGACGTGTAGATCGAGAATAGCAGGAGGTCCAAGGTCAGAACCTTGGGGGACCCCAACGGTATATCTATCTATTTTTTTTTTTCTTTATATACTATTTGGATACAGAGTACTCGGTTTTGTTTTTTTTCGCATATATAGTTCACAGTTCTTATCATGGCTTAAATTTCTATTTTTTATTATTACTGAATTTATACTACAGGATGTAAATTAATATTCACTGTTATAGGCCTTTTTTGGGTGGTATCTGGTTAAAGGTGGGTGCAGTCATCCACTAAAATTAACGTATGACATCTTTGCTGTCTTTCTATTCGGGGGTCTTTAATTACATAGTAGGCAAGGCTGGAAAAAAGACACACGTCCATCGAGTCCAACCTATGCGCGTGATTTTATGTCAGTATTACATTGTACTGTATATCCCTGTATGTTGCAGTCGTTCAGGTGCTTATCTAATAGTTTTTTGAAATCATCGATGCTCCCCGCTGAAACCACTGCCTGTGGAAGGGCATTCCACATCCTAACCGCTCTTACAGTAAAGAACCCTCTATGCAGTTTAAGGCTAAACCGCTTTTCTTCTAATTTTAGTGAATGGCTGCGTGTTTTAATAAATTCCCTTACTCTGAAAAGGTTTATCCCTATTGTGCGGTCACTAGTACGGTATTTGTACATTGAAATCAAATCCCCTCTCAAGCGTCTCTTCTCCAGAGGGCACAAGTTCAGTACTTAATCTTTCCTCATAACTAATGTCCTCCAGACCCTTTATTAGCTTTGTTGACCTTCTCTGGACACTCTCTGCACATTCTTCCTGAGGACTGGTGCCCAGAACTGGACAGCATATGCCAGCTGCGACCGGACCAGAGTCTTGTAGAGTGGGAGAATTATAGTTTTATCTCTGGAGTTAATCCTCTTTTTAATGCATGCCAATATTCTGTTTGTTTTGCTTGCAGCAGCTTGGCATTGCATGCCTGTCATCTACTAGGACCCCCAGGTCCTTTTCCATCCTAGATTCCCCCAGAGGATCTCCCCCCCGGTGACTAGATTGCATTCATATTTTTGCCACCCAAATGCATTATTTTACATTTTCCACATTAAACCTCATTTGCCATGTAGTTACCCACCCCATTAATTTGTTCAGATCTTCTTGCAAGGTTTCCACATTCTGCAGAGAAGTCATTGTCCTGCCTAGATTAGTATCGTTCCGCTATGGGGGACCCCATTTTCCACCCCTGCCCATTCTGAGTACTCCCCATTTATCACAACCTTCTGTACTCACCCTATGGTCCATGCCTACTGATCTTACCTTGTACAGTAAACGTTTAGGGGAAATTGTATCAAATGCTTTTGCAAAATCCAGATACACCACGTCTACAGGCCTTCCTTTATCGAGATGGCAGCTCACCTCCTCATAGAAGGTGAATAGATTGGTTTGGCAAGAACAATTTTTCATGAATCCATGCTGATTACTGCTAATGATACAGTTGTCATTGCTAAAATGTTGTATATAGTCCCTTATTATCCCCTCCAAGAGCTTGCATACAATTAATGTTACTCTAACGTGTTTGTAATTCCCAGGACTGTATCTTGGCCCTTTTTTAAATATCGGTGCTACACTGGCTTTTCTCCAATCAGCTGGTACCATTCCAGTCAGTAGACTGTTCGTAAAAATTAGGAACAATGGTCTGGAAATCACTTGACTGAGTTCCTTAAGGACCCTCGGGTGCAAGCCATCTGGTCCCAGTGACTTATTAATGTTAAGTTTTTCAAGTCTATTTCTAATTCTGTCCTCTGTCAGCCATGAGGGTGCATCCTGTGACGTGTCATGAGGATAAACATTGTAGTTTTGGTTACTGAAGCCCCCCTCGATTCCCTTGTGAAGACTGAGAAGAATAAATTCAATACCTTCGCCATCTCTCCATCCTTAGTAACCAGATTCCCTTCATCATTCTTTATGGGACCAATATGATCTGACCACCCTTTCTTAATATTTATGTACTTAAAGAATCTCTTGGGATATTTCTTACTCTCCTCCACTATGTGCCTTTCGTGTTCTATCTTCATAGCCGCCCTGATTGCACCCTTACATTTCTTGTTGGATTATTTGTAAAGTTGGAATGCTGATGATGATCCCTCAGCCTTGTATTTTTTTGAAGGCCTTCTCCTTTGTTTTTATATGCATTTTTACGTTGGAGTTAGGCCACCCAGGACTTTTATTAGCTTGTTTAAATTTATTTCCCATTGGGATGCACTGGCTAATACCCTTATTTAATATGCTCTTAAACCATACCCATTTCTCCACTGTGTTCTTTGTTCCTAAGATTTTATCCCACTTTTTATCTTCTAGCAAGGCTCGTAGCTTAGGGAAGTTGGCTCTTTTGAAATTCAGTGTCTTTGCATTCCCCTTATGTTTCCTATTAGTGTGATTTATACTGAAACAAATTGACCCATGATCGCCGTTTTCCAAATTGCCCCGTATTTCTACATCCATTATCAGGTCTGTATTGTTAGTAATCAGTAGGTCTAGTAGCCTTACATGATTGCGTAGTTCCTTCCACCGAGTCTATGTCTGGATAATTAAAATCCTCCATTATGATGACACTTCCCAGACTTGCCGCTAATCCAAATTGTGAAAGGAGGTCCGCCTCCGCCTCCTCCCTCTAGTTAGGGGGCCTATAGCATACTCCCAGTATTACTTTCCCCTTAGTTTCATCCCTTTGCAGCTCTACCCATATGGACTCCTCCCTTGCTCCCTTAGTGATGCCATCTCTCACATTCACTTGTACATCATTTTTGATATACAGGCATACCCCTCCCCCTTTTTTACCATCTCTATATCCCTGCGATATAGGGAATACCCTTGAATGGTTGCCAGCCAATCATGAGAGCTGTTGAACCAAGTCTCTGAAATTCCTACAAAAGCGAAATCCTCCTCAAACAACAGTAGTTTAGACCGGTCGCATACTGTCTCCTTATTGGATGTTCTGAGGTTGCAAATAGGACTTGTTACTATACTTACCTCGGGTTTAGGTGCTTTAGTCAACCTACCACTAATGCCCCAATACTAACCTCTAGAATATGTTCTGCGCTGACTATCTCTACCTCTGGACCCCCTCCCCCCTTGCCTAGTTTAAAAGCCCCTCTAACTTTTCATCCATCTTCACTCCCAGCAGATCTGCACCCTCCTCATTTAGGTGCAGTCTGTCCCTTCTATAGAGCTGGTGACCGACTGAGAAGTCGGCCCAGTTCTCCAGGAACCCAAACCACTCCTTACTACACCAGCTCCTCAGCCACTTGTTTACTTCCCTAATCTCCCTCTGCCTTTCTGGTGTGGCTCGAGGTACCAGTAGTATTTCTGAGAATACTACCTTGGAGGTCCTTTTCCTCAATTTAGCTCCTAAGTCCCTAAGGTGCGGCCTCCCTGGCACTTTCCCCTCTACCTTTCCTGACTCTCACCCAATTACTATGCTTTGGTGCCTGCCCCTCTTTATCTCCACCCGCCTCCTTGCTGGCCCCTGCCGGGTATGATCCCAACTCTCCTTTAATGTGGGGGGGTCTTCTCAGTGTTGACAGTTGCTTCCCTAGATTCAGAACCTGGGCTTCCAGGGAAACAATGTGCTTACATTTTGCACAGCAAAATCGGATGATCAAGGAACGCATACATGCCGCAAGATGTACAACGAGTCGCATCTCCACATCGTACCAAATTTGATGGGGATTGAGGATTATACCCTGTCCAAATTAACTAACAACTAGCTTCCTGACACGAATACTCAAAAAAAAAATACACAGGTACTCACGGCCCATGTGCACTCACAATACACACACACACAAATTACTAACGTACTCAGAACACACACACAATACTCAGGTACACACCCCTGGTGTGGTTGTGATATTGCTAATAAATGTTATCCCATTGACACCATCTCCTCTTCTTACTTTCCCCTTCCCTTATCTCATTGCACCTCCCTCTTCCCTATATCCTCTTGATTATAATTTTTCCTCTACTCTCCATTGCCCCCTTTTTCTTCTTTTTTCCCTCTATCCCCCCCCCCCCCCTTCTCCTAATACTGGACTCCTCATTTTAGACTTTGTTACTTTAACCTGTGAATACCATGTTAGAAAAAGGAATTTGTGGTAAATCTTGTTATTATTTGCTATTAAGTTAATTTGTGAACTATGATTTTATTTCCTGTTCACCGGTCACTACTGTATAACTTGTCAGAGCATTTGTTTTGATTGTATCACAAATGTTTGGAATACTTTAATACATTTGTATTATTTTCAAATAAAGCTGATGTTAAACAAAAATTAGGATTTGACTTACCAGTAACTTTGGTCTCTTATGTACGGTGGCGTACAACACGTACGACGGCACTAGAAAAGGGAAGTTCAATAGCCAGTGCGCCACCCTTTGGGCTCCTTCTGCTAATCTCGTGTTAGTAGAAGTTTGGTAAGAGACAATTCGCGCTTTTCAGCCTCGTGCTTTTTCGATTGTTACTGCTCTTCAGTTTGTGCTTGTGGGTTCGTATCTGGTTTTCAGTGCATGTAGTCAGTTCGCATTTGTTTTTCAGTGGGTATTTTATAGTACGCATTTGATTTTCAGTGCGTTCTTGTTCACTCTTTTGATTTTCAGATCGCTCTTCTCAGGCCTTTCTGATTTTCAGTGCGTTCTGTTAGTTCGTTCTGACCAGCCGACCGTTTTGAAGCCATGTTGCGGGTACGTACTCATCGTAGAGTTCGTGCTGGGCAGGGGCTTGGTGTTGGGGTTCTTACTTTGACCCAAGCCCAGTCCATGAACAGGACGGGAAGGAGTTCATGGACGAAGAATTGGTTACTCTACCGTGAACAATTCTCTCATATGCCTTTATTGCGGGAGATCCGTGAGAATAATCCTGAAGATTTCGGGAATCATCTCCGGGTGACGGACCCTGTTTTTCACCATTTGTTGGCTTTGCTGTCCCCTTATATTAGCAGGCAGGACACCTGCATGCGGCAAGCCATCACTCCCGAGCAGAGGCTAGTCGCCACATTGTGGTACTTGGCGACAGAGAGAAGTTTGCAGGACATCAAGTTCACGACAGGCATCTCCCCCCAGGCTCTGGGGATCATTATTCCAGAGACCTGTTCTGCCATCATCCAGGTCCTGCAGAAGGACTATATTAGGGTAAGTTTTCTCCTTTAACATCACATTCTTGTCTTTAATGTTTGCTAATCTATTGTATTTCTTTAATCATTCCCCAATTACCATGATTGTAATGTGCTGTGAATGTCCCCTTTGTTCTCATGCATGCTTGAATTTTTTAAACTACTTTTTTTGTCCTTCATGCATATTTGCCTTCACTAACCTCCCCAGCATGCTATCCCGGGCCCATACACACATAGCCTAGTCACTTAATGTATTTTGTCAGCTCCATAGTAGTGCTTTATCATAAACACCCCCTAAAATGTGTACAAATGTTATTTGTGTGCTTAAATTCATGCAGAGTGCCAGAGGCTTTTTTGGGTCCCAAAATCATTTGGAACCCTCCTTTCCCCCCAACCGCTAAGTCAACCGGTACCAATCCTCTATCTGCTGACTTTGCCAAACCCATACACACTATACCTACCTCTTTTGTGGTCAGATTTCTCTATGAATTCCCCAAAGTATGTAGTTAAAGGGCCTGCCAGCATAGTTTCAAATGGTACTGTTTAAAGTTTTGTTCTCCTTTTATCTTGATAGGTAATTCCAGAATGTAAAAAAGTGCCTCGGTTTATACAGTGTGTATTTATATTTTTGGATTATGACACTTCTTACCTGTCCAGTGGGCTGCCAATAGTGTAAGTAAGGAGGGGCTGGCCAAAGTAATACACATTATTTATGCATTCAGCTCTCATTGAAGTGGAGAGGGTTACCTGTCCATAACATATCGATTTTTTACAATGGCCCATCAGAGAGGATGAGGAATCTGATAAGTGGACCTTTTATTTTTGTCTTTAAATACTCCTTAAAATAAATGTTATACTGATGTTGGCCAAGAATGTTTGTGTCTAATCTGCTTGCAATGTGACTGTGGCTTCCCAATTTGCCCAGCGGTGGCACTCTCCCAACTGCGGAGGGGCAATTGATGGGAAACACGTCCACATCGTGCCACCCCCCAACTCTGGGTCATATTATTATAATTGCAAGGGGTTTAATAGTATTGTGATGTTGGCAGTGGTGTCTGCGACATATGAGTTTCTCTATGTGGACGCGGGGAAGAATGGCCGGATGTCGGATGGTGGAGTCATCGCCCAGACAGAGTTCTTCACATGGCTCCAGAATGGTGGCTTGGGATTGCCACCTGCTGAAGAGAACATGGAAGGACTCCTGTTTCTTTGTCGCTGATAAAGTGTTTGGGCTGGGTGATCACCTGATGCAGCCGTTCCCGATGAGGACCCTCACCCCAGACCAGAGGGTTTTTAACTACCGGCTGGCCAGAGACAGAAGAATTGTTGAGAATGCTTTCGGGATAATGGCCATCCGGTTCCGCCTATTCCTTACGACAATCAACATGGCGGAATATAAACTTAACCATATAATCTTTGCATGCTGCATTCTCCACAACTATTTAAGGAGAAATTCAAATAACTATGTTGCCTCAGTTGGGCCTGAGGCCGGACTTAACGAACAAACCCTGACGGCGCTTGAAGCTGGCTGTCCTGGCTTGCCCCCCAAAGCGCCCGCGAGGTCCGTATCAAATATAAATAACATTTATGGAGTACTTTGCAGGTAGGGGGGCCATTGATATGCCATAAAATCTTTCATAAACATTTTAAAAATACGTTTTTTTAGTTAAACTGAAATAAGATTTCCTTTGATTTACTGCTTGTGTTTATTTTAGCTGTCTCCTAGGTTATCCAATGTGCTTTTTTTGGGCATTTTCTTCAATAGTGCAAACGTAAATTATTTGATACATGAGGTGACAATCTCTTGTTCAGCGAACTATTATTATGTTGTGGGTCTGCTATACACACACACCTTGTTTTTGTTGTTAATGTATTTATTGCATTATTGTTAAAAATATACATAATTCTCAGCACCATGAATGAATTTTGCTGAGTCACGAAAATGGCATGAATGTGGCAAATTATAAAGCACTGTGGGAGTTATTTACTAAAGGAAAATCCACTTTGCACTCCAAGTGCACTGTACTTAGCACACAGATATTTGAGGCCAGAAATAGTAATATGAAACATTGCTTGGAAGTGTCGTACAATTGTCTTTTTTGGCAGAGTTCCAAGCTGAAGACATTATTTTTTTCCCTTTCTAAAGCTGGAATACTTACCTTTTTTGTACAATTTTCACACATGGAGACACCCCTAGTATCCACTGGAGCACCTGTGTGGGACACCCTAAAAAGTTTGATCTGGTGTCCCACACTAGTGCTCCTGCGTCCAGATGTGTAAACAGCTGCTGAGTGTCCTCTCCTTACACTGAATAAAGTTTGCATTTCATTCTAGTACAAACCCATCTAGACAACAAAGTCAGAAACTTATTTTAATACAAATAGGCCTGAACAAATGTAGTTAACCTGGATCTGCCAAAAACATTGTATTAGTGGGCGAACGAATGATGTTTACTATGAACGATTACTGTGCTCATGAACCTGAAACTTGCCATTTTAAACTGTACAACAGTAAAGAAAAGCACATGGAGCAGCATGCAAGTAAAAATGATGATATTATTATTATTAATAATAGGAACACACGACAACTTCTTACTTTTTTGAGGAACTCTCTTGATCTTTCTGTACTGATCCTGCTCCCTCAATTTCAGGTCTGACCAGCGTTTCCTCAATTGATCCTTGAATCGTCTTACCCCAAAATTACTGTGCAGACTTCTCACAACTTTAGCCATGATCTTGGCCTTTCTGACATTTGGGTTTGGGTAAGGTCAATGCTTCCCATCATAGTTGGCCCTCTTCAAGATGTCCACCTTCTCTATAAATGACATATTTGAGGCCTTAAATCTCCTCCGGGATTGGGACATTAGTGGCTCCAGGCTTTCGTCATTGCTGCTGTCTGCATGCACTTGCTCTTTCCCCGCCATGTGCTCTCCCACTGCACCGAAAGACAAGGGGCGGGGCATAGACTAGAAAGAACGTCAGGGGCGGGCGGAGTTTAACGCATGCGCAGTGTTTATAAAGTGTAACACGCGTGCGTCGTACGTACGATCTGTGAGCGGAGGAAGTAGCGAGTAGCAGAAGTGCCGATCGTTCTAACGAAGGTACAAGTTTAACTTGGTGCATCAGTGGCCTATACTGCCTCTAGATTGATGCCTATATTGGGACAAGATTAGGAGAGTTTAGCCTGACATTAGGGTTTGTCTTGTGTTGTGTCTTGCAGAGAAAATGGATGGTTTCAATGATCACAACTTCCTCCCCCTATTCATAGACAAGTACAGGGAGCTGCCCTGTCTGTGGCACGGCAACGATTCCCTATTTGAAGGCCAAAATTGGTGGTCTGAGGAGCACTTATAATAGGGAGCGCAATAAGGTCCAGGATTCCATGAGATCAGGAGCAGCAGCAGATGCCATTTATGTCCCCAGGCTGTGGTACTATGAGAGACTTCGTTTTCTGTCAGACCAGACTGAAGTCAGGCAATCACTCTCAACCCTACCTTCCACACTTCGTTCCACCCCAGCTAAGACTTCCAACGTCCAACCTGGGCCTTCCAGCCAGGAAGAAGTGGAGGAGCCCAGCTTGAGCCAAGTATAGCATTGTTCTACAGATTTCTTGTTGTAAAATTAATGATGTTAACTAGATGTTATTATTGATCACTAATTGCTGATTTAATAAAGTGTTTTACATATCAACAGACAGTAGTGGCCAAAAAGGTTTGGCACAAGAATGAAAAATGCTGGGGTCAGAAGGATAGTCTTTTCCATTTGTTAACATTCAATTTGCAACAGTCATGAGCTGAAAATTATGTGTAATTGATGAATAAAAAAAAAAAAAAAACACCTTTGTCCCTTTTTCATACACAGGAAAGCCTCAGCCTGGAGGAGGGCATGGAATGTGGCAGCCAGTAGGTGGCTGTGGAATGTGGTAGCCAGGAGGTGGCGGGGGTAAGTGGCAACCAGTAGGTGGCGGGGGTGAGTAGCAGCCAGGAGGTGGCCTGGCCCAGTAGCCTGACCGAATCCCAGGTCCCTCCCCTCCGCCTTCCAACCAAAAGGCCCAGGAAGAGGAGTAAAGTGGAGGAGGCAGCGCTTGGGCTGATTCGGGAGGCTAATGCTGCCCACCCCCACTCTTCAAGAGGCCTTTGCCTCCATGGCTGCATGCAAAATGCAGGAAATGGAGGAGGGCCAACGCCTCATCTGTGAGGAAATGATGTATATGTCCCTAAATAAGGGGTTGAGGGGCCAACTCAAACAAAACACACCTGTGTGAGTTGGACCATCCTCCTCCTCCACCTCCTGCCACAACTCCAAAACCACAGCCTGGAAGCAAGCCTGCAAGGAATAGTGGAAGGAAGACAAGAGTGTGATGGCCTGGGTTCAGTCTGGTGTGACAAAAGACGCAGGCTGTTGTATGACCACAGCCTGGGGACATGTATGTCATCTGCTGCTGTTCCTGATCTCTTGTAGTCCTGGATCGGATTTCGCTCACTATTACATAGACTCCTCATGCTACCAATTTTGGCTGTAAAATAGTCGATGTGTGCCCTGGGGTCCAAAGGCTTCGCCAATGTCACTATTTTCTCCAGCGTTGCCTTCCTCTTTATTTTATTATGACCCATAATAAATGGCTATTTTGGATTCACAAATACTTGCCTATGTGTTTTACTTAAAAAAAGGACAGTTTGTTTGTGAGTAGGCAGGTACATTTCCTAAATACAATGTCAAATTAACAAGGGACACCAACACCAACCAACCTCCTCGAGGTTAAAAAAAAATACTAGATAATGGTGTTGTGGTAACTTGACACAAAACGAAAAACAATATTATGGAGAGCAATATAAAAAAAAAAAAAAAAAAAAAAAAAAAAAGCAGGAGATCTTGATAAAAAAAAAAACAACACACTATAAACAAAAATTAAACATTATTATGTTATTGTGAATATGGCCCACTGGTCTGTTACCAGAGGAGAGGCATGGTTGTAAGATCTGATCATCATAGTGTGTTGCTATGGTGCCCAGTGACTGCATGGTGTTTTTTTTTTGTTTTTGTTTTTTTAAATAACAGCGAACTAACCTTTTAAAGAAGCAGTATCTTGTACAGTACAATCAGAAAATATGAACTATATAATAGTGTTCCTGGGTAATGCTAATTGGACAACTCTTTTAGGAAGCTGGAAAGTTTCTGCTTTGACAGCATCCAATACCATTATAATCTTTTGTGTAAGGGTTTGTTCATCTTCTGTACAACAGAATGCTAAAGGAGGAAACCAGTACAGAGCCCATTCTTCTTCAGTGTCTGTCAAAGCTTGAAGCAAATAAAAGTGAAACCATCTATTTAGGGAATTTCAGACCAGTGCTGGCCACACACACACACACACACACACACACACACACACACACACACACACAGGTCTGATTGTACGAGGGCTTTTTTTCTCAGAGAACAGGTGTAGGAACTCATCACACCCACCGTCATAAACCCCCTCCACAATAGGTGCAATTTCTTGCTGAATGGTCCGCTCCACATTTATGTACCCTTAACTGAGTGTTTGGGTTCGCTAAAGCCTCCTCAAGCTGTGCATGCCTTTCCTGTCCATTCTTTGCTGGAAAAGCTTTTTGTATCCGAGTGGATCACCCAGATAAGCATTTTTTCCCTCCTAATAAGTTTTTTTCACACTTTATCCTATGGAGGAGAAAATTCACTAAAAGTGGGGTATAGCAGCAATTAACGCTGCTATATCCTCTGTGAATAAGAGTTTGACTTGTCCGGCAGACAATGCTCAAATGCTTAGGGATCCCATCGTGGCCCCCCCCCCCCTCTTTTTAAAAGAAGGTTTTCCTGCGCGAGCGCGGGCCTCCGATCCGACAGGATCAGCGTGTGTGTGTGTGTGTGTGTGTGTGTGTGTGTGTGTGTAGGGGGGGATGGCGAGGAGGGGACCTGTAACAAGCCGCCGTGCAGGGGCGGTGAAAAAACGCAGCGGCATGCCGATAGTTTTTGGCTCCCCCCTTGCAGGAAGAGGGGGAGGTGGGGGGTTTCCAAGTGGGGGGTGTTTTGTTGAAGAAAATCCCCCCCAATCTAACTGGAGGTCTGAGCTGCTCACCGGAGAGAAGCCTGCTGCTTCTGTGACAAGCGTGATGTTTGAGGAAAGCATGACAAGGTACGTGCTCTATACAGCCCCCAGTGGTGACTCTTGGGCATGACAACATTTACTTTTTTAAAGGAGACATTTCATAAGAAAATATAAAAATTCCTTAGAAACCTCCACTTACCTTTCCCGACGCAGGGTTTTCTGTGGTAAAAACCAACAGACCCAATCTTCACTTCTCACGGTGGGCTCCGTTACAAAACCTTCAGGAACCGGGGACCCTCGGAGAACCCACACTCCTGGACCCGTAAAACACCCCGCCAGAAAAAACTTTATGGCTGAATAAACCAAAGCTATGGATCCCGGGGTCCAGCTCTCTAAAAAGAGAAGCGTTACAGGTATAACCTTGTTTCTTCCGCCGCAAGGCCTGGGTACCATTCCATATTCCATTTGGCCTGAAAAGACACTTTGAATGGATCCGGCTGCATAGCTGGCCCCAGCAAGGGTTGCTCCAGTGGAGCTCAACACAGCACATCTTTACTCAGGACCAACACCTTAGACACTGGCGAAAAAAACTGAGGTACTCCCAGTAGTGGGAGGGGTTATATAGGGAGTGGACTTCCTGTCTTAGGGTGTGCCAGTGTCCATCACCTGAAGGTGGCCTATAACCCACATAGTAACTAGTATGGCTCTGTGTCCCGTGATGTACAATAAAAAAAGTGGCAACGCGGCATGTTGTGTCCATTGCATCATAGGGTGGGTGTGGTCAAATTGCACCAACAACAGAAGGGTCTTAAAGGGGAATTGTTAAAAAAACCAGGAGTGCATAATGCAGAGTGCACGCTTCAGAAGTGCACTATGCACGGAGTGCAGAGTTTATGAGCACAGTACATATAGGATGCAGGGTTCAGGAGTGGCTTATGCACAAAGTACAGGGTTCAGGAGTACGTTACACAGAGTGCATTGTTCAAGAGTGTTAGACATGGCTCAGGAGTGTACTAGACACAGAATCCAGGGTTCAGGAGTGCACATCTCACAGGCCAGTTTACAAACTTTTTTGGTTGTAAACTGGCATTGAGATATGCACTCATGCACCCCTGTCTGAACCTCATCTCCACTCACTTTCCCCCTTCCACAGCTCACCTCTGCACCCATCTTTCACAACATATCCTTATAACTCCCCACCACCACCTCCTTCCTCCTCAACTCTGCATCCTCCATCCCCATCCCTCTTCTCAGCTCTGTTTTCTGCACCCCCCCAGCTCTCACCTTTGCACCCCCCCCATTCACTGTTATCTGTTCACCTCTCTCAGTAGCTAGCCCGGTATTTTTGTCCCACACACTGCACACTCACCCTCAGTGCTCTACCTCTCCCGCAGTGGCAGCGAGACCATTCAGCAAGGGCATTAGCATCCAGGCAGCAGGCTGCAGCTCATCAAGCGATGCCTTCCCTGCCACACAAAAACACAATGTGCCCCAGCAACTCACCCTGCCTTGTCCACGCCCTGAAAGCAGGGGCAGGGAGTTTTCTGAAAGAGGTGCTCTGTCACTTGTAAACACAGAAGCAGGACTTCTGTGTTTACAAGTATCAGTAGACAGCAGTGCACACAGGGCTAGTGCCTTAGCAGAGTTCTAACTGAAAAAATACCTGGATTGTACAATCTACAGTGGAACCTCGGATTGCTAGTAACGCGGTTAACGAGCGTTTCGCAATACGAGCACAGCATTTTTAAAAATTGTAACTCGGTTTGCGAGTGTTGTCTTACGAAACAAGCACGATTCAGGCCAAAGCGTGTGCAATACGCCGATCGGAAATGCACAGAAAAGACCTCGGGAACTGAGTCTTTTCGATGTTTGCCGAGGTCAGCGGAGCTGTCCTCGGGCCTTTCCGGCCGTTTCCGAGGCTCTCCGGCACCCCCCCACCTCTGGCCACATGCGGTATTGCATGCCATTGAAGTCAATGCAGAGCGAATTATTTTCGTTTCCATTGACTTCAATGGGGAAACTCGCTTTGGTATGCAAGTACTTTGGATTACGAGCATGCTCCTGGAACGGAATATGCTCGTAATCCGAGGTTCCACTGTACTTTGTACTTTTTACATAAGACCATGTAGTGTAATGACCACAGTTCATTCAATTTATATCCATTTTACGAAGGCACTTTGGTTCTCTAAGATGAAATCTGAGTTTTATTATCTGCAGCAGAGGTGTGTTTTGCCAAATGCTGAGCAGGGCAAAGCAGGTGAGCACATCTGAAAACACCTATGTGTACAAGCCCTAAATAAAAAATGACTGTGCTATTAAAATTATGCTTCCACTGATTAAAGTGTTACTAAACCCAGTAATATGAAAACAGTTCATCCGCGCCCCCCCCCCCCCCCCACAGGTTATAAATCTTTTTACATTAAAATACTGCCACTATATACCTTTTTGGATGATCTGTATACCACGGTTACATGATAAACTGCACAGTTTCTTCAGTGCTGAGAGTTTAGGTAGGAGGAGATTTTCACTACAGACTGTATAGCCCACATGTGTGATGTCAATATCATGTGACCTGGCTAGCTCTTTGAACAAATAAATGTTCTCTCCAGCATAAAAGACAACTGAGCATGTGCAGGTTGGCTACCCTGCCTGTGTTAGCTGGCCTTCCCCAGATCTATGCATACAGGATTTTTACACAATGCAGAGGATTAACCCCTTAAGAAGTTCCACAGTGAGTATAATAAGCATATGCTGCATATACAGACTGATTTTACTGTTGTGGGTTTAGTAACACTAATGCCCCGTACACAGAGTCGGATTTTCCGATGGAAAATGTGTGATAGGACCTTGTTGTCGGAAATTCTGACCGTGTGTAGGCTCCATCACACATTTTCCATCGGATTTTCCGACACACAAAGTTTGAGAGCAGGATATAAAATTTTCCGACAACAAAATCCGTTGTCGGAAATTCCGATAGTGTGTACACAAATTCGACGGACAAAGTGCCACACATGCTCAGAATAAATAAAGAGATGAAAGCTATTGGCCACTGCCCCGTTTATAGTCCCGACGTACGTGTTTTACGTCACCACGTTCAGAATGATCGGATTTTCCAACAACTTTGTGTGACCGTGTGTATGCAAGACAAGTTTGAGCTAACATCCGTCGGAAAAAATCCTAGGATTTTGTTGTCGGAATGTCCGAACAAAGTCTGACCGTGTGTACGGGGCATACGTGTTTCACAAAATATCTATCTTTCCAGAATACCAAATAATGAAAAGTTACACCATTCAAAATGTATTGCATCTCTAGAATTATAGAAATCCAGAAATCAGAAGCCATTCAGATCAGCCTACAAGCCAGCAGTCACTTGAGAATTAGAAACTCCACTGCCAATCGAAAAAGCACAAAGTATGCGCCAGCTCTATTTTTATAGGCACATTGGCTCCCCGACGTTTGGGATTTGTCCCACCCTGTAAATATGTTTATTTACAGCGTTTTGTGGAAAAGGTACATTTCAAATCTTCAGGTACATGCAGACAGTCAACTCATATGCTTTTTGTGCTCCTGTGTATAGCAACAGTAAAGTAGAGGTAAGACTTCTTCCAACAAGCAACAGATCTAATGCAGTGCAGCTTCAGAACATTGGAGACACTGGAATCTTGCCGTTGCAGGGCAAAGTGAAGGTGTCTCAGCAAAGAGCCTCACAACGCACTTATACCTCGCAGGTGATTATAATACCTGGCCTTTTCAGATATGGAGGAGCATGTGACCTCCTCATCTGTGACAGTGATCAGGATTAGCAACCAATCATTAGGCCTGAGCATAGACACATAAACTGGGAGTAAAATCATTGCATCCCTGGGTCACCAACAAAAGTCATTTCAGTGTGGACTGCTGTGTAGGAGGGAGAATAAAGGTAGTGTTAGTAAGGTGGGTATAGAGGAGGGGGGTTTGCAGATACAATGTCACTTTGCCCCAAATGGGCAAAGTGACAATCTCTTTGTAATGAGATTTGTCTGGCTTGCACACTACTGTGGAGTACCCTGTTCAGTGGTACTGACCAAAATGAAGTAATGATCCTATCATTCATGTATCTGTTTCTGCAGAAGCATAGAAAATTAAAAGTACACTTTTCTCCATAAGACTCACATAATATTGCATGAAAGATCAGTCCATTCATACCCTACTGTAATGAGCTCATCCCTTACCTTCCAATGCCACATAACTCATTTCCGTTGTTGTTTCCATAAACGTCCGCAGGTCAGCACTCACTTGTAGCCTGGGAGCTGCCTGGTGATTGGAAACACAAGAGACAGATCAAGGAGGTGATGGTGGCAAGTATTCTACATCTAAAGAACTATTAAAAAAAGAAAAAAAAAAAAGAAGATTACAGGCCTGAGCCAAGAACACCCCCCCCCCCAATAAAATCTCAACACATCCCAGTGCTGACTGCTACAAATAATGAATGATCGCTTTAAAAAGTGAATACTGAATAAATTTAATAGATAAGATGAAGCTGTGTTCACATCAATCAACCAATCACGAGACTGCAAAAACATTTTTTTTCTTTTTCTTTCCCTTGCACATAATTGATCATTCAAACTGAACACAGGTTCAGTGCATCTCCTATCATCAACAAAATGAACAGCCTTCACTTCTTTGGTAAATCAATAGAAATGTGTTTCAGCCTCTAGAGGTTTTAACTGCTGTCTGTATGTCATTCCATATAATTACTCATCACTTTCTGTTCAGTGTGACACCGGTCTCCTGGGAAGGAAGTGGGGGAAAATCTTCCAAATGGAGATTAAGGCAGCAGCATAATCATGACAAAGGCCTAACCCTTTCCTTCTAATAAAAATGATACATTTCTACTTGTGTTGCTGTTAGGGAAATTCTATTTCTACACCTGTTCTGACACCTGTCAGATAGACAGGAACGTACAATAGACAGCAACGAAAACTCAGAGTATCTAGACCATCTCTACCGAGAATGAAAGAAAAAAAAAAAAAGAAGAGGAGTACCAACTATCAGAATTCAGGTAAGGTCTTACCTCTACTGCTGTCATATGGCAGTTTTCCAGCAATCTTAATTTCTTTCAATTACAAAGATCAAAGAACAGATAAAGGCAACCTACTGCCATCTTTTCCTGTACAAATGTGAACTAATGGAAACCGCCGGTGGTCGATTACCTTTATCAGTTTGCCTCTCTTTTCAACTGAAAAAGTAAGACATGATTCAGTTCTATCATTTTTGCTGTTGAAATCTGGCTGAGATTGGCTGAAAATTGCCATGTATTGTATATGGCTACTCTAATGCTGCCCATACATATAGGAATTTCCAGGAAATTTCAATAAGCTTTTGGTTGTTTAGATCAGGGTTATTGATTTAAAATTTCAGCAGAGGTCTAAATCGCATGTTTGTGCAATGACTCGGATCCTTTCCATCACAGCTTCCTCTTTTAATATTATTATCCTGTTCTAACATCAGTATCCTAAGTCCCCCGCACATCACATTCCCCCGCTTCACATCAGTCTCCCCTTCACATTAGCGTCCACTGCCCTCTTCACATTAACCCCCCACACAGCACTGGCCCCCTTTACATTACCTCCCCCCCCTTTCAGATCTCCTTCCCACAACACAGCCCTTGTCACATTACCCCTCCCCACCAGTCACTATTACCCTTTACTTCCCCACCCACATCACTGTCCCCCTTTTACACCCCCCCCGGCACAGCACTTGCCCCCCTTTACATTTATCCTTCACATCTCTCCCAACCGCAATGCCACCCTTTACATCCCCCTCCCCCCACAGAACTACCCCCTTCACATCACCCTTCCCTCCCCACCAGCACTTGCCCCCTTTACATTTCACCCTCACAGTACTTGCCCCCCTTTACATCACCCCCTCCACAGCACTTCCCCTTCACTTCACATCTCCCCTCTCCACCACCACTTGCAACCATTCACATCACTGCTCCCCTTTACATCTCTTCCCCCCTTTATATCACCCACCCCCCCCCCCACAACACTGCCCCCTTCACATCACATCTCCCCTCCCCACCAGCACCTGCCCTCTTCACATCACTGCTCCCTTTACATCTCTCCCTCCCTCCACCAGTACTTGCCCCCTTTACATCACCCTCCCCCCCACAGCACTGCTCCCCTTTCACATCACCACCCCCCGTCCCTCCTTCACATCTGCCACACACACACACACACACACACACACACACACAATACTACCCCTTTATGTCTCCCCCCCACCACCTTCACAGCCATGTCCTCTTGCTCATGCTCTCTAACCTCTAACGAAAGACACATAGCTGGGGAGAGCAAAAAAAAAAATCCCAAGAAATTCTTTAAGTATGTAAACAGTAAAAAAGGTAGGACAGACCATATTGGCCCCATAAAGAATGAGGAAGGACACCTGGTTACAAAGGATGGGGAGATGGCGAAGGTATTGAATTTCTTCTTCTCCTCGGTCTTCACAAGGGAATCGAGGGGCTTCAGTAACCAAAACTGCAGTGTTTATCCTCATGACACAACACAGGAAGCACCTCCATGGTTAACAGAAGAAAGAATTAGAATTGGGAAATTAACATTAATAAATCACCGGGACCAGATGGCTTGCACCCGAGGGTACTTAGGGAACTCAGTCAAGTGATTGCCAGACCATTGTTCCTAATTTTTACTGACAGTCTACTGACTGGAATGGTACCAGCTGATTGGAGAAAAGCCAATGTAGCACCAATATTTAAAAAGGGCCCAAAATACATCCCTGGGAATTACAGACCAGTTAGCCTAACATCAATAGTATGCAAGCTCTTGGAGGGGATGATAAGGGACTATATACAAGATTTTAGTAATGAGAACGGTATCATTAGCAGTAATCAGCATGGATTCATGAAGAATCGTTCTTGCCAAACCAATCTATTAACCTTCTATGAGGAGGTAAGCTGCCATCTAGATAAAGGAAGGCCTGTAGACGTGGTGTATCTGGATTTTGCAAAAGCATTTGACACAGTTCCCCATAGACGTTTACTGTACAAAATAAGGTCCGTTGGCATGGACCAAAGGGTGAGTACATGGATTGAAACCTGGCTACAAGGGCGAGTTCAGAGGGTGGTGATAAATGGGGAGTACTCGGAATGGTCAGGGGTGGGTAGTGGGGTCCGCCAAGGTTCCGTCCTGGGGCCAATCCTATTTAATTTGTTCATAAACGACCTGGAGGATGGGATAAACAGTTCAATCTCTGTATTTGCAGACGATACTAAGCTAAGCAGGGCAATAACTTCTCCGCAGGATGGGTAAACCTTGCAATAAGATCTGAACAAATTAATGTGGTGGGCAACTACATGGCAAATGAGGTTTAAATGTAAAAAAATTTAAAATAATGCATTTGGGTGGCAAAAATATAAATGCAATCTATACACTAGGGGGGAGAACCTCTGGGGGAATCTAGGATGGAAAAGAACCTGGGGGTCCTAGTAGATGATAGGCTCAGCAGTGGCATGCAATGCCAAACTTCTGCTAATAAAGCAAACAGAATATTGACATGCATTAAAAAAAGGATTAACTCCAGAGATAAAGCGATAATTCACCCACTCTACAAGACTCTGGTCCAGCCGCACCTAGAGTATGCTGTCCAGTTCTGGGCACCAGTCCTCAGGAATGATGTACTGGAAATGGAGCGAGTACAAAGAAGGGCAACAAAGCTAATAAAGGGTCTGGAGGATATTAGTTATGAGGAAAGGTTGTCAGCACTGAACTTGTTCTCTCTGGAGAAGAGATGCTTGAAAGGGGATATGATTTCAATTTACAAATACCGTATTGGTGACCCCACAATAGGTATAAGACTTTTTTGCGGAAGGGAGTTTAACAAGACACGTGGCCACCATACACTACGTAGAGGGTTTTTTACTGTAAGAGCAGCAAGGATGTGGAATTCCCTTCCACAGGTGGTGGTCTCAGCAGGGGGCATCAATAATTTCAAAAGACTATTAGATAAGCTCCTGAATGACCACAACATACAGGGAGGTACAATGTAATACTGACATATAATCACACACATAGGTTGGACTTGATGGACTTGTGTCTTTTTTCAACCTCACCTACTATGTAACCTTACATAGAGTGGAAAGCTCGAGGCACAACAGTGCTGAATGGAGGGCGGGAGCTGCCGAGGTTAATTTTTCATATTAACAAGCTGGTTATTGGTTGCTAGGACCACCCAATGCCCTAGCAATCAATCACCTACTAGTTAATCTAGAAACCTTTTTTTACTTTGATTTTGGATAGAATGTTGAAGGGTTAAAGCCTTTGTGAAGCTTTTATTGTTGTATTTGTCACTGTTAGGGAAATTTACCCCCACAATCAGTCTACTGTGACTACTGTCTCTGGTACAGAAAGTGCTGGAAAATTCTAAATGTTTGAATTGTCACAGCAACATGAGTTCAGCCTTTACAAACATTTTAAAAGTTTTTTCTTCAACATAACAAACGTGTCAAACTTACCTACTCTGTGCAATGGTTTGACACAGAGCAGCCTTGATCCTACTCTTCTAGGCTCTCCCGCTGCTTGCTATGGGGGCACTCATGCATGCTCGCTCCCGAGCCCTGCTCTGTGTGTCCATAAGACACACAGAATGGGGCTCGGTCCAGCCCCTGCTCCCTCCTCACTTGGCTGTAATTGGCTCCCGCTGCAGTCTCTCAGTATCGCGATTGGGCTTAAGTATTGGCGGGGAGCCTTTTCAACCACTTTAAGCTACTGTCAGCCTTCTTCTCTAAGGCTGGATTCACACCTAGGCATTTTTAGTGCTTTTTGCATTTTGCAGATTTGCACTACAGAACGTGTGGACTGTAGTGCAAATCTGCAAAATGCACTAAAAATGCCTAGGTGTGATTCCAGCCTAACTTCACTAATACATACAGTCAAGCTGGAAATGTACAGATTTTAATTGAAGAAATTGACATATAGCTTTTTAGACCAAGGAGGGGGGAGTTTCCAATAAGGAAGTGACTTCTCTTGGTTTCAAAGAAATAGCGGCCTCCAGCAGGAAGAAACAGATGCAATGCTGGAGGCAATTTAAAAACACACGCTTATTTTGGTAGCATAATTATTAACCACTTCACCTCTGGAAGATTTACTCCCCTTCACGATCAGGCCATTTGTTGCGATATGGCACTGTGTTATTTTAACGGACAATTGCACAGTCATGTGAGGCTGTACCTAAATAAAATGTCAGTCCTTTTTCCCCACAAACAGAGCTTTCTTTTGGTGGCATTTGCGGTTTTTATTTTTTGACAGAGCCAGTTCTAATCTTTCCTCACAGTTTAAGCCTGGAGATTTGCAGACTAGTATTAGCGAATGGTCACTAGCTTGTCAGCACTCATTGTACCATGTTACAACCAGCACTGGATGACAAAGTTGCTCTCTGTAAACACTACACCTATAATAAAAGTACAATGGAAAGCAAGCTGTTCTCTCTAGCACAGGCTGCTTTGTGAAGCGAGTGCTGGAACTTCCACGGGCGGAACTACACGGAAGTCCTGAAGATGTAGGGGGGCAGCATTGTGTGTTACACATCACAAAGTACCTGAATACGGCGGACAGCCGCTCTCTGCTTCCGGTACAGGTAATAGAAGAGGCTGGTGAGGGCCAGGCTAGAGCCCGCGCACACCGTCTCCAGGCCTGACAGCTCCATGTCACCCCGGCCACCTAGCGAGTCCAAATCACTACAAACTACACACACACTTCCTTCCCCCCAGCATCCTCTGGAGCCGGGCACTACTATTCCCGAGAGCCTCTGCGGTTCTAAACTGACCTTCCCGGCATACACCGGGCATAGGGCGCTCATGTGCTCCCTGCGGCTTCGCCTCTATATTTACATCTCTACGAGTGGCTGCAGGAGGCAATACAATGCAGAGACAAAGCAAGCTGGAACCTTCTGGCGGTTGTTTTTTTTTAGTTAACCCTTTACTGGTAGAGGGTTAGTTCTATTTATTTTTTAATGTCACACGATATTAGTGCAACAGTTTATGGAACACAAGATTTCAGTAAATACACCAAAGTCCATTCTTGGGAGCATAAGCGCAATATATTACACAATTTCTTGATAAAAGATGAGGTTGTACCGAGTAAAAAGATACCCAACATGTCAATCCTTAACTTCAGCCCCGGAAGGTTTACCCCCTCTTCATGACCAGGTCATTTTTTTTGTGATACGGCAATTTTGCTTTAACTGACAATTGCGTGGCCGTGCGACGCTGTACACAAATAAAATTTATGACTTGTTTCCTACAAATAGAGCTTTATTTTGAGTGTATTTGATCACCTCTGCTTTTTTTATTTTTTGTGCTATAAACAAAAAAAGACAGACAATTATGAAAAAAAAAAATATATATATATCCCAATAGAAAAATGTAAAAAAATCTAATTACTTCATCAATTTAGGTCAATATGTATTCTGCTACATATATTTGGTAAAAAGAAATTCCCAATAAGTGTATATTGATTGGTTTGCGCAAAAGTTATAGTGGATACAAACTATGGTATATTTCTATAGATTTTTTTTCTTTTACTAGTAATGGCAGCAATCAGTGACTTATACAGTGATATTGCGGCAGACAAATCAGACACCTAACGTTTGACACTTTTTGGGGACCAGGGACACTAATACAGTGACAAGTGCTTAAAAAAAATGCACTGTTACGGTACTAATGACACTGGCAGGGAAGGGGTTAACATCGGACAATCAAAGAGTTAAATGTGTTCCCTGGGTGTGCTTACTAAGGAAGAGCTCAGGCGTGTTCGCACAGCCCACGTGCAGAGCCCACCAGGAAGTCGGCACTGTGCTGTGCTAATCACAGGCAGTGAGACATTGTCCCAATGTGCGGGGAAATGTAAAGACCCGTGTCCCTGCTTAGCAGGTAAACAGGATCAGCACTTTCCCCTCTCACAGTACAGTGGTCTGCCGTTTACATAGGCAGACTGCTGTACTGCCTTTCCCCTGAACGATCGGTGGGTCCCGGCGGGCATCATGTCCGCCATACCCGCTGATTGGCTCTTGTTTGCTTTAATCACAGCGGGAGTGGGTCTCTGGCATCGCGCGTGCCCCAGATTTGGAAATGTCAGATCACGTACTAGGTACGTTATCTGGCACAGAGCTGCTGCCCTGCCGCCGTAACTGTACGTGGGTCGGCCGATAAGCAGTTGAATTTGCATGTGCCCGTGAAACAGTGAAAACGTTAGTACCCTATATTTTCCATTGGCAATATTTTAACCACTTCAGCCCCAGAAGATTTGGCTGCTCAATGACCAGGCCATTTTTTGCGATACTGCACTGCGTTGCTTTAACTGACAATTGCGCGGTCGTGCGATGTTGTACCCAAACAAAATTGATGTCCTTTTTTTCCCACAAATAGAGCTTTCTTTTGGTGGTATTTGATCATCTGTGGTTTTTTAGTTTTTTTTGCGCTATAAACAAAAAAAGAGTGACAATTTTGAAAAAAACAATATTTTGTCATTTTTGCTATAATAAATATCCCCAATTTTTTTTAAAAAAAGCACATTTTATTCTCAGTCTAGGCCGATATGTATTCTTCTACATATTTTTGGTAATAAAAATCGCAATAAGCGTATATTGATTGGTTTGCGCAAAAGTTATAGCGTCTACAAAATAGGGGATAGATTTATGTAATTTTAATTATTATTTTTTTTTTTACTAGTAATGGCGACGATCTGTGATTTTTGTTCGGAGACTGTGACATTATGGCGGACACATCGGACACTTTTGACACATTTTTTGGACGATTGACAATTATAAAGAGCTCAGTGCTGTAAAATTGCACTGATTACTGTATAAATGTCACTGGCAGGGAAGGGGTTAACGCTAGGGGGCGATCAAGGGGTTAACTGTGTTCCCTGACTGTGTGTTCTAACTGTAGGGGGAGGGGACTGACCATAGGACATGACAGATTGTGGTTCCTAGCTATTAGGAACTCATGATCTGCATCTCCTCTCCTCACAGAACAGGGATTTGTGTGTTTACAGACACACGTCCCTGTTCTGCCTCTCATGCATGCGATCGCGCGTGGTCATCTCGACCGCCGGTCACGAGCATCGGCACCCCCAGCAGTGCAGTGGGCGTGCGTGCCTGCTATCCCGCTTAAAGGAGCTGACGTACAGCTACGACGGTTTGTGGGATCGTGCTGACCTGCCACACTATAATGACGGCGGCTGGTCGGCGAGTGGTTAAAAGTCCCTACAGGTCATCAATTTAGAGTTAACCACGAATAACGGGCCTAGATTTATTGCTCTTAGTATGCGCAGCAATATGTATCATGTAGCACAATTAATGTTTTGTGCAATGGAGTTCCCACAACATGCATTTATGTTCATACGAGCGTGTATAAAGGGGTGTAGACTGCTGAGCCGCCGGATCGCTTCCATCTGACAGCCAACAGTTGGCTTGTCAGATTTACACACACCACACGATCATGATGGTTTTAGCCCTATTGCATTTGTCAGGCACTCCTATTAAAGTTTTTGGGTCCAAAAATGCTCTATTCTGCCCCCAAAAAGTGATTTAAAAAAAAAAGTTTGTATATAGGCAAGGGTAGGGTAGGTCGGAGGCTGGCACAATTTGTCCCAGAGGTGGGCTTTAAGGGTCATTTAAGACAGTTTACTTTTTTCGCATGTACCTTTATCAAAATATCACAAAATTATTTTTGAAGTTTATACACCGCAGTATGTTGCAACCTGGTGCATTGAGCGTCATAAAAATGCAGCACACCTTTTTCAATGCAATATTTGACATGCTACCTATGTTTTACATTTTGTATGCACTAGTACCCCTTATAATCCACCTTACCTTATTATATTTTGTACATTGTACAATAATTTTGTATGTTATATAAACCTCAATAAATACCATTGAAACAAAAATGCAGCACACCTGCATATTTCATATTTCCTTATTAGTTGTGTCACACATATATAAGAAAGCCTCTAATATCCTGGGTACCGTAGCTGACTCATACCAAAGAAATGTCACTGCAAACTGACCAGGTCCTTAAAGTGATTGCAAATTCTCGTTTTCTTTTCTGTAAAAATAACAAACATGTTATACTTACCTGCTCTGTGTAATGGTTTTGCACAGAGCAGCCCAGATCCTCCTCTTCTTGGGTCCCTTTTCGCTGCTCCTGGATAATCCCAGCTTGCTATGGGGGCACCCGAGCCGAGTCATAGCTCCCTGTGTCCTATCAGACACAGACCCCTATTTCGGCCCTGCCCCTCTCTCTCCTGATTGGCTGACTGGCTTTGACAGCAATGGGAGCCAATGGCACCACTGCTGTGTCTTAGCCAATCTGGAGGAGAGTCCTGGATGGCTGAGACACTCGTGGACATCGCTGGGGAGAGATGCTGTACACAGAAGGTTATTTCATCTTAATGCATAGAATGACTTCTGACTTTATAACCCCTTTAAAAGGTTATTTTGCTTGCAAAGGGAGTTGGCCGGGGGGGTTGGCCATTCCTTACAGACAAATCCTATTATCTTGGAAAGGAAAGTTTGATGTCCACATCTTACTTTTGAACTCTTGAAAGGGAAAGTTTGGTGTTCGTTTGGTGCACTTTTGAACGGTTCATTTTTTCCCAGAAGTTTTTTTCCCACAAAGTTGTCCATTTATAAGATATTTTCAACACACAGCATGTACATAGCAAAAATGACTCCCCAAAATACATTCTGCTACTCCTCCTGAGTATGGCGATACCACATGTGTGAGACTTTTACCTAACTTGGTCACATACAGAGTAGAGGTCAACCGATATATCGGCCGGCCGATATATCGGCCGATATTTGGTGTTTTTTACTTAATCGGCATCGGCTGATTGTGCTGATAAAAAGGCCGATATAACTCAGCGTGACTTGCAAATGACTTCTGAAGTCAATACAAGTTGCCTGTATTCTTCTCTGAAGTGACTTCTCCCCCTCTCTGGGCAGCCTGCCAAATCTGATAAAAAGAACCTGAATTGATACAATGTTTACACTTCTGAATGAGCTGAGCTCCATGTGTGGAAGTTTTCAGTTTAACCATTTAAAAACTAAATCTTTTCTGACATTTGTTGCTTACAAGTAAAAATGCTGTATTTTCTGCTAGAAAATCACTTAGAACCCCCAAACATTATATATATTTTTTTAGCAGAGACCCTAGGCAATAAAATAGCGGTTGTTGCAATATTTTATGTCACACGTATTTGCGCAGCGGTCTTTCAAACGCAATTTTTTTTTAAAAAAATACACTAATAAATCAAAAAAAAAAAAACTAAGCAGTAAAGTTAGCCCATTTTTTTTGTCCAAAAGTTTTGATTACCTGTTTTTGTGTATTTATTTTCAAGATATAGTTTTTTTTTTATATTTTTTTTAATCTAAATTCTACATACAAGTGAACTGATTGGAGGTTTGTTTTGTTTAATAAATGTTTAAATGTAAAAAATTTTCTGTATCACTTTAGGTTGCTTTCACACTGCAGCGGGCATGCGTTGACGGTAAAACGCTGCTAGTTTTAGCGGCGCTTTACCGTCATTTTAGCGGCGCTATTCGGCTGCTAGCGGGGAGCTTATAACCCAGCTAGCAGCTGAGGAAGAGGTTAAATGCGCCCCTGAAGTGCCACTGTCGAAATGCTTTGCAGGCGCTTTGGCAGCGGTGTGCATTCATTTCAATGGGCAGAAGTGGTGGTATACACCGCTCCAAAGATGCTGCTTGCAGGACTTTTTTTAACATCCTGCCAGCGCATCGCCTCAGTGTGAAAGCACTCGGGATATCACACTGAGCCTGCAGGGGAGCCGTTTTACAGGCACTTTACAGGTGCTATTTTTAGCCCAAAAGCGCCTGAAAAACGCCCCAGTGTGAAAGGGGTCTAACTGCTAGATTTTATGAGATGAAGGGAAAAAAAAAAAAAAATCGGCCTAATATATCGGCCCAAAAAAATCGGCATCACATATCGGCCACTGCGATTTCTAAATATCGGCATCGGCCAGAGAAAAACCCATATCGGTCGACCTCTAATACAGAGGCCCAACATTGAAGTAGCACCTTCAGGTGTTCTACAAGCATGAATTACAGGTCTCATTTCTCAACCACCTATTACAATTTTGAAGACTCTGGAGCACCAGGACAATGGAAACGCCCACAAAATAACCCTCTTTTGGAAAACACCCCAATGCATAATCTATGAGGCATAATGAGTCTTTTGAACAGTTCATTTTTTCCAGAAGCTTTTGGAAAATGTGGGGAAAAAATTAAAACGCATTTTTTTTTACACAAAGTTGTCCATTTATAAGATATTTCCAACACATAGCATGTACATAGCAAAAATGACACCCAAAAATATATTCTGCTACTCTTTCTGAGTATGGCGATACCACATGTGTGAGACTTTTACATAGCTTGGCCACATACAGAGGCCCAACTTTGAAGTAGCACCATCAGGCGATCTACAAGCATTAATTGCACATCTCATTTCTCAACCACCTATTACACTTTTGAAGGCCCTGGAGCACCAGGACAAAGGAATTGCCCACAAAATGACCCCATTTTGGAAAGCAAACACCCCAATGTATAATGAGACTTTTACACAGCCTGGCCACATACAGAAGCCCAACATCCAAGTAGCACCTCTAGGAATTCTAGGAACATAAATTACACTCATAAATTCCTGCCAACCTATCACATTGTTGAAGGCCCTTCATATTTCTAAAACATAGAATGTACTGTACATACCAATTCCAAACTAAAGTACATTCTGCTGAGCAAAGGTTAAAGAAAAGACTGTGGTTTTAGTAGTGCAGTGGTCCACAGAGGAGAGCATCGGTCCAGGCAGCAGACAGGAACGTGGACAGCAAAACAGGCTGTCACAGTTGGATGCAGGCAGGAATACTGTCCATAGTCAGTACAGGTAGAGATGTCAGCACAGCCAAAGAATTGGTCCAGGTAGCAGGCAGGGATGTGGTCAGCAGCAGCAAAAGGATCATCCATGCAGCAGGCAGTAATACTGTCCGTAGTTAGTACAGGCAGCAGGCAGAGATATGGTCAGTACAGCCAAAGTATTGGTCCAGGCAACAGACACATGGTCCATAAAGTCCTGGGTCAGTGTAGGCAGAGATATTGTCAGCACAGCCAAAGTATTTGTCCGGGCAGCAGGCAGGACCATCAAGCTTAGGGCCTCGGTCAGGAAAGAATGGGGACAGGGGTAGAGGCTTCTCCTGCCCAAATCTCTTTGAAGCCTCTGAACAACCAGAACCTGTTCTGGGAACACAGAAAAACAAAAACTGGTTTTCTAAACTCAGAACACTCTTCTGGAGCCCCTCACATATGTAAGACCCCTGTATAGCAGGGTGAAAGATCAGTCCAAGGGGCAGGCAAAAACATCGTCAGCAGGCCGAGGTCAGTGCAGGCAAAAGGCAGAAATAGACAGTAGGCAGAGGCATAGTCGAAAGTCCAGGGTCAGTTCATGTGAAAGGCAGAAACATGGCGGATAAACAATGCAGGCAGAGGCATAGTCGATAAACAGGCCAGGGTCAGTTCACATGGAAGGCAATGATATGGTTGGTTGAGGCACCAGGGAAATATTCAGGACAGAAATTGAAAATGGGGAAATGGCAGTTATCTGAGTACCTGTCACCATCCATCCTCCATTTTCCTGACCATATTCCACCACCAGCAGCAGGAAGAAGACGCCACATGTTAAAGTGGTTGTAACCCTGAAAAAAAGAAAAAGATCCTGTTCCTTTAAAGCATGCTAAACCGCATAGTGCTTCTGTGGTGTCATTTGTCCCTCTGTTCTAAAAAACCTGGTTGATCCTGCCTGTTCCTGTGTCCCCCTTAGTGTGCTGACCATGGTAATCATGGCTGCTGATCCATGATACCATGGTCAGGTTACGTGCCTCCGTCAACCCACTGCTCTCCTCTCTCTCTCCCTGTCAGCCCAAAAGTCTTGTAGTGAGCCGTCTCCTCTCCTCCCCTCCCCGCCCCTCCCCTCCTGCCAGTATTTAGTCTGTAAGATGTTACTGATTCCAGTCCCTCTGCAAAAACAAGATGTACTACACAGTGTATTCTTTTTTTAAATTCTGCAGTTAAATGCCTTTGTTCACATCACTAATGTGCGGTCACGTGACCACCCGACTGACGTCAGCGGGGAACTCAGCCCCTCCCACTGTAGTTTGTAGATCGGTGAAGAAGAGCGGTGGGCGGTCACGTGACCACACTGCCGAATTTAAAACAAAAAAACATATAATGTGTAGTACGGCTTGTTATTGCAGAGGGGCTGGCAGGAATTGGAATATCTGACATAACCACTTTAGGGGAAATGTAACCGGGGGGTGGAAGAATGTAAAATAACTAGGTACGTTCATTCCATTGTTGACATAATAGGATTTTTTATAACAGCTTACCTGTAAAATCCTTTTCTTGGAGTACATCACAGGGCACAGAGCACCATAGTAATAACTATGTAGGTTATAGGCCACCTTTAGGTGAATGGACATTGGTATAACCAAAAAGGAAACAGGAAGTGCCCCTCCCTATATAACCCCTCCCTTTCTGGGAGTATCTCAGATTTTGTAGCAAAGCAATATATACACATATCCCAATAAGAGGGGAGGGACCTCTGTGTCTAGTGATGTACTCCAAGAAAAGGATTTTACAGGTAAGCTGTTATAAAAATCCTATTTTTTTTATCGTACATCACAGGACACAGAGCACAATAGTAATAACTATGTGGGATGTCCCAAAGCAATGCCACCTGAGGGGAGGGAGACACAAAGCAAATAGCCACCGCCAGGCGTGAGGATCTATACTGCTGCCTGCAGCACACTGCGCCCAAAGGCGGTGTCCTCCTGCCATCTTTCATCCATTTGATAGAATCTCGTGAATGTATGTACTGACAACCAAGTAGCAGCCTTGCAAACCTGAGCCACAGAGGCTTGGTGATGCACTGCCCATGAAGCATTGACTGCCCTGGTAGAGTGCGCTTTAATCTTAAAGGGAGGAACCCTTCTTTTTAGGCCATAAACCTGACGAATCCACTTAGCAACAGTAGATTTCGATGCTGCCTGACCCTTTCTAGGGCCTTCCGGCAACACAAGCAAAACATCAGTTTCCCTATCTGAGCCGTCGCTTTCAGATAGGCTTTAATTACTCTCACTACATCGAGAGAATTTAAGATTTTTTCTTATGCAGAACGAGGTTCTGGGAAAAAGGAAGGTAAGGAAACATCTTGATTCAGATGAAAACCAGACACTACCTTTGGCAAAAAGGTTGTGTGCAGACGCAGCACAACCTTATCCTTGTGAATGATTAAGTATGGCTCTTTACAGGAGAAAGCAACCAATTCTGATACTCTTCTTGCAGAGGTTATCGCAACTAGGAATACCAATTTCCTTGTCAAAAGGATCAAAGAAATATTCTGCATAGGTTAAAAGGGTTGTCTTTGCAACAACAACAAAACCAGATTCAAATCCCATGGGCACAAGGGTATTCTAATTGGCGGAGTTATCCGAGTTACCCCTTGTATGAATGCCCGGACGAAAGGGTGCAAAGCAAATGGTCTTTGGAAAAACACTGCCAAGGCCTAAATCTGACCCTTGATTGTACTCAAGGCCAGCTTCATTTCTATTCCTAAATGTAGAAAGGCCAGAATTTTTCTTGTGAAAAAAAAAAAGAAAGGCCAGAATTCTTCCAATGACATACTTACGAGGATGCCAACCCTTGGTTTCACACCAAGTGACGTAGGCCTTCCAGACCCTGTAATAAATGGTCCTGGAGGCCGGCTTTCTGGCATTAATCAGGGTGCTTACTACCGAACCTGAAAGCAGAGGATTTTTTAGAATGTGGACTTCAATAGCCACACCATTAAATTTAGCATTTGTAGGACAGGATTAGGGATGAGCCGAACACCCCCCTGTTCGGTTCGCACCAGAACATGCGAACAGGAAAAAAGTTTGTTCGAACACGCGAACACCGTTAAAGTCTATGGGACACGAACATGTATAATCAAAAGTGCTAATTTTAAAGGCTTATATGCAAGTTATTGTCATAAAAAGTGTTTGGGGACCTGGGTCCTGGGAGGAAGAACCAGAAGAGCTAGAAGAACCAGAAGAAGAAGATGAAGGAAGATAGAAGAAAGAAGAAGCATTTAAATAAAGGAATTGTCAAAAACTGTCTCTTGTAATTTTTAACATTTTTGACAGTTTTTTAGTGAAATGGTAGGAGTAAGTACCCCCTTACCATTTCACACGGGGGGGGGGCCGGGATCTGGGGGTCCCCTTGTTAAAGGGGGCTTCCAGATTCCGATAAGTCCCCTGCCCGCAGACCCCCACAACCACCGGCCAGGGTTGTGGGGATGAGGCCCTTGTCCTCATCAACATGTCATTTTGCTGTCAGACTGTTCTAAACACGGGAAACATGCGCCCCTTTACAGGCATACTATAGACACCCCCCAGGTACGAAATTTAAAGGGATATTACACTTTTATTGTTTGACTTTAAACATTATTAAAATCACTGCTCCTTAAAAAACGGCCGTTTTTAGAAACTTTTTTTTTGCATTGATCCATGTCCCCAAGACCCGGGTCCCCAAACACTTTTTATGACAATAACTTGCATATAAGCTTTTAAGATTAACACTTTTGATTTCTCCCATAGACTTTTAAAGGGTGTTCCGCGACATTCAAATTTGCAGCGAATACCCCAAATTGTTCGCTGTTCGGCGAACTTGCGAACAGCCAATGTTCGAGTCGAACATGAGTTCGACTTGAACTCGAAGCTCATCCCTAGACAGGATGGAATACCGGTCCCTGCGACAGCAGGTTCGGACGAGTTGGAAGAGTCAAAGACTCCCCTACTGCCATTCTCACGATCCCTGCATACCAGGGTCTTCTGGGCCATGCCGGGGCCACTAGGATTACCGGCTTCCCTTCTTCCCTGATCCTGTGAAGCAGCCGTGGTAGCAGATGACCTGGAGGGAATGAATAAATCAGTGAAAACTGATTCCACGGGATCACTAACGCATCTATTCCGAGTGCAAGTGGATCCCTTGTTCTCGCCACAAAGTTGTCCAACTTCTTGTTGAACCTGGATGCAAATAGATCTATGTCCAGAATACCCCATCTTTGGCATATGGCCAAAAAGACATCGGATTGTAGAGACCATTCTCCCGGCAACAACTGTTGATGGCTCAGAAAATCTGCATGTCAATTTTCCACTCCTCGAATGTAAACTGCAAATAGGCAAGGAACATGTTTCTCTGCCCAAGGCAGAATATGGTCCACATCCCTTTGGGCAGCGTGGCTTCTGGTGCCTCCTTGGTGATAGATATAGGCCACTGCTGTGGCATGGTCGAATTGTATCCTGACAGGAGCATTCTGCAACCTGGACGTCCAGGCTATTAGAGCCAGACGTACTGCCCGAATCTAGGATATTGATGGACAAGGTCTTCTCGTACTCTGACCACTTCCCTTGAACCATGGTCTCTTCTAGAACTGCTCCCCAGCCCCATAGACTGGCATCCGTAGTTACTACTTTCCAGGAAACTGGAATGAAGGATTTCCCCTTCTGTATATTCCTGGTTATCAACCACAAGTTGAGACTCTGGCGTACTTTTGGAGCCAGATTCATTGGATAATCCAAGGCTTGGATCTCTTTGTTCCAAGCAGACAGAATACTGTGTTGTAACAGTCTTGATGGAACTGGGCATAGGGAACTTCTTCGAAAGAAGCTACCATCTTGCCTAGTAATCTCATGCAAAGGCGAATGGAAGGAACCTTCTTTGCCTTGACGGTCTGGACTTTTAGAGCGTTGACCTTTGCCTGAGGCAACAACACCCTTTCTGTGTTGTGTCTTTGACCAGGCCCAAATACTGCAGCCTTCTTACCGGCTGTAAGGATGATTTCTCTAGATTGCGAATCCAACCCAGGTGTCTCAGATAACTGACTGTTCTGGACACCCCTTGATTTACCCTGCTATTGACTGATCTACCAGTAGCAGGTCATTTAGGTATGCTAATACTGCTATACCCTGTCCCCTTAGTCTTGCTAGTACTGGGGCTAACACTTTTGTAAACAGTCGGGGAGCAATGGCTAACCCGAAAGGCAAGGCCACGAACTGAAAGTGGCGCTGCTCTACCGCAAACCGCAGAAACTTCTGGTGAGCGGGAAATATTGGCACATACGCATAGATACGCATCCTTGATATCTATGGATGCTAGAACCTCTCCTCCCCGTAGGGTGGAAACAACTAACCGAATCGACTCCATTTGAAAGGAGCGGATGTTTAGGAAGTGATTCAGATTCCTGATATTCCTCAGATTCCTGAGATCTAGAATGGGTCTGACATCTCCATTTGGTTTTGGTACTATAAAGAGATTGAATAAAACCCCATGTCTCCCTCTCTTCTGAGGGAACTTCTATTATCACTGCCTGATACAGTAATCCATCCAGTGCCAGAAATAAGGACTTTTTCTTTACTGGGTCCTTGGGAACTGTCAGAGTCCTGGATGTGAGGCCGGATTGCAGAGGGGGCGCCCCTTGCGGCTAAGTGCAGCGTAACCCTGGGAGTGAGACAGGGAGTACGGTGCCCAAAGGTGCATGGGTTGCCAGAGCGCTGTTGCTGAGTAGCAGATAGCAGGGAGCTTCTGGGGTGCGCTGGTAAGGTTGAAGGGCAACCGTGCAAGGAGGGATTCCAGGTATGGAGCCGTGGAGCAACCAGGAGCGGAGTCAGAGCCAGGCCAATGGTCATTCAGCACAGGAATCAGTCCAAGGTGAGGTACAGCAGGATAATCAGGAACAGAGAAGGTAGCCGAGCCAGGGGTCAAACACAGGAGGACGATCAAGGTACAGATGCGGAGCCAAAGAATAGTCAGGTCCAAGCCGGGGTCAATGCAGGCGGAATACTGGAGCAGTCAGGCAAGCCGAGTAGTAACAGGAAGCAGGTATCACAACAGGAACAAGGAACACAGGAAGCTGATGATAATCCAGCAACCAGCATGCACCAGCAGCAGGCTTAAATAGGCAGAAGGGCGCCACCATGAGGAATACTGGCAGAATTACCCGTCCTACGGTTATCACCCTGACAGTGCCCCCCCTGGGGGCAGCCTCCAGATGCCCAATCTGGCCCATTTTTCAGGGTATCGGGCTTGAAACCTCTGCAACAGTCTAGGGGCATGAATGTTATCTGCTGGTTCCCAAGAATTATCTTCTACAGAGTAACCTTTCCATTTAACAAGAAATTGAACAGTCCTACCTCTCCGACGGCAGTCCAGAATGGCTTCTACTTCGTATTCTGTTTCATTGTCCACCAAGATTGGAGGCGGCGGAGCTTCTTCTCTCCCTGGAAAAGGAATGGAGACAACAGATTTTAATAAAGAAACATGGAATACTGGGTGGATTTTATAGGAACTTGGTAAAGACAATTCAAATGCCACTGGGTTAATTCCCTTCTTAATTGTGAATGGACCGATAAACCTTGGTCCTAACTTCCGGGAGGGGGCAAGGAAGCTTAAGATTTGTTGAGGAAAGCCACACTCTATCTCCAACTTTAAAGACGGGATCTCTCCTCCCCTTGTCATAACGTTTTTATAATTCTCTTGGGCCTTCTGCATAGTTGCCTGGAGAGTTAGATAATTAGCCTGAATGGCATTTATCCTGTCCTGGACTGCAGGGACTGAGGTCTCTGGTATAACATTAGGCAAGAATGAGGGATGGAAACCGTAGTTGGCCCAGAAAGGTGACTGATTGGTGGAAGCATGGATTGAGTTGTTGTATGCAAACTCCGCACACGGGAGTAGCAAGGACCAGTCGTCCTGGGAGAAGGAGCAGAAGCAACGTAAGTACAGTTCTAAAGTTTGATTAGTTCTTTCGGTTTGACCGTTGCTTTGAGGATGGTAAGCTGAAGATAGGCACACTTTAATGGAAAGCATTTTGCAGAGCTCCTTTCAGAACTTAGAGGTGAATTGCACCCCTCTGTCGGACACAATGTTGCTCGGTAGGCCGTGAAGTCTGACTATCTCCTTTATGAAGATCTTCGCCATGTCAGCTGCAGATGGTGTACCCATCATGGGCAAGAAATGCGCCAGGGCAGTTTTAATAGCCAAGAGCTCTCGATCTCCCACATCATAATTCCTTTCAGACGGACTCATCTTCCACGAGGAGAAGGCCACAGGATGGAGTAACGACTTAGGACCCTGACGTTAGGATAAGACTGCCCCTGTGGCAACTTCAGAGGCGTCAACCTCTAAGATGTAAGGGAGGACCGGATCAGGATGTTGCAGGATAGGTGCGGAGGTAAAGAGGGATTTGAGCTTATCAAAAGCTGATTGGGCTTCTGAAGACCACAGGAACTGAGTATGTAAACGGGTAACTTGGGTGATTGGTGAGATGATGGAGGAAAAGTTCTTTATAAACCTCCTATAAAAGTTTGCAAACCCCACAAATCTTTGTACTCCCTTTTTATCCGATGGAGTTGGCCAGTCCAAGATTGCCTGTACCTTTTGCAGGTCCATAGCAACACCACCAGTGGAGATAATTAGCCCCAGGAATTGTATTGACTCCTTTTCTAAATCACACTTCTCTGCTTTTACATAGAGTTTGTGCTTACGTAGAGTGTGCAGAACTGTCCTTACATGTGTACGGTGGAGCTCCAGGGTGGTTGAAAATATTAGGATATCATCCAGGTAGATGATGACGAAGTAATCCAGAAATTCTCGAAAGATATCATTTACGAAATGTTGGAATGTGGCCGGGGCGTTGCACAATCCAAATGGCATCACTAAGTACTCGAAATGTCCAAAGCGAGTTCTAAATGCTGTCTTCCATTCGTCACCCTCTCGGATGTGAACGAAATTGTAGGCTCCTCGAAGGTCAAGCTTAGTAAATATTCGGGCAGTACGGAGTCTCTGGAAAAGTTCCGGAACTAGAGGAAGAGGGTAACGGTTTTTATAGTGATTTTATTGAGCTCCCTGTAATCCACACATGGTCTTAGGGATTTGTCCCTTTTTTCGACAAAAAAGATTCCGGCTCCAGCAGGAGAAGAGGAGGAATGGATGAAGCCTTTCTCCAGGTTTTCATCAATGTATTGTCGCAGTGTTCCTAGTTCTATCTCCGAGAGGAGGAATATGCGACCGAATGGGATTTTGGCTCCTGGGAGTAATTCAATTGGACAATCGTATGACCGGTGTGGTGGCAGGACATCAGCCTTTTTCTTGTCAAAGAAGTCTGAAAACTCCTGGTAGGCCGGTGGAATACTCTGGTTGTTGACAGGTACAGGTTGAACTGACAGGCAACTGGCTACATTACTGGTTTCAGGGGCAAGTGTTAGAATATCAGAATTTATGAATGGTTGAGTTCTTGTGATAATTGAATTATATATATAAATATATATATATAAATATATATATATCTTCTATGTATGGAAAAGGTGAAGTTATATAGGTTTTTATATTCATAAGTTTATGCTGGTATAGGCTTTGTATGCATTGCTTGGGAGAGATTCATCTCACAAATGGATACAATTTAGTGTAGACCATTTCACCTCCCCCATCGTAAGAAGATTAGATTACAGTCTTTCCAAAGACACAAAGTTTCAGTATGTTAAGAATAAGCTGTTTCTTTACACTACTATATTTCTTGATTAGGGTATTAATAAGAACACTGCATTTTACATATATGTATACTGATATGTAGGATTTTATATGTTTAAAAGAAATGTATATATTGTAAGTTAAATGATTCTTAAATGATAGCTTTTTCACATAGTTCATAGCCCCGCCCTTAGGAATGTTGGAAGGAGTAATTCAAATTTCCCAGTCTTTTCTATGGGACTATAACGAACCGTTTTTAAGTCAGCCTCTTTGGGAAAGGTGGGGGTTAATTGTAGGAGTACAGACAGGCTGTGGGGAGAGGGACACTTGCACTGCAGCTCTCCATCAACACAGACACACAGACACAAATCTCAAGACATACACACAAACATATCTGATTTAAACTTCATTTTAAGAATAATCTATTTTTGTATTCTACATTTTGACATTGTTTTTGTAACATTTTGCTAATTGATCATTAAATCAATTTTGGAGGTTTTACACGAGAACTTAACGGATTTTTCTTGGAACTTTTCTCATCAATATGAATTATTGAAATATAGTTATTAATACAGTAAATAACTTGATTATTACAGCAAGACAGTGCTGTAGGCAATAAGGTGAAGTGAATGAAATTTCTTTCCTGATCCAGTTGATCTGGGGGTTGTGGGCTTGGAGCCATGGGGTACCCAAGATGACGGGGAACATAGGTGAGCTTAGAATGTCGAAACGTATGAATTCCTGATGACCATCAGGAGTAGTAACCAAAAGAGGAACGGTCTCTTGTGTCACAGGACCGGAACTAGGCAGGGTGCCATCAGCCAGGAGAACTTCCAATCTACGTTTCTTGGGAAGTAGGGCCAGGCCGAGCTTTACTGCTAAGTCCAAGTCCAAGAAACAACTGCATGCCCCGGAGTCGACTATGGCCTGAAGCTGAACACCCTTGTCGGCCAACTGTAGCGTGATGGAAAGGATAAGGTGAGAAGTGGAAGTTCCGGACATCTGGAAGTACACTGGAGAGTTCCTGGCTACCTTGCTGGGCCTTATGGGGCAGTTGCTCAGGAAATGTCCCTTTCGGCCACAATAGAGACAGAGATTGGCTTGACGCCGACGCTGTTTTTCCTCAGGAGTCAGTGCAGATCGCACCAAGCCAACGGGCATAGCGCCGATCTCTGGTACCAGCACTTTAGGAGTCTGAGAACGTTCAGCCTGGCACTCCCGAAGGTGTCTATCCAACTGGATGGATAGTTGAATGAGCCCCTCGAGGGTAGCAGGGATGCCGACCCTGGCCAACTCGTCCTTAAGATATTCAGAAAGCCCCAGGCGAAACTGGTATTTCAACGCAGCCTCATTCCAGTCTGTATTGGCAGACCACCGGCGGAAGTCCACAGTATAGTCTTCCACCGGGCGCCGTTTCTGTTGAAGAGAATGCAGAGTGGCCTCAGCGGTGGCTGTACGCTGGGGGTCTTCATACAATTGCGACAAGGCCTTAAAGAACGTTTCCACTGAACTAGTAGCTGGGTCCTTCCGTTCCCATAACCTGTGGGCCCATGCCTGGGGTTCATTGGTCAGCAGGGAGATAAGAAAGCCAACTTTGACAGTCTCAGTGGAAAAGGTACGGGGTTGCAGAGCCAGATATAACAGACAGGCATTCTTGAAGGATCTGAATTTCTGCCGATCTCCAGAGAAACGTTCAGGGGTAGGTACCCGTGGTTCTGGGGGCAAAGTCAGTACTGAAGAGGCCGTAGCAGGGAGATTGGTGGAGGAAGAATAAAATGTTGGAGTTTTCCTTCTAATTGAAGGTATCTTTCCTGAAGAACTTGGACCACTCGTGTAAGGGCAGCGGCCTGTTGGCATAAAGTCTCTATTGGGGACGCACCTCCGCCGGCCTCAGTCATGGCTGGATTATACTGTCAAGAGTCCTGGATGTGAGGCCGGATTGCAGAGGGGGCGCCCCTTGCGGCTAAGTGCAGCGTAACCCTGGGAGTGAGACAAGGAGTATGGTGCCCAAAGGTGCACGGGTTGCCAGAGCGCTGTTGCTGAGTAGCAGATAGCAGGGAGCTGCTGGGGTGCGCTGGTAAGGTTGAAGGGCAACCGTGCAAAGAGGGATTCCAGGTATGGAGCCGTGGAGCAACCAGGAGCAGGGTTAGAGCCAGGCCAATGGTCATTCAGCACAGGAATCAGTCCAAGGTGAGGTACAGAAGGATAATCAGGAACAGAGAAGGTAGCTGAGCCAGGGGTCAAACACAGGAGGACGATCAAGGTACAGATGCGGAGCTGAAGAATAGTCAGGTCCAAGCCGGGGTCAATGCAGGCGGAATACTGGAGCAGTCAGGCAAGCCGAGTAGTAACAGGAAGCAGGTATCACAACAGGAACAAGGAACACAGGAAGCTGATGATAATCCAGCAACCAGCATGCACCAGCAGCAGGCTTAAATAGGCAGAAGGGCGCCACCATGAGGAATACTGGCAGAATTACCCATCCTACGGTTATCACCCTGACAGGAACGTTTGATCTTAGAAAACATGCTGGTGGAAACTCTTGGAACTCTAGTTTGTAGCCTAGGGCTACTACAGAGAGGACCCACTTGTCTTGGATTTCCTCTTGCCAAGTTTCTGAAAACCACCGCAGTCTTCCCCCCACTCGATCGAGCGGGGGCGCTCCTTCACAAGGAAGCCTTGGGACTCTGTTTTGTGGACTTCTGACTCCAGGGCATTTTGTAGCTTATAGGCTTATCCTTTGCTCCTAGCGGTGGAGGCCGTCAAGACTGCCTGGAGGCTGTTGCCGCTGTTACCGCACCAGCTACAGCAAATGAGGCCTTAAGTACTTAAAGCGGAGTTCCACCCTAAAGTGGAACTTCCGCTCATCGGATTCCTCCCCCCCTCCGGTGTCACAATTGGCACCTTTCAGGGGGGAGGGGGGTGCAGATACCTGTATAATACAGGTATCTGCACCCACTTCCGGGTACAGCTAGCCGCAGCTAGCCGCAGACTCCCCGCCCACCCCCGTTGTGTTGTGGGAAATACACAGTTCCCACAACACAACGGGGACCATTGAGAAAGCGCAGCGCGACTCGCGCATGCGCAGTAGGGAACCGGGCAGTGAAGCGCAACGCTTCACTTCCTGATTCCCTCAGTGTGAATGGCGGCGGCAGCACCCGAGGATCGAGGGACGGCTCGGTCTCGGGTGCCGACATCACTGGACCCCGGGACAGGTGAGTGTCCTTATGTTAAAAGTCAGCAGCTGCAGTATTTGCAGCTGCTGACATCTAATTTTTTTTTTTTAAGTGAAACACCGCTTTAAGTAGAGATTCCAACTTCTTATCAGCTGGATCACTAAATACTTGTACATTGTCCACTTGGACAAGTTAAACTCCTGTTCACAGAGGAGATAGCCACATCTACTGCTGGAAAATCCCATCTCTGAGAACTTTTTCTCCATAGGATAAAGAATTAAAAATCTTTTAGGAGGAGAAAACTCCTTATCTGAGTGATCCCAATCAGCATAAATCAGTTGCTCCAGTAATGGGTGCATAGGGGAAGCACGAAAACCCTTTGGGGGTTTTAGCGAACCCAAGGAGGGGAAGGAAACATCCTCCACCTCTGCAGGAAACAACTTATATCCAGAATGAACCAAGTCTGTAAGGGATTGGATTAGCAATTTCTGCGATTGCAAAATTGAGAAAGGTTCTTCAGAGGCTGATTCCTCCGAAGAGGAGTCACCTGGGTCTCCTTTTCTCAAAGATACCCCAATATCATCTGCCCTTTGTTGCTCCAATACTGGAAGGTCAAGGGCAGGAGAAGGGGGGTCTTCTGCGTTTCCTCACCTCCTGGGAGGAAGACGCTAATATCTTGGCTATTTTCCCTTCCAAACCAGCCATAGCCAAAGCCAAATCGTCCTTAGTGACGTATGCAGAGGCTGGGATGTTGGAGGTAGCCACCATGCCTGTGAGACAAAATGGCTCAGATTCGCCGGATGCTCCAGGTCTTTCAGGGGAGGATGGAACTGCGGGCATGCGACTAGGAGCCTCAGGCTCTGACTGCAGCAACTTTGCACTCCCCCTTGATGAATTACCCATCCTGGGGAAAGACATACTAAACTAAACATACTAAACAAAGTGCATCTATGCCGAGCTTTAGTCTAGCAGTTACATAACATGCTGCTATAAATGCTCAGTCTCAATACTGAGTAAAACATGCCCCTTAAAAATGCCTTTATCCACACACCCATACAGCTTGCATACCACTTGTATGCTCTATGTCCCTCTGTCAGCCAACCAGACATTTCCAGAGTGTAAAGCTTTTAAGCAGTGAGCCTTGTGCTCCACGTGCACACCGGCTGCGTTAAAGCCACCCCCTCCGCGGACTTAGGCCACTCCCCTTTTTTAAAGGATCCTTTCCTGCGCTCTGCGTGGAGATAGCCAGCCCTGTAGTGAGGGCAGATCGGGGGGGGGGGGGGGCGGGGGGTCTTCAGCAGGGGGGAACCTGACCTCTCTGATGGTGGATGGTCCCCCCAAACCCCTACTGATGGCTGACAGAGCAGGAGAAATAGCAATGCTGCCGCAGGAATATACACATTCCCTGTCTTTCTGACTTACCTGATCCCCGCTGCAGGACTGCTGGAAATTATTACAGACAGATTCAGCCTTCACCCATCACTGTGGACCATGTCATGCCAGACCTTCAAGGACCGGGTCACGTTTCACGGGTCCACTCCCTTGGACCTGTACAGCACCACTGCACGAAAACTCTTTGGCTGTATTAACATGACCAAGGTGCTGGATCCCAGGGTCCAGCTCTCAAAAGAGAAGCATTACAGGCAAAAACCTAGTTTCTTCTTGTACGAGGCCCGGGTACCATCCATTTGGCTTTCAAGTACTTTAGATGGATCCGTTTGCACAACCCATTGATCCTGTCAGGGATTACTTAGCGGAGCTCTCTTAGCACTTCATCAAGCGTGACCAACACCTTAGACACTGGCTAAAAAACTGATATACTCCCGGTATGGGAGGGGTTATATAGGGAGGGGCACTTCCTGTTTCCTTTTTGGTTATACCAGTGTCTATTCACCTAAAGGTGGCCTATAACCAACATAGTTTTTACTATTGTGCTCTGTGTCCTGTGACAAAGAAATTGCCTTTATGTACAGTCACAGGGATTACTGTATGATACTTGTGAGCCAGGGAGTGGAGTGATGGGGAAATAGTATATTTCATATTTCCTTATTATTGTTGGCTCACAATATCTAATAATGAATTCTAAACCTGACTAAGGGGCCATACAAGACATATAAGAATGGTCACTTCATGCTAAAGGAATGCTATTACAAACTGGGAGTTGGCCAGGGGTTGGCTACTCCTTACACACAAGTCTATTTACTACAGTTATACCTTTGAACATTAAGTCTTACATCAGAGGTGCCATTAGGCATGTGTCTGAACCTGGTCATTGACCACACCATCGTGGGGGGACTCTGTGGTGAAACAGCATCTTTAGTTAAGTATTCTTGTTATATTTTCAAACATTATTATTATCTGTGTCTGTCATTACTTTTATTAAATTTAAAGAATGGGAGCACCACACCAGCTTGTACAGACTTTTAAAAAGATTTTTATTTTGTACCAGCCAACGCATTTCGGGGGCTCAGCACTCCCACTTCATCAGGGCTAAAAACAGGTGTTTTGTGTGATGTGTGTTTTTTACTGTACGTTTTGCAGTATTTGCCCCTCCTTTTTCGCATGGCAAAATGTGTGTTTGCTTCTGTGTTTGGTGTGCTGTTAACAATTAATGGCACTGAAAGTGAAACTAGTAATTTTAGGTGCATAAACATGGCCATACACTATGCAATCTGATTGTATATTGTGTATTTAGTGAGAAGGGTGATCACTGATCGATTGCATTTTTATTTAAAAAGCGTGTACCTGGGAGTGGGAGGGTGGATGATGCAGGGTGTGTGCTAATGAGGTCAGCTGGTCAACTCCTTCCTGTGTCATGACCTAAAGTCTGATCAGGAAGAAGACATTACTAATGGAAACGTCTGGAAACATGGATTAGGATAAGAAAAGTAAGTGACTGTGGATTTAATGGAAAGCTTTGATATTTTTGCAAAAAAAGTACATGAATGCTATATTAATGCATAGGGGAGCTGGAATTTAGAAAAAAAAAAGTGTACAAAAGGTCAACTTACCCTTTAAATTTCAAAATAGTTAGGGCTCATTTACACTTGCTTCGCCTTCAACAAGGCTTCGGACAGGCTTTGGTAAAGCTCTCTGAACACTAGTCAAAGCTCCTGTCACTAAATAAAATGGTTAGCTTACAGTCCCGTTTACATCTTGCCTTTGCTTTGCTTCAAAAATTATACCCCATGTAGCTTTATTTAGTGGTGCTTCGAAGCGTCTTCAAAGCCTCCATAGAGGCTTGAAGCCCTCATCAAGCCCTCATCAAAGCCCCATGAAGCCTCACCGAAGCCCCACCAAAGCCTCATCGAAGCACCAAGCAAAAGCAAGGTGTAAACAGTACTGTAAGCTAACTATTTTATTTAGTGACCGGAGTTTTGACTGGCGTTCAGAGAGCTTTAACAAAGCGTGCCCGAATCCATGTTTTGAAGCAAGTGTAAACTAGCCGCTACTGATGTATATTTTATATAAAATATACATCAGTAGCGGCTAGTTTACACTTGCTTCAAAACATGGATATTATGGTATTATGAGGTATTATGCTTTCATAAACTTGTATGATACATTTACAATAGATTCAGATGAACCCCCTGTGGTATACAAACAATGTGGAAAGGCCAATGCCCCGTACACACAAGCGGAAATTCCTCCAGCAAAAGTCCGATGTGAGCTTTTGGTTTGAAATTCCGACCGTGTGTATATGCTCCATCAGACTTTTGCTGGCGGAATTTCCGCCAGCAATAGATTGAGAACAGATTCTCTTTTTTTTCTTCTGAAAAAGTTGCTATCGGAAATTCCGTTCGTCTGCATGCAATGACGCGCAAAAAACCACGCATGCTCGGAAATAATTTGACGCATGCTCGGAAGCATTGAACTTCATTTTCTCGGCTCGTCGTAGTGTTGTACGTCACCGCATTCTTGACGGTCGAAAGTTCAGAGAACTTTTGTGTGACCGTGTGTATGCAAGCCAAGCTTGAGCGGAATTCCGTGAGAAAAACCATCCAAGATTTTTCCAAACGGAAATTCCGCTTGTGTGTACAGGGCATAAGTGTAAACAATAATTCTTTCTATTAAATTTAAAATGTAAATTGAGTAATATCTAAATATGCATGGGTGGGGGTGAGCACTCACCATAATGAATTGCACATTATAGTACACATTACCTCCCAATGTGCAGCAATGACTGGTCCAGGATCCTATCAGCAATTCATCCCAGGCTTCTGCCATCACAGCCAATACTTCTTTTGGGTCCCATGGCAATCTTCTTCGACCACTGGAAGGCCACTGATAATTTAATCCCTGTCAGCTGACTATATTCTCGATATGTCAAGAATGAGTGGGGCTTTACATTGACTGCTTGCAGTCAGTGTACAGAAAAGCCAAAAAAATCACCAGTTCTACTTTATATAGATCTCCAGTTTTGTATGAACTTGTGTGTTGTATAACTAGAGGAGAGCAGACAGGTATTATGGGGTTTTGGAACCAGATGTCTTCCTAAGATTCCAAGCACAATGTAGTTTTGTTTAGGCTGGTATCTAACTTCCTGGAATAATCACCGTCATAACATTATTTAGCTTTACAAAGATATATGGCTTTTGAAGGGTAAGCACTATCAATATCAAATTACAATTAGGAGATTTATTTATTTATTACAGGTACTTATATAGAGCTGTCAATTTACGCAGCGTTTTACATATACACTTACCAGCCTCTTTATTAGGTAAACCTGTTCAATTTTTTGGTAACACAAATTTCTAATCAGCCAATCACATGGCAGCAACTCAGTGCATTTAGGCATCTGGACGTGGTGAAGAAGACTTTCATCAGAATGGGGAAAAAAGGGGATTTAAGTGACTTTGAGCCTAGGTTCACATTGGTACAATTTGGCATGTAATTTAATATGTCAAATTGCATGCCAAATCGGCGGCTAATGCCGGCAATGGCACCATCCGAATCAGTGTGGCGCGGACTTTGCGCCGCTGCACTCATTCCCAAAAGTAGTTCCTGTACTACTTTTGGCGACTTCGTTCAGCTGAACTCACATGATTTCTAACCTGTAGCAATGTGAACCTAGGCTGAATGTGGCATGGTTGTTGGTGCCAGAGGAGCTGATCTGAGGCTTTCAAAAACTTTTGATCTACTGGAATTCTCACAAATAACCATCTCTAGGGTTTACAGAGAATGGCCAAAAAAGAGAAAATATCCAGTGAGCGGCAGTTGTGTGGACAAAAATGCCTTGCTGATGTCAGAGGTGAATGGGCAGATTGGTTCCAGATGATAGAAAGGCAACAGTAACTCATATAACAATGGTTGGTTGTAACAAAGGTAAGCAGAATATCATCTCTTAATGCACAAACTTTGAAGCAGATGGGCTACAGCAGCAGAAGACCACACAGGGTGCCACTCCTGTCGGCCAAGAACAGTAAACTAAGGCTACAATTTGCACACACTCACCAAAATTGGACATTAGAAGATTGGAAAAACGTTGCCTGCTCTGATCAATCTCGATTTCAGCTGTGACATTCAGATGGTAGGATCAGAATTTGGGTATAAACAACATGAAAGCATGGTGGTGGTGGTGGTATAATGGTGTTGGGGATATTTTTTGGCACACTTTGGGCCCCTTATGCTGCGTACACACGACCGGACTTTACGGCATACTTGGTCCGGCAGACCAGAGTCCGTCGGACAATTTGATCGTGTGTGTTCTTCAGCAGACTTTTTTTCCCCAAAAGTTCAACGGATCTAGAAATGAAACATGTTTAAATAATGTTAATGTTAATTAATGTTCAAATCTTTCCGACGGACTCGAGTCCGGTCGAAAAGTCCACTCGTCTGTATGCTAGTTCGACGGACAAAAAGCCACGCTAGGGCAGCTATTGGCTACTGGCTATGAACTTCCTTGTTTTAGTCCGGTTGTATGTCATTACGTACGAATCCGTCGGACTTTGGTTGATCGTGTGTAGGCAAGTCCGTTCATTCAGAAAGTCCGTCGTAAAGTCCGTCGAAAAGTCCGCCGGACAAAGTCTGCCGTAAAGTCCACTTGTGTGTACATGGCATTAGTACCAGCTGAGCATTGTTTAAATGCCACGGCCTACCTGATTATTGTTGCTGACCATGTCCATCCCTTTATGACTACAGTGTACCCATCTTCTGATGGCTCCTTCCAGCAGGATAATGCACCATGTCACAAAGATCAAATCTCTCCACTGGTTTCTTGAACATGACAATGAGGTCACTGTACTCCAATGGCGTCCACAGTCACCAGATCTAAATCCAGTAGAGCACCTTTGGGATGTGGTGGAACAGGAGATTCGCATCATGGATGTGCAACCGAAAAATCTTCAGCAACTGCGTGACGCTATCATGTCAATATGGACCAAAATCTCTGAGGAATGTTTCCAACACTGTGTTGAATCTATGCCATGAAGAATTAAGGCAGTTCTGAAGACAAAAGGGGGTCCAAACCGGTACTACCCTGTTTCCCCGAAAATAAGACCTAGCGTGATTGTCAGTGATGGCTGCAATATAAGCCCTACCCCCCAAATAAGCCCTAGTTAAAGTCCTTGTAGGTCTTATTTTCAGGGTAGGGCTTATTTTCGGGGAAACAGGGTAGGGCTTATTTGGCGGGTAGGGCTTATATTGCAGCCATCACTGACAATCACGCTAGGTCTTATTTTGGGGGAAACAGGGTAGCAAGGTGTACCTAATAAAGTGGCCGGAGAGTGTATATAATATAATATAAGATAGGAATTTTTCTTTAATAAAATAAACTGGGTCATGTTTTAGCAGAGGTTTTTCCCCTTTGCCTGAATTACGTGGCGGGGTTTCAGGATACATGATACTTTTTTAGGGCTGGCCCAGCACCAATTTATGCATAGTGATGTGCGTTAAGACTCAAATTTAACATATCACTGCAATGTGATACAATGCTTGTATTGGAGCTCAAGAACACAGCTTACATCAACACATGAAAAAACACATGTTAGCATGTGCATAGATTTGAAGGACACTTTAAGGTTGAACTCAATAGACATTCGTCTTTTAAAATAATAAGTCTTTTAAGGGCTTTTTACAATGTGTCCCTAGTGGCATGCTGTGATTTTACTCAAGGGAAAGCAGCAACCTTCATATCTGCAAGTGTGTACCTAAGTAAGGTACAAAAGGAAAACACATCACTTCTGACAGTACTTTTTCCATCACAAAATAAGAGCACTTCCAAGCTAAATATAAAGGTGGGATGTAAGGTCAACAATAATTTATCTGTCAATGTGCACGGTTATTGTATTGCCAGTTTTAATGCCCCCATTTAATCTGAAAGTTCTCCTTAGCTGATAAATGACTGGATTTTGTTGGGTTTTGTCATAGCTAAGCATAGCCAAATTTGCTAAAGATCAGTCAATCTGCTTGTTATCCTGTGTTGATAATATACTGGTTGTGTTGGTAAGAGGGGGTACATATTTTTGCCTTTAGTAAATCAACCCATAAAGTGTAAAGGAAAGACTGAAATACTTGTGTTGAAAAGAATGCTGCTTCCCTTCAGCACCTGCCAGATTTTCTGCTGATTTTTGTCTTCAGATTTACCAAAACCATGTAGCACATGGTTTGACCTCATGGTTTGACCTCATATTATATGGTTTTGGTGAATCTGAAGGAAAAAAATCAGCAGAAAATCTGATAGTGTGTATGTGGCTTCAAAACCAGTGCTGAGAAAAATATGTAGGTCATCACTGCTGACTTTTCCTTCAAAAAATGCTGGTTGCATTGTTGTAGTGTTGTCAGTTCTTTGATCCAGGAATAAGTGCGTGAAGTCAGGATTTATGGTCTGCATGCTCTGCCCAATTCAGAAATACTGAAGTCACAGGATTGGCATGACAGGCAAATACCAGTTTAAGAGGTAGTCAAGCAGAAGAAGTCAGCTAAGGAAATCTTCATATATCCCTGAGTAAATGTGACCAAGAGCCTAAGGTTTTCACATATGGTCAATACAGGCATACCCCACTTTTAAGTACACAATGAGGTTTATTTACTAAAGCTGGAAAGTGCAAAATCAGGCTCACTTCTGCATAGAAACCAATGAGCTTCTAACCCCAGCTTGTTCAATTAAGCTTTGGTAATAAAACCTGGCAGCTCATTGGTTTCTATGCAGAAGTGACCCGATTTTGCACTTTCCAGCTTTAGTAAATAAACCCCATTGTGTACTTAAAAATGGGGTATGCCTGTACTAGAAAGTACAGAATTTTCCCCAGGCAAAGTGTTTCAGTTTTTCTTTTACTCTCTAGATATCCATCCCAGTGAAACTGATAACTCAACGTAAAGCCGTCAGAACCCTAAAAGCCCAATTAAGCCAATCTACCACTGGCAATCTATCCAAAGCTATAGTGATTAAAAAAAAACTTTATAACGTATACTCATGTTAATGTCTTGTCCGCATTGAAAGAATAATTACAGTGTATGCCCAACTAAAGAATTTTCAAACACAAATGCAAGCAGATTCTTTTGGGTTTAATAGACATGAAAAAATAAAACCTTTTCACAGATACACAATGGAGAAGCCACAAGCATCTAGTAAACAGTAACATTATATAATGAGGTGATGTGTAGTTCATACCCACTGAGTCAAAGTATAGGATCAGTGGAATTATATGCAAACATTGCATTATTTGTGAAATATCCTACTGCATGAAACCAAGTAGAATAATGTGAAGCTTAGTACAGCCAAGTGATAGTTCACACACAGGTGTCCCTGTATTGTATTTAAATGACTGAGGATTATAACCCATGTGTTCCACTGAGACTTGAGAAGTTTCATGGTTTTAATGACCAGATCTAATACTACCTAACGGTGCTACACAAGGACTACACTTACCACAATGCACTGCTTGACAGTCTGAGTACATGGTTGAGCAGACAGTACATATCACAGGTGCGAAGCTGTCAATAGTTCAAATGTGTTTTGTGCTGAAATCTCAAGCCATCCTTTACTGATCCACATCTTTTCCAGTAGATCATCTATGATGGCTGCCTCCTGAGTAAAACTCCTTGTGTCCTTCATATCAGCACACAGATTGTGTGTAACAGTGGGAGAAACAGCAGATGTCACAGTGTGAGGTAGGTGTGGAGGGAGTAGACAACAGGTCTATCGACACAACAGCACATAGCCCCATCCCTCTCATTGAATGGCATGTGCACACTGGCTTTCTTTACCTAGAACATGCTTATGCAGCCTTGTAAATCCTACACATGGCTACTGGCTGAACATGTTGGGTAAGACTGGACACTGAATGACAAATCTGCAGGCCTCTAGTAAAATTTGGGTAAGTGGTAAATTGGCATGATGTCCCAATCAGGCATACCTAGAGTACCTTCTGTACAGCTGGTTTTGTCTGCTGCTGAACTGTGCAGATTTTCAGCATGCACTTTACAAAGCCAATATTGTTTCAATCATTATGCAAGACTCTGGACACCATACTAACAGGTGTTGTCTGAATAGGACTTCAGGGAGAAAGGTAAATGTAATGACATTATTCCACAGGCTCTCCTAGGCCTTGTGTCCTATAGTAGTGGTATGGTCCTCAAAGGTCGCAGTAGGGTGCCAAATGACAGTCCTCAGGTTGCATATAGCTATTCTAGGGCTTCAAAGCATTTATGACCCTTTGTCTCTAAGAAATATTCATATTACTTCTCCCACAAACTGGCAATAGCACTCTCTTTGCAGTACATGTAATACATAGGAGGAAAAGAAACATATTTACCCTGACATAGGCTACTTGCCTAAACGTGAGAACGGCATAACTCACTAAAACAATGTAAAACTTAACTGGTTCACGCTATGTGGCACTGAGTTTCTAACTGAATTAGAATCTCTAATATAAATCTCTATGTGGGTGTGCTGGCGATTAAGGCATGGTTTTCATTTTTCTCTTTTCGAGTATCCTGTGTTTTATGGATCCCCTGATGTATCTTTGGGAGGTTGAGGTCTGTCATTGCTGGATCATTTAAAATGTCACAATGAATTTAGTTCATGCAGCAAGCGTCAAACAGTATCTCTGTATAAACCCTTTTTTTCCTGCTACATTTTCGGGCATTGAAGGACAGGTGATGTCTTTAAAATGATTGTATGGTATCCCAGTGTAGCCTGGCAGAACACCATGTGACGTTTACTCTTTCTAGTCTCAAAAGCATGATGCCAGCGTGAATTGTGTTCCATACAGTGCAAAAGAGGAAGATTGATGGGGCAATAAGACCCCTCCCAGGATAGGGACCCCCATGACAGCAGACGGTCAGATGTGTGGTGAAGTAAAGCTGACACTGCATTCAGCACCAGCAACATCAACACACAGCATATTTTATAAGTATACACATGTGCAGCATATTGGTTTTATCACTTAGAACACAGTCACAGACAGCGTATTCTCATAAAGCACAGTCATCTCAGATTGAACACACATACAAACAGCTACCACACTTGCATTACCTTCTCAGCACATTCATACAGTACTTTGCATACATACACTTTCATACAGCAATCTGTTATAGTAACTTCTATGATGCATGTGACATCACATAACCTCTTTTTGATGCTCTGATGCTTCTGATAACCAGGGACCTAACAGTGGAGCATGCACCGGGTGCCAGTGTCATAGTACCAGTAAGGTTTTGGGGGTTGTACCCATCACTCTTTAACCACTTCAGCCCCGGAAGAATTTACCCCTTCCTGACCAGAGCACTTTTTGCGATTCGGCACTGCGTCGCTTTAACTGACAATTGCGCGGTCGTGCGACGTGGCTCCCAAACAAAATTGACGTCCTTTTTTTTTCTCACAAATAGAGCTTTCTTTTGGTGGTATTTGATCACCTCTGCAGTTTTTATTTTTTTGCGCTATAAACAAAAAAATAGCGACAATTTTGAAAAAAATGCATTATTTTTTACTTTTTGTTATAATAAATATCCCCAAAAAATATTTTTTAAAAAAATGTTTTTCCTCAGTTTAGACCGATACGTATTGTTCTACATATTTTTGGTTAAAAAAAAATCACAATAAGCATTTATTGATTGGTTTGCGCAAAAGTTATAGCGTCTACAAAATAGGGGATAGTTTTTATGGCATTTTTATTGATTATTTTTTTTTTACTAGTAATGGTGGCGATTTTTATCGTGACTGCGACATTATGGCGGACACATCGGACAATTTTGACACATTTTTGGGACCATTGGCATTAATACAGCGATCAATGCTAAAAAATTGCATTGATTACTGTAAAAATGTCACTGGCAGTGAAGAGGTTAACCACTAGGTGGCGCTGTAGAGGTTAAGTGTGTCCTAGGGAGTGTTTCTAACTTTGGGGGGGAGGGGCTGTGTGTTACACTACACTGATCGCCGCTCCCGATCACAGGGAGCAGAGATCAGTGACAATGTCACTAGGCAGAACGGGGAGATACTTGTTTACATTAGCCTCTCCCCGTTCTTCCTCACTGTGAGACAATTGCAGGTATCCCCGCGGACATCGGGTCCACGGGACCCACAAATGCGGTCATGGAGCTCCCGGGCCCGCGAGCCGCCTCTTAAAGGGCAACGTACAGGTACGGTAATCTGCCTGTACGTGCCCTTCTGCCGCAGTATATCTGTGTGAGGTGGTCGGGAAGCAGTTAAATACCAGCTATGACTCTGTAAGGAATAGAAAATCATTACTACATTTTTTCCTGCTTCAGTTGTCTGTTCAGTTTCCAACAATTTTATTTTAAAGGACAAGCCTTTACTTCTTCTTTAGTAAAAAGTGAAAGCCCAAAGGCTGGATCGCACAATGACAGGATCTGAATAGCTCTAGGTTGCTAGTTACCACATAGTCAATGTAATATTATCAGCGCACAAACAGACTGCATATGTACAGAGCATGTTCTATGTGCCTGGGCTCAAATCATGTTCCAAGTACATCTTTTTTTTGGACATACACACAAAGTCACCATTCATTCAGTGTTATACTAGTGATAATCCTTACACACTTCTGAATACAATTTAAAATACCCATGTCAGTTCACATTCGCATGTGTCATTCATTGCTAAAACACTGCTTTACATGTTAGCGCAGCTAATAAAGTAGGGGTCTCATAAAAGGCATATTAATGGTTAAATGTTCTGGCACTTGATTTGCTTTGTGATAACAAAGCGCTCTATTCACACAATCCATATCAATGTTTCTATGTGGGTTTCAACCATACCACAAAACAAACATTTTGGGAAGTGTCCTTCCATTGATAGTCTAATAGGATTATTAATTATGATCTGTCAGGTCCACTAGGCAGAATAAGGAAAAGTAGTAACCAAGAAAGCATTTTGTACTAAGCTCTCATTTTAAGTAATAAAGCTAAACTATATTAACCATCAGCAACCAATCAGAACTTTTCTTTCATTGTACAGATTGACATAAACTGATAAAAATCGTGGGGGTGTTATAGGCAATTAAACAGTGTATGCAGTGACTTAATACCCTCACAGCTCAATAGCTGTATATACCTGCACATAGTGAATTATCAATTCTTTTACTTCCTTGACCCTATGGGAGTCTTATAAAAATAGCCATATCATCTTTAAAGACTTCTAAGGTATGTAATTATACTTAGTTTTGTAGATAAAAATATTATAGGTGAATAAGCCAAAACGATTGAATTTAACCCAATGATGTTGCTTTTCATGCTATAAGAGATAATTACTTTCTCTATTTGGCACTTAATTTAGTGAACTGCTTCTATCTTTGGTCATAATTATGCTACGTCATCATGATAAAAACAAACTTTTACAAATCCTGTCTGTCACTAACAGATCACATCCACTTTTGTACCATCTATTACATCGTATCACCCATCATACAAACATAACAAATCATATAAAATGTATCATTACATTCATTACCAGTATCTCATACACTTTAACTTAAGATTTAAAGGAAACCTTTTTTGGGAGAACTGCAAAGGTTGCCATTGCTGACCTCCTTCTGAAAATGCTGGTTTCATATTGATTCACTGACATCTGTACTTTCTGGGTTCTAACCTGGAACAACCATGCAGATTAGAAAGTCTTATGGGGCATACACACGGTCAGACTTTTCGTCTACAAAAGTCCAACGGACGCCGACGGACTAAAGCTGGCTGGTAATCCGATCGTGTGTGGGCTTCCCCGGACTTTCAGCTGACTTTTTCAGCCTCAAATCCGACGGACTTTAGATTTGAAACATGCTTCAAATCTTTACGTCGTAACTACGACGGACCCCGAAATCCGCTCGTCTGTGTGCTAGTCCGACGGACAAAAACCCATGCTAGGGCAGCTATTGGCTACTGGCTATGAACTTCCTTATTTTAGTCTGGTGTACGTCATCGCGTACGAATCCATCGGACTTTTGTGTGGTCGTGTGTAGGCAAGTCCGTTCGTTAGAAAGTCTGCCACAAGTCCGCCGCAAGTCTGCCGAAAGTCCACCGGAAGTCTGTCGGACAGGCTGTCGGACTTTTGTAGACGAAAAGTCCAACCGTGTGTATGCCCCATTAGTGAAGATAAAAGCAATCTGCATGCGTAATGGTCAACACCTCAGAAAGTTCAGAAGCTACTAATTTACCATGGCAGTCAGGGAACTATCATACATTTTCTAAAGGAGAGGTAAGCAATGGAAACTTCAAAACGTACTCACTACATGATTCCCCTAATGTAGAACTCCAGTTATTTCTTAAATTCATTTGGATAGAATAGGAAATGGTTTTAAAATTGTATTTATACTGCTGAGTCACCATTAAGAAAATCTCCCCTGACTTCCTGGTTTGTTATTGAATCAATCCAATAGGAGACATGACAAAAATAAGTGCACCTTTATTGGGTGAGTGGGTAAAGTGTATAACCTCTGTGACAGTGTTGCAATGTATGTCTCTGGTGGGGAAAATGTTTTTCTTTCCAATATGTCAACCAGAACAGGAAGTGAGGGAAATCTACTAAAAGGTGAACAGCAGTGAAACCTGCCAGTGGGTCTAACCCTTACTTACAAATCAAAGAAAAAAGAAAACTTTTGCTAGAGTTCTACTTGAATTGTTTTGTTTATCCAAATTAATGTGTAACAGGTTGAATAACCCTCTTCTTATATCTTTTGAGGATTCTGCTTCTTAATTGCCACAGCTATTCCAAAGGGTCTCACATTCTTTGCTGCATTTTTACATAAGTGACTTTATACTATGAAATGCAGCATAAGCAAGATTCAATAGGTTAGAGTAGAGCTGGTAACATAATTGATCGTGTCTTTACAAGCTGACAGAACTAAGAACCTAAGTGACCTTCACTTAGTAAATGCAGACCTTGAAACTTTAGAGATCAAACCACTGGAGTTTCTAAGAGATACAAGACAGGGGATGATTCAACCTACCAACAATTCCCATAAATGAATTATCCATTTTGGTAAAATTACCATTTAAAGTTAACCTCATGTATATGCAGAACAAGCAGCCATACTAATTTGTGCATCTAGATTTTCACCACACATCACAGTATTTTCCTGGGTTCATTGGGGTCCCTTTGGGACAATTGAAATGTTCAGCAAAGTCTTTTGAGTTTGACAAGGTTCCAATCACTCTGAACTTTGCAGGACTGTGGGGATCCGTGACTAATCCTTCATGGCTACTCTCCGGAGTCCGTACAGAGCACCATACCTGCAAAAAAGATTGCAGAGAAAGCTCAGTGCCAACATGAATGTTCAAGCAAATCTAGGAACAATTTATGTCATTTGGGACAGTATCCGTAGGCCAGTTCTTTCTCTTTTTACCTGTGCGAATCCTACAAAAAAGAGTTGGTGGTTGGACAGCCCAACTCCAGGCAATCGTTTCTCCTCACCATGTTTTTGCAGCCAAGATTTGTAAGCCTGAAACAAAAGAATTGGCCATATGACATATAAAAGTATATCATGCTAGGCTTCAAGACCAAAACATGCTACACTAGTATTAAAAAATCGGAACAATGATTAAGATGCTACAACGTGTTACTTACATGATATGCTGCTTTCAGTCCTCCATTATCTGCTATGTTTTCCCCCAGTGTTTGTTTTCCATTGACTTTCTCTCCATTTACAGTGTAAGCATTGTACTGACTGACCATACACTCAGTACGGTTTTTAAATGCTTCCAAAGAAGAATTTTGCCACCAAGGACGCAAATTTCCATCCTCATCATATTCTCGACCTGTAATGGAACATAATAGTGGATGACTGGGCTTAAGTGTACTTCAAAAGGGAACCCATGTAAATCACTAGTACCTTGACCAACAAAAACATATAGCATCGCTACTCGTAATTCATGTTTCTATCATCTTACACAACCATTGTCTCATAGACAAATATTTCTTTGCTGCACAGGAGTAACTTGAAAAAATCCTCTATCGGTGCATGTATTAAGTGACACACTGTGCAGGTCTTGAACTAAGAGGTAAAGAAGTAAAGCTTTATACTAAACATTATTACAATTCTATTTAAGAACTAAGTCCCCATGCACCACATTTTCCCCAATATAATAAAATGCTGTGCTCCCTTTCATTAAAAAAATCCAATTCTTTAGCTGCTAACACCACTGACCTCCCCAATTTGTCCTACAGTTGGCAGGATGCACCTAGTCCCGTATGCTGGCCTCTGGAAATCCACAAATGAACATTCCCAGTCTCCCTCACCCCTTTGCATGTGCAATCTGCTTGCTCTCACAGCTCAGCGCAGCTGTTTTACAAGAGTAAAGGAGAGTGGACTGTGTATGCATGAATGAGAATGGAGGCTTAGCGTGCTCATTTGTGGACTTTCGGGGCTGTGCATCCGGCACTGGATACATGCATGCAGCCATCTGCAGGAGGGATTGGGGAGGACAGTGGTGTCAGCAGCTGAAAAGGTGGACTTTTGTTTGTGTTTTCATATATTGGGGGCAGGGTGGTGCATGTGGACTTTATTGGAAAATTAGACTCAAGGTGAACTTACTCTTTAAGTCTTTCTCTGTCTCTCAATGGGCAATACGTTTTAGTAGGTCGGTAGGTACCACATCCACCTGGGCCAGTTGGGAGCAATGAGGATCACTGAAATGTTCTCTATTTTGCGAAGCTGGTGAAGAAGTTTCAGTGGAGGAAAGGCAAAGATCAGAGTGTACTGATCCCACAGAGCCACTAGAGCATCCACTGCTTCCACAAGAGGATCCCTGTACCTGAAGGCAAACCTGTCTAGTTTGTTGTTGAACCTGTAAGCCAAGAGGTCAAAATCAGGCATTTCCTGCCTGCAAAATAGGTCCTGAAACACCTCTGGATTCAGGGATCATTCCCTGGGTCTAGGTGCTGTTCGCTGACTAAGTCTGCCTTCTAGTTGTCTATACTTCCGATTTACAACAGACTAGGCAGGATAGTGAGGTTCTGCCCAGAACTGGATCTTATCTACTTTTCTTGCCACTGCAAGGCTTCTGATAAGACTTAGGATTCTTCCCTGATAGTTGATGTATGCCACTGTCAAACCCAGATCAGATCACTCTCCACCAGGATGGCCAACACTGTGGAGACAGCACAATATCCTGAAATTCCTAAACCACAAAGTCAGAAACAACCTGGCCACTGGGGCTAAACAAATCAGTCTCTGAAGAGCTTGTCTGACATTTCCCATGTAGAGAATAAGGGGGAGCTCTGGTGGGCACCCCTGATGTAAGAGGAAGCTCTGGTGGGCACACCTGATGTAAGAGGGAGCTCTTCTGGGAACACCTGATGTAAGAGGGGGCTCTGGTGAGCACACCTGATGTAAGAGGGACCTCTCGTAGGCACGCCTGTTGTAAGAGGGACCTCTGGTAGGCACACCTGATGTAAGGGAGAGTTCTAGTGGGCACACCTGATGTAAGAGGGCGCTTTGGTGGGCACACCTGATGTAAGGGGGAGCTTTAGTAGGGACACCTGATGTAAGGGGTAGCCCTGGTAGGACACCTGATGTAGGGGGAGACCTGGTGGGGAGACATGATGTAAGGGAAGCCCTGGTGAGGACACCTGATGTAAGGGAAGCTCTGGTGAGCAGACCTGATGTAAGTGGGAGCTCTGGTGGGAACACTTGATGTAAGGGGAGACCTGGTTGGGCACCCGATGTAAGGGGGAGCTCTGGTGGGCACACCTGATGTAAGGGGGGGCTCTGGTGGGCACAGCAGTGGGCAGATGTGTCATTGATGCTGCATGGCGGAAAAGACAATACAGATGGCTTCAGCATGAAACCTACCAAGTGGAACATGTCATCACTCAGTTCTACAGGGATAACCCCTTCCACATTGGAAACCATTGAAAAAAGTAGAATCCCAAAGGCACCCAGGGACCTATTTAATTGAGGTACTAGTACTAGTACTCCTGGTAGACTAACCAGTATATTCACAAAGTAAGTCTCTAGAGACAGAAGAAGAACTGAGTCAACGGCAGCGGTTCTGGACCTGAAAAGCAATCCGTGAATAACTGTTACCAGCATAGAGTTAAAAAATCCTCCCACATTAAACCCAGTGCTCAAAGGTTACTTCCAGGCTATCCCCACAATGTCCAGTCCAGCGGGACCTGGAAGTGACACTCTGAAAGCCAGGCTGGACACTAGGGTTGCCACTTGTCTGGGACTCACCCGCACAGTCCGGGTTTTGAATCATGTGTCTGGTTTTCAGCCTGCCTGAAAACAGGAGGAGTAAGGTGGGAGCTCTGGTGGTAATACTTGATGTAAGGGGGAGCTCTGGTGGGCACACCTGATGTAAGGGGGAGCGCTGGTGAGCACACCTGATGTAAGAGGGAGCTCTGATGTACACACCTTATGTAAGGGGGAGCTCTGATGAGGACACCTGATGTAAGGGAAACCCTGGTGGGGACACATAAAGTAAGGGGAGCCCTGGGAGGGGGGCACCTGATGTAAGGTGAGCTCTGGTGGGCAGACCTGATGTAAGGCGGAGTTCTGGTGGGAGCACTTAATGTAAGAGGGAGCTCTGGTGGGCACTCCTGATGGAAGGGGGAGCTTTGGTGGGCACACCTGATGTAAGAATGAGCTCTGGTGGGGACACCTGATGTAAGGGGTAGCTCTGGTGGGCACACCTGATGTAAGAGGGAGCTCTTCTGGGAACACCTGATGTAAGAGGGGGCTCTGGTGAGCACACCTGATGTAAGAGGGACCTCTCGTAGGCACGCCTGTTGTAAGAGGGACCTCTGGTAGGCACACCTGATGTAAGGGAGAGTTCTAGTGGGCACACCTGATGTAAGAGGGCGCTTTGGTGGGCACACCTGATGTAAGGGGGAGCTTTAGTAGGGACACCTGATGTAAGGGGGAGCCCTGGTAGGACACCTGATGTAGGGGGAGACCTGGTGGGGACACATGATGTAAGGGAAGCCCTGGTGAGGACACCTAATGTAAGGGAAGCTCTGGTGGGCAGACCTGATGTAAGTGGGAGCCCTGGTGGGAACACTTGATGTAAGGGGAGACCTGGTTGGGCACCCAATGTAAGGGGGAGCTCTGGTGGGCACACCTGATGTAAGGGGGGGCTCTGGTGGGCACAGCAGTGGGCAGATGTGTCATTGATGCTGCATGGCGGAAAAGACAATACAGATGGCTTCAGCATGAAACCTACCAAGTGGAACATGTCATCACTCAGTTCTACAGGGATAACCCCTTCCACATTGGAAACCATTGAAAAAAGTAGAATCCCAAAGGCACCCAAGGACCTATTTAATTGAGGTACTAGTACTAGTACTCCTGGTAGACTAACCAGTATATTCACAAAGTAAGTCTCTAGAGACAGAAGAAGAACTGAGTCAACGGCAGCGGTTCTGGACCTGAAAAGCAATCCGTGAATAACTGTTACCAGCATAGAGTTAAAAAATCCTCCCACATTAAACCCAGTGCTCAAAGGTTACTTCCAGGCTATCCCCACAATGTCCAGTCCAGCGGGACCTGGAAGTGACACTCTGAAAGCCAGGCTGGACACTAGGGTTGCCACTTGTCTGGGACTCACCCGCACAGTCCGGGTTTTGAATCATGTGTCTGGTTTTCAGCCTGCCTGAAAACAGGAGGAGTAAGGGGGGAGCTCTGGTGGTAATACTTGATGTAAGGGGGAGCTCTGGTGGGCACACCTGATGTAAGGGGGAGCGCTGGTGAGCACACCTGATGTAAGAGGGAGCTCTGATGTACACACCTTATGTAAGGGGGAGCTCTGATGAGGACACCTGATGTAAGGGAAACCCTGGTGGGGACACATAAAGTAAGGGGAGCCCTGGGAGGGGGGGCACCTGATGTAAGGTGAGCTCTGGTGGGCAGACCTGATGTAAGGCGGAGTTCTGGTGGGAGCACTTAATGTAAGAGGGAGCTCTGGTGGGCACTCCTGATGGAAGGGGGAGCTTTGGTGGGCACACCTGATGTAAGAATGAGCTCTGGTGGGGACACCTGATGTAAGGGGTAGCTCTGGTGGGCACACTTGATGTAAGGAGAAGCTCTAGTGGCCACACCTGATGTAAGAGGGAGTTATGGTGGGGACACCTGATGTAAGGGGAGCCCTGGTGGGGAGACCTGATGTAAGGGGATCTCTGGTAGGCAGACCTGATGTAGGTGGGGAGTTCTGGCGGGAACACTTGATAGAAGAGGGAGATCTGGTGAGCACACCTGATGTAAGGGGGAGCTCTGGTGCAGACATCTGATGTAAGGGGGAGCTCTTGTGGGAACACCTGATGTAAGGGGAGCTCTGGTGAGCACACTTGATGTAAGTGGGAGCCCTGGTGGACACTCCTGATGTAAGGGGGAGCTCTGGTGGGCACTCCTGATGTAAGAGGGAGATCTGGTGGGCACACCTGATGTAAGGGGGGACTCTGATGGGGACACCAGATGTAAGGGGTATACTCTGATGGGGACACCTGATGTAAGGGGGAACTCTGGTGGTCACACCTGATGTTAGGGGGGGCTCTGGTGGGCACACCTGATGTAAGGGGGAGTTCTGGTGAGGACACCTAATGTAAGGGGAAGCTCTGATGGGCACACCTGATGTAAGGGGGAGCTCTGGTGGGCACACCTGATGTAAGGGGCAGAGGCGGCTCTCTAATTAGGCAAATTAGGTGATCGCCTAAGGCCACGCACTCACAGGGGCCTCGCGGACGCCTAATTTGCCTGTGATCAACACTGATGTCAAAATCTCATCATGGAGCAATCCCGGTCTGGTGGCAGCAAGTGCGAGGAGCGGGATTATAGAGGCCTCCAGGTGGCAGCAGCGGCTGGATGACAGCACCTGTCTCCAAGGCATGTGGGTGGCATGTCCATGTGGGACCCGCAGCTGAGCTGCTGCTTCAGCCTGCACCGCTCACCCGACCTCTCCGCACCTGCCTCCTATTTGGTTCTGTAGTCAGGGCCGGGGGGGGGGGTCGCTGAAGCTATCCAGCTGAGCTGCCCCATAATTGTGAAGAGGAAGGAGCTCTTATGCTGCCTGGCTGACCGGAGAAAAGGTGAGTGCCCATGCAGCCTCCCTGTGTGCCTGAATAGGAGGAGCAGTGGGGAGACTGAACATAGTGGAACTGATTTTTCCATATTCCTCCATGCAGCCGCTGAATGTCTGCGGGAAGGAGAGGAGACGTGATCATTCAGCGGCTGCAAGGAGGAATATGGAAAAATCAGTTCCACTATGTTCAGTCTCCCCACCGCTCCTCCTATCTAACTTTTTCTGCATCCCCGTGCTCTCCGACCCCTCCTTGTGCTCCCTGGCTCCATCCCTCCTGCTCTCCAGCCCCTCCGTGTGCTCCCTGACTCTGCCCCTCCTGCTCTCCAGCCCCTCCTTGTGCTCCCTGGCTCTGCCCCTACTGCTCTCCAGCCTCTCCTTGTCCTCCCTGGCTCCGGCCCCATTTCACCAGCACCCCCATGCTCTCCACTCCAATTCTTTCTTCTCCCCCCTCTCAAGCCCCCCTCCAGCGCTCTCCAGGCCCCACCCCTCCTGTGCTCTCCACCTTTCCCAATCCTCTCTGCCCCCCAGCACTCTCCGGCCCCCACCCCCAGCACTCTCTGGCCCCAGCTCTCTGGCCCCCACCCACCAGCACTCTCTGGCCCCCACCCACCAGCACTCTCCAGCCCCATCCCTAGCACTCTCCCCCCACCCCCCAGCACCCTCTGCCCCCCACCTCCCAGCACTCTCCACCCCCCAGCACTCTCCACCCCCCAGCACCCTCTGCCCCTCACCCCCAGCACACTCCAGCTCCTCCCTGCTCTTTGCCCCCCCTCAGCGCTCTCACAGACTGGGACATGGGGCACAGGAGGGGCTGCAGACAGAGACAGGGCCAGAGATCTCTCTCAACCCCTTTCCCTCACCCCCTCTTTTTCACCTCCCCCCTCTCTCTCTTACCCCCTCTCACCCCTCTCTCTCCCCCCTCACTCCCTCTCTCCCCCTTCCTCTCTCCACCTCCCCCCTCTCCTTCTCTGTCTCTCCCTCCCCCTCTCTCTCCCTCTCTCCTCTCTCTCCCTCCTCTCTCTCACCACACTCCTTCTCTCTCCTACCCCTTCCCACCATTCCCTCCCTCTCCTCTCCTCTCTCTCTCTTCCCCTTCTCACCTCCCCTCCCTCTCTCTCTCCCCCTCCCCCTCTCTCCCTCCCCCCTCTCTCCCTCTCCCCCTCCTCTCCTCCCCTCTCGCTCACACTCTCTCTCTCCCCCTTTGCGCACCCTTTCTCTACCCCTCTCTCTCAACCCCCTCTTGTTCATCCTCTCTCTCTCCCCCTCTCGCTCACCCTCTCTCTCCCCCTCTCGCTCACCCTCTCTCTCTCCCCCTCTCGCTCACCCTCTCTCTCTCCCCCTCTTGCTCACCCTCTTTCGCTCACCCTCTCTCTCTCTCACCCACTCTCCCTCCCCCTCTCTCTCTCCTTCTCCTCCTCTCTATCTCCCTCCCCATTTCTCTCTTTGTTTTGTATACTATGAAAGAAAATAAAAATTCAGCGTGCTACTAAAGTGTTCGGGTTTGGCTTGAAGAAAAGGTGGCAACCCTACTGTAAACAGCTGCACTATATAGTACTATCAGAGAGACAAGCTCTAACAGTGATGTAGAGCAGTCTTTCTTGAAGAAAAAAGTTTGATCAAAGATCAAAAAAAGGGTGATATCAAAAGTAAGTTAGTCTTTCACACAGCAGAGCTGAAGAAAATATGTCCATCCTCTTAAAACACTAAGGCATGCTGATAGTGAGAAGTGTTATTCTGGGCTGGCCTACAGTTTGTTGTTTTCCAGTCCTCCTATAGGAGGCAGTACAACTGAAGATTAAGGCTTCCTGTGTCTCTCAATGGATACAGGAAGAAAGAAAAGTCCTTTATTTTTTTAAGACCTGAGCAATTCTGGCATCTGTTTTTTTACACTGCTTTGGGTTAGCTGTTAATATCTTTTTATTATGAAAGATATCAATAGTGATATGTCATAGGTACAAATAGGCTTTCTATTGGCAATAAAATTATATAAATATTTATTTGTGTTCTTAAGAATATATTGGGAAAATAAAATCTAATATACAGTATTTAGTAGTTGTCCCTGACTAAAACTGAAGTTTACATAAAAACATTTTTTTCTCTACAGCTTTAGTTACTTTACTTACCTGTAATGACGTATGTCCCATGCAGTGCAGTCTGCTGAATTCTGAAGAAGTCTTCACCTGTCCTCTTTGTGCTACTGAATGTGGGAGTTAAGAACTTTGGGTCTCCAGGCTCAGCTGCACTAAATATAAAATATAACATTGTCGCATGACAATGGAAATAAAATTGCTTCCAATGGTGCCCAGCTGCAATGCAACTTTAGGGAAGGGTCATGTGATCTGGGGGCTTCCAATTCTGATAAGCTACCCCCGCATCCCCACAACCACCGGGCCAGGGTTGTGGGGAAGAGGCCCTTGTCCTCATCAACATGGGGACAAGGTGCTTTGCCAGAGCGCCCCCCCCCCTATATCGAGGGACTGGTATGGTTTGGGGGGGGGGGGCTTTCCTGGTCTGCTGGGCTGCATGCTCAGATAAGGGTCTGTTATGGATTTTTTATTTTTTGGGAGGGACCTCATGCTTTTTTTTTTTTGTTGAGAAAGGGGGGGGTGTGGAGGCGCCAACTGTAGTAGCTTATTTATGCAAAAATGAAAGCTTATTCATGCAAAAATTAAAGTTAGTGTAAAGATTACACTTACTGGTTCGCAGGGTGGAAGTGTCCTTTAAGATGGGCAGTGTCCTGGAATGTGCTGTTGTCCTGTTTCTGGCTGAGATCTGTTGGGGATGGTACAGGGATAGTACAAGCCTGTACTATCCCTGTGCCATCTCCAACACCAGCCTGGACGCTTGCCATGCATCAGTGACGTCATTTCCGCTTCCGCGCTCCAGAGTGGTCAGCGTGGAGCTTTCCATACACTGGATGCAGCGGTTCAGCCTGTGAACAGGTTCTACACCCAGACGACTGTAGGAACGAGATCTGAGACACTAACTTTCATTTTTGCATAAATAAGCTATTACAGTTGGTGCCTCCACACCCCCCCTTTCTCAACATGGATTATTAGCAGAGGTAATGGACACCCTCTGAGGATGGCTGCCTCCTCATTCCAGATTTTACCTGTCTTATGTTAATGTGCTATTATAGCTACCATTGTACTATTTACTTTAGACATCACATTTTACGGAGCGCCGGAACCCCCCTCTTTTTTTTTTTGCCATGGGGTTCCCTATAAAATCATACCAGACCAAAGGGCCGGTGTGGATTTTGGGGGGGACCCCATGCATTTTTTTCCTGGCGTGGGGTCCCCCTTAAAATCCATACCAGACAGGAAGGGCTATATGATATGGATTGGGGAGGGACCCCACATAGTTTTTTTTGTTTAATGCCAGCTCTTTTGTTCACATTCTGCTGTCAGCAGGGAATCCCCAACCACAGCAAGAATGACTCATCGCTATGATGTTGGCGGGTGCTGGCTGATAGCAGGGATGAGTCACAGTAAAACATGCATTAAAAACCTATCAAAAGCGCACCAAATTGCACGCAGGTGCACTACAAAATCGCATTGAAAATCAAATCTGGTCAAATCTGTCTCTATCACCATTTTACAGAAGACCAGCTGGAGCATTTCTATTGGCAGCCGCTTTCTTGCCACCCAGGCTCTGGCTCTTGGTTCAGTAAATGGCGTGGAGACAAACACACCATCCTGAGCGGCGCCAAGGCCCGATGGAGAGTCCTGGCTCCTGGCATCGCGCTATCCCTGAGTGAAACTGCTCTGTCTCACTCTCACTGACTGCCTCCTGTCCCAAGCGCGCTGCCTGGAAAGTCAGTGACAGTCCGAGCAAGCAACTCTCCGGGTGGCTGCACACTGACTCCACCTCCGCTCCCCGCCCAGGTGCATAAGGGGAGGGGGGGTGGGTTGTCCTGGGGGGTTTGTACTGATGGGGGTGGGTTGTCCTGGGGGGTTGTACTGATGGTGGGGGTTGTCCTGGGGGAGGGGTTTGTACGGATGGGGTTGGGGGGGTTGTCCTGGGGGGGTTTGTACTGATAGCGGGTTGTACTGATGGGTCTTGTACTGATGGGGGGTTGTACTGATGGGGGGGTGGGTTGTCCAGGGGGGGTTGTACTGATGGGGGGTGGATTGTCCTGGAGGGTTTGTAATCATGGGGGGTGGGTTGTCCTGAGGGGGTCTGTACAGATGGAGGGGGAGGATTGTCCTGGGGGGTCTGTACAGATGGAGGGGGGTGGGTTGTCCTGGGGGGGTCTGTACTGATGAAGGAGGGGGTGGTTTATCCTGAGGAGGTCTATACTGATGGAGGTGGGTCAGCACTGAGGGGGGTCTATACTGATGGTGGGGTGTCTGCACTGTGAGGGGTCTATACTGATGGAGGCGGGTCTGCACTAAAGGGGATCTATACTGATGAAAGGGGGTCTGCACTGAGACAGGTCTGCACTGAGGGAGGGGGGTCTGTACTGTGCTGGGGGGGGTCTGTACTGAGGGAGGAGGATCTGTACTGTGGAAGGAGGATCTGTACTGTGGGAGGGGGGTCTGTACTGAGGGAGGACTATAGTGGGTGGGGTGACACCATGTTTTTCCGCACCAGGTGACACCAACCCTAGTGATGCCACTGGTAACTGGGAACACCTGGTGTTAGTAGGGACTCTACCAGGGGCACCTGATGTAAGGAAGGGACTCTGCTGGGGCACCTGATGTGAGGAGGGACCCTGCTGGGGGCACCTGATGTAAGGAAGGAATCTGCTGGGAACACCTGATGTAAGGAGGGACTCTGCTGGGGACACCTAATGTAAGGAGGGACCCTGCTGGAGGCACCTGATGTAAGGAGGTAATCTGCTGGGGACACCTGATGTAAGGAGGGACTCTGCTGGGGACACCTGATGTAAAGGGGGATTATACTGGGGGCATCTGATGTAAGGTTGGTCTCTGCTGGGGACACCTGATGTAAGGAGGGACTCTGCTGGGGACACCTGATGGCATCTGGTGGCAGGCGACATGGCAAGTGACACATTCGGGGCTCCCACTGATTCTGCATTTTGGTGAGTTGAACTATTTCATTTTATATTATAATTTAATCATATAAATAATGTGCTTCAATCACCCTGACACCTTAACAACCATGGTGCCGCGATGAGTGAAGCGCCAACACCAGGAGTATCTTTATCTGCTGATTGTTAAACTTTCTGGAATACACATATTTCTATTGTGGTGTAGGATCTGGGCCTGCTATCCCTACATCCCTCTTCCTTCTCTCTCCTTCCCTCCCTATTATACTTTCCTTCTCCCCGCTACAACACACCTACAAACAAATTCTCCACCCCCTAATTATAATAAGACTGCTTAGAGACAAAAAAGTGTCCCTATAAGTTTTTTGACAATGTTGGCCACTATGAATGGGGGAGAAAATCCTCCGACTGATCAGACTTCCCCATTCACAGATCATGTTGTAGGCAGTATAACCAGAATAGAACGTTTCTCAATGAAGGAGCATGTCCCCATGAAGGGGCATGTCCCCATCAGATCACCTTTAGCACAGTTTAAGGCCAGAGACCCGAAGCTGTTAACCCCCACAGTGCCAAATATTCAGCAGGAGGAAGAGGACAGGGAAGATATCTACAAAATGCGGCAGCCTGCACATCATGGAATATACTTCATGATGGCATATGCACATCATGACATACTTCTAAAAATCTAGATAGATAATTTTATTCATCTATCTAGATTTGTAAATTATAAGGTAGGCCATACAGTATGCAATTTTCTTTCTTTCAGCCACGGTTGAAGGAAAAAAAAATGCTTGATTCCCTCATCAACACAGTCAGTGTTGATGGGGGAATACCTCCCATACCAGTATTGTGTTCTGCTGGCGGGGAGCCTTCCCCACTGGCAGAATATAATGATCACTGAGGGCTGCTATAACCGATAGTAGTGATCTTGCAAAAAAACCTGACAGCCTGCCCATAGATGGATCGAAATCTGGTTGGTATTTGCGGAACGGGACGAATTTGGATCCGTCTGTGACCGGCTTAAACCACATACCTGTTAAAACTATTTTCTTGGAGTTTTTAGCATGCACAAAAGCAGATACATGCCATTTACACACAAATAAATATTGCCCCACAACTAGAAAATTAAATGAAGACCTTTTGCAACAAAATTTTTTAAATTGAATAGGATGGAAGATGTTGGTGATGATTCATGTCATATAATCATGGCTAACACTACATTTCTGGACATTTGAATATTAAACACATTAAACTCATCTCCCTTTTAGCTTGAGATGGTAAATCTAGTTCTGCTCTATACACTCCACAAGGTGACAAAAGGCAGCAGCACCTCAGATGCCCAAAATGTCTCTTTATTTATTACTTATATGCTCAGTGCTTCAGCATACTGTATACTGACTTAACATCCTTAGTTGTCATTCAGTACTCTTATCTGACATTGTAGCTAAATAGGAATTTCAGACATTTGAAGTGCTGTTACCTTATGTTGCATTGGACAACATACTATTTGCACAGCTTGATAGTGTTTTTTTCTTTCACAATAAGTTTAGCTTTATGTTAAAAATGTGTAACTTAAGCCTAATGTGTGAGGTTATTTTTTTTTACATCACCTTGAACTGCTAAATCAGTTTGCTAAATCAGTTTGCTAAATCAGTAATGCCAGATATAAAACATTCAAAACAATGACCTCTATCAATCACCCTGAACACCACTTCTAGCTACAGATCATCTGACTGCATAATTTGTCACAAACCTTGATCATCAAATGCATGCGTCAGTTCGTGTCCCATCACCACCCCAATACCCCCGAAATTTAGAGCCCTGAAGAAGAAGAGGAAACAAAAGCATGAGTGAGAGGAGACATGCACTAGAAATGCAAAAGAACAGCTTTGTGTGGTATTAGTGTTGTGGTTTAGATCTTAATGGCAATAAAGGTCAGTAGAATAGTGGTGAAAAAAGCGAGTGATAATTTAAAGATTAGACCCTGCTTTCTGATATAGAGTTACCATAGAAAGACATAGCAATGAAATGATCAACATTTTAAATTGCCTTTATTTTTACTATATGCCTGTTGCATCTGTTTCCACCTGAAACTTTTTTCAGATAAACAGGTTGGAACATGCATATCGTGAGTGGATCGCAGAGCGAATATCTAGTTCGTAAAATGGAGCAGTTTTGATTCAAATTTTGATGTTTGGCAGTTTTAATTGCATATTTTCCCATGAATTTAGGTACTGCAAAAAACACCAGTGGCTGTTTTACACCCCTTCCAAGCATGCCGCTAATTTGAGCATAGTACCTGGTGTTTGCTTTGATATCATTTACACTAAATACCCGTGGAAAAAATAAATTCTAACATTTGCTTAAGGGTTTCTAACATCTAAAATATCCCTAACAGTAAAAAACAAACAAACCCTAAGGCAGCCTTTTCAACCTGTTTAGAGGAACCCATTAATTGAATTGTTTTCAGGTCTCAGGGAAACCCCACTAAAATGATTAGATCTATAGCACAAGGTACATTGGTAAAATTGGTAGGTTTTACAGAGTTTAAAATAAAAAAATAAAGAATAGGGTTCACATAATAATCAATAAATGAAATGGATGATAATAATGGATATTAATCTCTGTAATTGTTATTAGCTGCAGATCCTCAGTCCAAGCTAGGATTCAGTGTACAGAGGGGATAGGCTCAGTAGTAACTCTGGTCCAAATGAAATTGGCTCTGTGGAAGTTGTATGCACCAGCTGTGATTGACATCCCCTGAACCCACAATGGGTGTTGCGGGAGACTGGGCATCTGCAGACAGGAAGTGTGCCTGCTGCAACGCCTTTTTAATGAAAATGTGGCGACACACAGTGATGATGGTAGAAAATTACAGAGTAACATAGCTTTTTACCAGGCACCAGAGGCACAAGCAGATGGGCCAAAATAGGTGAGGCTGAAGTTCTTTAATAAATTAAACCTAGCCTGTGAAAGAAGTTGATGTATACCTTTTTTGGGCTAGATATCCAGGAGTTGCATGTAACCAACACTTCAAGGTATGTCAAATACCTACTGGCACCTTTGCCACCCAGGATGTAGGAGCCAGCAGTAGGAACCACAGCAGGGTATACATCATCTTCTTTTACAGTCTTGATTTGATTCAATTTGGTGCACTTACTAGCAGAGTCAATTTCACGTAACTTAGGCCTCAACCAACACTTAACCCGACCCTTAAATTTTACCTTCTCCCCCATATTTTAAGTAAACTTGTAATGAGAGAAACCAATCCAGATGGATTGTATCCCAAGGTTCATAATCATTTATATTCATTTGATTCTTTTACATGCTTGCAGATCAAAATAAGTTTAATCTACTGTTTAGAGAATCAGGTATTTTTCTTCTATGATAATATGTTAAATATTATTAAAGTAGAGATATTTTTAATACAGTATATGTATATTTAAAGCAAGTAAAGACATTGCAGTGGCACTTAAATACCTGCGTAGTATTTGACAATAGGCATTGTTCGGCTTGTAAATTCAACATACGTACTTTGGATGTGTGGGAGCATAGAATGGAGCCTGAAGTATGCCTGCTGGAAAGACTATTTCATTCTTATTTGGCAGGTAATAGGCATTGACAGTCTGGGGTGTCATACTCCATCTGAAAAAATATTGGAAACATAAATGCCTATTCTGTACATGACAGCTGTATAAACAATACATACAGGATAGTCAGATGTGGCAAGCAAGTTATTTTTTATTTGTTTCTGTGCTGGGAACTGGATAACATTATGCGGTTTCCCTGTGGTTGTGATTTCAAAAAAGATGCAGGGACCTTTTCCCTGCATTTGCCATAGGTACATAAGCCCATTAAAAAAAATAGGCTGCTGTGCCCGTGCAAACACGGCCGCTGGGAAACCAGCAAAGTGTGAAACTAAAGCATGTGTAAATCAATCTGTCTGGAGAATCAAATCTTAAAGCATTCTTACTGTTCTCGGTTTGGTGGCTTCCTTAATTGTTCAGCCATCAGTTTGGCTGAAAAGTTATAGAAATTCAGCATGTTCTGAAAGAAAGAGTCCTCAGCCACCTCAAACTGGGAGTAAAAAGACAGAAAAAAAAAAAACAACATTACTGTCAATTCAATTATAAAATTCATGTTTGAGTTTTTCCCTTTTATCTAATATCTTCTTACCCCATCATACACCTCATCCAATTCTTTTGTGTCCAGAATGAAGTCAGGAAATCCAATCATGTCATATATGGCATCTGCCTAAAACACCAGACAAAGATTATCATTGCAGAGCCCTGCATAATTATACATGGATGTTGATATCAGTCTTCAGTTTTCCCACCCCCCTGTGTTTCCCTTGTAATTAAAAAAAAAAAAAAACTTTTCTATATCCTTTATTTTCTAGGTAAAGAAGTTTATTGAATTCAAGTGACGATTGGTGGTCAGCAAGTAGATTGATTAAATGTACACACATATGTGGTCCTTATACCTCATTCTTCTTGCAGCTAGTTATCATTTAATCAGAATCTGTGGACGTTTGTTTTCTCCAGATGTCATAAATTTGGCCACTGGCTAATATGAGGATAAAACATAACAAAGGCCTGAGTCTTGTAGCCACTGAACTGGTGCCACACGTTTACTGTATTTCTCATCTTACTTCCCCCAGCCCCCTTTATTTCTTCAAACATATTGTTTTTTAATCCACTCCTGCCCCCTCATTGTTAAAGCTGAACTCCAAGGCAAACTGCTACATACACAGATTAAATACTAATGCAGGAGTTGTTTTACTTGCAAACCAGGCTGAATCTCGCTGGTCTAATGCAGGGATGCAGTAAAAAATGTCAGGGGGCAAAGAGAGGGATGTCAACAGGGCAGTGTACAGAAACAGGAATCAACAGGGCAGTGTACAGAAACAGGAATCAACAGGGCAATGTACAGAAACAGGAATCAATAGGGCAGTGTACAGAATCAGGAATCGATAGGGCAGTGTACAGAAACAGGAATCAACGGGGCAATGTACACAAACAGTAATCGATAGGTCAGTGTACAGAAACAGGCATTAATAGGGCAGTGTACAGGGGGTCAGTAGGGCAGAGGACATGGGGCAGCAGGGCAGTGTGTAGTGGGTCAGCAGGGCAGAGGATGGGAAGTCAGCATGTGAGTGTACAGTGTCAGTAGAGCAGAGAATAGGGGACAGTAGGGCAGAAGACAGGGGTCACTAGGGTGGAGAATAGGGGTCAGCAGAGCCAAGGACAGGGGTTAGCAAGGAGGAGGTCACGGGTTAGTAGGGCAGAGGATGGGCAGTCAACAGGGGAGTGTACAGCAGGGTCAGCAGGGCAGAGGAGGTTTAATTTATTTCTAAAAGGAAACATAGCCTTTAAACAGTATAACCAATATGTAAACATTGACAATATTAGTAATATTGTCTTTACAATATTGGCTTTACAACTAAAAAAGTCAAGATAAAATGACAAGATATGAGCAAGACTAGAATTATGAAAGACATGAAGCACCCTGGGACAGAACAGAAAAGGGGGGTTGAACAGAATCTGCACTTGCTGTATACAATACACACATATACCACAGTCCATGTAACCACAGAATACTAATTACCACAATTGACAGCCTCACAGGCACAAATAAACCTCAGGACAAAACATAATTTTTTTTTTTATATTAACATTTCCACTACATGTTTTTTGCACAGAAAAATTATGTTTTTGTCTTATGCACCTGCCAAATTTCAACCCATGTATGGACAGGTTGGTTGTACAGAAGACGATCCAATGTACAACCAGCCTCTAGGAAAATTTACACTTGATCAGTGCCGCCGGTTGTGGCCAGCAACAGTGACCCATGTATTCTAAAGGCTGGGAAGTCTCCCCGCTGTCAAAAATTAAACCCTTAAATCAATGGGTTTAGTTCCGCTTTAACTAACTGACATTCACAAGTGCCTGGTTGTGGAACGATAACTGAAAGAATTAAAAGTGAAGTACAACACCTTCTCCTTAGCTGTTCTCTTTGTCTTCTCATCCATCCATGATAAACTTGCTAAAGTGAATTCAAAGGCTGTTCGGATTTCAGCAATCATCTGCTCTGCCTAAAAGTAATTGAATTGCAAATTATTGCTGCTCCTTGAACACCAATATACAATTATTTCAGGGGTTGCATCCAATCACGAGCACTTACAATTGTTTTACTGTACTTATCAAATGTCGATTTAACAAACAGAGATCCCAGAGAAAATCCAAGAGTATCATCTGTATTGGATAAACAGGTCTGCCAGCGAGGGGTACAGGACTGCAATCAAGAGGAAGAAAATAAGTAAATGACAGTGCAATGCAGTGGAAACTGCATTTGCACTTTAGTGTTAAGCATCTTATGTTTTCAGAAAAAAGGGCAAGCCCAGCTGGAAGAAACTAGGGAAAAATGACTTTGTAATAGTAGTACCTTTTTGGCCCCATATAGTGACTCAAGCAGCTTATCCTGAGCTTTCTCAAAACGGGAATCGAGACTGGGTGACATCTTTTGGACCAGATTCCAAATCAAATAATTGTTTAAGATCCTAAAAATTTAGAAAAGAGAGAAAACGGAGAAGGTTATAGGGTAAGGAAGAAGAAAGCACCAAAAATTATGTCTTATTTAGGAGTTATGAACTAATTTCTACAAACCGAAAACAGGAACCTTCAGTTCCCTACTGGCATATGTAAAAACTCATATACAGGATTATTGCGCTGTGCGCACATCCCATTCCAATCAGAACAAGGGGCAAGCCAACAGGACAAAAACAGGCAATGTGCAAAAAGCTGGTGTACCCACAAGCATGACATGATGTTTGTTGATCTTTCTGTTTTCACCTAGATTAGAAGAGGATCCTATGTCTGTGAGCTTTGGTTAATGTCTACGGGAACAACTGATTGGGTAGGTTACAAATCAGGTCATGAATACATGGCTAAAAACATGACACTTATCTCTGGTCAGATGTCATGTTTGTCTGTCTGGCGGTTAATTTTGGTGTATGAAGGCTGTCAGATGTGTATACTGTAGATGTCCAACTGCCCTTGTAAGTCTATTGGCAGCTTTAAAGGGAAACCAGTCTAAAAAAGCCAAGTAATAATGACCTTTCAGTTCCACATAAATCTGACATAGTGTAGTACATAGTAATGAAGATAGCAATAGCTACATTGCTTTACCACATACCACCTAGTGGACATCTTCCTAAAATTACATAGCACTTACAGTGCATCCGTAAAGTATTCACAGCGCTTCACTTTTTCCAAATTTTGCTATGTTACAGCCTTATTCCAAAATGGATTAAATTCATTAATTTCCTCAAAATTCTACAAACAATACCCCATAATGACAACGTGAAAGAAGTTTGTTTGAAATCTTTGCTAAAATGTATTAAAAATAAAAAACTGAAAAAAAATCACATGACACATGTACATAAGTATTTACATCCTTTGCCATGACACTCAAACTTGAGCTAGGTGCATCCTGTTTCCACTGATCATCCAACAGTTAACAGTGCATTTCAGAGCACAAACCAAGCCATGAAGTCAAAGGAATTGTCTGTAGACCTCCGAGACAGGATTGTATTGAGGGACAGATCTGGGGAGGGGTACAGAAACCTTTCTGCAGCATTGAAGGTTCCAATGAGCATAGTGACCTCCATAATCTGTAAATGGAAGAAGTTTGGAACCATCAGGACTCTACCTAGAGCAGGCCGCCCGGCCAAGCTGAGCGATCAGGAAAGAAGGGCCTTAGTCAGGCAGGTAACCAAAAACCTGATGGTCACTCCTCTGACAGAGCTACAGCTTTTCTCTGTGGAGAGAGGAGAACCTTCCAGAAAAACAACCATCACTGCAGCACTCCACCAATCTGGCCTATATGGTAGAGTGGCCAGACAGAAGCCACTCCTCAGTAAAAGGCACATGACAGCCAAAGGCACCTGAAGGACTTTCAGGCCATGAGAAACAAAATCCTCTGGTCTTTTGAAACAAAGATTGAACTCTTTGGCCTCAATGGCAAGCGTCATGTCTGGAGGAAACCAGGCACCGCTCATCACTCGGCCAATACCATCCCTACAGTGAAGCATGGTGGTGGCAGCATCATATTGTGGGGATATTTTTCAGCGGCAGGAACTGGGAGACTAGTCAGAATGGAGGGAAAGATGAATACAGCATTGTACAGAGACATCCTTGATAAAAAACCTGCTCCAGAGTGCTCTGGACCTCAGACTGGGGCAAAGGTTCATCTTCCAATAGGACAAAGACCCTAAGCGCACAGCCAAGATAACAAAGGAGTGGCTACGGGACAACTCTGTAAATGTCCTTATGTGGCCCAGCCAGAGCCCAGACTTGAACCCAATTAAACATCTCTGGAGAGATCTGAAAATGGCTGTGCATCGACGCTCCCCATCCAACCTGATGGAGATTGAGAGGTCCTGCAAAGAAGAATGGGAGAAACTGCCCAAAAATAGGTGTGCCAAGCTTGTAACATCATACTCAAAAAGACTTCATGCTGTAATTGGTGCCCTTTCACACTGAGCCTACACACTCCTGGTTGAGTGTGTTGTCACTGCTTCCGTATGAACTAAACCCTTAGCTCTATAAGCCTCTTGGCTAGCCGGAATGACCCATCCAGCGATAATTCTGGATGATATCTCCGTCCCGCTGGTTCTGCTAGATAGAGTGACAATAATGTCCTAAAACTCTGAACAAAGCTGTAGCTTAAGAGCATGCTCGAAGTATCCCAATATCCATGGCATGGAACCAGTTATCCTTAGTGGCCCTGCATATGGGAGGAACAAATCTTTTGTTCTCATAGGATGCCAAAGCCAACTCTGATTGCAACCTAGTATGGATATTAACACTACCTGTACTTGGCAGAAGGCCAACAAGGATCCCTAAGGAGAGTCTTCAACCAAGAAATCAGCAAAGAGCTCCACTGCTGGGGAAGAGGTTGCTTATTAGTCTTTTTTCAGATTGTGCAATCCCATACATATCTTATGGGTACCTGGTTGATCCTTTTCTGATAGGATGGTACAGCTTTGGTCTTGGAAGCTTAGACTCTTTAAAAAATGCATTTTTGGTTTCAAATATTTCCAAAATGTTTAATTAGTTACAGTAGTTTCATTATTAAATCTTACCACGTCATTACACTGCATTCTATAATAGTCTATACTGGGCCATGCCATTGAACTCATTATACCACACTAAATCAGTGTATTTGGCAATGAGACCTCTGGTATGTTCAGCACAGAGGATCCTAGTGCAGAGAGATAAATATGCAAACAGTGAGTTAAATTTACAGAAGGGAGGAATAATATTAGGGTTACAGGTAAGGTGAATGTGATAATGAGTGTGAGGGTTACAAGGCATGTTATTGTAAAGGCTAATGTCAGGCTTACAGGAAGGTTTAGTGTGATGGTTAGTATTAGAGCTTCAGAGAGGTCTAATGTAATAATAAATGTAAAATGAGTACAGGGGGTGGTGTGAGAGGACCACTCTCAGCTCCAGTGCGCATCACCTGGCATTGAAAGCTAAAGAGGGACATTCATCAAGCAAATCAGGCTGCCTCCCATTTATGAAAACGTTTGATTGTATATTTGCAACCACTGAGCCATGTCCCTGTAGTCCTGGGCAACTGTCAGATCTATATTTATATCCTCCCCCAATCGCCTGTGCTATCCCCCTTGACTTCTCCATAAAGATCAATAATACAACTATAAGTCCCTTGCCTCATACCAGGGTACTAGGTGTAATTCAAGACTCTGACCTGTACTTTCAGTACCAAATCTAATCACTGTCAAAAGCTTATAGACTTCACCTTCATAACATCTCTAAATGCACCCTTTTTAACTAATGAAACCACCATGCTACTCATTTTTTTATCTTATCTCTCGCCCTATTGCAACCCCCTTCTCTTAGGCCTACCTCCATGCACGTTATCCTCCCTCAGTCCATCATGAATGCATGCTGCTGCCAGACTCATTTACCTTACCAACCACTCAGTGTCTTTCAAACCTCTGCGCCAATCCTTCCACTGGCTTCTGACTGCCCAACAAATTCAAAATACTAACAACATACAAAGCCATTCACAACTCTGCCCTGAGCTACATCTCCAATATTGTCTCCAAATATCACCCAAACCATCCTCTCTGCTCCTCCCAAGACCTGCTGCTCTCCAGTCTCCTCCTCCCATGTGTGTCTCCAGGACTTCTCCAGAGCTTCTCCCATCTTCTGGAACTCACTACCTCAATCTGTTCAGCTATCACCTACTCTGGCCACCTTCACACGATCCCTGAAAAATTATCTCTTCAGGGAAGTCTATCCTGCTTCCACCTAACAACTGAACTTTTATTCTTCCATCAGCTCACCATCACAGTTTTTACCTTTAGTACCACTTGCCCTACCCTATTAGATTGTACGCTCTTAGTAAGGGCTTCTTAACCCTCTTGTATTTTATTGCAGTGTAACTGTAGTGTCTCCCTTTATACTGTAAAGTTCTGCACAAACTTTTGGCTGTATATATATATATATATATATATATATATATATATACATAATAGTATTAATACGTTGGAAAGGTATGTGATTTCTGTATGTAGATGGGCCAGACTTTTACTTTTTACAAAAGCACACTTAGGAAGTGGTCAGGGTCAGGTTTAATTTGGTGGCAGTGCCACTTTAGAGCAGCTGAGGGAGGAAATTATGAATCAAGCTGTAACCTTAAAATAAATCTGACTCAAAAATCTGTCTCACTGCTCCTTTTTAACTTTGGCTTGCTGAGTGAAATAATTGATAAATGTCCCCCAATGTATCTTTTCATTACCACTTCTGTATGCATACAAATTGCATCTATATTCTTGGTGTATTTATCATTAGTATTATTTTTTTTAATGATGAAACTGCCATTGCATTTTTTTCTACTCTTGCACACTGGGGATCATTAGCACACTTGGTTGAATCTGGACTTCTTTCTGTGTTTCTCTAACCCTAAAGGGGCGGGGCTTATTCCAGACGATCTGCTCGCAATTTACTGATCTTTGCTCTGGCTAACTGGATTGATTGCTGGCGAATTGTACTATTACTAACAGGTAATGGAAGGGGAAAAGGCGATGAAAGCACAAAGGAGTGGCCATGAAAGGGGCTCCAAAAAGGAACAAACTGCGGTATCTCTTCGAAAAAATTCAAATTTAATGAAAAATTGTTAATCACAAAATATATAAAAATTCAGCATAACTTCACCACACATAAATTAAAACCCAGTATGACAACATTGTCACATACCGAAAAAAAGACAACCCAGGCTCACATGCATACTCCCAAACACACACTGATAAGGGCAGGGAAGGGTGGAAACTGGGGGGGGGTGGATGGTAACCCCCCCCCCGGGATGGCTGATACTCCTCAAATTAGGGACTAAAGGGGAAGTACTGAGCTGGGGGTGATTACCAGGTAAGCCTATCACACCCAACTCTTTGAATGCTCAGCTGCTAATGTTAATATTACACAAAAGAACATAGAGTTATCAGCAGAATAGAGAAATACTACTACTTATACAGGTATGACATGAACTTTGGAAGATAATTTCTTAGAATAAAGAAAAAAAGAATATGTCTTACACTGGGTCTGTGCTGTTCACAAGGTCTGACACTTGTTGTAGATATTCCTTGCCATATACTACCACAGGCTCTGTGTCATTGATCTCCAAGGGTGACAGTGCAAAATTTAAATAATCCAACCAATCAAATACAGGTGCAAGATTCTGAAAAAAACAAAACAAAGCAATACATGAAAGTGTACTTTACAAGTGATGTGTAGAGTTTCTACTAGAGCTGCACAATTAATCGTCAAGAATGGTTATCGCGATCTTGACTAAAGTGTTTCACAATTTTTTCTATGCAAAGAATTCTCTCTTCTGAAGCCACAGCCATCAAAATGAAAGGAAGAGAAAAACTGGGCAGTCGCCAAGTATCAAAACATTCTTTATCAGTTGTACTTAAGTATAAACATTGTAACAAATTGTCAATGAAATAGACTTCGTGTGTAAGTGAAAAAAGTTTAACCACTTAAACACTAAACCTTTTTCTGACATTTGTTGGTTTCAAGTTAAAATCATTTTTTTTTTTGCTAGAAACTTACTTAGAACCCCCAAACAATATATATATTTTTAGTAGACACCCTACAGAATAAAATGGTGGTTGTTGCAAAATGTTATGTCACACTGTATTTGCGCAGCGGTCTTTCAAATGCAATTTTTTTTGAGAAAATTTCTTTAATGAATTTAAAAAAAAAAACTAACCAGTAAAGTTAGCCCATTTTTTTTTTGTATAATGTGAAAGATTTTACGTTGCGAGAATCGTGAGAGAATCGCCATCTTTTTATTCTTGGCAAAAAAATTGTGATTCTCATTTTGGCCAGAATCGTGCTGCTCTAGTTTCTACTAGTATCCATCTACAAGTAATGCCCTGTACACACGATCGGACATTCCGACAACAAAATCTATGGATTTTTTCCGACGGATGTTGTCTCAAACTTGTCTTGCATACACACGGTCGCACAAAGTTGTCGGAAAATCCGATCGTTCTGAACGCTGTGACGTAAAACACGTACGTCGGGACTATAAACAGAGCAGTAGCCAATAGCTTTCATCTCTTAACTCATTCTGAGCATGCGTGGCACTTTGTGCATCGGATTTGTGTACACACGATCGGAATTTCCAACAACGGATTTTGTTGTCGGAAAATTTTATAGCAAGCTCTCAAACTTTGTGTGTCGGAAATTCCTATGGAAAATGTGTGATGGAGCCTACACACGGTTGGAATTTCCGACAACAAGGTCCTATCACACATTTTCCGACGGAAAATCCGACCGTGTGTACAGGGCATAAGACCTCATTAACACAGGAGCTGAGGTCCGTACTCCATGAGTCGTCAGGTGCTGCATGCAGGCAGTCCATGTAAGTGCTCACTGTCTGTGCTCAGGTCTGCTCACTTGCACATGCATGCTTGTCACATTGGTACACACAACTGTGTGGTGCAGCCGCTGCATCGCCATTCACTTGCATGGGATGCCTGCATACAGCACCTGGCAGCTTATTGGCTGTGCAGGGGCTTCAGCACCCATGTGAATGAGGCCAACAGACAATCAACTTTTGACCACCTAGAATTCAGCTATTTCATTTTTGTAGTTTTAACATAAAATATTTATCCCTTCTCTTTGACAATGTCGCTCTGAGATACTGGTGTTGATTTACTAAAGGCAAATAGTTGCACCCTGCAAGAGCAGTTGCTCCAGAGCTTAGTAAATAAGTAGAAGCTCTGCTGTCTTCCATCATCCAATCATGTGCAGGCAAAAATGCTGTTCTTTTTTTTTTCCTTGCACGTGATTGGGTATTCTTTCAAAGTGAAGCTTTACATCATTTCCTAAGCTCTGGAGCAACTGCACTTACAGAGGGCAACTTCACTTTGCAAAGTGCATAGCTTATTTCCCTTTAGTAAATCAACCCCACAGTATTTACAGCATAAGTCTGTGGTCACCTGTAGCTCAGCCACATTCATGCGGTTGTAGATTTTTTCCTCATCCCGACGCTCATCTTGAGGAACTGTGAGATTAGCCAGCTGGGTCTCAAATTCCACAATCTGTGCCATCTGGACTTCAACAGAACCTATGGCACCCCCAAGCAGTAAGCCCATGTCCACCATATATTGCTGGTATGCAGCTAACACCTGTGAACAAAGAGAGGAGAAAGTGGCACACAAAGATTAAAGGGGAACTTTAGTACAGATACAGGCAAAAATGTTTTATTACACTCAATTTTTAATAGAAGTTTCTGATAATAATTATCAATCAGTCACTGCCATCTGGAAAGATTTGCTATTAACTGCAAACATGTCCAACAACAATGCATTGTAATGCTTAGCTTCCTAGCTACCTGACCCTACAATTCTTACAGGCAGGCAAATGTTGATCCTAAAAGAAAGCTTTAAAGCTGATGTCACAAGAGCTTTTACTAGAGACAACTCGCCGATGATGAGATCACTAACTTACCATCTACCTGTTTCTATGGAGTTGCTACCTCGCTAGCATAAAAAGTGAGATGTCATCCCCTCACTGCTCCCTTGCTAGCAAGGTACATAGGGCAGCATTCTGCATCATCAAGGAAGTGATCCTATAGAGGCAAGTAGAAGTTTTTACCAGGCAATTCTACAGGTGACAACAGATCACATTGCCCATATGAAATCAACTAAAAACTTCCTTACCCCTAAGTAAGTAAAGCTTGTTTGAACAAAAAATCCTTACAGATTTCTGCATGCACACAAGCAATGTGGATGTAGGGATCTTTCTTGCTGTGCTATTGTATTCTGACAGTGGGGACTCCCCCCCTCTGTCAGAATACACTGATCAGTGCTGCTGACATTAGCTGCAGCAGCCGATTGAATGCTGGTTTTTCAGCAGGACCATTCAACAGACAATGGTGTAACAATTGGCTTCTTTTGAACAGAGAGGGGTACACATGGATTGAAATTCACTTGGTTCCTGCTGAACCAGCCAAATTTTTATACGTGTATACCCAGTCTACAACATAATAAAAAAATACAAAAACCATTGTTGAGCATGTCAAAAATATTGTTAAACGTACTATTTTTTGCCTCCCTCTGGAGAAAATTAAGACACATTTCTATGACTGTAATTTTTTTTTTTCTAACATATAGGCTGGCCTACCAATTTCTTTTTTTAAACTTAAAGTATGCTACGTTGCATTAGACAGCACAAAACTGAGTTCACACAATGGGGTTGCTTTACTATAAAAAAGGAGATAATATTCACTTTGCAAAGTGAATGTGCACTTGGCTTAGTGGATAAACTGAGACACGTTGCATACTGAATCGTGCAAAAATGGGGAAATTAAAAAAAAGATTTGTTTCTTGTCACATGATTGGGTGATTGAAGTGAACACAGCTTTAAAGGAGTTGCAAACCCTTACATAAACCTAGTAAAGTTACTGGCCTCAGGCGATATACAGAGGTGAACCAAATCCTCCTATATAAGTTGTACCTGTTTATCTACAGCAGGCATGTCCAAAGTCTGGCCCGCAGGCCAATTGCGGCCTGCGTTCCGGTTTTAAACGGCCCCACTGGCAATTTGGCTATATATATCTTTTATGGCCCCCAACGCATTTCCGAGCGCCGCGGGGGCCACAAAATATATATACCCGTATTTATGTTTATTTATGTGCCTCGGAGAGGATGGGGAGGGGTTGGGACAAGCGCAGACAGAATACATACAGTGAGAATTTCCCGTTTACACGCCGACCTCTGTAATAGGAAGTCCTGTCTCCTGGGCTGCCATTTTGTATTAAAGAGGCCACTGAGAAAACAGGAGATTCTCCTGTATGTAATCTATTGGTGCTTGTCCCGCCCCCCTTCCTGTCCCCTCCGAGGCTGCAGATGGGCATTTATCAGGCTGACTGATGGCAATGGTAAGGCTACATTTATGCAATGGTGAGGCTGCATTCATGTCATGGGTGAGGCTCCATTCATGTCAATGGTGAGGCTGCATTCATGAAATGGTGAGGCTGCATTTGAAGCTGCATTCATGTCAATGGTGAAGCTGCCTTCATGCAATGGTATAGCTGCATTTGAGGCTGCATTCATGTCAATGGTGAGGCTGCATTCATTCAATGGTAAGGCTGCATTCATGGCAATGGTAAGGCTGCATTCATGGTAATGGTAAGGCTGCATTCATGGTAATGGTAAGGCTGCATTCATGGTAATGGTGAGGCTGCATTCATGGCACTTGTAAGGCTGCAAATGGGCACTAATTAGGCTGCATTGATGGGCACTGACCCTTATTTTGCCTTACAGTTCTTTATTTAAAATTTAAGTTTTTTCCTGAAACTTCCCTCTTAAAGTGAAGGTGTGTGTTATACGCCGATAAATACGGTATATCCAAATAACACACCCGAGCTCATCCTTAGTAATGAGCGGTGCTCAGGGATTGCTTGGGGGCCACAATATATATATATATATATATATATATATATATATATATATATATATATCCAAATAACACGCTCAAGCTCATCTCTTTACCACACACAGCCACAAAGGCAAGAGAATTCTTGTTGGGCAGTGTATTAGTGCTCGAACGAACACACTTAGACCGAATTTTAATGTTTCAAAGAATGTCAGGCAAAATGGTCGGCCCTCATGCAAGTTCACTTCATCAAATCTGGCCCTCTTTGAAATAAGTTTGAACACCCCTGATTCAAAGTCCAGGATTTTTTAAAGTTGTCTGAGCTGTCAGAAGAAAAGGGGTCATAGAGCTGAAGCTACACTCTGCAGACCTCAATGATGAGAGTTCTGAGAGCTGATTGGAGGGAGGAGACAACCACCCCCTTCACACATCTCACAGGAACAGAGCTGAGGCTGTCAATCAGCTGGCGATCCCTCCCCTGTCACTTTTTTTCTCTTGGTGTCAGGAAAACTTAATTGAGACAAGTACACACTATAGAAGGCTATGCTTTGTTCATATTTCATGTCTGAGGTTTAAAACCACTTTACCTTATTCACTAGTTTAGACCAGGTGCGTTGGGATGCAGTGATCTGCATTGATCAATGTGGGCTTAATGTAAGGACACTGAGAAAACACACCTGCATTTATATGCAATACAACTCAGAAAAATGCGTTGCTACGCATGGCACTCTGGATAGTGAGCAATTGCATTGACTTTCCTTCTGTAGTAAATTAAAGAATATGTTACCCCAACATTTCATACTCGTGATATGTGTCTGTTGGACCGGGCCTATTTCTTCTACTTGGTGTTTACAAGTTAAAATCTGTTTGTTTTTTTTGCTAGAAAATTACTTAAAACCCCAAAACATTATATATATTTTTTCAGACACTCTACAGAATAAAATGGCGGTCGTTGCAATACTTTATGTCACTCCGTATTTGCACAGCGGTCTTACAAACGCAATTTTTTGAAAAAAATACACTTTTTGAATAAAAAATAAGAAAACAGTAAAGTTAGCCCAATTTTATATTGTGAAAGATAATGTCACGCCGAGTAAATTGATACCCAACATGTCATTCTTCAAAATTGCGCCCACTTGTGGAATGGCGACAAACTTTGACACTTAAAAATCTTCATAGGCGAAGTTGAAAAATTTCTACAGGTTACCTGTTTTGAGTTACAGGGGAGGCCTTTTGCTAGAATTATTGCTCTCGCTATAACGATTGTGGCCATACCTCACATATGTGGTTTAAACACAGTTTACATATGCATGCGCGACTTACGTATATGTTCGCTTCTGCGTGCGAGCACAGTGGTACGGGCCGCTTAAAATTTTTTTTTTCTTATTTATTTTACTTTTTATCTTTACACTGTCCCTTTAAAAAGAAAAAAAAATGGATCACTTTTATTCCTGTTACAAGGGATGTAAACATGCCTTGTAGTAGAAGAAAAGCATGACAGGACCTCTTTAATGTGAGATCTGGGGTCAAAAAGACCTCAGATCTCACATTTACACTTAAAGGGGTTGTAAAGGTAAAAATTTTTTCACCTTAATGCATTCTATGCATTAAGGTGAAAAAACTTTTGACAGTACCGCCACCCCCAGCCCCCCCGTTTTACTTACCTGACGCCTCGAATCTTCGCTGCTCGTTCTTGTCATCTTCGCTGCAGCTCAGCCTGGTCGCTGATTGGCTGCAGTGGATGGATTGAAAGCAGCGCAGCCATTGGCTCGCGCTGCTGTCAATCACATCCAATGACGCGGCGCGCCGGGGGGCGGGGCCGAGTGATACAGCGAGCGACTATAGCCGCCGGCTGTATCACGGGAGCGCGCCCGCAAGCACTCACCACCATGCGAGGGAGCTCGCATTAAGGTGGTGAATGCTTGCGGGGAGGAGCTGAAACAGCCGCCGAGGGACCCCAGAAGACCAGGTTCGGGTCCACTCTGTGCAGAACGAGCTGCACAGTGAAGGTAAGTATAACATGTTTGTTATTTAAAAAAAAAAAAAAAATTACCTTTACAACCGCTTTAAAGTCTTTTTTTTTTTCAATAAATTTTTTTTCCCCTTTAAGACCATTTAAGGGGAAGGAGGAGGGGGGCCGAACTTCCGGGAGATCGGGCTGCGCCCCCGTCTCTGGAAGTGGGGAAGGGAACCTGTGAAAAACCTGGAGACCTGTCCCTGCCCCCCCTCCCCCTTGAAAGATGCCAAATGTGGCACTGGAGGGGGGGGGGGAGCGTATAAGTGGAAGTTCCACTTTTGGATGGAATTCAAGCTTTAATAGGTTGCTTTAGAAGGTAAGGGTTCACATATGCTTTAATTCCAGTAAATGTAGACATATACAGCTTTGGCCAAATGTTTTGGGAATGACACAAATATTAATTTCCACAAAGTCTGCTGCCTACGTTTTTATGATGGCAAATTGCATATACTCCGGAATGTTATGAAGAGTGATCAGATGAATTGCAATCAATTGCAAAGTCCCTCTTTGCCATGAAAATTAACTTAATCCTATAAAAAACATTTCCACTGCATTTGTGAAGAAGGCTCCAGGACATCCAAGAAAGTCCAGCAAGTGCCAGGACCATCTTCTACAGTTGATTCAGCTGCGGGATGTAAGGAGCAGATGTTTGGAGGATGGCCTGGTATTAAGAAGGGCAGCAAAGAAGCCACTTCTCTCCAGGAAAAACATCAGGGAGAGACTGATATTCTTCAAAAGTAACAGGGATTGGATTGCTGAGGACTGGGGTAAAGTCATTTTCTCTGATAAGTCCCCTTTTTGATAGTTTGGGGCATCTGGAAAAAAACATTGTCCGGAGAAAAAAAGGTGAGCGCTAACATCAGTCCTGTGTCATGCCAACAGAAAAGAATCCTAAGACCATTCATGTGTGGAGTTGCTCCTCAGCCAAGGGAGTGGGCTCACTCACAATTTTACCTAAGAACACAGCCATGAATAAAGAATGGATACAAAAACATCCTCCGAGAGAAACTTCTCCCAACCATCAAAGAACAGTTTGGTGAAGAACAATGCCTTTTCCAGCATGATGGATCACCTTGCCATAAGGCAAACGTGACTTGGGGAAAAAAAAACATCTAAATTTTGGGTCTATGGCTAGGAAACCCCCCAGACCTTAATCCCATTGAGATCTTGTGGTCAGTCCTCAAGAGGCAGGTGAACAACCCCCCCCCCCCCCAAATTCTGACAAACTCCAAGCATTGATTATGCAAGAATGGGCTGCCATCAATCAGGATGTGGCCCAGAAGTTGATTGACAGCATGCCAGGGCAAGTCACAGAGGTCTTGAAAAAGAAGGATGAACGCTGCAAATATTGACTCTTTGCATAAACTTCATGTAATTGTCAATAAAAGCCTTTGACACCTATGAAATGCTTGTAATTATAATTCAGTATACCATAGTAACATGTGACAAAATGATCCAAAAACACTGAAGCAGCAGACTTTGTGACAATTAATATTTGTGTCTCAAAACTTTTGGCCAGAGCGGTAAAATGAAAACCAGTGGCTGTGTATAGACCTATTACAGCAATATGAAATGTGAATACATTTTGAAGCAATCGTGCTTCTTACCAAGGCATGTCATATTTGTGTTTTTAATGCAATTGCATACAGTATATTTGCAAGTCATTTTGAAGTAAGTCCACATGATGAAACTATTATGAAGAAAAAGTCATCAACTTAAATATCCCATTTATCTGTAGGGGCAAAGGGGCAGTGCATCTTGGTTCCAGTTGGGTAATCAAGCAAGAAGCAAGTTGATTATAGATACTGATTTTTATTACAACCATCTTTCCCAAACGAATACTTTATTCTCATACATATATAGGCAATGGAAGTCTGTACATTTTAGGTTCAATAAAGTATGTGCTGTACTTTTCTTTATTAATTTGGTTTGAAAGTGGCACATCTAGTTTGAAGATTTACATTCAAGTAGTTGCCTCATTTACAATAAAACCAAATCCTCTTTTGACTAAATGCATACAAGCATGTTGTAAGAGTTATGCCACGTACACACGGTTGGAATTTCCGACAACAAATGTTCGATGTGAGCTAGTTGTCGGAAATTCCGACCGTGTGTAGGCTCCATCGGACATTTGTTGTCGGAATTTCCAACAACAAAAATTTGAGATCTGGGTCTCAAATTTTCCGACAACAAAATCCGTTGTCGGAAATTCCAATCGTGTGTACACAATTTGGACGCACAAAGTTCCACGCATGCTTGGAATCAAGCAGAAGAGCCGCACTGGCTATTGAACTTCATTTCGTTTTTGACGTTCGGAATTTCCGACAACATTTGTGCGACCGTATGCAAGACAAGTTTGAGCCAACATCCGTCGGAAATAAATCCAGGATTTTGTTGTCGGAATATCCGATCATGTGTACGCGGCATAAGCCAAATTTGGTTTCCAGGAAAAAAAAAAAAGGCAACTGGGGACCAGTTTTATTATACCTAACAAGGTCAGTGTGGCACAGTCAGCACATTCAATCCTTGCCAACAGTGTTATTATATATTTAGTGAGCCTATGTTTTACATTATTACTGCAGTGTTATCATAACTTCTGATGTGACTTTCATAGTTTTTAAAGCTGGAATTCAGCCGCTTCCTAAATTGTGCCAAATTACTAAGGGTTAAGTCCAATGAGGCATGCCACACCTTGGGTTTATCTCTTTGATTTACAATCTACATTTTTACTGAGCACCGGCAGTACAGTTATTGCTATACCTCTGCCACTATAATGATGGACTTTCAGTTCTCAGTGTGCAGCCGCTCTACTTACCCCTCCTGTCCTCTTCTCCAATCATTGAGCACTTTGTATTATGTGAACCTATTCACAAAATAAAAAGCCTTCTGTGAACGCATGGCAGAAGGGAGGGGCAGGCAGAGCGGCGGCTGTATGAGAAAGCAGCACCTCTCTTGTCAGAGCGCCAAGAGTATAGTAATAGTTTTAATACAGGCACTCAGTAAAACTGTCAGGTGTAAATAAGAGATAAGTCCATGAGATGGTATGCGCCTCAATGGACTTAAGCCAAAGAAAGCCAGCACATTTTAGAAAGTGCCTGAATTCCTGGAGTTCAGCTTTAAAACCAAACTTTGAAATGATCCCTTGCAGTGGGGCTGCGCCCACACTGCAACGGTTAGCTGTTTGTTTTGTCTAGGGGAGCGTAGACGATCTTTTACCCCACATTCCAGCGGTGAATTGTCCCTTGGCTTCATCATGCTCAGTGCAGGGCTATGTATCCTGTGCATTGCAATATAATGTATGCATTGGTTTTGATGCTGTCAGGACCTTAGACTGCTGGAGCCTGGGAGGAGAAGATGCTGCAGTCTAGCCTGGTCTAGCAGCACAACGGAGTAGGGAATCAGGTAAGTACATTTTCTTTTCTGTGACCTAAACAAGCAATGAACCCTTGCACAGCCCCACTGCAAGGGATCATTTTAAAGCTTCCCAGAGCTGGGCTTTAACAATCCCACTCTTTCATATTGTTGTTATTTCTAGATAAACCACTAGAGACAATATAGATTAACAATCTCTGTTGAGATTAGATATCAAACACAGCAACAACATGTTTTCAATCAGTTGTTTTATGTGATAGTCATACACATGGCAATTTTTAAGCAACTTTTAACCAGCTTTTGATTGCCAATATGATTGCTGTGACTCAAAGAACAAAAGCTGCCTAGCATTAATGTATTTGATTGACCCTCAATCAATTGAACAGGTTGAAATAGACTTAATACAAGGAAATAATAACTACGATAAAGAAACAAATCGATCATGGTAGAAAACAACAAAAATTTCTGCTGCATTTGATTTTGGTTTCTTCAACTTGATTGCTCAGCAGCAAGGTACAGCATATTTAGTTATAGACAATGCACCCTTTGAATTAGGGTGCCATCAAAAGTAATGTAAGTTAAAGAGTTACTAAACCCAGGACCCTGCATTCAGTATATCTGGTCTCCCACAGTACACAGAACATAGAAATACAATTATTTTAGAAATATAAACTGCTAAATACCTTTTCCCATCAGCAGTTAAAGCACGGAAATTTAAAAAAAATTGGAAATGCAAAAAAAATCGGAAATTAGAAAAAAAAAAAGAAATTAGAAAAAAATCGGAAATTGGAAAACCTGAAAATTCGAAAATCTGAAAAAATAACTAACTAATAAAAAACATAACTATTACTAGCTATTAAATTATAGGTATTGGAATTTCCTTTCAAATTTGGCTGCTGGTGAACGTAATGAATACGAATTTATCCAAAGTTATGAATTATCCGAAATAACAAATGCCATATCTAAACGAATGGAATGTAACAAATTATTAATAATAATAAATTACAATAATAATAATAAAAACGTTTCATTATTATTATTATTATTATTTATAAGGCCCCTTTCACACATGCGGATCTGTATTGATCCAACCCGTGAACCTCCGCTTGCTCAGCAGGGATCGCTCCATTGATCCACGCTGAGCCGGCGGATGATAGGGCGGTCCCCGCACACTGTGCTGGGACCGCCCTGTCAGATCTCCGCTCTCCTCTATGGTGGATTGGATGAACAATAGCTGGGCCGGATGATATCGGGTGTCAGCAGATGTTCATCCGCTGATACCCGCTATCCCATAGGGATGCGTGTATGTCCGTATTTCATCTGAAAACGGATGGATGAAATACGGACATACGGTCCGCACGTGTGAAAGGGTCATTATTGATTTGTTACGTTCCATTTGTTTAGATGCGGCATTCATTATTTCGGATAACTCGTAACATCGGATAAATTGGTATTTGTTACGTTCACTAACAGCCAAATTTGAAAGGTAATTCCAATACCTATAATTTAATAGTTAGTAATAGTTAAATTATTATTAGTTAGTTATTGTTTCAGATGTTCACATTTTTGGGTTTCCAAATTTCCGTTTTTTTTCTAATTTCCGAATTTTCTGATTTTCTTTGAATTTCAGAATTGCCGACTTTTTTCGAATTTCCGAATTTCTGATTTTTTCTGACACACTGCATCTCTGATCGTGGTAAACAGCCTATGACGTAGGCTCTTTACCACATAATCAGCTGTGACCAATCATAGCTGATCACAGTGTGTAACCAGAAAGTGCCAGTAAACGGTGTTACTCAGTTTGCGGCGACAGGAGAGCTGATCGGCGGCTCTCCTGTCAGAGGGAGGGTCTGCGTTGATAATCAGCGCATTGATTATCAGCTCAGCCCCCATCAGAGGTGCCCACCACATCTGCCAATCATTGCCCATCAGCTTCCAGTTAGTGCCCACCAAAGTGCCAGTCAGTGCCCACCAATGTGGCAATCAGTGCCCATCAATGTGCCAATCAGTGCCCATCAAAGTGCCAATCAGTGGCCATCAGTAACGCCTGTCAGTGCCCTTCAGAGATGCCAATCAGTGCCCATCAGTAATGAATGTCAGTACCTCATTATCAGTGCCATCTATTAGTGCCCATCAGTGCTGCCTGTCAGTGCCCATCAGTGCCGCCTATCAGTGCCCATCAGTGCCACCTGTCGGTGCCCATCAGTGCTGCATATCAGTGCCCATCAATTCTATATGTCAGTGCCTCCTCATCAGTACCCATCAGTGCCACCTTATCAGTGGCAACTCATCAGTGCCCATCAGTGTAGCTTTATCAGTGGCTGTCAGTGAAGGGGAAAACAACATTTCAAAAATGAAGAAAAACTTTTTTTTTCAAAAAAGTTGGTCATTTTTAGTTTGTTTAGCGCAAAAAAAAAAACCCCAGAGGTGATCAAATACCACCAAAAGAAAGCTCTATTTGTGGGAAGAAAATGATAAAAATGTACTTTGAGTACAGTGTTGCATGACCGCGCAATTGTCATTCAAAGTGTGACAGCGCTGAAAGCTGAAAATTGTCCTGGGCAGGAAGGGAGGAAAGTGCCCGGTATTGAAGTGGTTAAAATAAAAGTTATTAAAAAAGTAAATATGCTGTGACTACTTATTTTAAAGGTTCCCACATGCCGGCTTTTCTATTAAAGTGGACTTGAAAAAAAATATCCTTTAAAATGAACACGTGTCTTTATGCTAAGTGACATAAAACCTAGCAGTGTCAACAGCCATGTACCATTTAAAAGTCTTTGGACCCCAGCTAGGAGAGAACATACTCACTAACCTTTCCATTAGTTGTCTTATTCAAATAATAATCTCTTGATGGAAGGAAGAGTCCAGACTGGTCCACCTGTGGTAGAAAGCAATTTGAAGTAAAAAGGCAATACATGTAACTGTAAAGAGCTTTGTCACAGTCTGACTCTATATGTATATAGACTAATAACAATAATAATCATAAAATTAAAAATTTTTTTTTTTTTGGTTTTCACCTACACATTTGTCAGCTTTCAGTCTTTATATATATCATTAGTCAGGTATAGTTGTTACCAGAACACAAATAGAGGGGAAATCTTCCTTTGGAGATACTTATTCCAATGACAACTGTCTAAGACCCCTTTCACACTGGAGCGGTTTTCAGGCGGTATTGCGCTACAAATACCGCCTGAAAACCGGCCCTAAACAGCCTCCGCTGTTTGTTCAGTGTGAAAGCCCGAGGGCTTTCACACTGAAGCGGTGCGTAGGCAGGGCGGTGAAAAAAGTCCTGCAAACCGCTTTTTTGGAGCGGGGAAGGAGCGGTGTATTCACCGCTCCTTCCCCGCTCCTGCCCATTGAAATCAATGGGACAGAGCGGCTATACCGCGGCAATACCGCGGCTATAGCCGCGCTGTACGAGGGATTTTAACCCTTTTTCGGCCGCCAGCGGGGGGGAAAACCGCACCACTAGCGGCCGAATACCGCTGCAAGAACGACGGTACAGCAGCGCTAAAAATAGCGCTGTTGTACCGCCGATGCCCCCACCGCCCCAGTGTGAAAGGGGCCTAAGGCCCCATTCACACTAGCGCGTTTTTTGATGCATTTTGCATTTTGCAGAAATGCACGGGAATTTTTTAACATGGGTTCCTATGGAACATGTTCACATCAATGCTTTTTTGTATCTCTGCGTTTTTGGAAAGGGTCGGGGACTTTTTTTCATGCAAAATGCAGCGTTTTGCATGTAATGGATTTCAATGGACAAGCATCAAAAACGCAAGTGCACCTTTTTTGCAGCGTTTTTGATGCGTTTTTGGTGCGTTTTTGATGCGTTTTTGCCATTTATTTTTTTTTTTATTTATTTTTTTTTTTTTAATTTTTTTAAAGACTGTAAAAAAAAAATGTAAAAAAAAACAAAAAAAAAAAAAACGCAAAATCGCGGCAAAAACGCGGCTCAAAAACGTGGCAAGCATGAAAAAAAAACCTCCAAAAACGCTCAAAAGCAACATGCATAGGTGTGAATCGAGCCTAAGGCTCCATTCACACTAGCGCGTTTTTTGATGCATTTTGCATTTTGCAGAAATGCACGGGAATTTTTTAACATGGGTTCCTATGGAACATGTTCACATCAATGTCTTTTTGTTTCTCTGCATTTTTGGAAAGGGTCAGGGACTTTTTTTCATGCAAAATGCAGCGTTTTGCATGTAATAGAATTCAATGGACAAGCATCAAAAACGCAAGTGCACCGTTTTTGCAGCGTTTTTGATGCATTTTTGGTGCGTTTTTGATACGTTTTTGCCATTTTTTTTTTCAAGACTGTAAAAAAAACTGTAAAAAAAAACCAAAAAAAAAAACCCGCAAATCGCAAAAACGCCGCAAAAACGCTGCTCAAAAACGTGGCAAGCATGAAAAAAAAACCTCCAAAAACGCTCAAAAGCAACATGCATAGGTGTGAATCGAGCCTAAGACTTGGTTCACACCTATGCAGGTTGCAGGTTGCAGTTTGCATATTCCAGGTGCATTTTATGTTTTTCAATACACATTTCGATCCATTGAAGTCTATGGAACCAAAAACAGAAAAAAAGTCCCTGGCCCCTTCCATAAAACGCACAGATGTCAACGTGACCCATGGGAAACCATGTTAAATGAACTGTAGTGTAGTCGTCTTCAAAACTGAAAAAGCTCTAGAAAATGCATAGGTATGAACCAGGGATGCAACAGGAAATGAGAGATAATCTGTAGAGGGAATTCTCCTCCAAACCCTGGTTCATACCTATGCAGTTTTTAAAGCTTTTTTAGGATTTTCCAATGGGACAGAGCCAAAAAATAAACTTACATGGATTTTAACAATTCCACAAGCAACTATTTTTTTTACCATTTTGGTGGATCGCTTTTTGGAGGCTGGTATGGTAGCAGGTAACAGGCTTTCAGTAGGCACTACTGAAAGTGCTAAAAATATGGGTGCATGGCCAGGAGGTGGTAAACCTGTAACACTATCACCTGTTTTTACTGCCCCGGCCACTCGTGAAAGTGCCCAAAAGGCTGCTGAATCACTGTTGGAGAATGGGTAAATTGAGCTGGATTACAAACTTCCAAAATGGGAAGTAATTATGGCTCTTTCATTGTAATTCTAATAAGCAAAAAAACACAGCAATACAAATACGAATGGCCAGACTTTGAGATTAAATATGATATAGGAAAACTTTTAGAAAACACTTAGGACATTCCTCAAAAATAAACAAAAAGCTTTAAAGTGGTTGTATACCTATTTTTTTTTATTTTTACCTACAGGTAAGGCTATAATAAGGCTTACCTGTAGGTAATATGATTATCTCCTGAACCTGTAGGGTTTAGGAGATATTCACTTTGCATGCAGCCGCTGACGTCAGCAGCACATGCACTGTGAATGCCCGGCTGAAGGTCCAGCAGACACTGCTGGACATTGCCGGGAAGAAGACTCCCACGGGCATGCGCGGGAGTGACGTCATCGCGGCTCCGGCCACTCACAGCTCCGGAGCCGCGAAGACACGCCGAGGGCAAAATGTCATCTCCCTCGGCGTGGACCGGGATTAGATACCGACGCCTCATTCTAAGGTAAGTATTTAATAATAAGCTAGTATGTGGTGCATACTAGCTCATTATGCCTTTTGCCTTACATGTTTTTTTGTTTTTTTTTGACATTTCAATTTTTTTTCTGCGGGTATACAACCGCTTTAATATAAAAACTTTATTACAACGTTTTACAAAATGATTTCAAATTTACAAATACTGTATATCTAATTCATAGGACTACATTGTTAAAAAGTTAAAGAAAGTTCTTAAAACTTCCTAACTTTATATGTTAATTTATATGTTATTTTGAAATCATTTTGTATAATAAAGTTTTGTATCAATTTTTTTTAAATATATTTTTGGGGAATGTCCTAAACTTAAAAAAAAAAAAATTCTCTATATCTGTCTGGATTACAAAATGAATACATTACTTTCATTGTGATCTTTGAGGATAAATGACTCCACAAAGGTTTCACTGTCTGCTCTTATCTATGTATCATTTACTGTTTAGCGGGTTGCAGCTTCCTTCACTATTTCTTTGTTTAACCTGTGACCTTTGCTATTAAAGCCGGGTACACGCTACAGTTTTTTTTCCGCTGGGTTGCACGAAAAAAACCTGACAGCTCCGGTTGCCCCTGCAAGGTTAGTTCAGCGATCTCCCCCGTTAAAGCGGAGTTCCACCCTAAAGTGGAACTTCCGCTCATTGGATTCCTCCCCCCTCCAGTGCCTCAATTGGGACCTTTCAGGGGGGTGCAGATACCTGTATAATACAGGTATCTGCACCCACTTCTGGGCATAGCTAGCCGCAGCTAGCCGCAAGTGCCCGCCCCCCGTTGTGTTGTGGGAAACACACAGTTCCCACAACACAACGGGGACCAGTGTGGACGCGCAGCACGACTAGCGCATGCGCAGTAGGGAACCGGGCAGTGAAGCCACAACGCATCACTTCCTTATTCCCTGACCGAGGATGGCGGCGGGGGCAGCCGAGAGACGAACGATCGTTCGGCTTCGGCTGCCTACATCGCTGGACCCCGGGACAGGTAAGTGTCCATTTATTAAAAGTCAGCAGCTGCAGTATTTGTAGCTGCTGGCTTTTAATATTTTCGTTTAAGGTGGAGCTCCGCTTTAAACTGTTGTGTTCTGACAGGGGGACCCCCCCCCCCATCAAATGCACTCCAATCAGCACTCTCTGCCATTGACGGAGAGCGCTGATCAGGAATCGGTTGGCTGCTGGTTTTCCAGCATGCACGTCCGACAGACCGACATACACATGGACCGAATGACGGCCTGTTTTTTATGGAACCGGTCGTTGCTTCCCGACATTCCGCCTGTGTGTATGGAGCTTTAGACTTGGTTCACATAGGTGCAACTTTGAAATCACGCTACTTCAACCTGATTTCAAAGCCGCAGATCAGTGTGATTTGCACTGCCAATTTCATTGCGGCTTGCGACTTCATTTAACTGCCTCCGGACCGCCCACCGTACATATACTGCAGCAGGGCAGCCCGGCTGCGCAAAATCACGTACCTGTACGTGATTTTGTGCACGCGGTGTAGAGAGCGCTTGCGTGCCGCCAGAGCGCAGCTCCTGCTTTGGTTGGACATGCAGAGGTGATCAAATACCACAAAAAGAAAGCTCTATTTGTGGGAAAAAAAGGACATCAATTTTATTTGGGTACACAGTCGCACGACCGCTCAATTGTCAGTTAAAGCAACGCATTGCTGTATCGCAAAAAATGACCTGGTCAGGAAGTGGGTATATCCTTCTGGGGCTGAAGTGGTTAACAGAAGCCTATGCCAGTCGCAATAAAATCTGAAAAAAAGCAGCGCAGGAACCTTTTTCATAATCGCTGCGACATGAGGCGATATAAATGGTTCCATTGACGGAAAGTGAGTCAGTTCCAAATCACATGACAAATCGCACCGGTGTGAATGAGGGCTCACTGACAGGATTGTGTGGTTCTGTACATCTCATTTATAAATGGTATGTAAATTGTAGGAGCAGTGCTGAGTAAACATTGCGGTGTCTGTCGGATTGTGTACACCAGTATCTGTTTTTCATTTTAAACAGCCCCCTAAGTAGGTCAACTATTTCTATGTGCCAAAAACATGAATCCACATGATATAGTTATATTGTTCTATTGTATATTGTATATCTATTTACTGTCTAGTCTAATGCTAATACCTGTATAATGTTGCTATTTGAGCTCTTGGAGTCCGCGCTTACAAAGACGCTGAAGAATGGTGTCGCCCGGTACGTCCCTGAGACAGTCTTTAGCACAGCCATAAAGTTATCCCCTCTCCAGGTACCTGAGATATTCCATCCACCAACCTTAACAGAAAAATGTTTTATTGTTACTAACACAATTATGACAAAGCTACTACAATGGTCTACAGAAGTACTGGAGTGCAAAACAAGGAATTTGGGGTATTAGGATACAATGCAAAAACAAGTTGGATAACACTGTCACTGATAGCCGCTAAAGCTACATAATATATTCCAAGAATTTTCAAATTTATGCAAAGCCAATTCTTTTTTGTCAGCTTTAGATAGAACAGGGAATGGTAAAGTCCTAGTCAGGTTTTTTATGTTATCTTTGTGTCCAGTCCGGGAGATTTAAAGTGGTTGTAAATTCCGTAACTGCCAACCCCTCTGTTATAACAAGCTATGTTGCACAGTGTATGTGCTTTTTTAAATTATGCAGCTAAATACCTTATTTCAGAGCGCCACTGTGTGGTCATGTGACATCCCACTACTCTCCTTTCCTGATCTGAGGACTACAGCGGAAGGAGCTGAGATTCCCCTCTGACATCAGCTGGGAGGTCACGTGACCCCACAGCGGCAATGTGAAATTAGGTATTTAGCTGCATAATTAAAAAAAAAAACACGTACACTGTGTAGTATAGTATAACAGAGGGGCTGGCAGTAATTGTAATCACTGACTTTACTGCCACACAAAATAGCGGCAGGAGGGGAGGGGGAGAGGGAGAGACTCATAGCAGAGAGCAGAGAGTGGGATGATGGAGGCATGTAAACTGACCACAGTATCATGGATCACAACCGTGATTACCATGGTCAGTTCACATAAGAGGACACAGGAACAGGCAGGATCAACCAGGTATTTTACAGCATAGAAAGGGACAATTGACACCGCACAAGCACTATGCTGTTTAACATGCTTTGAAGAAACAGGATCTTTTTTTTTCTAGGGTTACAACCTCTTTAACTTCACTTCCTGTCCTAGAGATGCAGCAGGAAGTTACCCAGATAGCAAGGATAACTTGTCACAAATTTGTGGCTGTGTTGAATTGTAAGTCTGTTATCTTGCTGCACATTTTCACTAGCAAGTTGTACACTTGCAGAGCACATGAAGCACAAATTCTAGTTGACACTTTTCTAATTTGTTAGAAAAGTTGCAGTGGTGAGTCTACAGCAAGAGCTTTGCAAATCTACAGCATTAAAATTCAGCCACAGTGACCCCTGTGGTGGGATGACTATTGCACAACATAACTCAACCAGAACTTGCAGCAGCCTTGCAGAATGCTTGCAAAGAAAGATGATCTGGAGCCATGCAATGCGGACATGCTGCAATTGTGCTACGAACTTGTGAAGTCTGGCAAGTCTACAATAGCTTAGCAAGTCATTTTCAAATTTCCAGCACAATTGCTTGCTATCTGGGTTCTAGTTTTCCAGTTTTAACCTCTAGGATTCAAAAACACATATATAATGATTAAACCCGAGATATGGAGGTGTAGCAGCAGATATGGAAACCTTTACTTTGTTCAAAGCTATGGGTGATCCTAGATCTAACAGTTCATGAGTAATCAGTTTTTTTGGTTACTGCCACATTGCAAATAAAAATCAACACCAAGCTGTGTTTATTAGAAGAGACTTTCATATTCACAAGTTTTATATATTGTGTTTTGCGTATACAGTATCTCACAAAAGTGAGTACACCCCTCACATTTTTGTAAATATTTTATTATATCTTTTCATGTGACAACACTGAAGAAATGACACTTTGCCACAATGTAAAGTAGTGATTGTACAGCTTGTATAACAGTGTAGATTTGCTGTCCCCTCAAAAAAATTCAACACACAGCTATTAATGTCTAAACTGATAGCAACAAAATTGAATACACCCCTAAGTGAAAATGTACAAATTGGGCCCAAAGTGTCAATATTTTGTGCGGCTACCAATATTTTCCAGCACTGCTTTAACCCTCTTGGGCATGGAGTTCTCCAGAGCTTCACAGGTTTCCACTGCAGTCCTCTTCCATTCCTCCATGACGACATCACAGAGCTGGTGGATGATAGAGACCTTCCGCTCCTCCACTTTCCATTTGAGGATGCCCCACAGATGCTCAATAGGGTTTAGGTCTGGAGACATGCTTGGCTAGTCCATCACCTTTACACTCAGCTTCTTTAGCAAGGCAGTGGTCGTCTTGGAGGTGTGTTTGGGGTCATTATCATGTTGGAATACTGCCCTGCGGCCCAGTCTCCGAAGGGAGGAGATCATGCTCTGCTTCAGTATGTCACAGTACATGTTGGCATTCATGGTTCCCTCAGTGAACTGTAGCTCCCCAGTGCCGGCAGCCCCAGACTATGACACTCCCACCACCATGCTTGACTGTAGGCAAGACACTTGTCTTTGTACTCCTCACCTGGTTGCCACCCCACACGCTTGACACCATCTGAACCAAATAAGCTTATCTTGGTCTCATCAGACCACAGAACATGGTTCCAGTAATCCATGTCCCTAGTCTGGTTATCTTCAGCAAACTGTTTGCAGGCTTCCTTGTGCATCATCTTTGGAAGAGGCTTCCTTCTGGGATGACAGCCATGCAGACCAATTTAATGCCGTGTGCGGCGTATGGTCTGAGCACTGACAGGCTGATCCCCACTCCTTTAACCTCTGCAGCAACGCTGGCAGCACTCATACGTCTATTTCCCAAAGACAACCTCTGGATAGAGCATGAGCACTCAACTTCTTGGTCGACCATTGCAAGGCCTGTTCTGAGTGGAACCTGTCCTGTTAAACCGCTGTATGGTCTTGGCCACCATGCTGCAGCCCAGTTTCAGGGTCTTGACAATCTTCTTAAAGCCTAGGCCATCTTTATGTAGAGTAACAATTCTTTTTTTCAGATCCTCAGAAAGTTCTTTGCCTTGAGGTGTATGAGAGAGTGAGAGCGATAACAACAAATTTAACACACCTGCTCCAAATTCACACCTGAGACCTTGTAACACTAATGAGTCACATGACACCGGGGAGGGAAAATGGCTAATTGGGCCCAATTTGGATATTTTCACTTAGGCGTGTACTCACTTATATTACCAGTGGTTTAGACGTTAATGGCTGTGTGTTTAGTTATTTTGAAGGGACAGCAAATTTACACTGTTATACAATCTGTACAATCACTACTTTACATTGTAGCACAGTGTAATTTCTTCAGTGCTGTCACATGAAAAGATAGAATAAAATATTTACAAAAATGTGAGGGGTGTACTCACTTTTGTGAGATACGGTGTGTGCATACAACATACAGTATGGTAAATTGTTGGCCTTGGTTTGCCTTGACAGCAAACCTTCCAGACTTACAGGAAACCTGTCATTAGAAAAAACATAGATGCTGCTATTTCTGAGCCCTACATCTTAAAAAAGCAAATTGCTTGGCTGCAACTGTAAGGCTCCATGCACACTGGAGCACATAAACGGCCGTTTTTTGGAGTTTGGGCGTTTTTTTAACAGCCCATAAACTCCACTCTATGTTATCCTATGTGTCCATGCACACATAGACGTTTTTGAACTTTTATCAGCAGTGGAGTTTATGGGCTGTTTTCTGATCGCCACAAAATCGCAATCGAAAATTTTCTGACCACAAAAAATGCCAAACGCTGATAAACATCGATAAATGCTCAAAAACGTGGCTCACCAGCGTTTTTAACGTTTCTGATCCATTGAAAAAAAAAAATGTAAAAAAAAAAAAAAGCTAACGCGGAAAAACACTATTGCAAAAACATTAAAAAACGTTGAAAGACTCACTGCAAAGCTACTGGCGTTTTTATAACATTATTTTAACATCCAGTGTGCATGAAGCCTGACCCTTTTGTTTTAGTACTTTGAGTCACTGACCTGGAAAAAGTATGCAGTACATTGAACTCTTCACTGCTCTATCCAAAAAAAAAAAAAGTTTTGACTGAAGTTCCAGTTTAAAAGTGTGAAAGTACAGTTTTAGAATCTATTCTGTTTGTCAATACCATTAGCCCTACACACAATACAAAGAGGCACTATGTGTAAATTGTATTTTTCAGGCCTTTACTCATTGGTAGACCCCATCCTGGTGTTAATTCCTAACATAGTAGCAGAAACCTTTTACTAACTATAATAAATCTCTCTCACACACCATTAAAACATCAGTGGTATGATCATGAATACATTTAATAACTTTAGGGTATCGAAATTGCAGTTATCAATTTTTTGGGCACTGTTTATTCTCTTCACTTTGTAGTGTATTTTTTTTTCAACAAAATATACATTGTAAAGTGATCATTTTGGCACATTAGTATTGTTTGAAACCGACATGGCATAAAGTAGGATTCCTGTTTAATTATCAGGGGCATTTTTTATTGTTATGTTGTTGATACATCAGTTTTCCAAAGTTGGGCATATGTACCCCTGATAATGATGGACAAGGGGATATTTTGCCATCCTTGCCCAAGTCTGCAGAGCGTTGCAACCCTTGTTAGTTCCCACCCGATTTCACAGTTGCCCAGTCTTCCAAGTAAAGTGATTGATCAGCTGCACTTCCAGGAAGATATTGGAAGAGTTTGTGATAAGGAGTGCCTCTGACTGCCTGTTTTGCTAGTTATAACCCTCTGGAACAGCTTTTTTCAACCCTTATACCTTCCCCCTGAGCCTAGGTTCACATTGATGCGATTTGGCATGTGATTTGACATGTCAAATCGCATGCCAAATCGGCAACAAATGCCGGCAATGGCACCGTCCGAATCAGTTCCCACAGTAGTTTCTGTACTACTTTTGATGACTTCGGGTGCAATTTCCATAGACATCTCTTCAGGAACCCGCACGGATGTCTCTGAAGTCGCCCTGACGTTGGATTGACATGCGGGTGTATGAAATTGTGTGAGTTCATCTGAACTCGCATGATTTCAATCCCGCTCCAATGTGAACCTAGGCTCAAAAAAAAATTGAGGTCCCGGGGAACCCCTGAAATAATTCTCTGATCTACAGCCCATGTTACCAGTGGCGTCACTAGGGTTGGTGTCACCTGGTGCGGTAAAACATGGTGTCGCCGCCCCCCTCCCCCCTCCTGTCTAGGCTGCCCAGCACCCTGCAGGCATTGCACGGTCACGGGGCGCACCCCTGTAAATGATAGTATAGGGTGGTATAGTGGCAGGTTAGGGTAATATAGGGTGGTATAGTGGCAGGTTGGGGTGGTATAGGGCAGTTTGGGGTGGCATGGGGCAGGTTGGGGTGGTATAGGGCAAGTTAGAGTGGCATAGGGCAGGTTGGGGTGGCACAGGGCAAGTTGGGGTGGTATAGGGCAACTTAGTTAGGGTGGCACAGGGCAGGTTGGGGTGGTACAGGGCAGGCTTGGGTGGGAAAGGGCAGGTTGGGGTGGCACAGGGCAAGTTAAGGTGGCACAGGGCAGGTAGGGGTGGCATATGGCAGGTTAGGGTGGTACAGGGCAGGCTGGGGTGGCACAGGGTAGGTTGTGGTGGTATAGGGCAAGTTAAGATGGCACAGGACAGGTTGGGTGGTATAGGGCAGGTTGGAATGGTACGGAGCAAGTTGGGGTGGTGTAGGGCAAGTTAGTGTGGCATAGGGCAGGTTGGAGTGGCACAGGGCAGGCTAGGGTGGTATAGGGCTTTAGTGTGGCATAGGGCAGGCTGGGGTGGCACAGGGCAGGTTGGGGTGGTATAGGGTAGGTTGGAATGGTATAGGGCAAGTTAGGGTGGCACAGGGCAAGTTAGTGTGGAATAGGGCAGGTTGGAATGGCACAGGGCAGGCTAGGGTGGTATAGGGCAGGTTAGTGTGGCATAGGGCAGGCTGGGGTGGCACAGGGCAGGTTGGGTGCTATAGGGCAAGTTAAGGTGGCACAGGGCAGGTTGGGGTGGCATAGGGCAGGTTAGGACTCTATTTAGTGACACTGTGCACTGCAGAAACTTACAGCATGCTTCATGCCTGCATATGAACACCCAGGCAGTTGGGCGGGGCTGCTGTGTCCTAGCTTTATCTCCTTGAGCTGCAGGATCAGCCATAGTGAAGGAGTCTGTGGGAGGAGTGGAGGAGGCAGCCACACCCCCAGCTCCGCCAACCAACTCTGGCTCACTGGGGGACATTAGCCTGACTGAGTGAGGAGTGTTACAGCCAGCCTCCCCCGCCTGGCTGAGTGCCTTGCTCACACCGCTCCATTGCAGGCAAAAAAGTACAGTGTTTAGCGGCGGCCCCAGTGTCACCCCTCTGGCGGGTGTCACCCAGTGCGGGCCACACCCCCATAGCAACGCCACTGCATGTTACATTAATGAGGAATATAATTAACTAACTCTGCATTGGTGTTCAGTTCAATATCCACTAATGAACTGAAAACTGGCTTTCACATTCTAACCTACCCTAGAAACAATGAATTGGTTGTGGTGGAAAACTGTTTCAGTTCATTTTCTCTAGTTTCTATTCAAATACGTTTTACGGATATTCTTTTGTAAGATAGGCCACCTTCTTCAAGTCACAGCAATATTGAAATACAAATTCTTCGACCATGTTGGACTATGTGAAGCTAGAAAATGGAATCAAAGGGGAAAAGCTGAAAAGAGGAAGATAATATCTTGGCATCTCGCTGGTACTGAAACAGATCCTATAGTACTGAAGTCCAAGTGGCCAGTGGAGCGGCCGAGACAGCTGAGACAGCATACCTTCTACTGACCAGTGTGATGGATGCCCGACAGAGCGTTTACCCACAGATGTACCCTTCCTTATTTACCTAGATGTAAGTTACTATGTGTTTTTATTAATACACACTTTACAGTCTAACTTTTTATTTCCTCAACATGAGTAAGAATGTATTTCATGATTGGATACTGTAATCACATCTACAATCATTGGCTTAAAAAACATTGCTTCTACAGGAGTTTTGAGTTCTGCCTGAAGAAGCAGCTCAATGTTATCCTATGTGTCCGTGCACATTAGGACGATTACAGGCATATTTTGAGCTCAATGTTTAGAGGGAGGAAAAAAAAACCCTTCTGGTTTGCATTTATGATTGGCGCTTACTGGCAGAAAAAAACATTAAACCCTCCTAAACTCATCTAAACTTTGTAAAAAAAATGCGTTTTTTTACTGCCAAGAGAACAGATGTTTTTTAAAGCCCAGTGTGTATGGAGCCTTAGTAGAGCTTTTCTAATTAATGTTGTTATTCATAAGTAAGACGTTGGTGTCCCCTAAATGAAGGGTATATTCAAAGATTTAAATGTCTAAAACATGACACTGGATTTGGTGCAGTGACTTATATTGTACTGTATTCGACAAACAAATCTATGCATGTTGAAAGGATGGGGTTGTTAAAATAGATGTAAAAAAACACTAAAATCTCCTAAGTTTAAGTAACAAGTTAAAAAATAACAAAAGGCAAACCTTTTTTTTATCTTAATGCTGCATTAGGATAAAAAACATTCTGTGCACAGATGCCCCCCTAATACGTACCTGAGCCCCTTTTCGATCCAGCGATGTTGCACAAGAGACTCAGCTGTCCAGGACTTTCCCTCCTGATTGGATTAGACACACAGTGCCATTGGCTCCCGTTTATGTCAATCAGTGAGTGAGCCAATGAGGAGAGAGAGGTGGCAGGGCCACGGCTCCATGTCTGAATGGACACAGGGAGCTGTGACTCGGCTCGGGCGCCCCCATAGCAAGCTGCTATAGCAAGCTGCTTGCTGTGGGTGCACTCGGCAGGAGGGAGTGGCCAGGAGTGCCGGCGAGGGACCCGAGAAGAGGAGGATCAGGGCTGCTCTGTGCAAAACCACTGCACAGAGCAGGCAAGTATAACATGTTTGTTATTTTTAGACAAAAAACACAAGACTTTAGTATCACTTTAAATTCCCCCTTGCAACACAGATAAAAAAAAAGCTTGCAGGGGTTATAAGCTTCCTTTACTCTATCCAGAATGAAAAAAAAAAAAGTTTTGCCTATAGTTCTACATTATTGTAATTTCAAAACTTTTTAATTTTTAATTTTAATTTTCACTCTTTTTAAATATGCAACTTTTACTAAGATAATACTTGGTGATCCTGTCAATGCACTTCCTGTTATAGGGTGACAAGGTCCTGCCTAAGTCTCCCAAATGTTCTCCTGCATTGGCCCCTGTTACATACACTCCCAATGGACTCTACAAGCAGCTATTCTGATCTACATAGCCCAGACATAATTCATTGCTTTTACTATTAGGAAATCCACCATTAGAAATCATATGCAGAAGTTGCTGGAATCTATGTACGTAGACAATGACAGGCTGCAGGAGGATAGCAGTGGTTATATATGTGAGCGGGTGGAAGTTGAGCTAGTTAGGTGCTGCCCCAGAGGGGACAGTGACGGTTAATGTTTTTCCTGGTTCTTTTGTTTAGCATGTTTTCTTGGGCCCGACCCAATGATCTTGTGTTATAAGAGAGGGACAGTGGTACGGAGCGGAAAGCCCAAATGGGAGAGAGTCTAAAAAGCTGCACTAGTGAGGAGTGAGAGAATTTAGCTAACTTCTGCAACTGCCGTTATGTAGGAGGTCATCACGACCCGGGTTCTGTCCCCAGAGACACCAGCCACTGACTGGTGAATGCGACTAATGGATCCTGTTGTTATACAATGACTCTACCTTTGCAGGTATGATGGGGCAGTACATAGCTAGGATTAAGGTTAAGATTAGGGATGTAGGGAAAGGACTGTTTTCGCATGTTGGACTTTGTGATGTTTTTGCACTTTTTCCAGTAAAGTTTTTGAAACCTTGTTCCCTCCTGGTCTGAAGTTACTCAAGGACTGTAATGCAAGTAACTGGCACATTTTTACAGCTCAGGTCACTAAAGCACTTTGGGGTATGAAGATATCAGTACAAAGAGTTATTGCAGTGTGAAGATATAGTGGTTTCCAAGGGTAAGGAAGGTGTACCAAGCAGCCTGTCATGAATCATGTGCTTGTGACAGGTGGGACAGCCTCTTGCAGTGAGGAAGTTGTTGTCAGCACTCTCTATGAGCGGTCCATTTCCCAAAGCAATGGGAGCAGACTTGCGCAGCAGAGGTTCTCAACCTGTACACAGGTATGGAAAAGCAAAAGTTAAGTGAAGTGCACGCATAGAGTCCACACTAGGTGCATGGCGGGACCCCAAACCGTTACTGGGATTGAGGTAGTGGTAATACGCTGGATGGGTGGAAGTGAACAAGTCTCAACATGTCTCTCCTAAATGCAAGTTAGAGTGAAGGTGTACATTGTCACCGGGACCCGAGAGTTAAGTGGATAACAGTTATGGTGCAAGTGTATTTGATGTATGTTCATCTCTGTAGAGGCCTCACAGTAGCAGCCTCAGCCTTGTCCCAGGACATTGCTGAAAATGGCACAGAAGAAGAGGAACCCCATGTGTAATAGAGTGATCCTGTTGCAGGTGCCTAGCGTAGCCCAGAAGAACCCACCCCTGGGTAGACCTCTAATGTCACCCTTGCTTGGCGCTCAACAAAGAGGGAAACATGGAGGACGTGACAACCACCCCAGCACCCTACCCTTACATGGTACAATTATTTTACTTTTTTGCAAATTAAATGTCACTCAGTTAAGATTTTGATCTATTTTAACAAGAGATTGTTCGCATTTTCACCTTCTTTATCAGGTCAGTGAGGGGTTTTTCTTTCAGCTCCTCAATTTTCTGTTCTTTGAGGCAAGACAGGTAAAACCGCTGTGTCTTCATCTCTGCCTCACTGCTAGAGTTAAATTTAGCATTCTCTGCAACATATAACATTTTATGTCAGTCACAGTTAAAATAATAAAATAAACATTTGTATACCTATGGCAGACCCCACTCACCTGCAGGCACCCAACCAAACAACACACATTTTCATTTAAGACAAGGCCATTTCATCTGTTGATACCTAGAATCATGGAATACTCAACATTTTGTGCAAATATGCATTTCTAGACATTTAATGTTGCAACTTTTACTTTTTATCACCTTTCAGATCCCTGCCCTTCACTTATCCCTTCTTTCCACCATTATCTTTCTTACCAAGTATATGTTTTAACACCGCTTGGTTTTGATCCCAGATGCTGTTGAAGGTGTTCCACCTTGACCGGCCATCAGGTAGAGGGTTCCTCTTCATCCATCCTCCACAAGCATACTGGTAGAAGTCCTGACATGGTTCTATGTCTCTGTCCAGGGAATCGAGTATACGGCCAGCTACAGAAACACAGGCCTCTGAGAGACACAAGGAGCGAGTCTTGTCTAGGTGTAAGAAGATACAATACAAAGGGGTCAGACCTCCTGCACTTAAGCCTCCCGAATTTGTCAATTACAATGCCTATAACATGAATGCCTCTTGCACACAGATGTAATATATTTCTGATATTTATTCATAAGATCTTGCTTGTGGCTCTGAACGCATCGCTGCATTAGAAATCTTTATGTACCTGTCTGCATTGTTCCATAAATAACAATTCACCTGTGTTCAGATCCATGAAAAAAAAAAGATGCATGTCTACAAATGTGTTTTTTGCCCATGTGCAAGATGCCTCATATACAGTATATGTAAAGTCATATCAAAAAGGAAGCAATTACATTGAAACACTATTGCTATCTCTCATATAATAATTGATTCTTCTAAAAAAAAAAAAAAAGCAGCTGTATACCATTTTTTCCCTTTGTCAGCAGTCACATGAGTGCATGGACTCTTAGCCCATCTTTCTTCAGAGAGCAGAGCCGTGGCTGCATTAAGCGGCATGCTTCCTCTCTGCTGCTCATTAGCAACATGTATCTACAGCAGGGGTAGGCAACCTTTTGAGCACAGTGTGCCGAAAAATGTTTTCAAACAAATTGAGCGTGCCGATTTTATAAAAAAAAATGTCAACTTCACACTCTCAATCACGAAAAGGATTTTTTATAAAGTAAATGCTATAAACTACTTTAGTAGTGAGAAATTAACATCCTGCACTCTCACACCTCAGATCAGCCCCAAATACTGCAACTCCATACCACAGATGAGCCCCAATTCATGCACATTCACCCCTCAGATCACTGTCCCCCCTGCAAATCTCTTTCATCACTGTACCCCCCCCTGCTCATCTGTCCCACCACTGTACCCCCTGCACATCTGCCCCACCACTGTACTACCCTGCACATCTGCCCCACCACTGTAACCCCCTGCTCATCTGCCCACCACTGTAACCCCCTGCTTATCTGCCCCACCACTGTAACCCCCTGCTCATCTGCCCCACCACTGTAACCCCCTGCTCATCTGCCCCACCACTGTAACCCCCTGCTCATCTGCCCCAACCACTGTAACCCCCTGCTTATCTGCCCCACCAATGTACCCCCTTTCTCATCTGTCCCACTACTGTAACCCCCTGCTCAGCTATCCCATCACTGTAACCCCCTGCACATCTGCCCCACCACTGTACTACCCTGCACATCAGCCCCACCACTGTAACCCCCTGCTCATCTGCCCCACCACTGTAACCCCCTGCACATCTGCCCCACCACTGTAACCCCCTGAACATCTGCCCCACCACTGTCTCCCCTGCTCTTCTGTCCCACCAGTGTCCCACCCTGCTCTTCTTCTGTCCCACCACTGTACCACCCTACTCTTCTGTCCCGCCACTGTAACCCCCTGCTCATCTGCCCCACCAATGTTCCCCCTTTCTCATCTGCCCCACCACTGTACCCCCCTGCACATGTGCTCCACTGCCGTGCCCCCATGCTCTTCTGTCTCACCGCTGAACCATCTTCTCATCTGTCCTAACACTGAACTTATCTGCTCATCTGCCCAACCACTGTAGCCCTCTTTCTCATCTGTCCCACCACTGTACCCCCTGCTCTTCTGCCCTACAACTGTAACCCCCTGATCATGTGTTCCACTGATGTACCCCTTTCTCCTCTGCACAATTGCCCCACCTCTGTACCCCCTGCTCCCCTGCCCCACCGCTGTAACCCCCTGCTCCTCTGCCCCACCGCTGTAACCCCCTGCTCATCTGTCCCACCAATGTACCTCCTTTCTCCTCTGCCCCAACACTGAACCCCCCCTTCTCATCTTTCCCACCACTGTAACCCCCTGCTCTTCTGTCCCACCACTGTAATCCCCTGCTCATCTGCCCCATTACTGTACCCCCCTGCTTTTCTGTTCCACAGCTGAAGGTAAGTGACACAAAGGTTCAGGAATAATTTCAACAAAGTTCCCAGAAGCTTGACTGTAATTCCACAAACTGTCACCTGATTGTGGTTTTCTCAATCACAGTGAAATTCCTTCTTTCTGAGATTGGTAGTGGCAACCAAGCAAGTCATCTTCCTCCAGATGGTGGGCGGGGCTAGCAGGACTGTGATTGGCTTTAGCAGTGGCCAATGACAGTCCTCCTAATCCTGGAAACAGGGACCGCCCCCCCCCCTTAGCAGAACTGCACCCAATCTCTTCCCCATCACAAAAGCTGCCGGTCGCAGCTACAGCAAAATTAGAGAACCAAACAATGTTTCCCATCTTTACAATGTGTGGGGGAACAGCGCCTCCCCCTCAGTGCAGGTGCAGCGTGGGAAACTCTGAAACTGGAATGCATTAATGTCTCACTGACACTTCCCTACGTTGCTCTGCTGATGGGGAGGGAGTTGAGTGCCGGCCAAAGAGGCTTTGTGTGTCGCTTGCGGCACCATTGCCGGGGTTGCCTATCTCTGATCTGTCATGGCGTTGACAGCAAGGCTCCTGCTTGGAGTTGCTCTCAATCAAGCCAAGTTCGATAAGGTGGGAGGGGGGGACGTGTCAGCCAGGCTGACTACGGGAGTAGGGGCACACTGTGCATCCGTACAGCGTCCTGTAGCTCCGATTAGAAGCTGTTACAAACTGACCACACCAGCACAGATCTGCTTCCATTCATAGTGTGGTCAGGATGCTGCAGGAACACAAAGAGACTAGCAGGATTACCAGGTATTTGCTGCTTAAAATGAATGCTACTGAAAAGGAAACATTTTGATGTTTACAATTGAAAAAGGAATGCATTAGGCCCCTTTCACACAGGCTTTACGATCAGTTTTTCAGGCGGACCTGATCGGATGCTGTCAGTGGTGACATGTCCGCTGACATCCACCGCTATCCAATCTGATCCTGTCCGTGAAATCCAGACTGATGGAAACCCTATTTTCCATCCGTCTGGAGGATCAGATAGGATTGGATGAAAACGGACTGCCTGATCTCCATAGAGGACAGCGGGGCTTTGACAGATCCATCTCCGCACAGTGAGCGGAGACGGACCTGTCATCCGCCTGCTCAGCGGGGATCAGTGGAGCGATCTCTGCTGAGCAAAGTGAAGTCCGTACATGGACAAGCCCATGTGAAAGGGGCCTAAATAAAATATCACTATAAAGGTTTACATACACTTTAAATCCTGACTCAAGCTAAAACATTTTTTTTATTCTGGACATAGAGTAAGGAGGGGTTAAAACCTTCAGTGTAAAGACTCTCCAGTGGGGACACAACAAAAAATAGAAACCTGAAAGATATTCTAACCTTTCTTACAAAAACATTACTGCAATGTCACCATTAGGATAACTTCCTCTACTACCTGTTCTGACTTACACCTCTTAAATAGGCGGGAAAGTAGGGGGAATTTACCAATGAGTAACACAGACAGTACCTGCTGGAGATTGTAACCCTTCACCCTTTCCAAAATGTGAAACATTTGGACAACTCTTGGTGCGACTGAGTGAAGTGCAGCTTTTACAGGAATAGTTAGGACTGAAATACAACTGGTCCTGCCTGTAACATTTGGTTATTTTTTTAATTGATTGAATTTATGATACATTTGATTTAAAAAAATGTGATACAATTCTGGAGGATGCTCTGTGATTCTAATGAGAATAAGCATATTTTTGTATGAGTAACAAAAGTTCCGCGCTTAGGACAATGAAATAAAAAAGGGACTGCTGCCCCCCTAAAAGTGGAAAACACCGAGGTGTAATCCAAACTAAAATATATGTTCTAGATAGGGGATTAGGCGCTGTCCTACTGTGTTTTGTGATGGATCTTCTCAAGAGAATAAAAGAAAATATTGGTTTATAAGCAAAAGTGTCATAAATATCAGGAGACAATTGATGTGCAAGAATAATTAATAAGTGAATCACCTGTGAGGTGAAAATAAAGAAAAAGTGCAAAGCGTGCTAAAGTGCATATAAAATGGCATATACAAAAAATCGCATGTGCAAAAAAATTGTAAAAAATTGTATATCTATGTAACATGAGAGATCCCTATACATGAAGAAGTGCTTGGGGAACCAAAACCAGTGGAATAAATATAAAAGGCATGTATTTGATGATCCGCTTAAACAATAATTAAAACAAATACATAGCGTAAACCTCAAAAAATGGAAAGTTTTCGTGTGGAAAAGACTTTAGTGTGTGTGAAAACACAATTGCAATCAAGTCAATCAAGGCAGACCCTTCTAAAGGTGTATAAACACACTCAGTGGATAATACAATCAATAATAAGTTCTTTGGACCAGATTATTTCAGCAACAGTTCTGGAAGTATGTCCCACTGGTGTAGGGAAAAAAAGTCACAATTTACAACCGTTGGTGTCCCGACCTCCGCTGCACCCCCACTCGTGTGTACACTTACCGGACTGCCTAACCCCTGCAGGGGTAAAAGGCATATGTAGACAGTCCTGCGATGACAACAGCGGGAAGTGGTCCTCGGTTCAAGGGTGCTATATACTGCTCCGGCGTGAGGTCAGTCCCAGTGACAGGTATCCGTGCAAGGTGAAAACAGAAAACACTTCATAGTGTGAATCCATAAAAGGTAGGAAGTTTATTGAAAATCCATAAAATAACAGTCCATAAACTGGAGTTAAAACCACAACTAAAAACACTGTGCAGGAAGCCGACTAACAGTCGAGGGGCAACGTGGTAAGGCGTGCGTTCCACCGCCCGACAACTCAGTTGTCGGGCGGTGGAACGCACGCCTTACCACGTTGCCCCTCGACTGTTAGTCGGCTTCCTGCACAGTGTTTTTAGTTGTGGTTTTAACTCCAGTTTATGGACTGTTATTTTATGGATTTTCAATAAACTTCCTACCTTTTATGGATTCACACTATGAAGTGTTTTCTGTTTTCACCTTGCACGGATACCTGTCACTGGGACTGACCTCACGCCGGAGCAGTATATAGCACCCTTGAACCGAGGACCACTTCCCGCTGTTGTCATCGCAGGACTGTCTACATATGCCTTTTACCCCTGCAGGGGTTAGGCAGTCCGGTAAGTGTACACACGAGTGGGGGTGCAGCGGAGGTCGGGACACCAACGGTTGTAAATTGTGACTTTTTTTCCCTACACCAGTGGGACATACTTCCAGAACTGTTGCTGAAATAATCTGGTCCAAAGAACTTATTATTGATTGTATTATCCACTGAGTGTGTTTATACACCTTTAGAAGGGTCTGCCTTGATTGACTTGATTGCAATTGTGTTTTCACACACACTAAAGTCTTTTCCACACGAAAACTTTCCATTTTTTGAGGTTTACGCTATGTATTTGTTTTAATTATTGTTTAAGCGGATCATCAAATACATGCCTTTTATATTTATTCCACTGGTTTTGGTTCCCCAAGCACTTCTTCATGTATAGGGATCTCTCATGTTACATAGATATACAATTTTTTACAATTTTTTTGCACATGCGATTTTTTGTATATGCCATTTTATATGCACTTTAGCACGCTTTGCACTTTTTCTTTATTTTCACCTCACAGGTGATTCACTTATTAATTATTCTTGCACAAGCATATTTTTGTAATCTGTCACATAATCCGCCAACCACACTTAAAATTTAAAATGACTGAATATACCCTCCTCTTTTCATGGTGCAGGTGCACAGCAATAACATTTGCAAAGACGTACTTAGGTAAATTGGTCAATTTACAAAAAATTTGTACTTTACTTCTGCCTTTGAGCTTTTAGAATTGATAAAAGGACAACATTAAGGAATGGTATGAATCTGAAGCACCTGAGACTTGCTGAACTCCTAAAGCAATAAGGCATCCAAGGAGCAGCAATCCTAGAACAGCACTAAGGGCTCCTAGAAAAACTTCTGGCTGAGATCTACCACCAAGTGAGCCAAGGATATGTCCTCTTCCTTTCCGAAATCCAACCTATACAAAATAAACACATAATGAGAAAAGAAGGGTAAAGAAAGATAGCAGTTATAGCTGAACATGGAATGCTAATAGGTTTATTTAATGAGACAAAGTAACACAGAGCAACCTTCATTGTTGTGAGTGATTATACTTGATGAATCTTTATACCTGATTGACTCTTGTGCTCTTTGGGTGGCCCTAATAATATATAGGGTTGATGTATGAAAAGTTTGCTACAGGAAAAAATCCTAAACTGACAAAATGAAACATTGATTCTTTTTTTGAGGAGATGTCAGCAACAATCTGACCTATTGAAGCACACCTGTAAGTGTCTCTTTGATAAGTATATGAGCACAACTCATACGTGAATCTGCTGACACCCTCAAAATCCTGTGACACAGTGAAATTGACAATTGTAAATAATATGCAACTTTATTCAGCTGTATTTGCACACTGAAAGTACGTGAAATGGTTGATGAAAATAGAGTAACAAGCTAAATAATTAAAATGGAATCTCAGTACTGACATTAGAACATCAACACATGGGATGTAGCAGTTCACTTCCTCCATCTGGGTAAGCTGACTATAATATACAGTGGGGATGGAAAGTATTCAGACCCCTTAAATTTTTCACTCTTTGTTATATTGCAGCCATTTGCTAAAATCATTTTTTTTCCTCATCAATGTACACACAGCACCCCATATTGACAGAGAAACACAGAATTGTTGACATTTTTGCAGATTTATTAAAAAAGAAAAACTGAAATATCACATGGTCCTAAGTATTCAGACCCTTTGCTGTGACACTCATATATTTAACTCAGGTGCTGTCTATTTCTGATGATCATCCTTGAGATGGTTCTACACCTTCATTTGAGTCCAGCTGTGTTTGATTATACTGATTGGACTTGATTAGGAAAGCCACACATCTGTCTATATAAGACCTTACAGCTCACAGTGCATGTCAGAGCAAATGAGAATCATGAGGTCAAAGGAACTGCCTGAAGAGCTCAGAGACAGAATTGTGGCAAGGCACAGATCTGGCCAAGGTTACAAAAAATTCTGCTGCACTTAAGGTTCCTAAGAGCACAGTGGCCTCCATAATCCTTAAATGGAAGACGTTTGGGATGACCAGAACCCTTTCTAGAGCTGGCCGTCCAGGCCAAACTGAGCTATCGGGGGAGAACAGCCTTGGTGAGAGAGGTAAAGAAGAACCCAAAGATCACTGTGGCTGAGCTTCAGAGATGCAGTCGGGAGATGGGAGAAAGTTGTAGAAAGTCAACCATCACTGCAGCCCTCCACCAGTCGGGGCTTTATGGCAGAGTGGCCTGACGGAAACCTCTCCTCAGTGCAAGACACATGAAAGCCCGCATGGAGTTTGCTAAAAAAACACCTGAAGGACTCCAAAATGGTAAGAAATAAGATTCTTTGGTCTGATGAAACCAAGATAGAACTTTTTGGCCTTAATTCTAAGTGGTATGTGTGGAGAAAAACAGGCACTGCTCATCACCTGTCCAATACAGTCCCAACAGTGAATCATGGCGGTGGCAGCATCATGCTGTGGGAGTGTTTTTCAGCTGCAGGGACAGGACGACTGGTTGCAATCGAGGGAAAGATGAATGCGGCCAAGTACAGGGATATCCTGGACGAAAACCTTCTCAGGACCTCAGACTGGGCCGAAGGTTTACCTTCCAACAAGACAATGACTCTAAACACACACAGATAAAATAATAACGAAGGAGTGGCTTCACAGCAACTCTGTGACTGTTCTTGAATGGCCCAGCCAGAGCCCAGACTTAAACTCAATTGAGCATCTCTGGAGAGACCTAAAAATGGCTGTCCACCAACGTTTACCATCCAACCTGACAGAACTGGAGAGGATCTGCAAGGAGAAATGGCAGAGGATCCCCAAATCCAGGTGTGAAAAACTTGTTGCATGTTTCCCAAAAAGACTCATGGCTGTATTAGATCGAAAGGGTGCTTCTACTAAATACTGAGCAAAGGGTCTGAATACTTAGGAGCATGTGATATTTCAGTTTTTCTTTTTTAATAAATCTGCAAAAATGTCAACAATTCTGTGTTTTTCTGTCAATATGGGATGCTGTGTGTACATTAATGAGGAAAAAATTAACTTAAATGATTTTAGCAAATGGCTGCAATATAACAAAGAGTGAAAAATTTAAGGGGGTCTGAAAACTTTCCGTCCCCACTGTAAATCCTAAACTTGTCCATTGGTGAGCTCATGGGCCTGTCTTTGGCACTGATCACAATTGCACAGCAACAGATTTCTTTCCAAGACAACAAGGTAGAAACAAATGTACTGTTAAGATAATACACACTGAAAAAGCAACAGATGTGCAGTCCCTTTAAGATGATCTCCCTTGTAGACCATTTACTTTATTCAGCAGACACTAATATTAAGCAATTACTGTATCTATATGTATCTTCTGAATTTAGATTACAGTTTTACCTTGACTATGCAATATAGTCTTTCACACTAGCTTCTGTTGAGATGAACGGATAGATGGAAGACAAAGAAGTTCAGTGTTGCAGCAAAGTATGGCAATTCTTTAAGTCTGAGAGGCAGTGACTGTAGCACAGCACTTGCTTGTGAAGACCATATGGTGCTTAGACTCTAGCAGTCAGCTATCCCCAGTCTTCAGAAAAACAGATGGAATCTGCTCTACCTTCTCCGTGCAATGAACAAACAGGATTTTTACAGGAAGAATCCATCATTCTCCAGGCCAGCACACGTGTCTCTTTTTTCAGTAGATATCTCATAAAAGTATTAGCCTTCTTGGTTCTTATCTTGGACTACAGAATGATTATGTTGTAGAGCAGTCTTTCTCAACCTCTTTACCCCAAAGGAACCCTTGAAATAATTTTCTAGTCTCGAGGAACCCTTACTAAAACAAATTAATTAGCGGTCAGTGAAAAAAAATGCCCCTTACATTTGTGGTCATGTGGAATGAGGCAGCCCTTACAGTGGTGGTAAAAATGCAATCCCTACGGATGGCTTAAAAGATTGTTGGCTTCATGCAACTGGCTCTACCAAGTGGCACTGACCCCAGAACTATGCAGACACCTTAAGATAGGAGGTCAATCAGCCACAGCTCAAGGAACCCCTAGCAACCTTTGGAGGAACCCTGGTTGAGAATGGCTATTGTAGAGATCTGAGAGTGGGAGTGGCTAAGAAGTTTAGCAAGAGACAATAGGGAAAGCTGACAACACTCAGTCCACAAAAAAAGCTGTGTGTTGTTATCCCAGAATAAGACTTAGAAACTGGGTGAATTTCTGAGAGTCTGAGAGATCAACACCTATTTTTCTATGCTTGTAAAACCTTTAAAGGGAGGGATTAATCATTAACATTCTGTACACAGTGTTTTTTTGTGTGAAATAAATAACCTAAACCACAAAAATAAACACAGTGGCGCTGATGCCTGTACCTATGCACAAACACCTAAAACAAGGAATATACAAATCAATAATGTGCATCAAACAATAAAAAATTCAATGAACACCCAGTGACAAGTGTTGAATCAAACTCAAAAAAACGAAAAAAAATATAAAATAAAAAATCAGTTCATAATGATCCTTTCACTGTGAACTTGCTTTTCTTCTCTTCCACCACACCCCAGTGCTTGGTGATCACACTCCCTGTGGTAATCCACTTACCGACTCCTAATGCCCACACTCTCGTGTCAGGGCTTACACGCTTGTTGACCACATCACATGGGTCACATTGGCGGATCACAATATAGAATCGTGTGCAGGGATCGTTCCATATGTGAAGGATACAAAAAATACTCCAATAGTGCAAAACAGTTTGGAAATTTATTAAAAGCACTTCAAATCTTTAGTATAAAACTCACATTTAACCAGTGTAAAAATCACAGATAACGCTCTGTCCACTGCAAACCGATCTACTCCCGGCGTCTCACCGCTCTGACAGTGTGACACTTCCTCATACGATGCGGCAGCGTCACTCGTCATTGGTGGAATACGTCACACAGCCACGCCCCGACATGTTTCGTCATACACTGACTTATTCATGGGATTGGCCTTTTGGTCATTGAGCCCATCCTGAGGGGACACCTCCCACCTCAAGCTCCTAAAAATTAAATTCTCTTTCTGGTAGTGATTAAATGTGAAAACATCCCACCACACCTTAATCTGCTTCTCTAAAAGATTATCAAGTGTTTTCAGTGTCCCTGAGAAGTCTTCTTCACAATCAGCCATATCTTGGCTGTTCGAGAAGATGTGCTCAGGGTCCATTTGTCTGTTAGACAGAAAATTAAAGGGATCCATGGCTGCACGTGGATAATATAAATATATGTAATCTCAACCGTTGGTAATATGAGTATCAAAAATGGCCCTCCTATCTCATTTACCACCACTGCGCCTTAGACCAAAACTCAAATTAATCTAGAGCTGCCACTTTAAAGAATAAATATACTGTACACAGTGTTTTTTTGTGTGAAATAAATAACCTAAACCACAAAAATAAACACAGTGGCGCTGATGCCTGTACCTATGCACAAACACCTAAAACAAGGAATATACAAATCAATAATGTGCATCAAACAATAAAAAATTCAATGAACACCCAGTGACAAGTGTTGAATCAAACTCAAAAAAACGAAAAAAAATATAAATTTTTTATTTTATATTTTTTTTCGTTTTTTTGAGTTTGATTCAACACTTGTCACTGGGTGTTCATTGAATTTTTTATTGTTTGATGCACATTATTGATTTGTATATTCCTTGTTTTAGGTGTTTGTGCATAGGTACAGGCATCAGCGCCACTGTGTTTATTTTTGTGGTTTAGGTTATTTATTTCACACAAAAAAACACTGTGTACAGTATATTTATTCTTTAAAGTGGCAGCTCTAGATTAATTTGAGTTTTGGTCTAAGGCGCAGTGGTGGTAAATGAGATAGGAGGGCCATTTTTGATACTCATATTACCAACGGTTGAGATAATCATTAACATTAACAGCTCAACCATTAACAGCTTCCTATTAATTAAATCAATTTATATTGTCCTAGGACACCTCTCTTTTCATTACTGGTTGGACAGCATAATCTACCTTCATGTTCCTTTTCCCTTGTGCCACTATTGTGAGAAATCCTCGCGCTTTTTTGCTGCTTACTGAGTGTATGCCCAGTAGATGGGCTGAATGGTCTGATTCCTCCCAGGGTTAAATTATCTTCTTTCCATTTTTGATCACTCCCCCTCCCTTCTCTACTTCCTTCTTGCCTTCCTGCCTTCCCATCTCCCCCCTATTTTCCCTTTATTCTACTTTTTTCCCTCCTTTTCATTCCTTCACTCTTTCCGACTGCTTTCATCCCACCCCCATTCTTTCCCCTTTTTCCTTTCCTCCCTTTCCTCTTCCTCCTTTCCCCTTATTACCCCTTTGTTTTCTACCCTCCCCTCCCCTTTTTTTTCCCTTTTCTCCCCGAGGCCTTTCCTCCCTCCCTCTCTCCCTTTTCCTTCCCCCTCCTTTTCTCTTCCCCTTTTTTCTTCCCCTCTCCTTTTCCCTCTCCCCTCTCCCATTCCTTCCCCCTCTCACCCCTTCCCTCTTATCCTCAACTCTATTCCCCCCCCCTTTCCATCTCCCCCCAGCCTTCTTGGCCCTTCCCTTGTTCTCCTAGCCCATGGGACCTTAAATGAGGCATCATGTTAACATGATGACAAATTGGTTGAGTATGTACATGGGTTGTTGATAGAATTGTAGAGTATATAAGCATTAAAGAACTCAACGTGTTTTGCGGGCCACTGCCCGCTTCTTCAGGAGTATATCTTTATTTACAATGTTTCTAGAAAAACAAAAAATCAACTGAAAGCATCTGTCACATAAAATATCTTTCTGCAAATAGAGGTCCAAATGGAGCCACATACTTACAGATCGACAAAGCCGAGGTTCCAAGAAGTGATCCCCCAGGGGGCGGCCACTTAATGCATTCGGCGCGCGAGCTGAAGGGGTTCATTCTGCTTAATATGTTGACTCAGGAGGTGTGTGCCTAGCGTTTTTTCAACAAGAAAACACCGAATGAATTGTGTAGTGTTAATAATATATACTGTATATTTAAATTTATCTATCCACCCAAAACTGATATGTATATTTTGGTGGCCACTGGTGAGCTGAATTATCCATTGGCTTCTTATTTCTTTCAGAAATTAAATTGGAAAGAGCTCTCTTTTGGAATTCAAAGTCCCCTTCCATTTTGTGCTGTTTCCTGTTTCAATATTTTTATTAAAGGTTACAAAATACCATAACAATCGTGTAGCCATTTTTCAAGCACAGGTTAAATCAAGGTCCAATTCACAGGCAGGATAGATGACAGGCAGGCAAATGAAGAAGTCCTTGGCAACAAATAATAGAAAGTATACGTAAGTCAATATATAAGTCAAAAATGTCGCCGGGTTTGATTAAGCTAGGTACAAAATGCAAGCATTCTCAATCAGGTAGGTCCAAAACTTGTAAAGTAATATGCTCACCAAGGCACAACAAATGAATGTAACAATGAGAGGCATCATCACAGAGGATGGCTTTTATCCATTGGAAGGCAAATAAAACATCATCATAAATAAGAAAAAGGAGGAAAGAGAAAAAAGAGAATAAGGTAGAGAAAAAGCCATAGCCCGTCCAAATGTCCTTTCCAGCCGCCACTGCGACAATCATTAAATAGATTGAAGATATCCTTAGTTTTCAAACTTTCTTGAACCGTGAAGATGTATCTCACAAAATGCTAACCATCTTTTCGTTAGTCATAAGCCATGTTAGTTTCTGCTTCATCACCACCAGTTATACTACTGGGCTCTTTTTTTTTTAATTTACATTTTTTTATTGTGTGCACCAGACAGGGCAAAACAAATCCAGCAACAAAATATTGTCCAGTAAGAATAGGCTGTTACACAAACCAATAAGAAAGTAGCAACATCTATTAAGAACATAGTGAATAGGATGATGTAATATCTCACCTACATTAGACTGAATTAAGATGCAACAGTGTAAAACACTAATATCGCCCCAAAGCAGGTGTACAGAAACAAATTTGCTAATATGACGAAGAAAACTTTACATCTTAGAAGTTGGAAGACAAGAAGGCTAGAGTAAGCAGGAAAAGAACCAGAGCAGGGACAATATAAACAGTTGGAAAATGAGACTTGGGTGAAGGGGAGAAAAAAAAACGGGGGGGGGGGGGTGTTGTTAAAGCAAAATGATTAAGGACGCATGCACAGTTACAGTTACTCCACTGAGGGGGCCACAAAGGTGTTATAATCTTGAGAGAACTGGAAATTGTGCCAGTAAAACCAGATTTTATTGAATTGTTCCTCTTTTTGTTTTAACGTGGCCATCAATTGTTCCATCAGGTTAATTTCATTTATACTAGTGGGATTTTATAGGCAGTTGCGATTGCTATTTTGGCCTCCAAAAACATGAAATAAATCAAGGTCCGGGGGTGTCTAGGAACCCCTTCAATGGGCTCGTTAAGTAAAGTAAGTGGTGTTTTTAAAAGTATTTATCATAGTCCTAGAGTATATCAGGCTGTGAACTCTTGTCCAAGAAAGCTTCACTTTATTACACAACCACCACATGTGGTACATCAAGCCCACCTGTCCACACCCATGGAAACAGAGAACCCGGGTGAAAAAATATATAGAATCGCGCTAAACTTATAAATATAAAGTAACTGTGAGCCACAAACAGATAATCAAGACACACCGATCCTGGAGAGATCCAGAGTTTGGCGTGAATCAAACATAAATATACCAATGCCTGTACATAAGGTCTAAAACCATTATTCTCACAAACATGAGTAAAACACCATAAATGAAATAAAATGTATATGTGACATATATAGGTGAAATATGATAATAATAATAAAAAATCCACCCGTGCAAAATTAAAATGAAACAAAGCCTGTCCACAAGTAGAATAAATCTTCAGAAACTGATATAAAGAAGACTGTGTTGCATCCACCACCGTTTAGTAGAGAATTACTTCTTACCAGAAACCCATGATTCCCCCTTACAGAGGATCAAGGGAAGCCTGCAATAATGGTACAATTTCCAGGACACCCCAAGCAAAACCGCTGCTCTTCGGATCGCCTGTGGTAGTATTACAACCTCCAGAGTGCACCAAGCAGGACTACTCTTCAAACCATCTCATTGTATTCAAGCCCATGAGCGGGTTGTGCGTGGCATGTAAAAACATAAATGCTTCAATAGTGTAAAACCTTTAAATTTATTAAAGCAGATAAACAAAGTATTGCACTTACAATGTATTAGCAGTAAAAGTGCCTGAAGTCTGGTGCGCCGGCTGGCACACACTCGACCATCTGGGTACACAAACAGCAAGTACGAGGTGACGTTAGCGCGTTGCTCCGCCTGGGTACATTTTTGATGGACACTCTCTTGATGACCATTAGCCGCCCTCAGTCTGAAGCTTCATGCAAGATTTCGCCTCATGGGGTAAGGATGATCATGAGAAAAGTGAGGGATCAACCCGACTACACGGGAGTAGCTTGTGAATGATCTCGAGGCAGTTGGGACCAAAGTTACCAAACAAGCCATTGGTAATACAATACACCGCCATCGATTGAAGTCCTGCAGTGCCCGCAAGGTCCCCCTTCTCAAGAAGGCACATGTACAGGCCTGTCTGAGGTTTGTCAATGAACATCTAAATGATTCAGAGAAGGATTGAAAGAAAGTGCTGTGGTCAGATGAGACCAAAATTGAGCTCTTTGGCATTAACTCAATTCGCCATGCTTGGAAGAAGAAAAATGCTGACTATGACCCTAAGAACACAATCCCCACAGTCAAGCACAGAGGTGGAAACATTATGCTTTGGGGCTGTTTCTCTGCTAACGGTACAGGCTGACTTTGCCACATTGAGGGGCCATGTATTGTAAAATCTTGGACCTTCTTCCCTCAGCCAGTACACTAAAGATGGGTCGTGGATGGGTCTTTCAGCATGACAATGAACAAAACATACTGCCAAGACAACAAACGAGTGGCTAAGGAAGAAGCACATTAAGGTCAATCCTATAGGAAATTTATGGAGGGAGCAGAAACTTCAAGTTGCAAAGCGACAGCCAAGAAACCTTAAAAATTTAGAGAAGCTCTTTAAAGAAGAGTGGACCAAATCCCTCCTAAGATGTGTGCAAATCTTGTAACCAACTATAAGAAACATCTTACCTCTGTGCTTGCCAACAAGGGTTTCTCCGCCAAGTACTTAGTCATGTTTTGCTTGGGGATCAAATACTTATTTTACTCACTGAACTGCAACTCAATTTATAACATTTGTATCATGTGTTTTTTCAGAATTTTTGGTTGATATTCCGTCTCTATCCTTTAAAATACACCTATGATAAAAATTCTAGATTCTTCATTTCTTTGTAAGTGGGCAAACTTACAAAATCTGCAGGGGATCAAATAATTATTTCCCCCACTGTACATCTCCCCCTAGGTAGGGTTGCCCAATACAGGCTTCAGGAGGGATTGTGTTTTTATAACAATGATAATCGTATTACTCCTATTGATTCACCCTCTCCATTTGTTACGTTTACCATTATCATCGAAAGTGAATGAAAATCACAAATTTTGGCTTGTCCTTAGAACAGTAATAGAGGGAAAATCTTCCAAAGGGGACACTAGTTCTGGTGACCATGGTGAGAACGAGGGATTGCTCCTCACTTCCTGTTGTGGCTATGGGACAGGAAGTGAAGGTAAAGTTCCCCAACGGGACACATGGCAAAAAAATTGACATGGGTTTTAACCCCCCTTTCCTCTATCCAAAATGAACAAAAAAGTTTTACCTTTAGCTCTTCTTCAATTGTTGCAATATATTTCTCTTACTGTTTAACCATTGCATTATAATTCTCTTACCATTTATTCATTACGGTATATTTCTTCTTTTTTACCCTTGTTTCAATATACCTATTGCTATTACTTAACTTAAATATGCAATGTAAACCTTTGGGATGTACAGTACAGTATATGCTATATTATTTTTTTTATTTGTTCCTTTTTTTTCCCAATCAAAGTGGAGTTACCCTTTCACCTATGGATTTTCTAAGTGTTATTGCCACTTTTTCAACTCTGAGTTTCTCAAAACAGTGAAGTACTAATTCGAAAATACAATTTTTTTCCCTAAATGCCATTAGTATGTATAAGATACCGACTAAACTATCATAATGTATTATGCTGAAACTAGTATGCTGGAACTCATTGTTACATGAGTAGTGGTTAATGATGCTTACTCTGAATGGTCAAGGGTTATCAGTGGTGTACCCCAAGGTTCAGTGCTGGGACCCTGACTCTTTAATATCTTTATAAATGATATTGGGTCTGGGATCAAAAGTAACATTTCTGTCTTTGCAGATGACACCAAGCTATGCAGTGGAATAACGTCCTTACAGGATGTCTCCAATTTACAAGCTGACCTCAATGCTCTGTCTAATTGGGCGTCTATGAGGCAGATGAGGTTTAATGTTGAGAAATGTAAAGTTATGCACTTGGGGGCTAAGAATATGCATGCATCATACATACTAGGGGGAGTACAATGGGGGAATCGATGGTGGAGAAGGATCTGGGGGTTTTGGTAGATCATAAGCTCAATAATAGCTTGCAATGGCAAGCTGCGGTTTCCAAAGCGAGCAAAGTCCTTTCTTGTATTAAGAGAGGTATGGACTCCAGAGAGAGAGATATCATTTTGCCCCTGTTCAGATCATTAGTAAGACCTCATCTGGAATATGCAGTTCAGTTTTGGGGACCAGTTCTCAAAAAGGATATCGGGGAACTGGAGAATGTGCAGAGAAGGGCAACCAAACTGATAAGATGCATGGAGGAGCTCAGCTATGAGGAAAGATTAGAGGAACTGAATTCATTCTCTCTTGAGAAGAGGAGAATAAGGGAGGATATGATTAACATGTTCAAATACCGTATTTATCGGTGTATAACAAGTACTTTTTCCCCCTTAAAATCAGGGGAAAATCGTGGGTGTGTGTTGAACGCTGATCCCCGTCGATCCCCCCCGCTGATTGTGCGGAGCGAGCGCCGGCCGCGGACATACAAACATAGCCGAGTGTACTCGGCTAGGCTCGGCTAGCTCCGCTCACAGTGACGCCCAGTCCCGCCCTATGATGGACATAACACAGGGACTGGGTGTGACTGTGAGCGGAGCTAGCCGAACCTAGCCGAGTACACTCGGCTATGAATGTTTATGGGCTCCGCTTGGCTCCGCTCACAGTCACGCCCAGTCCCACCATTGGACCTGTGTTATGTCCATCATAGGGCGGGACTAAGAGAGGAGCCAAGAAGAGCCGAGGACCGGCTCTGTGTATCTCAGCGCCGGCGGCGCCATTTTCAAACTGCAGTGACACTGACAAGTCACTGCAGTTTAACTGCAGCCTGGGCAAGGCTGCAAATGTCACTGACAAGGCTGCAGATGGACACTTGCAAGGCTGCAGATGGACACTGATAAGGCTGCAAATGACACTGGCAAGGCTGCAAGGCTGCAAATGACACTGACAAGCATGCAGATGGACGCTGTGCAAGGCTGCAGATAGACACTGATAAGGCTGCATTGATGGGCATTTAAATGTAAGTTTTTTTCCTTAAATTCCCTCCTAAACTTGGGGTGCGTGTTATATGCCAGCGCGTGTTATATGCTGATCAATACGGTATATAAGGGGCCCATATAGTGAACTTGGTGTTGAGTTATTCACTTTACGGTCAACACAGAGGACAAGGGGGCACTCTTTACGCCTAGAGGAAAAGAGATTTCATCTCAAAATACGGAAAGGTTTCTTCACAGTAAGAGCTGTGAAAATGTGGAATAGACTCCCGCAAGAGGTGGTTCTGGCCAGCTCAGTAGATTGCTTTAAGAAAGGCCTGGATATTTTCCTAAATGTACATAATATAACTATATAACTGGGTACTAACATTTATAGGTAAAGTTGATCCAGGGAAAATCCGATTGCCTCTTGGGGGATCAAGAAGGAATTTTTTCCCCTGCTGTAGCAAATTGGAGCATGCTCTGCTGGGGTTTTTTGCCTTCGTCTGGATCAACTGTGGGTATAGAATTGGGTATATTGGATTGTACGATATTTTTTTTTTTTTTTTTAATGGTTGAACTGGATAGACTTGTGTCTTTTTTCAACCTGACTAACTATGCAACTATGTAACTATGTAACTATCACGTACTAACATTACCTCTGTCACCATGGAGCAGGGACTCGTTCCTTGCACTTGTAGTCCACTATTTACTTCATCCAGCTCCATAAATGAAAGTCTGTACTTTCATATAGACCTAGGGCTTGAGGAAGAGTCTGCAGGAGCCTGTGTATTGCACCCATGATTCACTGATCGGAGTTCCAATGCTTTGCAGGCTCCAATGCAGAAAAATAATTAAATGCACTTTTTTTATTTGTGCGATACTGGTGCATTTATTTATTTATTTATTTTTCACAAAAGGTGGAATGTACCTTTAATATCCGCTGTCTCTTGGATAATTCTTTAGGTTCTTTTATGTTTTCTTTTGATTTATAGTTAAAAGCCAACAGCAAGATGGTAACACAAAACATTCTTACCTCTACAGTATCAGGAGATGAAGCAGTCTCCCCAGTAGGGTCCTGGACTTCCTCATCATGAAATGTTGCACGTTTATAGTCAGACATCTGAGAACAAAAGAAACCAAATCAAAATCATCAGTATACTGGCAAATGAGTATAAAGTGTATAAAGGCCACTTTGATTAGCACTGTTCTGAGTAAATGTGAAGATTTTTCAATGCTGGTGTTCTCTGCTAGAAGAGGAATCATAAACAGCAGCTCTTACAAAAAGCTTTGACTTTTCAAAAAAGAGCTTCTATATGCAATCTTTTACTATAGTGTCAGTCTGCACCAAAGGTATACATCAAAGATTTTATCTGTGGGTTCATCCAACAAAACAAAATAAGTATCCTGACAGAACTGGGATGGAGTAGGTGAACATCTTAGTAGAAAACCCTCTCTCTGTAGCTCAGGATATTGAATTGTATTTTTCTTAAATATTCCATATAAAAAAATGGAGGTAATTTATAGTCTGGTTCAAGCCCAAGTAATAGAATTATATCACGCTTAGTCCTCCTTCATACCTGTCCATTCTGTTGCAGCACATTACTGCATGTACACTAACATGAGGTATCCATGCAGTACATGTGTATTGTTTTAAGCGGGGCTATTGATTTTGATTGAACTGCATGGCAGCCGACTTTTTTTTTCTTGAGCCCGCATTGTGGTACGCAAAGAAAAACACCAAAGTGAACCAAAAAAAGTATGCAAACACACAAAAAAGTGCACTAGGGTAGAGGGTAGGACCCTTCCCTGACCTTCCGCAGGACTCCTGACAGGGGCAAGGCACACTGTGGTTGACCTAGCCAAAAGGCCTAGCGGACACCTCTTCCCACAATTCTGCAAAGGGGAATAGGGGAGAGGAGGTAGACTATGACTACATTATATTGTCAAAAGTATTGAGACACCTGCCTTTACACGCACATGAACTTTAATGGCATCCCAGTCTTAGAAGAATGGTCAAACATTCCCATAGACACACTCCTAAACCTTGTGGACAGCCTTCCCAGAAGAGTGGAAGCTGAGTTGAATCTGATATAGCTGCAAAGGGTGGGCCAACTCAATATTGAACAGTGGCAGCCCATCCATTAGGGGCGCACAGGCGCCGTCCCCCCATACATGCATCCCGACCCCCTAATCTACATGCAGAGCGCCGGACGCATGACTTCCAATGGGTTTTTTTAAGCATGTGATTGGCTGAAAGGAGAAGCGATCCTATTGGCCTAGGAGGAGGAGGGAGGAGGAGGGAGGAGATGCACGGCGAGAGGAGACGCACAGCCAGAGGAGATGCATGGCCAGAGGAGCCACCAGCCACCACTGTCTCCAGGGATGGTTCAACCATAGCGGCTCAGCCAAATCCAGCACTCCCCACCTCAGACAGGGAAGGGAGGAGGAGGGACGATCGGAGTGTCATCCCGGCCACGAGGGGGGGGGAGGGTGTGTTGCTGGTGTTCCTGGTGTTCTCCACCTTCATGTCTGTCTTCTGCCAAGGGGGGCATTGGTTTTTGGGCCCACCCCCCCAATTATTGTGCACCAGCCGCCACTGATATTGATCCCTAGGGATTAAGACTGGGGTGGCATTAATGTTCATGTGTATGTAAAGGCAGGTGTCCCAATACTTTTGGCAATATAGTGTATGTTTCATGTTACACTGTACATAAAGAAAGATGTCAGAAAGATGGACTTAGCTTTTAAATATATTATTATACCATGGACAAAAACTTGTAAACATGTGTAATCAGATTATGATTTGTCTTGCAATTGAAAAAAGGGTGTAGCTCTTTTCTATGTAATTGACCATAAGACTTAACTTGATTATTTGTTCTCTGTACTAAATGAATGTTTCTTGCTTTTAATTTCCTAAGATCGATTTTGTTGTGCAGCTGATCACGTTCCCTTTAGGGCATCCAGCACAAATTCTAAAGAAATCTAACAGTTGAGCAAGCCATGATGTAAACAGAACCCTCTAAACTGGCTAAGCTAACAATAACTTTTGTATACCAAGCTGAACAGAGGTCATACTACACAGCTTGGCTATAATATAATGGTTTTGTAAACTTATTTATATATTCTTGACACAAAAGGATAGGGAATTTTGACATGATGTCTAAAGTAAATGTATCTGAATCTTGTTTATTGCAGGTCAGTGTCATGCCAAGGGCAAGGCCATGGGACTGGTCCACCTCTGGTACAAACAATAAGTGAGTGAATTGTAGAGAAGGGGCACTGCAATGACCATGAATGTAAGGGGGCACGTCTCCACTGACCACCAATGTAAAGGCACACTACACTACACTGGCCACCAATGTAAATGGGCCCTTCTCCTCTGACCACCAACATAAGGGGAACTAATATAGCCACCAATGTTAGAGGAAACTTCTTCCCTGACCGTCAATGTTAAAAGGGCAGTATGCTGACCATCAATGTAAAGGGGCACTACACTGACCACTAAAAAAAAGGGACACATCACAAATTACTAATATAAATGGGCCCTCTCCACTGACCGATCAATGTAAGGGGGATTACAATGACCACCAATGTTAGGGACAACTCCTCCACTGATTACCAATGTAAAAAAAGTACACCAACCACCAATGTAAGGGAGCATTTCTCCACCAACCCAAAATATTAGGGGGACTACACTAACTACTGTGCATAAATTATCCACTGCAGCTGTCAAATACAGTAGATATGCCACTGTGGCAATTTGTTCTTCCTTTCTAGTTCAGGCTGTCTATCCTGGCAGGGTTCTACAACATAGCTTTACTTATTTCTCCTGTGTTGTACAATAACCATCATACAGGTAGCGTCCATAAACGAGCATACACTTCAAGGTGTCAAGGACATATTCCAACCTATTTGGGCTAATGGATCAGACGGCAAAATATTAGAAAAATGATATCTAGATTCAAGTGGTTCAAACATTATTAGAATTTACAGTTAGGTCACCATATTGTCAGATTTGGAAACATTTACTTCCTGGGTTACCTAGAAAACAATCTAGAATAGTCCCTCATCTGTTAGTTCCCTCTATTAAACTGATTTTCATTTACTCTTTCACAAGATGACAAGGAAATAGACCTTCAGAATTATTCCACTAAGACATTCCATTAAGCAGAAAGATTGGAGGTTTACATATTATGGGGACAATTAAATATTTTACATCCTGACAGCATTTACATTTCTAAACATTTATTAATCATTTGGAGAGCAGACATTTGTCAACTTTCGTCAAAGCTGATTCTCCTGTTGGCTTTTCAGAGCCAGAAGATGTTGAATGCCCTTTCTTAGAAGAAATACCACATCAGTTCTTCAAAATGAGACGTTAAGCAGACGTTTTAGGAAGATAGTCACTGTGTTTCCATTGAATAAACACACATCTTCCTTCTTTTACTCTTCTAAAAGCAATAAACTGCAAATGCCTGTCACAGCCTGAACTATCTGAGATATTTAGAATATAAAACTTATATAGTGGAAATTCCACAGGTGACATATATACCGTATATACTCGAGTATAAGTCGTTCCGAGTATAAGTCGAGGCCCTAATTTACCACAAAAAAAATGGGAAAAACTTATTGACCCGAGTATAAGACGAGGGTGAGAAATGCACAGCTACTGTAAGTGGAAAAGAGGGTCAACAATACCCATTTGCAGCATCACTGTGCCCATTTGCAGCCATAGGTCCCCTGAACTTCAAACTCGGTAGTTAAGGGTTCCTAGATGCCCTCTAGCTGCAGCCAAAATTTGGGGTCTCTGAACCCAAAGGGTCCCGAAATGACATTGCTGCAGATAGACACAGTTGACCGAATTTGGGGCCCCGTATCTCGGGGTCACTTAGTGCTAAGAATCCCAAATTTGGTGTGCAAACCCAGTGGAACTGGCACCATAAAAGTGGCCAGGAGATACAGGGCCCCAAAAATCAGTTAAGAAAATGTCAAGCACTTTTCTGCAGCAGAGAATGACATTTTCCGAACCAGTTTTGGGGCCCCGTATCTCAGGGCCACTTGGTGCTAGGAACCCAAGCTTTGGATATGTTATGGTACAAGTTCCACTGGGTTTGCAAACCAAATTTGGGGTTCCTAGCACCAAGTGGCCCTGAGATATGGGGCCCCAAAGTCAGTTCAGAAAATGTCAAGCACTTTTCTGGAGCAGAGAATGACATTTTCCAAACCGATTTTGGGGCCCCGTATCTCGGGGCCACTAGGTGCTAGGAACTTCAGCTTTGGATATGTTGTGGTACTAGGTCCACTGGGTTTGCATACCAAATTTGGGGTTTCTAGCTCCAAGTAGCCCTGAGATACGGGGCCCCAAATTCGGTTTGGAAAATTAAATTTTTTGCTGCAGAAAAGTGCTTGACTCGAGTATAAGTCGAGGGGGGTACTTTCAGCACAAAAAAATGTGCTGAAAAATTCGACTTATACTCGAGTATATACGGTATATATATATATATATATATATATATATATATATATATATATATATATAAAACGAACAAAGTCAACATGAGACCTGGAGGACTTTAAATTGTGAAATATAATCAAATATTTGGTTTAGCACATTTCTAGACAGTTCTCAATAAAGGTACTGTACATCAGGTTATTGGAAGGGCATTACTAAGTTCTATATAAAAAAAGCATGTGTTATGCCGCGTACACACGAGCGGACTTTACGGCAGACTTTGTCTGGCGGACTTTTCGACGGACTTTACGACGGACTTTACGACGGACTTTCCGAATTAACGGACTTGTCTACACACGATCAACCAAAGTCAGACGGATTCGTACGTGATGACGTACGACCGGACTAAAACAAGGAAGTTCATAGCCAGTAGCCAATAGCTGCCCTAGCGTCAGTTTTTGTCCGTCGGACTAGCATACAGACGAGCGGACTTTTCGACCGGACTTGAGTCCGTTGGACAGATTTGAAACATGTTTCAAATCTAAGTCCGTCAAACTTTTGAGAAAAAAAAGTCCGCTGGAGCCCACACACGATCGAATTGTCCGACGGACTCAGGTTCACCGGACCAAGTATGCCGTAAAGTCTGATTGTACGCAGCATAAGACACCGCCTTTGGCCATTATAGCACTCAAGACCCCCAATCATAAGCAGACTCATGCCTAAAAATTACCCCAAATTGACTAAATATTGTGGACAGGCTGGTGGGTGAGTCAAGCCACAGGTGTTTATTGTGCAGCATTATAACTTTGGGCACTGTGTGGACAGGTCACCTTAAATACTAGTCAGTTTAAGTGTGCAAAGGTGTATTTGCTTTGTAAAAATAAATCACCTCTAATAAAAAGTGTAAAATGTCCCTCGCGCTACTGGGAGTAATGAGTGAATGTATCTAACCCCGACAAATAATTAAATATACAAACAAAATGTAAGAATAGATCTGTAGCAAGACCTAGTGGTATTCACAATACACAAAAATCAATAATTCATATAAAGTGATCTCCAGCAAATATATAAAGTGCAATGATAAGCAGTGATCAAAGTGCAATCTTCACTCAAGTCAAAATTGTTAAGTGCAATGGGTAGCAGCTTCACGAAAGAGCATAAAAAGTCATAAAAAAGAATGTGCAAAACCCTAATAACAGGTGTCCAGTTCTGGTGTGGAGATTGAGGTGTCTGTGGTTGAACATGTGATCCGCTTCCATACAATGCCAATGTACAGCTGAATCTGGGAGGTGGAAGGAAGCTCTGCAATCTCACGTTGTTCACGGTCTCTTATAACTTGGAGAACTGCTGTGAAGGATCTTACGGGAGAACATTGGGACGGCTTTGTGGAGGACCCCTATAGTTGGAGAAGCTACCCTTGGCCCTATCACTAGTGTATGAAAGCTGAAAAAGGACGTAATAGGATGAAGTGGAGAGTCTCATTTATTCTTTGATGCCACTTACTTTAATATAAGAGGTGAGAGTTCTGTGAGACTGATGTTATAGGAAGCTATCTATGGAGTCATTTATGGACATTTATGGTTGCTGATTTTTTCATGCAGCATTACATCACCTGTGTTCATCTCTCCATTTCCTCTGAACTATTCTCCCTGGAAGTTTTGAACACATTGATTTCTTTTTTGGAGAACTGTTTTATACACTCATTTACCGTTTTTCACTATATTGCAGTATTTTGCACTAAACTGGACACTTGTTATTAGGATTTTGCACATTCTTTTTTATGACTTTTTATGCTCTTTCGTGAAGCTACTAACCATTGCACCTAACGATTTTCACTTGTTATGAAGATTGCACTTTGATCACTGCTTATCATTGCACTTTATATATTTGCGTGAAATCACCTCTAATATTGGGTGTCCTACGTGTGCGGATCTTACTGCATTATGTAAATGTATTTGTTTTCTTTTTAGAATGAGGTCCCCCGAGATGACTTGACTGAAAAAAGCGTGCCTTGACTAAAAGAGGGTTTAGAAACACTGTACTAGACCCTCCTGTTATTTATGATTGTTTTTTTTCTGGCATGTATCATTGTTTTCATTGTAGGTAGGATGGCTTGCTGTAATTTATCGTTCTTAGCCATCTGAGCCGTCACTGGTAATGTTTCTGTTACTAAGCCCAGGTTCACACTTAGCTGCGGGAACGAAGCTGTGCGAGTTCAGCTGAACTCGCACGATTTCACTCCCGCATTTCAGTCCTGATTTCGGTTTCTGCACAGATGTCAATGTAAATCGCAGCTGAAATCACAAAAAGTAGTACAGAAACTACTTTTTGAAATCGGTGTAGCACCACGTCGTCGCACCAATTAGGACAGTGCCATTGATGGCAATTGCCGCCGATTTGACATGCGATTTGACATGCCGATCGCATGTCAAAACGCTCCAGTGTGAACCAGGGCTCAAAGACATTGTATAAAAGGTTATATTCTCTCATAAATGTACTCTGTAAACAAAGAGTAATTATTCTATTCAGACTGCAAAGTGTGTATACAGTTGATGTCTTTACTCCGGCACAAATAAGCTGCAAAGGACATGGTTAGGGTAAGTTTTTTTTTTAAACATTATTTTTTTAGGTTCCACTGCCCCCAACCACCCACCCATATCAGCTCAGTCCCACCAATACCTGTAAGCTACATCTTTCTGCATTTCAGTACTAAAATTAATTATTTTGAAAAAGATATTTTTTTTGTTACAGAGTCATTCTGAAATGCATAATGACAGTTAAAGTAAAGGTGAAATGGAAGGACATTCAATTTACTAAGTGCTTCCCATTTTTTTTTAAATAAAATATATGTCTTCACCTTTTTCATCCTGTGTTGCTTCTCAGTGCTGCTGATCTCCTGCAGCCACTTCCTGTCTACATGCATGCATTCCAGTGATGACTGTAAGGCATTTTGAGGACAGGTTATCTGATAGGGCCAAAAGTGACCAATCTGAGTAATGTGTGTTGAAACAGCCACTTCTACGCTGGCCATACATGGATCTAAATTTGCCTGGTTCAGCAGGAACCGGTTTAATTTTCGATCCATGTATGGCCGTTCCCGTTCGGGAGTTGGGACTGCCGGTATATTTTCACTCAATCAGCGCTTGCAGCCAGTCAGCTGCAGCACTGATTAATGTATTCTGCCACTGGAGGAGTCCTGCTGCCAGAATACAATAGCATAGTGGGGAGGATTCCCCCATCCGCCTCGAATGTGTGGATGGGGTAATCTGTTCAGTTTTTTTTTCTTTGGTCAGCTGGCCAGCTTTAGTTCTTATAAGAAGTCCATGTGATAGAGTGACAATGAAGGAGTACAACTGGGAGACAGGGACAGAGTGTTGTCACAGTACAATAGGAAATGCCTGAACAAGAACTTTTATCGCTGGATCCCAAAGATTTATTTTAATAAAAGTGTCTGACTTAAAAGTATTAAATATTTCATTAACATGTAAAACCTTATAAGAGGTTATTGCAATTGGGCTTGGGGTGCCCATCAAAGTCTCAGTTCAAGGACAAGACCTTGTTTTCTATAGTCTCAGTTCACAAAACTGCTTTGTTTAAAAAAAATTGGACTGCTCTGTAATGCGTGATAAAAATGCATTGCAGTATAGAGCAGGGCTCAAAATTTAAAGTCCTGAGCTACTAGCCAGGCCTTAAGAGTTATGCCGCGTACACACGAGCGGACTTTACGGCAGACTTTGCCCGGCGGACGGGATTTCGTCGGACAATTCGATCGTGTGTGGGCTCCAGCTGACTTTGTTTTCTCAAAAGTTGGACGGACTTATGCCACGTACACACGGTCGGACTTTACGGCAGACTTTGCCCGGCGGACTTTTCGACGTACTTTACGATGGACTTTCTGAATGAACGGACTTGCCTACACACAATCCACCAAAGTCCGTAGAATTCGTACGTGATGACGTACGACCGGACTAAAACAAGGAAGTTCATAGCCAGTAGCTAATAGCTGCCCTAGCATGGCTTTTTGTCCGTCGAACTAGCATACAGACGAGCAGACTTTTTGTCAGGACTCGAGTTCCGGGCGAAAAGTCCGCTCGTCTGTATGCTAGTTCGACGGACAAAAAGCCACGCTAGGGCAGCTGATCAGGTTACCTTATCATCCACAATGTATCATTTCAATAATAGTGATTATTGTTACATCGTTTTTTTGCATTGTTTCTTTTCAGCACCCATATTCTCATTGTTGTTCAGCACTCATGTTCTCATTTTTGTTTATTTATTTTGACACTCTCATTACTATTGACTGTTTGGTTTTAATTATGACCCCGTGAAGGGGATATTGTATCGATATCAGATTGATTCAAATATCTTCTTACAATCTTTCTAGCCCTGATAAAGGGGGCACTTGGACCCCGAAACACATTGGCTACCTTTTGAATTGTACCCCCGACCTTCAGGAATCAAGGAGACAGATGGGTATACATTCTTATTTATGTTGATGACATTATAACTTGTTTTGAACAAGAAGGGCATTACAAACAGATAGTTCACAAGTTGAAAGAAAATGTTTAAATCAAAGAACTTGGGAACATTAGCTACTATCTTGGAATCCAAATAGAGAGAGGAGAAGATGGAAGTTATCTTCTCAGCCAATTTCAGAAAATCTTGGATATCTTGGAACAATTCTATATGTAAGATGCAAAGGAAATGAAAACTCCCATGGAACCAGGCTATCTAAAGAGCAATGAAGCAGAAAACTTGCTACCCAACAATGACATGTATCGCAGAGCAATTGGTAAGCTGCTATATGTTGTCACTGTAACAAAACCAGATATAGCCACAGCAGTGGGCATACTATGCAGGAAAGTTTCAGCTCCCTGTTAGCGTAACTGGAATGCGATAAAAAGAGTGATGCAGTACCAAATCCAAAAATTGTCGGATATGTGGATGCTGATTTGGCCGGGACTGCACAGACCACATATCCACAAGTGGATTCCTCTTCCAGTATGGGGAAGGAACCATAAGTTGGACTAGTCAAAAGCAAGCAACTGTACATTGCAGCAGCACACGCATATCAAGAAGCAATATTGATTCGTCAACTTTTTGTGGACATTGGCATTACCAGATTACCACTTGGCATGAACAATAGATATGACGTTGACTTATTCCTCCGTTAGGCTGTTGCATGTAAGGACTACTCTTGAGGATTTTTTTATCCATTTTCTTGCAAGGAAGGAATAATTATTTCTCTTTATTATTTGATTGTTTTGCATTTGTTTACTACAGATAAAATGGTTTGTCTGTTTTTAGAAAATGATGTATATTGTGTAGGGATTACATACACACAGGGATGTTACCCATTTACCTTGATTGGAGATAACATCTGATTGGTAGAGATAAACTTCCTTGTACATATATAAATGCTATGTGTGTCACTTTTGAATGTGCTCCACATGGTGTAAATCCAAAAAAATATTTTTCAATCGGCATTTATTTGATAAATCAAGATCATCAAGTCCGACGCGTTTCGTCTACCCCAGCCGAAGTCTCTTCAGACGAAACGCGTCGGGTCTCCTTGCTGTACCCAGCCACCCACTCCACGCTTATTATTTTTTTCTGTTCTGTTTTTATTGTTGGAATCGATTCTACCATTTTTAGCTTTTTATGGATTGCTTGATGATCTTTATTGATCAAATAAATGCCAATTGAAAAATATTTTTTTGGATTTACACCATGTGGAGGCTCCTTGTCTTTTCTTTATACATGGTTCATACATGCTGATAAAGACGGTGATCGGGCAGACCATCCGGGCAGGTTCTTGGCCCCCCATCTGAGGAGGAAGTCTTCCAGTGTACAGAACATCCCTATACTGTCATCCATCTTAAGACAGTACGAGCCCATTTGACTCACCGCCAACGGCCTGTGAGTCCACCAAAGTCGGTAAGAGTACTCTATCCCTTACTCTGATTTGGATTTTTACTGTGATGTTACCTGCCTCGGATTCAATTTGGTTCAACTACACTATGTATCATATGGACTAGTCAATCAAGTTCCTATGGTTTATTTGTGGGTTATACCCCTCACCAGTATTGTGGACACTTTTGACACTATTTATATATTTTTTCACTGCTACGAAGTGTGGACATTTAAATCAATATTTTGTTGATATTTTTCACCATTCATTTGATTTCATGATTTTTGATTGTTTATGCTTTTCCTATTACCAAAGAAAGAGCGTTATATATTTTTTATATAGGTTGCGATATTGGATTATACACCTATATTCACTTTACTAATTGGTTTAAATTCTTTCGTTTTAGGATTGGATGGGGTTACTTGCCACTTAAAATGTGGATTGACTTCCCCCTGTCTTAAATCTTTTCACATAGATTTTTCCACTTTAGCGCTACACTTTTAATATTTAGGTAGTGTGACATTTGCACTATGCTTGTGTAGTGAAAAACAGACTTACTACTGACAAACCCCACCCAACTCCCTGCTTACAGGTCAACCTGTATCCTCCTTGACCTCCTTGATTCCCTGAGATCAGTCAGGTGCCAAGACCCAAGAGTCCACTCTCTCTCCAATGTAAACCACAATCCAAGAAATAGACATCTTTGGTGTGTGGCCCAACTCTAGCCAAGGTTTATTGCAATAACAGCACACCACTCCACCCAAAGCCACACCCCAACATGTTTCACCCACAGCAGGTCTTGTCACGGGGATGAAAGTTTTACTATGTCTTCTGCGTGAAATAAACCTTCAAGGGCTACAATCCCTTTTGTCTATGGATGAATATGCCTTGAAAGACGTCTTTTCACCCAGTGGCAAAATGTGTATGCTACTTCTTTGAGATGGACGTTATGCATGGACACTGCATCTACATTTGATTCAGGATACTTTCCTTTATGTATTTTCTTGAGATTTGTGAACCATCTAAATATTATATGCCAGGCAGTTTTGTATAGACATGTATTTATCACTCCCCAAGTTTAGTATTTGAAATACTGTGACTACCTGCATTTGCTGTTACAAGGCCTTGTAGAATTTTTTCTCTCAGATTTTTTTGACAAGATCCATATTTAAACATAATGATCACAAAAAACTACTAAAGAAAGAACAAGAACACATGTGTACTCAAATATTTAAAAAAAAGTTTATTATCGAAAACATGGATACTCCTTACCACTAGAACAAACCACCCTCCCCCCTATTATAATTAAAACAGACAATTGTCTAAAAATTTTCCCGGAAGACTAATCAGTTAATGATACTACAGGGCATGAAATCCAGAAGGGAATACAGGCAGTATGTATTTCAAGCCTCCATCCCTTGCATTCATGCTAAACTGGACACCCGTATTGTACAGAACAAATTGGCACATATGTGGAGTAATGTGCATGCCAAGATTATTTATATATAGGAATCCCACTGGGGACAATGCTACAAGCCACCATCTACCAACACAAAAAAATCATCAATTCCAGTGAGTCAGTTCTTTGGAACTAGAAGGAATTACTCCAAAATGTCAGCTTTCAAGTAGAAGCCAACAATCTATACGATAGATTTGGAGCACATGGATATTCACATAAGTGTGTATGAGGGCTTGTGATTGGCTGGCAGTTGTGCCTAGCTCATTGCCAGAGGCCTTCCCATGATATCCCCGGGCGTTAGACTTTATATTCAGAAAAAAGGAATGTCCACACAAATATTATTGTTTTCACGGGTTACTGAAGTTCTTTAAAAATGGCAGTGATAGACCACATCAAAATACACAGACAGGGGTCGCTTGGGATTCTTTGCCAATCACAGATAGTGGACGTAATGCAGCAGTCATTATATGTAAGCAGCACAGTGCAAATCACTATTAAGTATTAACTGTCTCTCCCATGCCCAGGGTCATTAGTACACACAGAGGGCTCTGACTTTCCCATTAGGCTCATGATTCCCTGCATGTTGTTCCAGAGACGGGACTGATGCAGCTGCTCCTCTAGTATCTGTACACTTCTCTCAGGACCTCCAGGGGAATAGAAGTCACAACAGAGAAGTCACACTTGGCCTGGCCTAAAAGGCCCTTAGCCTCCACCAACGATAGGGAGTTAGGGTGACTACAACCAGCTCTTTTGGGTGTAGAACTATCTCACTCTGTTTCTGGTGGGTTGCTTTTTATATGGGCAATGACTACAACCTTGACATCACTACTTTGTCTAAAAGGGACTACTTTGTCTAAAAGGGACTACTTTGTCTAAAAGGGTCTTAACACCCAGTTACACCATTCCCTGTTATCACACACTATTTTGGTACAGAGCCACCTAGTGGCAGACTGCACCTGCTCACACGTGTATTTGAAGGCTTTTTAGATGACCATTACTTGTGTATAACGTTGAAGAATGGAGATATTGGAACTAGAAATCAAGAAGAACAACTAACAAGCATTTTTTACGAAATATGGTATACATTGTGGGCACCTGAAGAGGATTATAAAGAGACAGTGGGGTATTTTACATATGGACCCCATTATAGCTAAAATAGTTGGTCCCCACCCTTATATGACAACAAAAAGAACTAGGGATCTGTAACATAGTCTAGTTAGGAGTGAGTTTTAGGACTCTAGTGACATATAAATGAATAGAAAAGGCTAGAAAGGAATGTACAGATGTGGTGGTTGTGAAATCTGTCAGTATGTGAAACAAAATGATAGATTTGAGTTGACAGAAGGTGTCAATTCATTTTACATGAATACTTTTATTAATTGTGCATTACGCAGAGTGATTTACAGGATCGAATGCCCCTGTGGATTGCATCTAAGAGAAATTATTTAGATAAAAGCCCTTTTTGCTAAGTATCATAATGGATCACCAAAGGGTTTAAAAGTGAAGGGAATTTACAGTATTTATTACAATTTAGTTCAAGACATGGTGATTTTGACATAGTTCTGTTACAAAAGGAATGCTTTTGGATTTATATCTGGGGTACCATAACCCCTAAGGGATCAAAAAAAGAACTTAAAGGGGTTGTAAACCCTCATGGTTTTTCACCTTAATGCATTCTATGCATTAAGGTGAAAAACCTTCTCTCATACTGCCGCCCCCCAGTGCCCCCGTTTTAACTACATGAACCCGGTCTTTTTCTCCCCGGGGACTAGCACACCAGCTCTAGTTAGTGTGTCATGTCCCGATTGGATAGATTGATATCAGCACAGCCATTGGCTCCTGCTGCTGTCAATCAAGCCCAATGACTTGGGTGCTGGGGGGCAGGACTCTGGAGCACGCCCGCACGGGTGTCCCGAAGGAGAGCGCTTCTCCGACGGGGCACTTGAAAAGAGGAGGAGCTACCAGCGCCGCTGAGGAACCACAGAAGAGGAGGATTGAAGACACTGTGTGCTTAACCAACTGCACAGTGGAGGTAAGTATGATATGTTTGTTATTAAAAAAAACAAAAACAAAAAAAAAAACAAAAACTTTAGTAACCCTTTATTGATGTTGTTCCTCTAATTCGGACCTCACAAGGGGTTAAGCATTTAACCACTTCCGGACGGGCTCACGACGATATATGTCGGCACTTTGAAGAGGGATATCATTGTTATGGCAGCAGCTAGCTACCACAACCCCAGTATCCTCTTCTTCAGTGAGCAGTCCGGTTTCCGATAAAAGTAGTCTCTGTGGCGGATTCGCGGCAAGATCACTTTTATTGGTGGCAGGAGAGGGTCCCCCCCTCCTGCTGCTCTCAGGTGACCTCCGCCGCTGCTGGCGGTTCCGGTACACAGATTAAGTACATCCTGAGGAAGTTCCTGATTGAACGAAACATGTTGATGTAGCTCCCTTCCCAGGACAGGACTGTACCCAAATGGACAAGCAGGCAGATGATGTTATGTTACCAGCATATTACCCTTTATAAGGATTCCACTGCCTCCCTTCATTGGGAAGATTCACAGCCATGCACCATCATTTATTAATATGGGAAGATAAGTAATGTTGTATGCTTTCACATTCATATCTTGTCTCCAAGTGTTGGAATGCAGCCCACTGTATGACCATTAAACAACGTTACAATATGTGTTTACCGGTGGGAGCATGATCATATACAGTCATGGCCAAAAATATTGGCACCCCTGCATTTCCATCACATAATGCAGCACTTCACCCAGAAAATTACCGCAATTACAAATGTTTAGGCATTCTCATGTTTATTTTGTTTGTTTGGTATGACACAAAAAAGTGGAGGAACCAAAATCTAAATCTGACACATTCCATGCAAAACTCCAAAAATAAACTGGAGAAAAATATTGGCACCTTCTCAAAACTGAAAGAAATTATTGCATTCCAAGTTTTTGATGCTTCTGTAATTTGTAATTAAACTCACCCGTATCAATTAACATGTGCTGACAATATAGAAATCACACCGGCAACCAGTTAAAATGGTGAAAAATGTACGCAACCTTTTTGTTGTGTGTCTCTGTGTGCTACACGTAGCATAGAGAAGAGAAAGAGCAGCAAAGAATTGTCTGAGGATTTGAGAACAAAAATTATGGAAAAGCTTAGACAATCTCAAGGTTACAAGTCCATCTCCAGAGATCTTAATGTTCCTGTGTCCACTGCGCACAACATTGACAAGAAGTTTACAGCCCACAGCACTGTAGCTAATTTCCCTGGACTTGGATGAAAGAGAAAAATTGATCAAAGATTGTAATGAAGGATTGTTTGAATGGTGGATAAAGAACCTTGATCAACTTCCAGACAAATCCAAGCTGACCTTCAGGCACAGGGTACAACTGTGTCAGCTTGCGCTATACGTCGTCATCTAAATGAAAAGGGACGCTATGGTAGGAGACCCCACTGCTGACACAGAAACATAAGAAAGCCAGACTGAAGTTTTTCCAAAACTTACCTGAGGAAGCCAAAATCCTTTTGAGAGAATGTGTTGTGGACAGACAAAACAAAATTACAGCTTTTTGATAAAGCCCATCATTCTACTGTTTTCAGAAAAAATGAGGCCTTTAAAGAAAAGAATACAGTCACTGCAGTCAAACATGGTGGAGGTTCACTGATGTTTTGGGGTTGCTTTGCTGCTTCAGGCACTGGATGTCTTGACCACATGCATGACATTTTGAAATCTGAAGACTACCAAAGAATTCTGGGGTGCATTGTAGGGCCCAGTGTCAGAAAGTTGGATCTCCATCACAGGTCATGGGTCTTGCAGCAGGTCAATGACCCAAAGCACACATCAAAAAGGACAGAGAAATGGTTTAAGACAAAATGCTGGAGAGTACTGAACTGGGCAGCAATGAGTGCAGATCTAAATCCTATAGAGCGGAGATCAGCAACCTGTAAATCGCGCTCTACCAGTAGATCTCGGACAGGTGACTGGTAGATCGCGGTCTGGGCTTGCTGACTAGCCATTTCAGAGCATCAATGTGTGCAATGCAGAGAGACTACCTGTAAAGTTAGAGCTGTAGTAGGAAGCAAGAGCCGCATAAGCTGGCCCCTGTCCCATGCGGATCGATACCAACTGCACCCCATCTCATCCTGGCTAGTGGTCTCCAGAGTGGTCCCAGCAGCAGGAAAGAAGAGGTCTTCAGGTCAGTGTGAAGCAATACATTGGGCATAACAGCAGTGTTGTGTTGCTTTCTCACCACCTGCTTTAACCCCTTGGACCCTGCAGAAGCATGCAGTTGCAGGGCGCTTGCAGAGTGACCCCATTTACTTGAATGGGTCACGATTGGCAGGCGGTAGCACCCACCATAAGCAACAGGGGGCTTCTTAATTCCTGCTGAGGTTCCCGCAGTGTTTTACCATTTTAACACCCCCCCCCCCCCAACTTTACACGTGAACGAGCCCTAAGGGGGCTGCTTCCAAATGCAACTAAGGGCTCATTCAGTGCCCCAGGCACTGCTGCTCCTCTGACAAAATGATCTGAGTGTGTTTGACAGGTGGTGAGGGGCAATATGTTTTCTCCTCATGACCTGATTTAAACCCATGATCACTGTGCAATGCACGTGATTGCTACACGGTAGTACAGCAATTATAGGTTTAAATCAGGTGTGAGGAGATGACACTGTGCCCAGTGATCTTTGACTTCTCCCATGATGTTCAGGTAGATCTCCACCTCTTTAAGGTTGCCTACCCCTGCTATAGAGCACCTGTGGAGACATCTCAAAACAGCAGTTGGGAAAAGAAACCCTTACAATCTGAGAGACCTGAAGCAGTTTGCGAAAGAAGAGTGGGCCAAAATTCCAGTAGAGAGGTGTAAGAAATGCATTGATGGTTACAGGAAGCAATTGATTTCAGTTATTTTGTCCAAGGTGTGTGCTACCAAATATTAAATTGAGGGTGCAAATCATTTTGACCAGTCCATTTTTGGAGTTTTGCATGGAATGTGTCAGATTTGGCTTTTTGTTTCTCCACTTTTTTGTGTCATACCAATACAAACAAAAGAAATAAACATGAGTACAGTGGAACCTCAGATTGCGAGTAACGTGGTTAACGAGCGTTTCGCAATACGAGCACTGTATTTTTAAAAATCGTACCTCAGTTTGCGAATGTTGTCTCGCAAAACGAGCACGATTCAGGCCAAAGCGGTGTGCAGTAACGCTTTTGGCCTGAGGTGGGGGGGCGCCCGAGCCGAGGAAAGCCGAATGTCACGTTCGGAAATGCACGGAAAGACCCAAGTACAGCACGGCTGACCTCGGCAAATCTCGCGTAGGAAGTCTTTCCGAGGTTTGCCGAGGTCAGCCGAAGTGTTATCGGGCCTTTTCAGCCATTTCTGAGGCTCTCCGGCGCCCCCCCCCCCCCCGTCTCTGGCCGCATGCGGTATTGCATCCAATTGAAGTCAATGCAGAACAAATTATTTTTGTTTCCATTGACTTCAATGGGAAAACTCGCTTTGATATGCGAGTACTTTGGTTACGAGCATACTCCTGGAACGGATTATGCTCGTAATCCGAGGTTCCACTGTATACCTAAACATTTTTAATTGCAACAATGTTCTGGACGGAGTGGTGCATTATCTGTCAGAAATGCAGGGGTGCCAATATTTTTGGTCATAATTGTATGCTGGAAAGATTCCGAAGCACTGGCTCCACTTGATTTAAGGAACGATATATTTGCGATCTTACATGGATTCAGTGAGTGTATGTAGAAGGGAGACTCACTGTCTCTACATTGATAATACTGTATATTATTATTATACAGGATTTATATAGCGCCAACAGTTTGCGCAGCGCTTTACAACATGAGGCAAACAGTACAGTTACAATACAATTCCATACAGGAGGGATCAGAGGGCCCTGCTCATTAGAGCTTACAATCTAAAAGGAAGGGTCAAGTGGAACAAAAGGTAACAGTGGTGGGGGATGATCAGATGGAGAAAAAGAAAATACAGTTGTTAGGTGTGGGAGGGATAGGCTTCTCTGAAGAGGAGGGTTTTCAGGGATCGTCTAAAAGCTAATAGAGTTGGAGATAATCAGACAGATTGGGGTAAGGAGTTTCATAGGATTGGAGAGGCTCTGGAAAAGTCCTGGAGGCGAGCATGGGAGGAGGTGATGAGGGAGCTAGAGAGCAGGAGGTCTTGAGAAGAATGAAGAGAGCGATTAGGTTGGTATTTAGAGACTAGGTCAGTGATGTAGCTGGGGGCAGAGTTGTGGATGGCTTTGTAAATAGTTAGTATTTCGAATTTAATTTGTTGCGTGAGTGGGAGCCAGTGGAGTGATTGACAGAGAGGAGTAGCAGACACAGAGCGATTGGTAAGGTGGATGAGTCTGGCAGCAGCATTCATGATGGATTGAAGGGGGATAGACTATGTAGAGGTAAGCCAATGAGGAGGGAGTTGCAGTAGTCGAGGCGAGAGATGAGCAGGGAGTGAATTAGGAGCTTTGTTGTGTCATTGGTTAGAAAGGGGCATATTTTGGAGATGTTGCGGAGGTTGAGGTGGCAAGTTATAGACAGTGATTGGACGTGGGTCTTAAAGGAGAGTTTAGAGTCCAGGATTACATCTAGGACCCTAGCATGTGGGGGTGGGCTTAGAGTTGTGCCATCGATTTTAACAGAGAGATCAGGGAAAGAGGCATGTGGGGGAGAAAAATTGATAAGTTCAGTTTTGGATAGATTAAGTTTGAGGAAGTGGTGCAACATCCAGACTGATATATCCGATTAAATTAGTGATGCATGAGGAGACTGAAGTAGTGGGCTGAGGGGTAGAGAAATAGATTTGAGTGTTGTCAGCGTAGAGATGGTATTGGAAGCCATGGGAGGCTGTCAGCTGACCCAGGGAGGAGCTGTACATTGAAAATAGGAGAGGTCCAGGAACAGAACCTTGGGTGACCCCAACAGAGAAAGGAAGAGGCGAGGAGTAGGTAGAATTGTAAGTAACACTAAAGGTGCTATTGAAAAGTGGGAAAAGAACCAGCGAAGAATACAGTCATGGAGACCAAAGGCGTAGAGTTTTTTGAGGAGGAGTGGGTGGTCAACTGTATCGAAGGCAGCAGAGAGGTCCAGAAGTAGGAGTACAGAATAGTGTCCATTGGTTTTGGCCATTAGTAGATTGTTTGTTAGTTTTAGCAGAGCAGTTTCTGTGGAGTGTTGAGGATGAAATCCAGACTGAAGGGGATCAAGAAGGCTAATATCAGCAAGGTGGTCGCTCAGTCAGTTGTAGACCAGACGTTCAAGGAGTTTGGATAAAAAGGGGAGCAAGGAGGTGGGCGTAGGTTGTTAAGATTGGATGGGTCCTTTTTAAGTATGGGGCTGACAAGTACTTGTTTTAGAGAGTTGGGAAAGATGCCAGAAGAGAGGGAGAGATTGAAGATGTGGGTTAGAGAGTGTAGAATAGCGCTAGAGGGTGAACGTAGCATTTGTCAGGGAACAGGATCCAGAGGGCAGGTGGTAAGATGAGCAGTAGCAAGTAGTTTAGCAACCTTATCTATAGTGGTGGGGTTGAAAGAGGGAAGTAATTATTGTACCTGTGGGCATTAAGTGTAAAGCGTGGAGGGTATCTGAATAGTAGAGGTTTCCTCAAGAATTGTATCAATCTTCTGTTTAAAGTGATTGGCGATCTGCTGGGCAGTGAGTGAGTTGGTGAGTGGAGGCAGTGGAGGACGAAGTAGAGAGTTAAAGGTAGAGAAGAGTTGATGGGGAAGGGATGATAAGGTGTTAATGAGAGAGATGAAATAGGCCTGCTTTGCAGTGAGGAGGCTGGAATTGTATTTTTGGAGGGCAGATTTATACTGGCTGAAATCTTTCTGGGACTTTGTCTTACGCCACCGGCGCTCAAGAGCATGGCTGTGTTTTTTCAGACTTCTAGTGTCATCTGTTTGCCAAGGTTGAAGGGGACGGGGTCTGATTCTGTGTGTAGTGAGAGGGGCCAGTGTGTCCAGTGAGGCTAGAATTAAAGTGTTGTAGACAGAAGTGACTGGGTTGGTGCAGGACAGGGGTGCGATTTTGTCATAGAAGTAGTCAGTAGCAGAGTAGAGAAAAGAAGGGTTGAGATGGCGTAGGTTCCTACTGGTAACCATTAGGCGGTTGGAGGGAGAGGAGGTGAAGGAGAGGGAGAGACTGAAACTAATAAGGTAGTGATCAGAAAAAGGGTAAGGATAGTTGAAGAGGTTGCACGGAGTGCATAGGTGGGAGAAGACAAGGTCAAGGGTATTGCCTTCAGAGTGAGTAAGAGCATGTATCCATTGCTTCAGGTCAAAGGAGGGGGTTAGACTGAGAAGTTGGTAAGTAGCAGGAATGTTATTATTAGTAGGGATGTTGAAGTCCTTGAGAATGATAGTGGGGATTTCAGAAAAGAGAAAATAGGGTAGCCAGGCAGAGAAGTCATCAATAAAGGTTGATACCGGTCCAGGGGGCTGGTAGATCACAGCTATCCTTAGAGAAACTGGGGAGAAGAGACAAATGCAGTGTGCCTGAAATCAGGAGAGTGACAGGGAGGTGGGTGAAGTACCTGAAAAGTGCTATGCGGGGCTAAAAGGATTCCAATACCACCTCCTTTGCGTCCACTGGGTCTGGGGGAGTGAGTCCAAAGAAGACCACCGTGGGATAGGGCAGCAGAAGACGCAGTGTCAGATTCATGAAGCCAGGTTTCGGTAATTGAAATGAGTTAGAGCTAAAGAGATCATGGAGAGAGGTGAGTTTGTTACAGACAGAGCGGGCATTCCAAAGGGCGCAAGAGAAAGGGAGTCTGGTCTTGGGAAGAAGAGAAATGGGAACTAGATTGTGTACATTGCGGCTGCAGCCAGAGGGTGTAGGATAATGGGTGCACTGAATACAGTTAAATGAAGGAGGCCCAGGGTTTGGGGATACATCACCAGAGGTTAGAAGAAGCAGAAGGGTGAGGGAGGTAATGTGGGAGTGCGATTTATATGAAGGGACATGCCCCAGTGTCCTGGGGATTTTTTGTGCCTGTGGATTTAGAATTAGCAGGAGTTGGTGAGTGCAGTAATAATGAGAGGTCAGAACTGAGGGCTATATATATAAGGTGTGGGGTGGAGGAGAGGTGTGCAGGAGAGTTAGTTTAAGGATAGAGAACACAGCTGTCAGAAGGAGTGGTAGACAGTGCATTTTAAAAGGGGGAGGAAGAGCCAAGGGTATGAACAAGGTCACCTGTAGTCTGTGTGGTATTTTTCAAGGCGTTTCTTTGTGTTCCTTTGCTTTGTGCATTCACTGAAGTGCAGAGTCAGAAGTGCTTCAACTCATAGAAATAGCCTCACTTTGATAAAGAACCCCATCTGCAAACGTGCCACCCCTTGGCAAACGTGCCTTTCCCAAGAGATGCTTAGTTATATACTGCTGGGGGGGGGGGGTGCTTCTAATTATTAATCAGGGAGTTACTAAAAGATGGCAGGCTATGCAAAGCAAAAAAAAAAAAAAAAACAGATAGCTAATAAAGATAAGAAAAGACCATCATTTAGGTAAGGCATAGGGAGGAAACAAAAATAGCAGGGCAATGTGGACATTCTACAGATGGTTAAGCAAAGGAGTATACCAGAGTTAAAGAAATATAGGAAAACAGTTTTCAATGTTGCGATTGTGGCTGGAGTTGCAGCATTGAGAGCGTACCAGAGTTAAATAAACATTATATTGGTCTCTATACTCAGTATTGGAGTCAACCTTTGCAGCACCGTAGCTTGCACCTACCTTTATACGAACTGGTGATCATCTACTAGAAATTAGATGAAGAAAGATTGATTGCACAATCCCAGTTGGTGAATGTATGGCGCTATCTGTTGAATCCTCATTTAAACGGAACAGATGCTTGTAATTGGTGGATGTATGTGGAGAGAGGACTTATTTCTTTATATCGATTACATATCTGCCTATACTCAGCAACGGAGTTAACCCCATGCTGCACTGTAACTTGCACCTGCCTTTATATGAACTGGTGATCACCTACTAGAAAATGAATGGAAAAAGATTAATTGTATAATCCCAGGTGGTGCATGTATGTGGAAAGATGCTGATTGCATATCTTCTGGATTGTATGTTGCTACCTGTTGAATCCTTGTTTAAGTGGAACAGGTGTTGGTCTTCCACAATGGCCTTGCTAGTGAATGATTGCAGTGGAAGTACAACTGCATATTAAGGTGAAATGTTTTTCCACATAAATAAAATGTTGCAATTATTCCCAGTCCAAAGCCTAACATACAAGGTGAATCTAGTTAAATCAGTGGTCCCCAACCTTGGTTTCATGGCAGACAGTTTTCACAGGGATCGGGGGGGGGGGCAGGTTGGGGGTGTTTGGTGGGTGGGTCGGGGGATGGGATATTCACTGAGTCTGTCCTCAGCCCCATTCACACCACAAGCCCCCTTTACAGCACAGCCCCCTCCCTTAATACCAGTGTCCTCAGTTCCCATTCATGTCACTGACCCCCTTTACATTACAGTGTCCCTTTACAGTGCAGTCCTCTTTACATCAGAGTGCCCCTTTACATTATTGTAATGGGGACTGCTCTGTAAAGGTGGCACTGTGATGTAGAGTGGACTGCTCTGTAAAGGGGGCACTGTACTGTAAAGGGGGGCTGTGATGTAAAGGAGACTGCTCTGTAAAGGGGGCACTGTGATGTAAAGTGGGCTGCTCTGTAAAGGGGGCACTGTAATGTAAAGGGGGCTGTGATGTAAAGGGAATTCCTGGGTTTCATGCATTGTGTTCTGGTGTGAACCAGCCCTCAGAGCGGGGAATGTTAAATTGCTATGTTGTGCAGATTAATCCACATACTGTATCTACCAATTTGTCTTGTACAATATAGGTGTCCAGTTTAGCATGAATCAGGGAATGGAGGCTTGAAATACATTTGTATTTTCTCCTGGATAGATGCCCCATGATATCCCTAACTGATTAGTCTCCCAGGAGAATTTTTAGACAATTGCCAGTGTTAATTATAATAGGGGGAGGATGGTTGGTTATGTTGGTAAGGAGTATCTATATCTAAAATAAAGTTTTTTGATAATTGAGTGCGTATATGTTTTCCTTTTTCTTTCTTTAGTAGTTTTTAGAGGTATAGTATTTAGGAGAGAACACTCCACTAATTGTATTGTTTTTTTTTGTTCAAAAATAGGGGATGTGGCAGAGCCAGTCACTGGGTGTCAGAAACCATAAATCAGGCCGAGACAGAAGTGCAATTAAAATCACACTTGTTTAATAATAATAATAATAAAAAGTAAACAGAGCAACGTAGTCAAATCATGGCCAGAGTTCGGTAACCAGAACAGATAGTCAGACAACCCAGGACGTCAGGGAGCCAGAGATCAGTGTACTTCAGGACAGGCCAGGAAAACAGGAAACCGGAGAATAAGCGTAGTGGAACAGCAAGCAGGATCAGGAACCAGAAGGGATGTCAGCCAAGCAAGTCTTCAACAGGTACACAGGAGAGAGTCTCTGGATGTGTTAACCAAGGTGAAGGCACAGAGGGACTGAACTGAACAGCTTAAGTAAGCAGCAGGGCCGACGAACAGGATATCATCATCAGGTGAGTCACTGTGGAAAAGATTGAAGCTGGCAATTAACCGACAGCTGAGCGGCCTGCTCTGAGAAGGAAGGACTGAGCCCAGCCCTGACAATGCCCCCTCCTCAACGACCCCTTCCCCTCGGAGGCCTACCAGTCTTTGGAAAGCACGGAGGAGGACAGGGGCATGTACGTCTGAGGATGAGAGTGTTCCTCTGGACCATAACCTTTCCAATGCACCAGGTACTGTATGCGCCCACAGAACCTACGGGCGTCAACAATGGACTGTACTTCATACTCCTCATGGTTCTCAACCTGTACTGGGTGAGGATGTGGCACTGAGGTGGTAAAGCGGTTGCAGACCAAAGGTTTTAATAAGGAGACATGGAATTCATTCGAAATCGCATATTAGAAGGAAGGTCTAAAGTGTAAGCCACTGGGTTAATCCTGCAGCGAATATAGAAAGGCCCAATAAACCAAGGTGCCAACTTCAGTGAGGGAACATGGAGTCGGAGGTTGCGAGATGACAGCCAAACCCTGTCCCCAACCTGGTAGGAAAGCGCAGGCAGGCGTCTGCGGTCAGCATGGAGTCTGTATCTATCATTGGCATGTCGCAAAGCCTCCTGGACTTGTGCCCAAATGGAATGAAGATCACGGAGATGCTCCTCTAACGCAGGGATGCTCTGCGGAACAAATGATTTAGGCAACATGGAAGGTTGGAAACCATAGTTTGCCATAAACGGGGACAATCAGGAAGCAGAATTCAAGGCACTAATGTGAGCAAACTCCTCCCAAGGTAAGAGGGCTGACCAGTTGCTATGATGGTCAGAAATATAGCAACATAGAAGCTGCTCCAAGGACTGGTTGGCTCATTCTGCATCCCCATTAGACTGTGGGTGATACGCAGAGAAGAAAGGAAGCTGAATTCCCAACTGTGCACAAAAGGCTCGCCAGAACTGGGACACAAACTGACTACCCCTGTCCGAGACGATCACCTTGGGTAGCCCATGTAAGCAAAAGATCTCCTGAGCAAAAATGGAAGCCAGTTCCTTAGATGTGGGCAAACTTCTTAAGTGGAATACAATGAGACATCTTCAAGAACTGATCAACCACCATGAGGATAACTGTGTTGCCCTGGGAGTTGGGTAACTCCACAATGAAATCCATGGACAGGTGAGTCCAAGGCCTCTCTATGGGTTGTAGGAGGCCCACTGAAAGGGGTTGTAGTGTCTTGCTCTGAGCACACACGGAACAAGGCGGCTACATCAGCATATAGACTAGGCCACCAGAATTGTTAGGAAATGGCCCAAAAGAGTTGATCCTTCCCACGTTGGCCAGCAGCCTTGGGAGAATGGTAAGTCTGGACCACGGCAGTGCGGAGACTCTCAGGGACAAACCAGCGGTCACAAGGTTTCTCAGGAGGAGCATGGACCTGAGCCGCAAACATTTTGTCACCCAAAGGAGAAGTGAGACTGGTGCGAACCGTAGCCAGAATATGATCAGGAGGAATCACAGGAACAGGAACCGATTCCATCTTGGAATTGGAGGAAAATTGTTACGACAAAGCGTCAGCCCTTACATTCTTAGTACCGGGTAAGAATGAGATAATGTAATTGAAACTTGACAAGAAAAGAGCCCATCGCGCCCTTCTGGGAGAGAGGCGTTTAGCCTCAGGCAAAAATGTGAGATTCTTATGCTCAGTAAGAATGAGAACTGGCACAGTGGTACCGTCGAGGACTTGCCTCCATTCTTTAAGGGCTAAAATGATCACTAACAACGCTCTGTCCCCAATCTCATAATTGCATTCCCCAGGTGACAATTTCTTGGAAAAGGAGCCAAAAGGATGCATAGCGCTCTCAGAGTTAGGACATTGAGACAGAAGGGTGCCAACTCCAGTCTCAGCAACATCAACCTCAAGGATAAAGGGTAACGTAGGATCAGGGTGTGCCAACACAGGAGCAGAAACAAAGGCAGCCTTGAGAATCTTAAAGGCCTTTATCGACCTTGGAGACCAACTCTGTGGGTTACCGTCCTTTCTGGTCATATTAGTCAGGGGCTTGACCAGAGTTGACAAGTTACGAATAAACTTTCGATAATAATTAGCAAAGCCAAGAAAACATTGCAGAGGACGTATACCCACAAGTTGGGGCCACTGTAGGACTGCTGAAAGTTTCTCTGGATTCATCAAAAAACCGGCAGTGGAAATTACATAACCCAGAAATTTAACCTGTTCACGATGGAACTCGCACTTCTCCAATTTACAATAGAGATCATGTCTCTCAGCTTCTGACGCACATGATAGACATCTGTGTGGTGGCTTTCCAGGGACTTGGAAAAAATTAGGATATCGTTGAGATAAACCACCACACATAGCTGCAACAAATCTCGGAGGACATCGTTGATAAATTCCTCGAAAACTGCCGGAGCGTTGCAAAGGCCAAATGGCATTACGAGGTAATCATAATGGCCTGTTCTGGTATTAAATGCAGTTTTGCATTCATCGCCCTCCTTGATCCTCACGAGATTGCATGCTCCTCTCAAATCCAGCTTTGTGAAAACCGTTGCTCCCTTGAGGCGGTCAAATAACTTCATAATCAACGGAATGGGATAAGCATTCTTAATCGTACAATGATTGAGACCCATATAATCAATACAAGGTCTCAGTTCACCACTCTTCTTCTTTACAAAGAAGAAACCAGCACCAGCAGGAGATGGGGACTTGTGAATAAAACCTAGAGAAAATGCGTCTGCAACATACTCCTGCATGGCATTATCCTCTGAGACTGAAAAAAGGTAAACCCAGCCACGAGGGGGTATGGCACCAGATTGAAGGTCAATTGCGCAATCATATGACTGGTGTGGAGGCAAACTACCGGCTTGACCTTTGTCAAAGACAATGCTAAAATCGCTGTACTCCTTCGGCAGGGAGGAGAGTGAAGAGATGCATAGGACCTTAGCCATATTCTGGAAACATGTCTTGCAGCAGTGTGGCGACCAGGAGAGAACCACAGCACAAAGCCAATCAAAAAAGGGGTTGTGCCTCTGTAACCAAGGATAACCAATAACCAGTGGAAAATTAGGTGAGGAAATAACTTGGAATTGGATTATCTCATGGTGAAGAGCCCCTACGACCATGGACAGTGGAACAGTCTCATGAGTCACATGGGCAGGCTGTAAAGGTCTCCCGTCAAGAAACTCAATGGAAAGTGGAGTGACACAAAGCTGCAGCGGAATCGAGTACTTAGATACAAAAGCAGCATCAATGAACAGGCCTGAAGCCCCAGAGTCGATTAGAGCCTGTATCTCGACGGACGACTCAGTCCAAGAAAGGGTAACCAGAACCAGGGGCTTCTTTCTGGATAACTGGGGACGTAACAACGTCACCTAAGGTCTGTCCCCTACAGGACCTCAAGGTTCGGGCGTTCCCTGGACGGGTAGGACAAGACTTCAAAAAGTGTTCTGCCTGACCACAATAAAGGCACAAACTCCTCCTAAAGGTTCTCTCATCCGCAGAGAGATATGTGAAGCCCAAGTGCATGGGTTCCTCTTCACTGACCAACTCGGTACCAGGAGGAATGGGAGGTGAGGGAGGCAAGGGTGGGACTGCAAAGCTCGGAGACAAATGTATAGGAGGTTTCCGCAAGCGCTCCTTAAAAGAGAGTCTTTCAAGGAGTCTGAAGTCAATGAGGATGGCAAACGTGATCAACTTCTCCAGCTTAGTGGGTAAATCTTGGGCTGCTATCTCATCTTTGATGGTATCCGAGAGATCATGAGAAATAGCAGCCACGAGGGCCTCATTGTTCCATGTAACCTCTGCTGCCAGAGTACGGAATTCAATGGTGTAATGGGCAACAGTTCTTGTACTCTGTTTGATGGACATGAGGCACTTGGCAGCAGAAGTGGAGTGTGCGTAAATGTCAAATACCCTTTTAAAGGAAGCCACAAACTCTGGGTAACTCCGGACAACAGGTTTTTGCATTTCCCATAAAGGGTTTGCCCAGGTCAAGGCTCTCCCAGAAAGTAAAGATATCACAAAACCTACTTTGCTTCTGTCCGTGGGAAATGCCTTGGGCAGCATCTCGAAGTATATCTCAACCTGATTGAGAAACCCTCTGCATGGAACTTGATCAACCCCAAATCGCTGGGGAAGTGGAGCGGAACCAGACATACCTCTTATAGAGGTAATACTCAAGGTGGGTGCCTGCACAGAGACTGGAGCAGCAGAAGGGACGGCCTGCAACACAGGTTGTGCCGGAGCAGCCACAGTGGAAGATTCCAGGCGAGCTGTGTGATTCAGGAGTGTCTGTAACGCTAAGGCAAACTGATCCATACAGTGATCCTGCTCATCCAACCTGGAAAAATTATTATCAACAAGTGGATTGACTGCATCTTCTGAATTCATGACCTTTACCTACTGTCAGAAACCATGAATCAGACCGAGACAGAAGTCCAGTTAAAATCACGCTTGTTTAATAATAATAATAATAATAATAAAAGGTAAACAGAGCAACGTAGTAAAATCATAGCCAGAGTTCGGTAACTGGAACGGATAGTCAGACAAGCCATAACGTCAGGGAGCCAGAGATCAGCGCACTTCAGGACAGGCCAGGAGATCAGGAAACCGGAGAATCAGCGTAGTGGAACAGCAAGCAGGATCAGGAACCAGAAGGGACATCAGCCAAGCAAGTCTTCAACAGGTACACAGGAGAGAGTCTCTGGATGTGTTGACCAAAGTGAAGGCAGAGAGGGACTGAACTGAACAGCTTAAGTACCCAGCAGGACCGACAAACAGGATATCATCATCAGGTGAGTCACTGTAGAAAAGACTGGAGCTGGCAATTAACCGACAGCTGAACGGCCTGCTCTGAGAAGGAAGGGCTGAGCCCAGCCCTGACACTGGAAAGACCAGTTTGCTGCTGTTTCTCCTACCCTAGCTCTCTGAGCTTCTTATACAGCTGAGAATTATGTGATCACTTATTTATAATGTTTTTTTAATATGTATGCACAAGTGTTTTGCCTTTCATTTCTATTTTAAGCTAAATAGGTTGTTTTACAAGGTGAGGGTTTACATATACTTTACCAGTGTTATCAGTTACTAAACACAGGGCAGCTCTCCCATGTTTTTCAGGGTGCTAAGCAGGTCCATGTTTTTTAATAGGGTTATTTATTACCATGTTATTTTATTGTCTTAAATCTGTGTACAATAAATAATCTTGACATGTCTCTGTTTTACGTTAATGTGAGATAATGTTTACACATTTTTGTAATTGTAATAATAAGATGTATTTGGTTTGTTGTAATCTATAAACTGTACATTCATTTGGATGTTATATTTTAAATTGTAGCATAGATTCTAGCCCAGTTAAAGTGTTTGTAGGCCACTAACTTATCTCCTATATTATAGCGTTTATCCATATATACAAGTCTATATAGAACAGAAAAAGGCCCTGTGGTTCTGAACAAATGACTATATCTAATTCCCTGCAGGCTATTACAGAGGCATTATTGTTTGGCTTTGGGGCCCCAATTATTCCACGCATATTTCAAAGTGAAGACTCCATGCTTCAGAAAAGTACAGTATGATGTTTGCACAATAGGAGGCAGGCTTAGGGAGAAACAGAACAGAACTGAGTCTGGAAATTGCTGCCAAACTACACTAATTTATCCTGGTTATGTGGATCTAATTGTAGTTGGCCTGTCAGTTACTATTAGGTTCAGTTTATATTGGCTCTGCTAATTCTTGGAATAGCAGGGTAAGAATGTTACAAGGAAAAAATACACATCGATAGAAAGAAAATGTAAGACATAAAGACTCAACCATTTAAACAGGAAAAATGGAAAGCAGCTTGGTCTTATCTTTAAAACTGGCAGTTCTGGTGTTTTTCAGAAAGGCTTCAGAAAGCAAAAATTATTGTTCCCTTTTCCTTAGCAAGATTTGGTCAAAAAAAGGAAGCCACCACACAGCATGGGATATCCACAAGCTTTACACAGACAGTCCCTGCTTTAGCACCACAGCCAGGTCTACAACTAAGCCCTACAAGGTGAAATGCTTTAAATGGGTGGTCCTAAAGCAGAGACTGTCAGTGTCAAGCTTGTGGCTATCCCATGCAATTAACATGGATACTAGTGATCCCTCCACCATGCGGTGGCTTCCTTTTTCACCATCTAGTCTGTGAACACAGATACATTATATTACCATATTAGTATATTACAAGTATTGGGACGCCTGCCTTTACACGCACATGAACTTTAATGGCATCCCAGTCTTAGTCCCATTAGTGCAATATTGAGTTGGCCCACCCTTTGCAGCTATAACAGCTTCAAATTTTCTGGGAAGGCTGTCCACAAGGTTTAAGAGTGTGTCTATGGGAATTTTTGACCATTCTTCCAGAAGTGCATTTGTGAGGTTAGGCACTGATGTTGGATGAGAAGGCCCAAATAGCAGTCTCCAATCTAATTCATCCCAAAGGTGTTCTATTGGGTTAAGGTCAGGAGTCTGTGCACGCCGGTCAAGTTCCCCCACTCCAAACTCACTCATCCATGTCTTTATGGACCTTGCTTTGTGCACTGGTGAGCAGTCATGTTGGAACAGAAAAGGACTATCCCCAAACTGTAAATAAATAAAGTTGGGAGCATGAAATTGTCCAAAATGTCCTGGTATACTGACTCCTTAAGAGTTCCCTTCACTGGAACTAGGGGGCCAAGCCCAACTTCTGAAAAACAACCCCCCACCATAATCCCCCCTCCACCAAAGTCCTGTCCTCAACCGGATAGAACACCTTTTGGGATGAATTAGAGCAGAGACTGCGAGCCAGGCCTTCTTGTCCAACATCAGTGCCTGACCTCACAAATGTGCTTCTGGAAGAATGGTCAAACATTCCTATAGACACACTCCTAAACCTTGTGGACAGCCTTCCCAGAAGAGTTGAAGCTGTTATAGCTGCAAAGGGTGGGCCAACTCAATTTTGAACCCCATGCACTAAGACTATGATGCTATTAAAGTTCATGTGCATGTAAAGGCAGGTGTCCCAATACTTTAGGTAATATAGTGTAGCTTGTATTGCCCCCCGGCACCCGGGCTTCAAGTGGCGGAAGAGAGGAGCACCTTGCAGTGGAGATTTTTTATGTTTAAGCATCTGAAGATTTGGTCAAGTTCACATGTGGACTGCTTCCCTCTATACTGTATGCTAAGCAGTGAGGCTGTACCTGCACTGATTAATAGCTCATTTTATCTAAGGGAGAGGAGAAACAGTTTTACTTATGAAACCCTCTACTCCCTTGGCAAGTGGCGTTCCCCTACAATCCAGCGGTGAACTGTCCTTTAGCATCCTCACGTCCAGTGCAGGGCTAAGGACCCTAGTCTGGTCTGGTTGACATCGTGAGCATAGACCATGGGGGTGCAAAAAGCTTCAGGGCCAGCCTAGCTGTGGGGAGGAACAGAGGACAGGTAATTATATATCCTTTTATTTCCCTGACATAAACAGCAATTAACCCCTGCAATGCTGGCACATCGCCACTGCAAGAGATACTTTTTTTCATCTCCCTGGAGTTGGGCTTTAGGTCTACACAAATTTTCATGCAGCAATTTTATGTAGCAATATTTGGGTTAACCAGATCTACGGTATATACCACGTAGGATTTATTGTAATCATTTTAGCAAATCTACTCCCCTTTTTGAAAAAAAAAAGTGAGCAGATCAAAACCAAAAAAAACATTTATTAAGATGCAAAGAATGCAAAATATTCTCTAAAGCAGTGGTTCTCAACCTGGGGGTCGGGACCCCCTCGGGGGTCAAATTATGATTTGCCAGGGGTCACCAAATCCTGGGCTGTTCCTTAAGCGTGCACTGCTGTCTCAGCCTTTTCAGGCTGTTCCTTGAGCCCACGGCCACCCACTCAGCCACCCATTCAGTTCACGGCAGGGCTGGGGGGCAGAGACTAGAGGTCAGCTGACTGGTGAGGAATGTGAAGTGGGAGGGGCAGGAGGAGACCCTATCTCCTGATTTCGGCATAGGTGTCACTGCTACGAGACACCACAAAGTCGGAGACACAGTGAGTAACACTACCTGTGATTATAGTTGCCAATAAAAGTCCCCACTACAGTTCTCAGATCAGCAGATGACCTTCATCAAGGCTGAAGTTGGCTGATCGGAACTCCCCCCAGCACTGCCACTCATCCCATTCCCCCCCACCAAGGAGTAAGAGAAGGAATACAAATAGAGAATACATGGAAGGGAGAGGGAAAGAGGGGGAGAAAGAATAAGAGAAAGAACAAGAAAGATGGCTAGAGAGAGGGATGGGGGGAAAATGAAATTAGGATAGAGAGAGATATAAGGGAAAGAAAGGAGAAAAAAAGAGAAAGAGTCGTACATCCTAAAATGTACCATAAGGGGTTTTAATACTGTACGAGGCGACTCAGGGAGCGCTAAATTTCCGTTGGTTAGGGGCACAAATTACTTGTCTTGCTTTGGGTCCTGAAAACCCACACTACGAAAATAATTTTACTGTTAGGGGCCCCCAAAACTTGGGAAATGTTATCAAGGGGTCACAACACTAGGAAGGTTGAGAACCACTGCTCTAAAGCTTTAGTGACCTAACTTTAGGTCTTTAGTGACCTATAATAAAGTATGTCCCTCAATGCGCAGGCAGCTGAATCCTAGAAAAATCTTTACTGCTGGGATATCCTGTCCTCTTTCTGTTGCTGAACTTCCAGTGCTGTGGGGGTTTAACAGCTTTGAATCTTCTGTGAAGCTGCTGTGAAACGGCTCCCGATGAGGACACACCCTCTCCTCTCTCCTCTTCCATTGGGAAAAGTTTAACCACTACACATCCGCGCTATGGCCGAATGACGGCCACAGCGCGGACCTGAATTCCCGGGAGGCCATCATATGACGGCCTCCCCTGTGCATGCTCCCTGCACGCGCCCTGCAGGGCGCGCGCCTGGGCGTGCTGTGATCACCGAGTCACTGAGACTCGGCTGATCACCATTTCGAGTAAGGGGCTGGTCCTGGCCCCTTACCATGTGATCAGCTGTCAGCCAATGACAGCTGATCACATGATGTAAACAAAAGATCGGTAATCGTTTTTTTTTTTACTCACGCTGACAGCGTGAGTAAAAAAAAAAGCCGATCACCGTCTCAGATGTGAGGGACATCGGTCCCCAAGTGGAAGAGGCACATCTGCCTCATAAGTGCCACCTAATAGTGCCACCTAACACTGCCCACAGTGCTACCTAACAGTGCCCACAGTGCCACCTAACAGTGCCCACAAGTGCCACCTATCAATGCCCACAAGTGCCACCTATCAATGCCCACCTGTAGTGCCAATCAGTGCCACCTGGCAGTGCTGCCCATCACTGCCACCCATCAGTGCCCATCACTGCCACCCATCAGTGCCCATCACTGCCGCCTCATCAGCGTACATCAATGAAGGAGAAAAATGACCCGTTTAAATTTTTTATAACAAAATATAAAAAAATAATTTTTTTTTTTTTTTTAAATTCAGTTTTTTACATTTTTTTAACAAAAAGTAAAAACTGCAGATGTTATCAAATACCACCAAAAGAAAGCTCTATTTGTGGTGAAAAAATGATAAAAATTTCATATGGGTACAGTGTTGTATGACCGCGCAATTGTCATTCAAAGTGCGTCAGCGCTGAAAGCTGAAAATTGGTCTGGATAGGAGGGGGGTTTAAGTGCCCTGTAAGCAAGTGGTTAATTGCTTTCACTGCCTGTAACATGATCTGTGAATGGAGGAGCTTCTGATGAGTCACAGGATTATCTCACCCATTTACAAGCAGTAAAAGCAATGAAGGAGGGATGGGTCTTCATCAGAAGTATGTTGGGATATATAGTCAATGACATCACCGGATCCCAGTGATGTCATTGACCATATATGAGCATGTCTATATATAATCTATGACATAGCCTGGGAGACCCCATACCTTATTTATAACAGTTGTCATCTGCCAGACCTGTTATTTGGCAGCAGTGAAGTGATGAGAAGAAAACGTGTAGGAACAATCAGCGACTGGAAGGTTTTCTTTTTTTTGGTGAAACATTGAGCATCGTGACTGACATGGATCTATATCACTTGACAACGAGATTGAAGGTGAATTTACATAGTGGGACTTTTTTTTTAAAGAACTTGGCAAAAACTGCATCTGTCTTTAGTTACACTTTTACTTTTTTGTGAATGAGTAGGGGTACTATGTACCGCTTATTCGCTCACATGGGGCAAGGCGGTATCAGGGAGCCCCCTTATTTTTTATTGGGGGTTCCAGAATCTGATAAGCCACCACCCACAGACCCCCACAACCACCAAACAAGGGTTCTGGGGAAGAGGCCCTTGTCTTCATCAACATTGTGACAAACTGCTTTGCCTTTTTTTCTGCATGGGCCCTCCCCTAAAATTAATTCCAAACCTGAAGGGCCTGGTAAGGATTATAAGGGGGAACTCCATTGGGTTTTTTCTTTTGTGTCCCCCATTAACATATATATCAGACTCTCATCCAGGAGAAGGGTCTGGTATAAATGAAGAGTATCCCCATCCATTTTGATCACAAACAGAAGTTAAGAAGCTGTTAATGAGGGTACCCACACACAAGAAAAAAAAAAAAACCTCCTAATTTACACCAGTCCCTTTAAGGTCTAGTATGAATGTTAGGGGGGCCCAATGCAAAGAAATGGCAAAGCACCTTGGCAATTTAAACAATGGCACCTTGTTGGCAATTTAAACAATTTTTTTCTTTGTAAATGCCAGTGTTGCTGTGGTAGGTTGTATACAATGCATATATGCACCACTTCAGAGGCTGAGTCAGGGCATTCCCCAGATGTGTTATTTAATGCAATTTTGCATTTTTATTGTTATACTTTAAGCAAAACGGAAATTTCCCGCTAAATCTAAAGGGTCTGGTATAAATTAAAAAAGGAAACCACATGATGCTTTTTTTTGTTATGTGTGTTGGTGTCCCCCAATAACATCTATATCAGACCTTCATCTAAGATCTAAGTGTTTGGTATAAATGAAGGAAGGGAATCGACATCCGCTTACAGAAGTAAAACAGCCGGGAGCTGTAATTTTGCTAACAATTTAAACTATATATATATATATATTCATTCAATATATATATATATATATATATATATATATATATATATATATATATATATATATATATATATTTTAAATGTCAGTGTTGCGGTGGTATGTTGTATCCATTGCATAAATACACCACTTTATATGGCAGGGTAAAGACACTCCCAAGGGATGTTATTTAATGCAATTTAGCATTTCTAGTATTTCACTTTAAGCAATGCTAAAATTGCTGCTAACCCCACCAAACAGAATCTATCTATATATTTTTTTGCTTTGTTACATGTTCCCCCAAATAGTGGCCAGTCCCTCTTATCATTTGTTTGACAATCCCCAGCATATTAGCCTAGAAAATGACCATTCATGTTTTGTTGACATTCATCTCCTATTGACTTCAGCGTGGTTCAGATTCAGCACCCAAACTTTATCCATGCTCATCAAACCCTGCTTAAACCAAACCCAGGTATGTTTGGCTCATCCCCACTCACTAAAGCTATAGAGATTTTTTTTTTATGGTAACATTCAAGCTTTTAGTTCATTTACTGTTGGTTGACTCAATAATGGAAGTCTGTTTTAAGCATTTAGGGGTGGAAACCTGCCTCTCTGACTCAGTCAACCAGAGGAAGCTTTGTATTCATTGCTAGAATACATTGCTTTCTCTGATTGGCTGACCGCTGATCAGATAGACTCTATTGTTCCGGGTATGAGGCAGAAGGTTTCGGCTCAAACTTGGAACACCGTGCTGTATGCTGTATGCAGCCTCAGCTACATACAGTTTATACCACACCTTTAGGTGCTCCAACGAGAGTAGTGAACAGTGGGTGTTCCCAAATTGTGTTAACAGTGGGAGGGACTTAAAGGGGGATAGTGAAATAACACAAAAGCATTATTGTACCCATAAAATATGTTAAGATTAATAAAAACAAATGTCACTAAAATATGAACTTTGCCTACCTTAAAAGTGTACAGTGTCACACAGTAGAGCAGTGAACAGTGTGAGTAGGGCAGTGGATGGTGTGTGGACGGTGTCAGTAGAGCAGTGGATGGGGTCAGTAAGGCAGTAGATGTTGTCAGTAAAGCAATAAACGGTGTCAGTAGAGCAGTGGACAGTGTTAGTAGAGCAGTGGACATGTCAGTAGGGCAGAAGTTGGTGTCAGTAGGGCAGTAAATGGTGTCAGTCAGTATAGCAGTGGACTTTGTCAGTAGGGCAGAGGATGGTGCAGTAGGGCAAAGGACAGTGTCAGTAAAGCAGAGGCTGGTGTCAGTAGAGCAGTGGAAGGTGTCAGTAGGGCAGTGGACGGTGTCAGTAGGGCAGTGGATGGTGTCAGTAGAGCAGTGGATGGTGTCAGTAGGGCAGTGGACGGTGTCAGTAGGGCAGTGGACTGTGTCAGTAGAGCAGTGGACAGTGTCAGTAGAGCAATGGACGGTGTCAGTAGAGCAGAGGAATGGTGTCAGCAGGGCAGTGGATGGTGTTTTACTAATTTTTTAGGAGCCCCATTGGGGGAGCTTTGACAAAATATATTAGGGGTCTAAACAGGCAGCAGGAAGAAGTGGAACCTGGACAGGAGACATTTACTAGAATTAATTAGCTGAATTTTCCTCCTGCAGCCACTGAATGCCGGTGGGAGGAAGAGGAGGAGAAGCTGTCTTTCAGCTGCTGCAGAAGGAAAATACTGCTGATCAGTTCTAGTAAATAGCGCCCCTACCACCCCTCCTGTCCTGGTGTGACAGGGAGGCCACATGGCAGTTTGAATAATATGTCTGGGTTTCAGCAGACTGAAACTCGGACGAATGAATCAAAACCCAGGCTGTCCAGGTGAATCCTGGACAGGTGGCAACTCTACCACAGACACAGAGGGGTCTATTTATAAATGTCTTCACATATGAGTTACACAGCTTTCATCCAGGATTCACATACTATTCCAGTTAAATGCAAAGAAAATGTGTGAATCCTGAGTGAAAACCCCATAGTTTGTATAAATTTGTCACCAGCACTCCTTCATCAAACCGAATAGGTTTTAAATTCTATTTTTTTTTTTAACAAACATGTTATATTTCCCTACTCTGTGTAATGGTTTTGAATAGAACAGCTCAGATCCTCCTCTTCTTGGGTCCCACTTCAGCACTCCTGGCCTCTCCCTCCTGTTGAGTGCCCCCACAGCAAGCAGCTTGCTATGGGGGCACCCAAGCCGAGCTGCAGCTCCGTGTGTCCATTTAGACACGGCGCCAGCCCCACCCCCCTCTCTCTCCTCATTGGCTTACTGACTTTGATTGACAGCAGCATCGCTAGAGCAAGATGGGTCAGGTAAGTATTAAGGGGGGCTGAGGGGGCTTCTGCACACAGAAGGTTTTTTATCTTAATGCATAGAATGTATTAAGATAGAAAACCTTCTGCCTTTACAGCCACTTTAATGAAGTATGTATCAAAGTGGCAGACAAGCACAAGGTTTCTCAGTGGAGTCTCCCTTCAACAAGGCAGCAGTGACATGGCTGACTTGAATGTAGATTCATTAAAAGCTATTTGTATGTATTAGGGAGCGCCAATGCACATTTACAGTATACCTTAGGAGTATTGGACACCAATCATGCTGATGCTTCAGCACCCGATGTGCTGTATATCTGTTCAGTTGTATCTGGCAGTTTGGGCACTATGTTCCAGCAACCTATAGCAGTCACAGTCTGAGGCTGTAAGTTACATCACTGAGATGCATAAGGCAATGAAAAATAAATGAACATTTACAAATGGCTATGTTTGGATGCAAAATTGGCAATCTTTCTCTATAACGTCAACTTCTCTGCAAATGACCATGACTATACTATTGATGACATGGTACTTGATACCATAATATTTGTACCATGGTACCAATACCATAATAGTAATAAAAAAATCGCTATGTATATAACACTATAAAGTGGCCTTTGAAGGTTGCTATTTCAGTGATGTGAAAAGCAGAAAAAGCATGCAGAATAGTTTAGTATCCTATTAGAAAAGCTGGTAATTTACTACGTCATACACAGGAAATTACTTCATAATTGTACCTTGCATCCTGCGTAGGTCAGTAATGATGTAAACAGTTTTCAGTGTGCGCTATAATAATTTAAGAGTTGGGATATAAAGTAATTTGCTTACACTATAGATATTATAATTTAAAAAATAGGCATTTATAATCAATGCACATATCTAAGATATGCAGAACAACTTTATACATTGAAATGCATTTATTTCAGATTGCATGTGCAAGCTGGGTGGAGACTAATTTATTTATTCCTGTTTATCTCTCAGGCTTTGTAACTAAAGACTGCATAACCCGCAGCCTCACTGCACTTAACCACACTGCAACTGTACTTGAAATTCAGGAACCCTGCTAGGATAATCTGAGATTATTCATGGTGTCTAAACATTATCCACATTTGTGACAATATCCATTATATTTTTAGGTATACATCTAGGTATTGAATATAACTCAGCTATATGCTAGACAAATATAGTGATGCTTCAATGTGCCAATAAGGATGGAACGTTTAAAACAACAAAAACAGAGAATGCTCTTCATTTTCAGATAATATAGTCTGTAGCTTTATATATATATATATATATACTGACATTTCAGTGTTTCATTTGCATCAATTACAATTTATAGAGGATTAAGCGCTGCGCAAATTGTTGGCGCTATATAAATCCTGTATAATAATAATAATAGAGGATAAGGAAAATGTTTTCCCAATCCAGCCAAACTGGGGGACATTTGTACGTCTTAAGCCTTCCCTGACTGCGGCACAAATCATCTGCCTGAGCCTTCTTGGGGGGGATTGTTAATCATCAAGGTTTGATTTTTTTTTTTCCATTATTTTTCCTCAAAAAAGAAAAAAACTGGAGATGGCTGTAGAGTGCACCCCTTCCCTCTCCATAGGCACAAACCTGCACGTGTGCCCAGTGCAAACTTGTATGTTCATACCATGTCCTTTCATTAACAAAAAATTGTTTCTCGGCCAGATAATGCACGAACCAGCTTCCCGAGGTTGTTAGTGCCTGTAGGAAGCTTAAAACTTTCATAATGAAACAGCAACCTAAGCTGAGAGATACACTGCTCAATACATCACACACCACACAGGTCATGCAGACCATCATTAAGGTGCTATTGACCAGCCTCGCTGTCATCCTTTGCAGTTATTGATGAACCCCTGTGATTCTGATAATCGCTAATCTTGTTATTAGTTGGAGCTGACAAATTGCACTGGGGGGGGGGGGCACTTTGAACAGCACTCCCTCGTATTAAAGTCATTTGGGGATTAAACAGGAAGGAAGCCACACACCAAGTACCCTCGAGAAAAATTTTAACTAAGACTACATTTCATTTACTATTAAACCAGAGAAAACCGCGCTTAGGATCAGTCTATATGGTATATTTGCTTAGGTTGCTGCCTCCCTTAAAACAAAGACACTCCTAAGGGTGTCCTGCCTAGTACCAATTTACATTTCATTTACTATGGATTCTTGGCTTAGATGCCGTCATTTTATCTGTGTAATAAATTATTAATAATAGACATGTCATAAGTACAAATCTGGAGCAAAAAACAAAGACCTTAATGCTTGTTTGGAAAAGATAACAAGCAATGTGTAAAAGTGATGTGATCCAAAGAAATCAATCAGTGTCAATCTGTCACTATTCTGATTGCTGTCATCTCATAGACCGCAAAGTTATTAGATGCCATCAGGCTCAGTACAAGGGGTGGGCAGGAGGGATGGCTACCCTGGGCACTTTGGTATCATGTGAGGTGGGAGGGCACCGTGAGTAGTTGGGGGGGGGGTGGATTTGTGTTGAAAGGGGGAATTTGGGGGGCGGCAGGGGGTAAGAATTGTTTTTGGAGAAGGGAAATTTAGGGGGGTGCTAGGAGTGGTGATTTAGGGGGATCTGTGTTGGGGGGGGGGATGGGGGAATAGGATTTGTGCTAGGAGAGGGGATTGGAGGTTTTGTGTTAGAAGAGGTGATATAGTGGGGGGGGGGTGGAATTGTGCTAGGAGGGGACTTTTTTTGGGGGGGGGGATTTGTGCTAGTAGGGATAATCGGAGGGAAATTGGGTGGGGGTGGGGGGAGTTGTGCTAGGAGGGGGGAATGTGTACTGGGAGAAGGGGATTTGGAGTGGGGTGGGAGGATGTGTACTAGCAGGGGTGGGTTTTTTTTTGGGAGGGGGGAATTTTTGTTAAGGGGATGGGGGAAGGGGGCAAAGATTTGTACTGGGAGGGGTGATTTCAGCAGGGGTGCGGATTTGTACTGGAAGAGAAGGGATTTATGCTTAGGGGGTAATCATGCAGATTATTAATCAGTTTTTTGCTGACGCCTAATGCTCGTGCATCGTTTGGGAGGGGGCGCAGTTTGGCATATTTGCCCTGAGCTCTAGATGACCTTGTCCCGGCACTGGGTGCCGTGCACAATGGTTTACCAAAGTTTGCCAGAACTAGCTTTGATTAGCCAAGATTTGCAGTTTTTTATAGGAATTACATTTGAACGTAGGAAGTGTTCCTTTCTTTTCCAGAAACACAGATATGAGTAGCAATGTGTGTCGAAATGGAACAGTTGAATTATTAAAAACTTTAAAAACTATTATAGGGATGACAACTGCACTATAAGAAAGCAATACTACTCAACGGGATAGATACATGGAACAGCCTGCTCGAAGATGTAAACAGGACTTAAAGCATCGTAAAACAAAACAAGAATATAGATGGACACATTACGGATTAAATGATGGGTAGTTGTGGCCTATACTATGCAGTATCACATGATGTGTCGGGATGTATGCCATTTTTGTTATATGTTTGTGTATGCAAAATCTTAATGCAAGCATATCAGCAAATCAGCTCTGCAGTTGATATGTAAAAAGAGAGCGGCACATCTGTGCGCGGTAGGTACAGGCCAAAAATCAGCTTGCACACACCAGTGTACATGTATGATGAGACAGAGCTTGTGTCCAATAGTAAAAATAACACCCCCCCCCTCCCCATTGGCACTTACGCTGTTGCTGAGATTCTGAAGCGCAACGTTCATCCTGGTAATGATGGAGCAGCAGCAGCATCTACAGAGAATGAGCCATGCCCAGGAGCCAAGGGATACAGCACCCGCTGCCCATCCCTGGATCACCCTACAGATCCTAGCCAGCCTTGGCAAACTGCAGGGAGATAAGGCCTGAGAGAGGGGGAGGGAGAGGCAGGGCGAAGGAGGGAGGGAGTGAAGCTGGGGCTGCTAACTGGGAACGCTCTGGTTACCATGACAAAACCCTATTGTATCCTTCAACAGGAAGGACAGGAGAGCATCAGATGTTACAGGGAGGGAGGGAGAGCAAGAAAACACACTATGGCTAATTTGTAAAGAGGAAAAGAAAGTGCGGCTCTATGTACTAAAATGGTGGGAGGGAAATGACGAAAAAGACGCCAAGAAAAAAAAAAACATAAACAGATAAAAGGTAGAATGTGACAATGTAATAATCCCTCAAACAGTATGAATGGAGATACTCCAGACCTGTTCCTACGGTTATATCAGAATAAGGGTGATGCAGACATCTGCATCTAGGCTTATCTTAACCTTTTTCTACGTGCTGTAGCATATAATATAGGCTCACATACCTCTAATGGGTATGATCATGCTGCTAAAAAGAGGTCAATTGATCATTTAATTAGAAACTGTCAGACCCTCAGGAGAATGCTTTATTACTTCCATGTGCAGTGAATGTTGGGTGAGCATAGCATTTATTATGCCGCTCTGGCTTGGCAGCCAATAGGAAATTGGCATAAATGTTTCATGGGGTTGATTTACTAAAGGCAAATAGAACGTGCACTTTGCAAGTGCAGTTGCACTAATTTTCCTTAGTAAATGCATTGTGGTAAAGCTTCACTTGGTGAAGAATACCCAATCAGGTGCAAGGAAAATAATTAAAAAAGTATTGTCGCTTGCACATGATTGGGTGATGGAAATAAGCAGAACTTTACCACCTTCACCAAGCACTGGGGAAAATGAGTGCAACTGCACTTGCAAGGTACACAGTCTATTTGCCTTTAAAAAATCAACCCCATTGACTCCATGTTTGAATTTGTGTTCTGTTTGTGTCATGCACAGCTCTCTCTTTCTAACTCTTGTGAGAGTTTGCCAGGAAGGGGGGGGGGGGGTGATTCATAAGAAGGCCAATGAGAGCTGCAAAGCTGGAGGTGTGCCTCTGTGTATCTGTGTAAATCCAGGGAGTGAACAGGCAGCAGCTTCAGCTGCCCACAGTTAAAAATGATTGCAGCCAGACTCAGTGGAGGGAGATTGCTGCAGCATATTTGGCAAGTATGGAATCACAGTATATATAAAATAATATGCAAAGTGGTTGGAGGGAAGCTTCAGAATGGCAAAGATGTTTTCATTACAAATTATGTGAGCAGACTGCAGTTCCTCTTTAAAGAGGACAGAAAAAAAATGTTTTACTATCCATAGTTAAAACAACAAGGGCAGTAGTTTTAATAGATGGAAAGATTAAAAAATGAATAAAGTTCTGCTTTAAGTTTTGTTTTTTTTTCACATGTCCCTAAACAGAAGGGTGCACATTGGCTGACTTTTTGATTTTATTAGACAATACAATGAGAAAAGAAAAAGAGCCCAATGCTGGATCAGTTACTGTATGCATGAATATGAAGGGTAAATGCACTTTCGTTAGAAAAAAATATAGCAAAAAAAAAATTACAATTACTCCACGAATCATATTGCAATTGATTGCTGTTAAAAATGACCTTTCCTTTTTATTCACTTGCCTACAGGTACATGTAACTTTATTGCCATCACACAGGGGCTAACAAAAACCTCCCTTTCAGACAGAATTTTGACAGCTCTGAACCCAGAAATGCTCAGAGCTGAGCACTCCAGGGTTCACTGATTCCAGAGCAGTACAGGGAATGGAGGCTGCCCGATCTGCTCCCGCTCACCATCCTCACAGCATTTACCGTGGTCCCGGGCTCCCCAGAGAAGTGGGAGGGCCCAGGAACCACAGAAGGGAAGGGGAATACGTTGTAACTTCACATTCCCGTAAAAATGATTGGGTGGCTCTACAGACACTCAGATTGCTTTTACATAAAGGCCAGGAGCCAGCTGAACAAAACCGTAAACAAGCTCATGCCAGCTGCTGGAGCCATGAGCTGATTTTAATCTCCAATTGCAATTTTACATGTTTATGTTGTTAGATATTTTTTATTAAAAAGCATATTCAAATGTGTAAATTAAAATAAATAAACCATATCTAGGCATCTCCACTTCTTTTTTTTAATAAAATGAGGGTACATAAAAAGAAAATATTGTTTTGTTTATGTTTTTTCATTAATATGCTTAGCAGGCCTGCCATGGCAGCAATGCTGGAGACCCGGATCACAGCGTTCTATGTGAGAGCGGTGGTCCAGACCTTAACTGACACGCCCCCTGCACAGTGTTCCAATCAACAACGTTGTTCAGGGAGTGTGCGCATTGTTAACTGGAGCACAGCAGTTGTGAATGCGGGGGGGGGGGGGTCGAACTGCTGAGATCCAGACCATATGTTAGCATAGAAGGCATGCTATGCATTAGCTTGAAGCACATTTACTGGTAAAGGAATAGTTACATTTTAGTGCACCCTTACTTACTGGAAACATTTCAGGAGTAGGTATGCCTAAATATGGTTTCTTTATTTTATCTTATTTACTTTTGTTTTACTGTTTAAGAAGTATCTAATGACATTGTAAAGGGCACCATAGAAGACCACCTTTCAGAATAGAACAAAGAGTAATAATATGTAGTATACTATAGTAACCAAACTGGACTTTGCCTGGATTCACATCTACAGTATTCATGTGTATTTTTATGCATTTTTACATGCATTATCAAAAATCCTGTACTTTCATGATCTGCAATTGTAATCAATAGGCTCTATAACATGTGTCAATGCATGAAAACATGGATACAAATTTCAACATATCATATAGATGTGAACTAGCAATATTTAAAATGATGGCTTACCTGTGTATATACAGTATACTGATGTACATTGAATGTGTGCATTAAAACACATACAATAGGTATGAATGGGTCTTTTCACTTGCAATATGTTGTAGAATCATACTACTAAAGTATTTTAATTGGCTATAGATCACTGCACATATTTGTCATTTACAATGCTATTCATTAAATCCCAAGCAGTACTCTTAATTCATGCCACTTGTGACTTCTATGTCATTTTTTAAATAGATTTTTTAATTTTTTTTATCAATACAATAGTAATAATAACTGCGTATATAAAGAATGATTACTATAAACTCCCCACTAATAGATCACACACAAACATCTTTGATATCATTTATACTTACTTGATCACCCCAGAAAGAAGCTTTATACAGTCATCCAAATCCGATGCAAGGCAGAAGTAACAGAGCCATTCAAGCATTATTGTTGCCTTTAGTTACTCTGCTTTTTTAAGGTCTCAATCACAAAGCAGGAAGGGAGTTTCCCTTTGGCTGCACGTAATGACTGTTTAAACAAAAATAATGAACAATAGCCTATTAAATACTCTAAAACAGAGGAGAAATACTTTGGGGAAACGAGATAACGTTAGCTGAGACGAACAGTAATTTCTGCACGCCATTCAATGTCTGATTTTCATGCTGCCCACCGATATGACCTGACCACCCTCAGGGTAAAAAAGCTTTAGGCAGCCCATAGATGAGTCTTTTTTTTTTGTTTAACCAGCAGTTCAAACAGAAAAAAAAGACTCAATTCCCCCATCCACACACTCAATGTGGATGAAGGAATCTTCCCCACTAAGCTATTGTATTCTGACAGTGGGGAGACTTCCCCACTGTCAAAATACACTGATCAGAAATGAGGGCTATTGCCAGCGGTGCTGATTAAGTGGGTAAAATCCTACAGAACGGTTGTACAGATATCGAACAGTAGATCAACTTCTGTCCAATCTCCCTGTCCGTACATGGATCAAAAGTTCCTACTGAGCTGGCTGAAATTCGGTCCACGTATGAAAGGTCAGTTTTGTCTACTTAAATATATGTACATAGATACTCACAAGCCCTGGCCCTGTCAGGTATGCTGTACGGGGCCCTGTGATTTCTAATAGCGGCCTTGACTACAGTGGATGAGAAGATGTTGCAGGGGGGAGTAGATATTAGCATTGCCACTACTTATACATAAACCTGTAGCTGGCTTGTCAATAGGGATGTCCAACCTCCCTGCCCATACATGAATTTGCATAGCATATATGTGATCATATATGCATCTCCAAAATTTGAGGCCCACAATCACAGGTAAATAAGTACATAAAGCCTGTGGTTTTACAGTTTAGCAAAATGTTTTGGTCTCAACCTACTGCCATATGGTAAAATTATATGTGTACTGGTGTGAATATACTGGCAATATGAGCAGATACCACAAATATAGGAACCCCTCACTGCACATGGGTCCCCTGTACTTTTGTGTTGGCTATGCATCAATTTATTCTTCAAAGAGGTGGCCTTCCTTCTTGGCGCTCCCTCCCACTGACCCCGGTTGGCAGAGTAAACCTGCTAAAAATGATTTACCTTCCCAAATTTTTATATTTTTTCCGCAACACACCCATTCATATCCCTAGGGCTTTTTTCCGAAGGTTAGAGAGTCTGCTGATACACTTTGTGTGGGCTGGGAGGCCACCCAGGGTGGCCAAGCAGATCCTGTATCTCCCGCTATCGGGGGGGGGGACTGGCACTACCGAACTTTCAAATTTATTATTGGGCAGCTGTTCTTGTTACGATCCGGTGGTGGTTCTCCCAGCCCGCACAGAATCCTGCTGTTACTCTTGAAGCAGCCATTTTTGGTTCTTTTGCAGCCCTGAGCAACCTTCCGTTTCGCGGACTTCGGGCCAGTCTGTCCATGACAACTCCGATGCGAACCACTGTAAGGGTCTGGCAGGAGGCCAGGAGGATCTATGGGAAACCTAATCATATCTCACCTCATATGCCCCTATGGGGCAATCCCATGCTCCCTCACCTTCACAGTATACCAGACCCCTCTATCTGGGCAAAGAAGGGTATTCTTACACTAAAACATATAGTTCAGGATGGTAGGCTTATGACTTTCCAGGTCCTGAGGCGATCATTTGCTATCCCATCATCCTTCCGATTTGGATACTGGCAGCTAAAGCACGCTTTTGAAGCTCAGTTCCCTGCCCCCCTTATTTTGGAGCCAGACTCTATTGAACGGCTCCTGATTTCTAGTGTGATGGGGAAACCACTTTCAACATTATATCTATATCTCACAGTAGAGTATGACACCAAACTAACTAAGACATGGGAAAAATGGAGGGCTGATATTCCTTCCCTAGATGAAGAGGAATGGAAGGAGTGTTTAATCTCCTACATCCCCTCCATGATAGCGGCGAAAGATAGGTTCATACAATTTAAGTTCCTACACAGAGCGTACTTCACCCCACAGAGACTGGCGCGCATTTATGATCAAAGGGATCCCAATTGTCAGAGATGCAGGCAGGAGGTGGGCACCTTTTGGCACATGGTCTGGTCCTGTCCCAAACTTAAACCCTTTTGGTCAGCAGTGGCCTCCACACTGAGTGATGTCACAAGTTTGCATGTACCGGTCGATCCTCGGATTCTATTGCTTAGCCACTTGGAGGATCTTGAGGGAGACAGATATAGTAAACTATGTCTTACCTTCGCATTGTATTATGCTAGGCGTGAAATCTTAATGGTATGGAAAAAGGAAGAGCCTCCTACTTTGGCATCATGGAAAAGGTCGGTGAACATGGTACTTCCCCTGTATAGATTGACATATGAAAGTAGGCAATGTCCAGGAAAGTTCGATAAGATCTGGTCCTCTTGGGTAGACGCCTCTGGGGTCCCGGAGCCCCCTGTTCCATAATTATTATGATATGAAATTAGCTGGAGGACAACCTACGTCTCTTCGACTACTTTCCCTGTACTTGTTCCCTCTTGCTTCTCCCCCTTGTCTTTCCGTCGTTCCCCCCCTCTCCCTCCCCCCCCCTCCTTTCCCCTCCCCCCCCCTCTCCCCCTCCTCCTCAGGCTGGATTGAAAATGGTTAATTATGTAAGTTTATCTACGATGGTATAATACTATAATGCAATAAAGCTGTACAGTTAAGTGATATTTCTGATATTTGTACAACTGGAATATCTGATAAACAATGACTACAGGTTGTAGGTTGATTTTTTTTTTTTTTTTATTTACTGTCATTTTCCTCTATACTTTGAATGTTCTAAATCATTCTGTAATGTAATGCTGATTTGTTTAATAAAAATTTTCTGTTAAAAAAAAAAAAAAAAAGAGGTGGCCTTCCTAAACATAACTCGGGAGAGTCTGCCACAAATTGACCAACTAATGGGTTAGCCTTTAAAAAGTAGCAGTATTTCTGTACATCACCTCTAATAACCCTGTGTTGTCTACTGTATCCAGTGATGATTCTTGTTTCCTTTTTCTGTTGGGTATTGGTCTTGTATAGTGGGCCATATAGTGGGCCAGTAGTTGTATGACTACTAGGGATGAGCCCGCGGTTCAAGTCGAATGTAAGTTTATCTATATTGCCGGGATCCGACAATACATTACAGCCGCGAGCAGTTTTAGATGACAGTTTTCCCTTTAGAAATGTAATTTTGCTGTTGTACTGTTATAAACATGGGAAAGATGCGCTACTTTACAGGCATACTAAGGACACCCCCAGGCACGATATTTGAAGGTATATTTGATTTTTATTGTTTCACTTTAAGCATTATTAAAATCACTGCCCCCCAAAAAAGGCCGTTTTTAAAAAATTTTTTGCATTGATACATGTCCCCTGGGGGAGGACCCAGGTCCCCAAACACTTTTTATAGCAATAACTTGCATACAAGCCTTTAAAATGAGCACTTTTGATTCTTCACATTCGCGCCCCATAGACTTTAAGGGTGTTCGCGTGTTCAAACAAATTTTTTGCCTGTTCGCATGTTCTGCTGCAAAGCGAACTGGGGGGGGGGGGGGTGTTCAGCTCATCCCTAATGACTACAAATATTGGTGAGGACTTTAAGAAGAAATGGAAGGATAACATCCAAGTTATTTCCCCAAAATATGACATCTTTGTTGGTATCTGTATACTGACAACAACTTGTTGGGCTTTTCTTTTTCTTTTTTCCTTTTATTGGTTGAACTAGATGGACTTGTGTATTTTTTCAACCAGACTAACTGTGAAACTCAGCAAAGAAGAAATATTGAGAGAAAATGTAAGGGATACTGAGTGCAGGTATCCATCGGCAGCAGGGATGACCAGTTAAATATAGCTGTACTTAGTAAATTGAAACCAGACTGTGTATGATTAAAATAAAGTTTCAGCTCTGGAAACCACAGCGCCACCAGCAATTAATCCAGGTTCTGACAGATAAAATGGTATTTAAAGCGGTTGTATACCCTGCTTTGTGATTTTTACCTACAGGTAAGCCTATAATAAGGCTTACCTATAGGTAAAATGTATTTCTCCCGAAATGTGCACCGTTTAGGCGATATTCACCCTGCATGCAGCCGCTGACATCAGCGGCTCCGAAGGTCCGGCGTATCGTGCCTGGAACATCAGAGCTTCCTGCCGGAACCAGGTGCTCCGGTGCACATTTGCGCGGGAGTGACATCATCGCTGCTCCGGCCACTTACAGCGCGGGAGCCCGCAAACCCACAAGTAACGCCAGGGGAACATGTCAGACCTCTCATTGGTGACTGGGCACTGCTGCAAGGACTTTGTTCTAAGGTAAGTATTCCATAATGAGCTAGTGGGATGCCTTTGTCTTACAGTTTTTTTTGTTTTGTTTTTTTTTCCACAGGGTTTACAACAGCTTTAATGATGACAATGGGTATCGGTGGAATACACAAAAATCTTTAATAGATTTAAGTATACTAGACCAGTCCAATTTATCATTGGGAAATGGCATAGCTTTGGATTTGCCCTTGTGTTTATTTTCTCTATCTTTTTCCTTAGAGGCATCACAGGGATCTACTACAAAACATATTCAAACTACTAAGAAACATTTTAGAGGTGATGGTAATCTGTCACATGAACAAGACTATAAAAAACGCACTGTGGATTTGCAGCAACCTAACTGATGTCAGGATAGTAATACTTTGGGTTTTATTTGCATGATAGTGAAGGTAATTTGAAAGGCAGTTGTATGAGCACTGATAGCAGTTTTTCCCTTTACTCACACTGAGCATGATTTGCAAGCCCCCAAGACAACTATATCTTCAAGAACTTTTCAAAGAGTACCAGGACCTCTAGCCCTGCAGGAAATTGATATGTGCCCAATTCATGGAGACCAATCCAAAACACATTACATAGCTTAACGCTGGACAAGTCTCATGTACTGCCATTAGGACTAAGTCTTTGTCCCGATCAAGATGCTGATAGATTTGTGATTATTAAGAACCTATATTTATTTATAAGAAGACTTACACTGAAAGTAATTCATCACAAGGATACTCCCAACCAGGTCACTGCAATGGCCAATGTAGACTTGTCACACTACACAAAACGTGAATTTAAGGTTATAAGGGATTTACTGTACAAGAACTCAACCACAGGCACTGCACTCACTGACAAATAACCATACCATCACAAACAAGATTTTTGACAAAGGAGGCAATGTGGTGGTTAGGGATAATTGCCAATATAAAAAAAAGGGTTTCAAGATTTTTGAAAATAAGAACTGGTATTGTCGCATACTGATGACCCTAGTACAAAAATGTAACAAAGAAATTTATGAAATGGTAGATTTGACATTCAGCCCCAATGTTATATCCAAACAAATCTGGAAGTTCATATGAGTGAAATTCCCTAGGACACCTACCTTTTACGCTGTCCCCAAAACTCACAAAGACATAATAAAGCCTCTAGGTAGACACATTGGGATTGATTTACTAGCCTTTACACTCTGCAAGTACAGTTGCAAAGAATACCACATCACATGCAAGGAAAATAAAAAAAACTGCATTTTTGCTTGCACGTGATTGGATGATGGAAGTCAGCAGAGCTTCCCCTCATATACTAAGCTCTGGAGCAACTTGCAAAGTACAAAGTCTCTTTGCCTTTAGTAAATCAACCCCATTGTATGGGATGGGGGCAGTATCACAGAGAATGTGAGTTGCTTGGTGGATGCACACCTGAAGTCACACGCTCTTAGTCTTATATAAAAGATCCCACATATACAAAGATACTATCCACTATTTAAAAATTATTGAGAGATTACAAATACCAAAAAAGCATATTTAGTGGCCATTGATGTCAAGGCACTATACAGTAGCATACCCCACCAACAAGGGATTCAGGCTATACAAACAGTCTTACAACAGAGATGCCAGGATCAATGATGTAACAATGAATTTGTGGTGAGGGCTTTGAGTTTCATTTTACACCAGAACATATTCAACTTTAGCGGTTGCCACTACCTCCAGTTGCAGGGAGGGAGTTGGGCACATGTATGCCCATCATATGCAAACCTGTACCTGGGAGAGTGGAAGTGGCAGGCTCGCTCAGAAGCTGATTATGTATATGTACATGTGTATGTATAGATGTTCTATCCTGGCATCGGTACATCGACAACATCTTTGTGGTCTGGGATGGGACTGAGAGCTTGCTACATGGATTCCTAAAGCAAATGAACTATTAAAACCCTAAATCTTAGCTTTTCCATGACATATGACTGTGATAGAATTACATTTTTTAAATGTGAAGATATCTGTATAGGAGGATGGCTGTCTGGCTAGTGGCCTTTCCTGGAAGGTCACTGCCGGGAATACCATCTTGCATGCTTCTAGCTCCAATCTCACCTGACTGGTGATATCCATCCTTTACTGCCAGTACTTAGGAATAAAACAGAATTGCTCCAGTGAAACTGGGTTTCGGATGGAGGCTGACTTACAGTACTTCATAACACCTACAAGACAGAGGCTATAGGCACACCTATTTAAAAAGCATTCCATAGATCATACAACAACCCCAAGATGACCTACTATACAAGACCAATACCCATCAGAAAAAGGAAAACACAATAATCTTCACTAGATACTGTACACAGCACATTGTTATTAGAGGCATTGTACCAAAATACTGGCACTTATTAAAGGCTGACCTGTTAGTGGGTCAGTTTGTGGCAGGCTCTCCACAAGATATGTTCAAGAGGGCTACTTCTTTGAGGGATAAATTGGTGCCTAGTCAATACAAAGGCACCCAATGGGGGCACCCATGTACAGTGAGGGCTACCTATAGTTGTGGTAACTGCACATATTACAAGTACATTGTCACCAGGACACATACAGTATATGAGTAATATTACCAGATGGCAGTAGGTTGAGATCCAAACATTTTGTAATCTGTAAAACCTTGGGCATAATTTACTTTCTTACCTGCGATTGTGGGGCCTTCTATATAGGCAAAACAGACATATAATTTTGGAGACGGTCACGTATATGCTGTGCAAATTGCCAGTTTAAAGTATAACTTTTCTTTTTGTTTCATGCAGTGCCCTCCTCTAGTTAGGCTGTTAGGTTTAGTTTTTAGTTTAATTGTAGTGAGTGGAGTAGTGCTTGTTTTTGTCTATTCAGTGTTTCCTGAGCTAAGGGTTTTATTCCTCCAACCTGCCCCTGAAAGAAGTTTCTAGAATATAGGGCAGGGAGATTTAAATAACCAGCATGAATATTTATCATGCTCCAGCCAATCCCTGGAAGGAGTTGTCTGGAAGGTGACTGGAGATGAATGTGATAATGGTAATAAATGTTTGGGAGACCAGAGCAGAATGTTCTTTCCTCTCAAGGAAGGGTTCCAGTTCTCCTTGGGGTGCTGCCCATAGGAGAAAACTACTGAGACAAAAGAGTGCAGTGTGGGCCTCAGCAGGAGCTGAGCTAAGGGGCCTGGAGGAGATTAATTATAGACTTTTTGCAGGAGGGCACTGCCCTGAAGTCCTAGTCTGGGGGAGGATCTTTTATCCCGCTCACTGAGGATCTACCTGTGGATGCTGGATGGCAGACATCTCCTGGGACACTGCAAGTAAGAACTGATTTGGGACTGTAATTTTTGCCTGCTCTTAAAATGATTTTTTTCTAAGAAGATTGTCCTCTCATTGATTTCTAGTTCTGTTTTGGAGTATCTTGTGACTCTAAACTCAATCTTCAGCAATAAATGCAAAAAAAAAAAATACCCTAGACTTTGTCTTTAGCCTATGTACTAGCAAGGGGAACCTGGGTCAGTCTCAACCCCCCTTCAGGGGTAAGCACTACATTTGAATAGAGTGGAGAGGGATTAAATCATCTGTCAAGGTTACATATTCCTCGTTTCCACCGAGCGGATCGGTTCGGGTCGGATCGGTTTGGACGGCCTAGAATGGTCCGGCCTATTCAGGCGAGCGTTTCCACTGCAAGTCGGACTGACAGGGGCCATACGTGGGTTTAGAAAAAATGCCGTCATGGCGTCACAGTCCACCAATCAGTGTAATGTATCGTAGCTCCGCCCTAACCGAACCGTTCCATTTTCTATGGCCCCACATCTGAAGCAGGACCCTGAATGGAACAGTTTGGTTCGGTTGTATTTGCCGCTTTCATAATGGAAACACCCAAAATAGCGTACCGTACCGAACCGAACCGATCCGCTCAGTGGAAAACGAGGCAATAGTTACCCATAGTTGGTGAGGTTGAAAAAAAGACACAAGTCCATCCAGTTCAACCTGTGTGTGTGCATCTATGTCAATAGTACATTGTATATCCCTGTATGTTGTGATCATTAAGGTATCCATCTAATAGTTTTTTTAAACTGTTGACATTCCCTGCTGATACCACTGCTTGTGGAAGAGAATTCTACATCCTTACCACTCTGACAGTAAAGAAACCTCTAAGGTTAAACTGCTTCTCTTCTAATTTTAGTGAATGACCGTGTGTCTTTTAAATTTCCTATCACAGAAAAGTTTTTTCCCTATGCTAGGGTCACCAGTACGATATTTGTACATCGATATCATATCCCCTCTCAAGCGTCTCCTCTCTAGAGAGAATAAGTTCAATTCTTGTAGTCTTTCCCCATAGCTGAGGTCCTCCAGTACCTTTATCAGCTTTGTTGCTCTTCTCTGGACTCTCTCCAGCACATCCTTACTGAGGACTGGTGCCCAGAACTGGACGGCATACTCAAGATGTGACCAGAGCCTTGTAGGGTGGGAAAATTATTGTTTTATCTCTTGAGTGACTGCCCTTTTTAATGCATGCCAATATTTTGTTGGCTTAGCTTGCCACAGCCTAACATTGCATGCCATTGCTGAGCCTGTCATCTACTAGGACCCCCAGGTCCTTTTCCATCCTGGAGTCCCCCAGAGGTTCTCCCCCTAGCGAGTAATTTGCATTCATATTCTTGGCACCCATTACCTTACATTTTTAAATATTAAGGCCCCTTTCACACGGGTCTGACTGTTTTGACAGACTCTGCTTGTTCAGAGGGGGATCGCTCCGTTGATCCCCGCTGAGCCGGCGGATGACACGTCAATCTCTGCTCACTGTGCAGGGATGGACCTGTCAGATCTCCACTCTCCTCTATGGGGGATCAAATGAAAACGGAACGCCTGTCCGTTTTCATCCAATCCCTTAGAGGGATGGAAAATAGGGTTTCCATCCGTCTGGATTCAGCGGATCGAATGTCACCGCTGACATCCGTCGCTCCATAGACTTTAACGGTCCACCCGTGTGAAAGGGGCCTTAACCTCATTTGCCATATAGTTGCCCACCCCATTAATTTGCTTAGGTCTTCTTGCAAGGTTTCCACATCCTGCGTAGAAGTCATTGCCCTGCTTAATTTTGTATCGTCCGCAAATACTAAGATTGAGCTGTTTATCCCATCCTCTAGATTGTTTATGAATACATTAAACAGGATTGGTCCCAGGACAGATCCTTGGGGGACCACACTTTCCACACCAGACCATTCCTAGTACTCACCATATATCACCACCCTTTTCAATCCAGGTACTCACCCTCTGGTCTATGCCGACAGACCTCAGTTTATGCAGTAAATGTTTGTGGGGAACTGTATCGAATGCCTTTGCAAAATCCAGATACACAACATCCACGGGCCTTCCTTTATCTAGATGGCAGCTCACTTTCTCATAGAAGGTTAGTAGATTGGTCTGGCAAGAACGATTCTTCATGAATCCATGCTGATTACTGCTGTTTGGACCCCTGATGATGTCAGAGCGCCTTGACGAAACCGGTAGGGTGTTTTGAACGTGACACGCCACTTCTGCCGTTTGGTACGCAGCTGGAGCGCCAGTGGCGTTCCCTTTCCTATATGGACCTGCGTGTACAGCTGCTATGAAGTTTTAAGCTGTTTTTATTTGGTTTTACCTCGACCAAAAATTTTTTTACATACTTCACCATGGGAGCCTATCTTTTTCCCAATATATGGCATTGATGGTCTGTCATGACCATACATCGTTTGGATCAAGCCGCGGTCGTGGGAATCCATCTTGCACCTTCTTTGAAGTGCTTTTGACTCCTGTTATGGGGGTCATTGACTTCTGGTGAGTAGACTGTGTGGCCGTTGATGGTGGTGGTGAAAGATAAACCTCTTGTATGATCGCCGAATATAGGAAGATTTTGTCCAGAAGCTTTTGAGATTTGTCTATTGGAACACTATCACCATATTTTGTTTATCTGACTTTTTCCATTTTTGAATTTTGAATATTTCCATATTTTTATCATCACATTTCTGTTTGGTTTGATGATTTTTGAGTTTCACATATCATGGTTTGATGATTTTTTGGAGTTTCCACAATATCATGTTTGGGTGATTTCATATTTGGACTTTTTAGTCTAGTGTTTATATATACGGTATATATTTGACACCAGCACTTTTCACTTTTCAGAATTATTATTTTTAAGTTTGTTTAATTAACTAAATTTTCACTTTCACTTTATTAGAGAGCGCGGTTCTAATTCATTTACTTATTAATTATTTTTTATTCTTACTCCAAGCACAACGTGCAGCTCTCACATAACACATACAGTAATTCATTTAGTTTTTCTTCTGCACGGGTTGGTGGAATCTTTTTCCACATTCTAACATGATTACTGCTAATGATACTGATTTCATTACTGAAATCTAGTATAGTATATAGTCCCGTATCATCCTCTCCAATAGCTTGCATACTATTGATGTTAGGCTAACTGGCCGGTAGTCCCCAGGGATGTATCTTGGCCCTTTTTTAAATATTAGTGCCACGTTGGCTTTTCTCCAATTAGCTGGTACCATTCCAGTCAGTAAACTGTCCACAAAAATTAGGAACAATGGTCTGGCTATGTCTTGACTAAGTTCCTTAAGGACCCTCGGGTGCAAACCATCTGGTCCTGGTGACTTATTTATGTTAAGTTTTTCAAGTCTATTTCTAATTATGTCCTCTGCTAGCCATGAGGGTGCTTCCTGTGACATACTATGAAAATTAACATTACCGTCCTGGTTACTGTATCCCCCCGTTTCTTTTGTGAAGACTGGGGAGAAGAATATATTCAAAACCTTTGCCATCTCTCTGTCTTTTGTAACCAGTTTCCCCTCATCATCCTTTAAGGGGCCAATATGTTCTGACCCCGCTTTCTTACTATTTATACACTTGGGATTTTTTTTACTCACCTCTGCTATATGCCTTTCTTGTTCTATCTTGACCACACTGAATGCACCCTTACAATTCTTATTGTATTCTTTGTAAAGTTGAAATGCTGACAATGACCCCTCAGCCTTGTATTTTTTGAAGCCCTCTTCATTGACCAATACCTTTATTTAATACTCTCTTAACCACCTCGCTCCCGCCCGCCGTCATATGACGTGACGGACTTTGAGCGGGTATATCTGAATGATGCCTGTAGCTACAGACATTATTCAGATTTTGCCGGTTTCAGACGGCGATTCCCTACACCATAAGAACAATCATAGCGGCTGTTCCGCCGCTTAATCGTTCTTACGGGAGGCGGGAGGGGACATCCCCCCTCCCACCGCCCTCCGGTGCTTCTATCGACTCACCGCTACGATCGGTGAGTCGGACAGAGGATCTGCCGGCCCCGGATGTTGATCATAGAGATTTCCAGTGGACCAGATGGTCGCCGGAGTCTCTATGATCGTCGGAGGCCAGGCGCGATGTTATGACTCACGCCCGGCCTCTGCCTTCAAAAAAAGGCGCCGCTTTGGCAGGGAAGCGGTGATCCGTTTATTTTTTTTTATTTCAGGCTTCTCAGCCTAGTGGTGAGATGTAGGGTCTTATCGACCCCATATCTCACTATAAAGAGGACCTGTCATGTCATATTCCTATTACAAGGGATGTTTACATTCCTTGTAATAGGTATAAAAGTGATCAAAAAATTTTTTTTTCAAAAAAGTGTCAAAATAAAAAAAAGAATGTATAATTAACAATAAAAAAATAAAAATAAAAGCGCCCCTGTCCCCATGTGCTCACACGCAGAAGCAAACGCATACGTAACGGTGTTCAAACCATATATGTGAGGTATCAACGCGAACGTTGGAGCAAGAGCAATAATTTTGTCACTAGACCTCTTCTGTAACTCAAAATATGTAACCAGTAAAAAATGTCAAGCGTGACATGTTAGGTATCTATTTACTCGGCGTAACTTCATCTTTCACAATATGCAAAAACATTGGGCTAACCTTACTGAGTTTTTTTTTTTTTAAAAGCACAAAACTATTTTTTTCCCCAAAAAAGCGCTTTCGTAAAATTTCTGTGCAAATACCGTGCAAGATAAAAAGTTGCAACAACCACCATTGTATTCTCTAGGGTCTTTGCTAAAAAAAAATATATAAAGTGGGGACGGAAAGTATTCAGACCCCCTTAAATTTTTCACTCCTTGTTATATTGCAGCCATTTGCTAAAATAATTTAACTTCATTTTTTTTCCCTCATTAATGTACACACAGCACCCCATATTGACAGAAAAACACAGAATTGTTGACATTTTTGCAGATTTATTAAAAAAGAAAAACTGAAATATCACATGGTCCTAAGTATTCAGACCCTTTGCTGTGACACTCATATATTTAACTCAGGTGCTGTCTATTTCTTCTGATCATCCTTGAGATGGTTCTACACCAGGGGTCTCAAACTGGCGGGCCTCCAGCTGTTGCGAAACTACAAGCCCCATCATGCATCTGCCTGTGGGAGTCATGCTTGTAACTGTCAGCCTTGCAATGCCTCATAGGACTTGTAGTTTAGGAACAGCTGGAGGGCCTCCAGTTTGGGACCCCTGTTCTACACCTTCATTTGAGTCCAGCTGTGTTTGATTATACTGATTGGACTTGATTAGGAAAGCCACACACCTGTCTATATAAGGCCTTACAGCTCACAGTGCATGTCAGAGCAAATGAGAATCATGAGGTCAAAGGAACTGCCTGAAGAGCTCAGAGACAGAATTGTGGCAAGGCACAGATCTGGTCAAGGTTACAAAAAAAATTCTGCTGCACTTAAGGTTCCTAAGAGCACAGTGGCCTCCATAATCCTTAAATGGAAGATGTTTGGGACGACCAGAACCCTTCCTAGAGCTGGCCGTCCGGCCAAACTGTATATGAACCAAAAAACCGCGCTTTAGGATAAGTATATGGGTTCAGAAATTAAGGTTGCTGCCTCCCTTATACAAAGTTCCTATACAGGTTCCTTGCCAGAGTTTTAAAATAAAAATTGTGTGGGTATATTGGCGCTACCTAAAAGTAGTTATACACTGGGATAGCCTAAAGTATAGCACTCCCTACTCGTGTTCATAAATCTTAGGTGTGCAGTATGTATGAACCCCCTTTGCAATATGGGTGGTCCTACGATAAGTATGAACCCACTAATCATATATTATGGAATTTACAATAAACAAAAAGTGTCGCACAGCTTACTGGGTCCTACAGCGTTTGGGAAGGAAGCCAGAAGCTGCATTCCATACTATGCATTTATTGATAACCATATAACACTGCGTTAATATATAGATATTGTGTTGTCCTAGTCTGATACCATATGCATGATCAACATATATTATATTGCATAGAGCAAACCAGATATAGCAGACCAGGAAATCCAACAATTAAAACTTCAACATATATTGCAACAGTCCCAAATATTGCTGTTATATAATTTATTCAGGTTCCCAAAGGTGACCTGTGTGCTCCAACAATTTGTCTGGTGACTCTCGTGCTCCCCCTTTGGTTGCTTACTCACCAACTCCCAAAACCCCCCAGGGGTATGATGCTTATGGTGTAATTCGCTGGGTCACTCCACTTATACCGTCTATCAGATAATCAGCTACCAGAATCCGCACCGGGGTAATCCGCCTGAGTTGGGGGATGGATCGCCTTGCTGCTGTGTTTTATGTTGGATGTCTCCTATGCTTTCCAATCCTTGGAGGTGTTGCTTCCCCTCATATGTTGTAAAAAAAGGAGAGCTTCCATAGCGTAATAAAGTTTGACCACTTTATTTTAAATAAAGTGGTCAAACTTTATTACGCTTGACCACTTTATTTTAAATAAAGTGGTCAAGTTTGACCACTTTATTTTAAATAAAGTGGTCAAACTTTATTACGCTATGGAAGCTCTCCTTTTTTTACAACATATGAGGGGAAGCAACACCTCCAAGGATTATAAAGCATAGGAGACATCCAACATAAAACACAGCAGCAAGGCGATCCATCCCCCAACTCAGGCGGATTACCCCGGTGCGGATTCTGGTAGCTGATTATCTGATAGACGGAATAAGTGGAGTGACCCAGCGAATTACACCATAAGCATCATACCCCTGGGGGGTTTTGGGAGTTGGTGAGTAAGCAACCAAAGGGGGAGCACGAGAGTCACCAGACAAATTGTTGGAGCACACAAGTCACCTGTGGGAACCTGAATAAATTATATAACAGCAATATATGGGACTGTTGCAATATATGTTGAAGTTTTAATTGTTGGATTTCCTGGTCTGCTATATCTGGTTTGCTCTATGCAATATAATATATGTTGATCATGCATATGGTATCAGACTAGGACAACACAATATCTATATATTAACGCAGTGTTATATGGTTATCAATAAATGCACAGTATGGAATGCAGCTTCTGGCTTCCTTCCCAAACGCTGTAGGACCCAGTAAGCTGTGCGACACTTTTTGTTTATTGTAAATTCCATAATATATGATTAGTGGGTTCATACTTATCGTAGGACCACCCATATTGCAAAGGGGGTTCATACATACTGCACACCTAAGATTTATGAACACGAGTAGGGAGTGCTATACTTTAGGCTAGTCCGGCCAAACTGAGCTATCGGGGGAGAAGAGCCTTGGTGAGAGGTAAAGAAGAACTCAAAGATCACTGTGGCTGAGCTCCAGAGATGCAGTCAGGAGATGGGAGAAAGTTGTAGAAAGTCAACCATCACTGCAGCCCTCCACCAGTAAGGGCTTTATGGTAGAGTGGCCCGACGGAAGCCTCTCCTCAGTGCAAGACACATGAAATCCCGCATGGAGTTTGCTAAAAAACACCCGAAGGACTACAAGATGGTGAGAAATAAGATTCTCTGGTCTGATGAGAACAAGGTAGAACTTTTTGGCCTTAATTCTAAGCGGTATGTGTGGAGAAAACCAGGCACTGCTCATCACCTGTCCAATACAGTGCCAACAGTGAAGCATGGTGGTGGCAGCATCATGCTGTGGGGGTGTTTTTCAGCTGCAGGGACAGGACGACTGGTTGCAATTGAGGGAAAGATGAATGCGGCCAAGTACAGGGATATCCTGGACGAAAACCTTCTCCAGAGTGCTCAGGACCTCAGACTGGGCCGAAGGTTTACCTTCCAACAAGACAATGACCCTAAGCACACAGCTAAAATAATGAAGGAGTGGCTTCACAACAACTCCGTGACTGTTCTTGAATGGCCCAGCCAGAGCCCTGACTTAAACCCAATTGAGCATCTCTGGAGAGACCTAAAAATGGCTGTCCACCAACGTTTGCCATCCAACCTGACAGAACTGGAGAGGATCTGCAAGGAGGAATGGCAGAGGATCCCCAAATCCAGGTGTGAAAAACTTGTTGCATCTTTCCCAAAAACACTCATGGCTGTATTAGATCAAAAGGGTGCTTCTACTAAATACTGAGCAAAAGGTCTGAATACTTAGGACCATGTGATATTTCAGTTTTTCTTTTTTAATAAATCTGCAAAAATGTCAACAATTCTGTGTTTTTCTGTCAATATGGGGTGCTGTGTGTACATTAATTGAACTTAAATGACTTTAGCAAATGGCCGCAATGTAACAAAGAGTGAAAATTTTTAAGGGAGTCTGAATACTTTCCGTCCCCACTGTATAATGTTTTGGGATTCTATGTAATTTTCTAGCAAAAAATATATGATTTTTACATGTAGGAGAGAAATGTCAGAATTGGCCTGGGTGGCAAGTGGTTAAAGCACTCCCATTCCTCCATGTTCTTTGTTCCTAGGATTTTATCCCATTTGATGTCTTCTAGCAGAGAGCAGAGAGCACAGTTTAGGGAAGTTAGCTCTTTTAAAATTCAGTGTCTGTGTAATACCTTTGTGCTTTCTATTTCTGTGATTTATACTGAAACTAATTGACCTACCGTTCCCTAAGTTGCCCAGGATTTCTACATCCACAATCAAGTCTGTATTGTTGGTAATCAGTAGGTCTACTAATACATTGTTTCTTGTTGGTGCATTCACCATCTGACCTATGAAATTGTCCTGCAAGACATTTAGGAAATGGCGAGCCTTAGACGAATGCGCGGTTCCTTCCGCCCAGTCTATATTTGGATAATTAAAGTCCCCCATTATAATAACATTTCCCAGTCTTGCCGCCATTCCAAACTGTGATAGAAGGTCCGCCTCCCCCTCCTCCCTCTGGCTAGGGGGCCTATAGCATACACCCAGTATTACTTTCCCCTTAGTTTCCTCCCTTTGATGCTTTACCCATAAGGATTCCACCTCCTCCCTAGCTCCATTAGTGATGTTGTCCCTCACATTCACTTGCATATAATTTCTGATATACAGGCATACCCCTCCCCCTTTTTTACTCTCCCTATCTCTGCAATATAGGGAATACATCTGAATGATTGCCAGCCAATCATGAGAGCTGTCAAACCAAGTCCCTGAAATTCCTCCTCATACATCTGCAGCCCCAGTTCTCCCATCTTATTAGCCAGACTTCTAGCATTAGTGTACAAGCCTCGTAGTTTTGTCCAGTATCATATTATCGCCTTGTTAGTTGCTATGAGGCTGCAATTTGGATAAGTGAACTTACTTACCTTGGGTTTAATTATTGTAGACTCCCTACCGCTAATACCCCCAACACTACCTGCTATACCTTGTTCCACGCTGGCTATCTCTACATCTGGACCCCCCCCCATCACCTAGTATGAAATCCCCTCTAACTTTTTGGGGCATCTCCCTCCCCATTTAGGTGCAGCCCCTCCCTGCTAAAGAGCCAGTAACTGACTGCAAAGTCAGCCCAGTTATCCAGGAACTCAAACCCCTCCTTTCTACACCAGCTCCTCAGCCACTTTGTTAATTTCCCTGATCTCCCACTGCCTATCTGGTGTGGCTCGAGGTACCAGTAGTATTGACAGCTGGGTCCTCCCCAGCCCCTCCCAATAATCTGTCCACCAGATCCGTGATGTGCCGAACCCGAGCACCCGGTAAATAGCATACGATTCAGCGCTTACGGTATTTTTGACAGATAGCCCTCTCTTCCCTTCTAATAATTGAGTCCCCTACCACCATAATCTGTCTTTTCTTACCCTTCCTCACTGGTGGAGTTTTTCCCCTGGCAGCTATGGGCCTTGCTCTGCTCCAGCAATGCTGGTCCCTGACTGGTTTCTCCAACATCACACAACACACGCTCTAGCCCAGGCTTTATTGTTTCTTTGACCCTGTTAGGGAAATTCACCCTCTCTATTTGTTCTGCTTACTGTTATCACTAAAAGTAAAAGAAAATCCCAAAGCTTGGGTTGTTCCCAGAACATGAATAGTGGGGGTAGCTTCAAATGGGGACACTATGGCAAATGGGGAAATGTATTGGTTGGATGGACTTGTGTCTTTTTACAACCAGACTAACTATGTAACTATGTAGTTCTGGTGACCCTGGTGACAACCAGGGGTTCCCTCACTTTAGAGGGATTTTCTCACTTCCTGTTTTGGCTTTGGGACAGGATCTGAAGGGAAATCTCCCCAATGAAATTAAATGTTTAATTTATGGCTTTGGATCCTCTCTGAAGATCTGAAAAAAAGAATTGTTGCTCTACATAAAGATGGCCTAGGCTATAAGAAGATTGCTAAGACCCTGAAACTGAGCTTCAGGATGGTGGCCAAGACCATACAGTGGTTTAACAGGACAGGTTCCACTCAGAACAGGCCTCCCCATGGTCGACAAAGAAGATGAGTGCACATGCTCAGCGTCATATCCAGAAGTTGTCTTTGGGAAATAGACGTGTGAGTGCTGCCAGCATTGCTGCAGAGGTTGAAGGGGTGGGGGTCAACCTGTCAGTGCTCAGACCATACGCCACACACTGCATCAAATTGGTCTGCATGGCTATCGTCCCGGAAGGAAGGCTTTTCTAAGGATGATGCATCAGAAAGCCTGCAAACAGTTTGCTGAAGACCAGCAGACTAAAGACATGGATTACTGGAACCATGTCCTGTAGTCTGATGAAACCAAGATAAACGTATTTGGTTTAGATAATGTCAAGCGTGTGTGGTGGCAACCAGGTGAGGAATACAAAGACAAGTGTGTCTTGCATATAGTCAAGCATGGTGGTGGGAGTGTCATGGTCTGGGGCTGCATGAGTGCTGCCATCACTGGGGAGCTACAGTTCCTTGAAGGAACCATGAATACCATGAATACCAACATGTACTGTGACATACTGAAGCAGGGCATGATCCCCTCCCTTCCAAGACTGGGCAGTATTCCAACCTGATAACGACCCCAAACACACCTCCAAGACGACCACTGCCTTGCTAAAGAAGCTGAGGGTAGTGGTGATGGACTGGCCACGCATGTCTCCAGACCAAAACCCTCTGTGGGGCTTCCTCGAATGCAAGGTCTCTAACATCCACCAGCTCGTCATGAAGAAGTGGAAGAGGACTCCAGTGGCAACCTGTGAAGCTCTGCTAAACTCCATGCCCAAGAGGATTAAGGCAGTGCTGGAAAAGAAATGGTAGCCACACAAAATATTGACACTTTTGGCCCAATTTGGACATTTTCACTTAGGGGTGTACTCACTTTTGTTGCCAGCGGTTTAGACATTAATGGCTGCGTGTTGAGTTATTTTGAGGGGACATTTCAAGAGATAATTTATGAGGGTGTTTTTAGGGGCAAAATTAGGGGTGGGGTAGGGTCGGGTTGGGTGGCGACAACTGGTGGCGAGTAACCCTTGAGGCCTGGCTAGTAGCTCAGGACTTGAAATTTTGAGCCCTGTGTGTGTGTATATATATATAATAAAATATAATAATAATAATAATATAATAATATATAATATATATATAATACACTGCAACTAACTAACCTGCCTGCCTAATCTAGGTCAAACTATCTCCGTCCACACACTATACATGGCCGCTATGTAAGCAGCCTTATATAGCGTGGGGCGTGGACTGATCCATGATTGGCCAAAGGCACCCTGCCTTTGTCCAATTATGGCTCTCTCAACAGAGCGTGCTGTGATTGGCCAAAGCATGCAGGTCAGGTACATGTTTTGGCCAATCATCATACAGCAATGCACTGCAATCTCGCAGTCCATTATGAGGCGTTCTGCGGTGCTCGAATTTCCCATGAACACCCCATATGTTCAGTTTGTTTTAGAACAAACAAACACCCGATGTTAGAGTGGAACTTACGCTTAACTCGAACCGTGGGCTCATCCCTATTGACTAGTGGCTAGTATGCTTTTATACATCTAAGTTTATGGATCATGAGAATAGTGTGTAAAATCATTTGCTGGTGATGGCATGAGTTTTGTTAGAGGAGTTTAGTTTCTTATATTTTAATAGCTGGCTGGTTGAGACATGGGTCTTTTGTTTCTTATGGGTCTTTTTATACTCCGTACTTTCAAAAAAATCTACATATGTTTCTACATGTGTCTAGCACTACCCCCACAGTGGCTGCTGGCAACTGGTTCCCCTACTTCTGCACAGCCAGGCAACACACACTCTTTGCTTGTAACCAAACACAAGAAGTCAGTCTCTTGGCTTTGTTTTTATGTTTTATTAGGGGTAACAACTTGGCTGGGTGAAGGGAATTATGGGATGCCCAAATGGAAACAAGAACAACAACAGGGGACAACTTCATTCCTCTGTACAAAAGATCCCAGACTGTTCTCTCTTCTTTTCTCACACAGTCCTTAGTGGATTTAGATGAAAAAGTTCCTTGCAGAGTAGGAGCTTTCAGCCACTCTTAAAATAGCACAAAATTTGAGGCAAACTACATGCAGTAGTGTATCCTCTCCATGTGTATGTAGCAATAACTCACGGCGGAGCTGCTGATCTAAAGCAGGCTGTTTCCGTCACCTTTTTACCTGTAGTTTCACCAATACCAGACTAATGCCCCGTACACGCGGTCGGACATTGATCGGACATTCCGACAACAAAATCCATGGATTTTTTCCGACGGATGTTGGCTCAAACTTGTCTTGCATACACACGGTCACACAAAGTTGTTGGAAAATCTGATCGTTCTGAACGCGGTGACGTAAAACACGTATGTCAGGACTATAAACAGGGCAGTAGCCAATAGCTTTCGTGTCTTAATTCATTCTGAGCATGCGTGGCACTTTGTGCGTCGGATTTGTGTACACATGATCGGAATTTCCGACAACGGATTTTGTTGTCGGAAAATTTTATATCCTGCTCTCAAACTTTGTGTGTCAGAAATTCCGATGGAAAATGTGTGATGGAGCCCACACACGGTCGGAATTTCCGACAACAAGGTCCTATCACACATTTTCCGTCGGAAAAGCCGACCGTGTGTACAGGGCATTAGAGTCCACCTTGAACTTATCATCTGACAATGCAGGCACCAGTCACTTTAATACTTTTCCGATGCTTTAATGGGAGATAACTGGAAGAAGTAGCAGGAAAGAGGTAGAAGAAGAGTTGCAGGGAAGTTCAAAAACCTTTTCTTGGTGTAGCACTAAGGAATTGAAATCTCAGGGATGAATGTATCTTCAGTTCAGGATTTAATCTTTGCCCGCCCGGATAGGTTTCTCTCACTAAGCTAGCAGCCGATGAGCAGCACGAACAGAAAGTCTCTGCCACAGACTTGAGTAGAACAAAACTGTATGATCCTCTGCCACAGGATGTAGTAGTTTTCAATGAACAGCAACACAGTACCAGAACCTTTAAGCCGACCTGGCAGTACTATGTGGTAGGTTAACTTAAGATGCGTCCTCCAATTGAGTCACCAGGCCCCTCTCCAGACCAGCGCTCCGCATGATCCTTCCATGACGGGTCCTCCCCTGGATTCTTCTCAATTGTCCAGCTTCTTCCCGCAGGACAGACAGCACAGGACCATCTCCGCAGTAGTTGTAGTAGGCCCCAGACAGACTTCTGGGCCCACCCACAGGCTGCAGCAACGCAGTCCTCCGGCCCGGAAGACCACGAGGTAGGACTCCTAGCACATACCTGTCGGCCAGGAGGGCCAGCAGGTGGAACGAAAAGACCCGGAAATATGGCATCTGTCCCTTAAATACTCCTTCCCAGAATGCACCGCAGGGGACAACTTCTTACTTCTGAGAAAGAAGAGCACTCAATACACCTCAGTCTGTTGCTTTCCAGCTCCGGTCTGTAGTGACACCGACATCTACAGGCGACGGAGTGGAACTGCACGCAACACAACCAAGGCTGGAACAGAAGCTAATTTAGCCATAGATTAAATCTGAACTATGTACAGAACAGATGACCCACTAAATTTACATATAAGCAGTAGATTAAAAATCTACCAGCGCTACATGTAGATCTGCTCCCATCTACACTGCTGCAGGCACTACCAGCCCCCCTGGCTGCTCCGAAGATCTCCCAGGGCAAGGTACTAAAAGGGTGAAGCACAGTGCTGTCCTTTTAGAAAACGTGCTACTGTACATGCGGCAGTCTCTCCCCTTAAATGTCCCTGGGTGTGCTGATGTACTCACACTGTCTTCCTTGCTCCCACTGCTTTTCAGGCAAGATTCCATGTCAAACCACTCTGCTGAATGGATCCCGCTAAGCCAGTCCTAACGCAGCCAGGAGGTGGAATCTCCCCTAGACCTAGGAAACCCCTCCTAGGCCACCGACAGTGTCCTAAGCACTCCATCTTCCACCCGACTCCCTGCTGGCATCACTCATCTGCTGCCAGGACTGGGGATTGGCTAGGTTCCCCTAAGTATGCAGATCCACCCTCCTGGCCTCTGCCAGCTAACTTTTAGTGTCTGCAAACTTCCAGAATCAGGGGGAGGCAACAGCGACCTGCTTGTATGAGTCACCCAGCTTGATCTGCAATAAACCCTGACCCAGATTCCAGACTCAAACTTACCATGAGTCAAATAAATTTGCTTGTACTTAAACACTAGCACACTAGAGGGTGCTACATATGATATGAGTGTATATATTTAAACACAATTGCCAGTTCTAATACTATTGTATGATTACACCAATATATGTTTTTTTTTTACAGCAAATAACCATTATGACATGAATAACATGTTGTATATATGACTGTATTACTGGCTTTGGTTGTCTCACTCTGAGGGACCCCCTGGTGGTCAGATGAGGGGATGGGAATTCTAAATACCTGACATGGATAAAACCCTTCCCCCTTTCTCTGATGACGTTGGGGTTGGGTCCTGGGCATTCTTTATGCCCATGATGCTGGGAGCCTGTAGGGGGCAGAGTCTGTGAGGCAGGCTGTTAGGGTTAGGGATTTACTTATATTAATTAAGATTTTGGGATATTTTAGTGGGATATTCTCATGAAGCGATTTTAAAATGCTGCTTCCATTTTAACATTGGAAAGAGCAGTGACATGTTCAAGCTCAAATATTAAAAGTCATGCCAAAAATGTTTCAGAAGGTACCATCTCATAACTATTAAATCTGGGAAATTAGTACATCTAGTGCAGACTGCTTTGCAGCAATTCCATGATTGATTTACTGGACTGCTGTCAGAGAAAGGAGCCGTCAGTCAAGTAACATCTATTTTCAGTTTAAATTTAGTTCTTAAAATAGTTCACCCAAGAGTGAAAGCCTTGCAGAGCTGAAAACTGTAGCTGAAAAAAAATCCATATTTATTTAATCATTTAGATCAGTTTCCTCCCCTGCACCAGCTGGAAATGTGTGAGGTACAACCCAGCAAGCAGTAAGGAGCTTGGGGAGACTTAGTAGTGGGTGAAGAGAGACTCTATAAAATTGAGTACATTTAAATACAAAGAATAAAAAATTACACTTTCAATTAGTTTGTTAAAAAGTTTTATTTATGTACCAAAGGGTGGAAGGAAATGTTGAAGAGACAACTATTGTATCATAGATATATAGGTCTGGTCATATGTGAGAATCACGTGTCTATCTTTGACTTATGGCCAGCAAATGGCAACTCACAGCATAAAACAACAGTCAATATTTGATTAAAAGGAAGCTACCTTACATTTTCACAGTGTACACATTATATGAGATACCAATAAAAAGTTTAAGGCTGAACTCTGGGAAAAATAGAAAATGTCCCTTGCAGTGGGATTTCCCCCGCACTGCAAGCTTTTAATGCTCATTTCACCTAGGGTGAACAGAAAAATAAGCTATAATTCCTAGGGCTGCCAAGGATGTAGAAAAGCTCTCCCGCCCTCAGTTAGTTACAATGCAATACTGCTGGCCCTGGATAGCATGTGTTGACATCAAATTGCCTGCGACTAAAGGAACAGTGAAGAGAAGCAGCTGCCGGTAAAAAGTTGTGCAACTAGGAGGAAGCCTGCGGGAGTAAGTAATAAGGTACGTTTTGTTACTTTTTATGTTCTTTCTAGCAAGCATTTAACCCTAGCAATGTGGTGGGAGCCCTGCATACATGTGGTAAAACTCAGCCCCTAACTACCTATTTACAAAACCATCATTTTTGTAAAAAAAATTAACATTAGAGGGCGAGAACATAGTATGCCGTTATGCTTTGAATTAAAATGAGGAGAAATCTTTCCAATAGAGGGATAAACAGCAATAAAAACTGGACAAAGTATCTAACCCTTCAATGCACTATCCAAAACAGCTGCAGAATAACCTTATCAGGATAGGATGCACTCTAGGGCTTCCTGCACCCCAGGGCTTGAATCTCTGAGATTTTGTACATTTACAATACCACTACCAGAAATAAGGTCTTGAATATTACAACCCAGGCAGAATAGGATTTGACCAGAGTAAGCAGAGAGCTGGCCAGAAAGTTGAGGAATAACTGAAACTCCCACTGGCCCTCACTAAAGCCTTTAGGAAGTGGATCAGCAAGGGATCCTCTGCCCACCTTGAGTTGGTCTTTGCAGAGATGGCAGTTACCTGCACTGAGTGCTCAAGCTCAGGCCCAAATCTGTGTCCTGGAGAAATATTAGCAACTGGGGAACCCAGGGATGAAAAGGATAAACATTTTTCCCAATGTAATAACAAACTTATCCCCAGACTCAGTGGTAAACTGCATGGTAGGTGGTTTTCTGGCTCTGATAAAAACTGCAGATAAACAGCCTAACAGGAACAGATAGCACCTCTCAACCTTCAAGCCCTCAGAAGTAGACAATATAGATGTAGATGAACCTGAGACAACATTGTTGAAGACTCTGGATGTATAATTGGAGGATTTACACTGTGCTGGGTCAAGAGGGAGAAACACGTTCTCCAAGGCCAGTAAGAAACACAAGACAGTACCTCTATCTTCTTGGACAGAAGACAGATCAGGAACCTCATTATAAGAGGGATTGGTGGAAAGGTATAGCCTAGCCAGAATGACCTGTGTTAAACAAAGTCATCTGTTTTTTATGACATTTGACTTGCATACCTGGAGAAGAAATTAGTAAGCATATTGTCAGTGCCTTGACTTGAACCTGGGACCTCTGCTGTGTCTAGCGATGACTCTTCTCGCTGAGCTACCTGTGATGCTGGACAGCACACTGTCTGATCCATTGGACAACCCCACCTTGTGCTATAAATTCTGTTGAACCTTGAACTCTTTGCTCCTCCCATGAACTTCTTGATTTAAGCTATGTCTCTGCACTTCCTGTTTGACAGATTATTGTACTCCCTATCTCGCTCTCATCTTCCCTGCTGTCATTCATATTGTGCTACCACTCGTTATCGACCGTTGGCTTGTCCCTCGACTATGCTTCTGCCTGATCTCAACCTGCAACTGCTCATTACTGATCTTTGGTTTGTTTTACTGACTAGGCTTCTGTTTGATCCTTACCTGCTTATCCGCTTCTGGACCTCAGCTTGCTCACCTCCTGGCGGGGTGATTGTGAGGTCTGCAACCTGGTACTTACACGCAGCAAAAGTCATCTCTACCATCAGGAGCTCTGGTGAACACCAGTTAGTATTTAGACTCCGCACCTCAAGTGAGCCTGCGTCATCCACCAGGGTGACTACCTGTGTACCTATCCTGCTGGTCGGTGGTAGTCCCGCTACTGCTATTGCAATTGGTCTTTGAGCATGACCCCTGATTGTGACACTTTTGTTGTATGGTGAGACAAAGAAGTCCACTTGCAGGTGTCCCCACTGACCAGAGATCTGGTCAAAGAGATCTGAGATGAGAGACCACTTGCTGTCTATAAAGTGGCATGAGAGGTAATCTGCTTTGGACACTGCAGCCCAGTGGAATTCAGGATTTGTCTGTGACGAAGCAGCATATTCCTGTCTCTCGTCAGGAGGTATAAGCAAATATGCGGAGGATTTGTTAAATCCTGAAAAGTAAAAAAATTTTATATTTACAAAAAAACCCTGTTGAAGTCCATGAAGTGGAGTAAAATTTGATAAACAGTTTAAGACTAATAAGCAAGTGAATTTCACAAAAGAGCATTGCAATAAGGTACATGTGGCAATGCAAAAAAAATAGAAATACCGCACAGGAGACAGAGGGTTCTCTTTTTAATGTGACATTGAGGGCAACATGGGTGAGACAAAAATCATTTAAATTACAATGTATGTGGTGTTACGAAACAATTTTCACCATACATATTTTGAACATTTGATTATTTTATTACTTTTATGTTTAGCTGAGTTTAAATATAATAGCAGCCCCCTATTCTGACTTATTTCAACTTGATAAAAAAACCCGCAAAATTTCCTATCAAATACTTACCGTAATTTTTCTTTCCTGTTGGACTCCATGGCAAAATATGTATGGGCTAACCCCGCCGCCAGTCCTCACCTACAGAACCCCACTCCCATAAACCTTTGCTCTAAACCAGAGGATTCCACATTCCGTAACTAGCCTACTCAAAACACTGGGCGCGAACTCCTGCTGCCATGGACTCCATCAGGAAAGGAAAATTACGGTTAGTATTTGATAGGAAATTTTCAGTTTTCTTGACAGACTCCATGGCAGCATACGTATAGGAGCTAACTAGCCATGCACCCTATGGGCGGGCAATGCCGGTTGAGCTAGACCAGGGGTAGGCAACCTTGGCACTCCAGCTGTGGTGAAACTACAAATCCCATCATGCCTCTGCCTCTAGGAGTCATGCCTGTGATTGTCAGGGTCTTGCAATGTCTCATGGGACTTGTAGCCACCACAGCTGGAGGGCCGAGGTTGCCTACCCCTGACCGATTGTCTACAATGCCACAATAGTCCTAGATGAGGCAGGTTTCCCATTATCCTTTCCAGCAAAAAAGAATGAACAGGCGTTCTGAAGCCTGAAGGAAGCTGTAGCTTGTAGATATAACTTCACAATATCTGAGAGATTCCTAGAACCAAAGGAAGGCACTGCTGAGAGTCAAACTCAGAATTCCCCGTTTACTAGACATGTGCTTTAACCAACTGAGCCACAGCGCAACCTCTCCCACATCTAAAGGATGCAGGTTAGTACTCTAATGCCCCGTACACACGGTCGGATTTTCAGATGGAAAATGTCCGATCGGAGCGTGTTGTCGGAAATTCCGACCGTGTGTGGGCTCCATCGGACATTTTCCAACGGATTTTCCGACACACAAAGTTGGAGAGCAGGAGATAAAATTTTCCGACAACAAAATCCGTTGTCGGAAATTCCGATCGTGTGCACACAAATCCGACGGACAAAGTGCCACGCATGCTCAGAATAAATAAAGAGATTAAAGCTATTGGCCACTGCCCCGTTTATAGTCCCAACGTACGTGTTTTACGTCACCGCGTTTAGAACGATCGGATTTTCTGACAACTTTGTGCGACCGTGTGTAGACAAAACAAGTTTGAGCCAACATCCGTCGGAAAAAATCCTAGGATTTTGTTGTCGGAATGTTCGAACAAAGTCCGACCGTGTGTACGCCCTATAAAGGTTGGCAGAACAATTTCTTGGTTCCCATGAAAGACTGATGTACCCTTGGGAATTGAGTCAAGCGTAGGTGACAGCACCGCTCGAACTGGAAAGAACGTTAAGAAGAGTTCTCAATGACCAATGAAGCAATCTCTGAGGCTTTTTATGCCGATGTGATAGCCAGGAGAAAGGCGAACTTGACAGAGAGGCCTCTAACAGAGACAGCCCTAGAACACTCCGCTCCAATTCCCGAGAGGGAGTTGAGAACAAGAGGGAGACTCCTTTTGGAAAAACTCCACTTACTCCGAGGTCTAGCTGCTCCCTTGAAGAACTGTTGGACAGGAAAAGATGCCTAGACCTGGATACACATGTGAAGGCTGATAAAGCTGATACTTGTACTCTGAGGTAGCTGACCGATAGAGCCAGATTTAAATCCAACTGGAGGAAGCCTAGAATATTTAGAACTTAGATCACTATATGATCTGTCAGCAGCAGACATGTATTGCACAAACTTTGACCAGCTTCTCACATAAACTTTGTGTTTATTCTTCTAGCATTCAAGAGAGCGGAGATGACTCTGGAGGAGCAGGCGAGAACCTCCAATCTCAAGAACCAGACCGTCAGACGCAACCATGCTGGATATGGATGTAGAGTTATACCCAGTGACAGAAGGCCTGGCCTGAGGAGAAGGGGCACTGGGTTCCGGTAGCTGAACTGTGCTAGCAAGGGGAACCATGGCCTAATTGGCCAATAAGGCATCACTGCCACTAACTCCACAACCTCTGTTCAGAGTCTTCATAGAAACCCGAGGATGACCAGGACTGGAAAAAACGCACAGGTCCTGCTGCATTTCAAATGATCCATCAGGGCATCTGCGCCTGAAAACCTCCACACGTAGAGAGCATTCATTGTTGTCCAATTGGACTCCAGAGAGAGTACAGGCTGTGAGTCCCCCCTTGTCTTTTAATGTAGGAGACTGCCGTAGTGTTGACTAGCCTAAGAGCACTGATGCTCCCTTCGTTATATGGTGAAAGACCTGTAGGGTGCAGATGGCTGCCCGTAGTTTCAGAATGTTCAACACAATCTTGTGAAATTGATAGCCCCGCCTGCCTTGAGCTATCCCCAACAGGCAGCAAGCCCCCCATCCTGTGTTGCTGGCATCAGACGTGATTGTGAACCAAGAAATGGGGCAATGGAATGGCAAATGAGTTTCCCCATTGCAGCAACCAGGGGACTCACTCTCATGACTGAGGTTATATACAGTAAATGACCCGAATTCTGCTTTTTGGCTCCCACTGCTGGAGAAACTTCTTCCAGAAGGGCCGCCTTCTCCAGAGCCAATCATTTCAGACACTGAAAGGCGCGCAGGTAGGAAGAAGACAGGGCCAGGAGTATTCTGTTTCAGAACATCCAGATCCAGAGACAAAGCAATGGTTCTCTTGATTATATTGAACTGAGCCCTGAGACACCCAAGAGACTGAATGGGCTCCAGGTGTCTCTTTTCCAGATTCAGCCGTCAGCTGAATTTAATTGGCATTGAAAAGACCTGTAGTCTGGCTTACAGCAGCTGCCCTCTGTTTTGGGACAGTAGGAGAAGGACATCCAAATAACTATGCAGGCGTATGCTTCCTTGTTTGATAAAGACGATAACGACCAATAAGACCCTGAAAACACACAGGGTGATGTTGAAAGCCCGAATGGCAGATAGTCGAGCTGGAGATGGTCTTGACCTATAGTGAACTGAAGGAACTTGCGGAGGTCTTCCAAAATGGGCACATGAAAGTAAGCATCTTTAGGTCTATTGGAAACAAGCCAGTCACCTGGCTGGACCCCCTATGAATTTAGGACAATGTCTCTCCATCTTGAAATTCTCCTTTGCTGAAAATTGACTCAGATGCACAAGGTCTAAAACTGGTCTACACAAGCTGTTCCTCTTTATGACCATAAAGAGGGGCGAGTACATGCCCTGAATTCTCTTGCATTTTGAGACTGGCACGGCAGCACTTTGTGACACCAGTGACTTTACTGAAATAAAAACCAAGAGAATATGCTTCTTTTACCTCAGAGTGAGGCAAAATACATGGAAATGAATCCGACATGAGGAGGATTTCTGATGGACTATGTATGTCCTAAAAAGACCACTTTAACATTCCAATAGTCTGAGGCCCAAACACCGTAGCTTCTTGGAAACCCGAGGTCAAGCTTTTAGCATACTTCTGAGGGGACATGTGGCCTCTTCACCAGTTCTTCCTAAAATCACGACCTTATCTGTAAAAACGTGTGACCCTTGCATGCTCTGAACTTTGTTCTCTAGACTGTCGTCTTCTAGCCTTGCAGGCACCGGCCCTGAGGCAGGACCCCGACCTGCTAAATGTGTCCCGGGTTACGGTGCTATTCAGCTTGCCAAAAGATGAAGCTCCCTCAAAAGGATGTTACACTATGCCTGTTAGAGGTGAGATCAGCAAGCCCAGGCCCCAGCTATAGCATTCACTTTGCCGTAACTGACAAGAGTATATCATGTGCCACTATGCGGAGGATGTCAATTGGAGCCTCACTATGGAAACCGACACCAGCTCCGGCTCCTGAACTACAGAGTTTCTGAAAACACTCTTGAACACTGTGAACCACTTTCTCTATTCACATTTTCATCCTTTTAAACATGGCCACAAGAGCCCAGGCCAACTTTTAGGCGATTCCCTGCATCTTCCAAGGAAAAGCGACATACTTGCTTGCCTCATCAAGGCCTCAACAACTAGAGAGGCAGCCTTTAGATGTTTCACATCCTTATCTCTGAATGGATAGAGTTTGGCCATCTTGCTCAGAAGGGAGATGTATCTCACGACCTTGGTCCACTTATCCAAAATTATGTCCTTTGTTCCGTTAGGAATGGGAAATTAGAATGCTCTCTCTAGAGGTGCTTAAAGAACTTCCTCTTGCTTTGCAGGAGACTCTACAGGTTCTATTCATGTAAATGCCCATCATTGCCTTTGCGTAAAGGTGGATTTAGAGCTTCTGCTATGAAGGCTGGACCTTGACGGTGACCTATGACAACTACATCTGGAAGAAGAATGTTGTAACCTAATGAGGTCTTTATCATCTCATGCCGTGTATTGTAAGTTCAACCTAGAAGGACTCACAAAAAGCAAAATAGGGTAGAAAGGAAATAGTTAAAAAAAAAAGAGTGCCCAGGTCAGCAAGAAAAGGAAAGGGTTAAACACACCCTCTCATACCTGCTACATCAGGGCTGGCCACAAGGGGGGGCTGTGATACATCCACAATGTGAACTGCACAGACAGCCAACCTGTACAGGTGGTAGAATCATACAGAATCACACCCAGGCAGCACACAAGGGTGGTAATGCAGATATACCTGTGATGATTGCACACAGCATTTAGGGAAACTGCTGCAAGCTTCCCACAGAGAAATCCCAATATCAACAGTACTGACTACCGAGTTCCTCCACTGTAATGATGCCACCGCCGCCCATAGCGCACATTCATTGAGCCCCTGGGCAGAAGTAACCCAGGGACACCGGGCTAAAAGAGAGAGCAGTGGCTTGGAACACAAATGCGTTCCAGTCCCCATAGGCTGGAAGACACTAAAGCCAGGGAAGAAAAACAAACACACTGCTGCCATAGAATATGTAATATAAACGTATACATCACCGCACGCGGCATCCCCCACGACCATTCCTGGATCCAGAAGACGCTGCTGCACAGGTCCAGGGGGTTTATTACCACCTGCTAATAACTAGGTTCTTAGGCCGTACCGCTTCTTTTCCTGCCAATGGCCAGGCTTAAGCTCTTCATGGCACTGCATTCATCGCCCTTCACCACCCTGCTAATACATGGGGATTGCTGGAGACTCCACATGGCACCGCGTTCATCACCCTTCTCCACCCTGCTAATAGCTGGGGACTGCTGGAAACTCTGCATGTCTTCCGAGGCACAGCTTGCCGAACAACCAGACCTTGATCGTGGACACTTTATCCAAGGTAGGACTTCAATCATTCTGGTTCTTAGAAGGAGGACAAAAAAAGGAAAGCGGTTTCTAGCTTAGAGCAAAGATTTATGTGAGTGGGTCCTATAGGGGAGGAGTGGAGGTGGAGTTAACCCATACGTATGCTGCCATGGCGTCTGTCAGGAATTAATTTTATGTAGAGTTGACTGCGACACCTCATTTTTTCAGCAGTAATTGGTCTGAATTGAACGGTGTAAGTAGCTGTCATAGATCTAAAACCTATAGGAAAGTTTTCCTAAAAATAAATACAGAAAGCAAAAGCCCCCAACTTAATACAAATGGGCAGTGCAAAATAGTTTTACTGTATAGTTTGTAAACCTTTTTTACAGAACACTACATTCATTGCCCTAAAAGTTTAATAAAATTCACAAAAGACTTCAAAACTACCCATCATTCATACTTATCTGGCAGGGGAGATACCATGATCAAAAAGGTGGTTCTCTCAGGGCGAGGCTCAGCCATTGCACTCCGGCTGTGCTGACTGATATTTAACAAGGGGGCCTTTAACAAAGGGGCCCCCAGATCCCACTCCCCCCTATTCACCAAAAAAAGTGTAAAAAAGTAAAAACCACAATAGACAGTTTTTGACAATTCCTTTATTAAAAAAGAAAAAAAAAAGTGTCCTGACGGACCCGAAAAATAGAAAAAAGCAAAAAACAAAAAAACGCTGCCTCCATGGGAGGCCTCCCGGTGACTGCTGTCTTTTGGCTCTGACAGCTCTTATATAGGTAAGGGTAGGGCCACACACTGACGTAACCGAGTAACCCTACCCCCTCTGATGTCACATGATGTCAGAAGGGGCAGGGTCACTCAGTTACGTCACTGTGTACTGTGGGAGACCAGATATAGTGAACGCAGGATCCTGGGTTTAGTAACACTTTTTATTTTTATTTTTCAATAGAATTATATATTACAACATATACTTTTCACTTCATCTATATTCCACTCTCGCAGGAGCTTCCACATAATTCTTATTTACAATACTTACATATCACATTAAAAAAGGGAAAAAGATAAAGAAAAAAAAACAAAAAACACACATTCTTCCCCATTAACTTTGTGTCATGGTGTGGTTTGTTGTACCCCTTTGCTTTCTTTACCCACATTTCATTATTTTCTTTCTACTTTTCTATATGTTTTTCCTATTCTGGTTGTTTAATCCTTAGATTGCTCACAGAGCGTTGTAGGTTCTTCTATCCAGCTTGACCAAACGCTTTAATATTTTTCTTGATGTCCTCTATTGCAGTATGTTTCTCTATACAACGGCAGGTTATCGTTTACTAAGTGCTTCCAAAAAGCTATTAAGGAAGCCTCTGTTTTTTTTCAGTTCAATACTATTGTTTTTTTTTGCATAGAAAAGCAATAGGCTTATTTGTGTTCTCTTTGCTATAGAAGCAGCAATATTATTCCCCATCAAACCCAAAAGACAGGTCCCTGCATCCTGTTCCAAAACATCTGACATCACTATAGCAGTTACATTTATGACCCTTGTCCATAATGTAACTGTGACGAACCCCTATCCTCAACAGGTCTATGTCTGCCGTAAATGCTTCCTCTGTCCGGTACCACACGATCCAAGACCCTTTAGCCCACCCAGTCACTAGCCGTAATTCAGTGTAGGGTGAAAAACATCAGCCTCTTTATTGAAACACATGTAGAAAAGATATACAACTCAGGGGACAATCACCGCTCCCTTTGGAATTTAGGGCAGGGTAAACTGTCCAATCAGCAAGGAGAGCTGTTGGAAGAATCCCCCTCCACAGAGATACACTTTACCATAATATACTTTTCTTCCAAGGTAGACAGACACAATAAAACAATGGAATACAATTACTCTCCAAACAATCCCAGCAAAGAGTCCACAACAGCATGAGACAACACACATTATATATATATATATATATATATATATATATATATATATATATACAACATTCCAGTGTGGCTGTACAGCGAGTCCGACTAGCACAGATTATAGTGGGGTTCTCGGTCACCCTGTGCCCCTAATGGACACAGGGTGATTTACACATAAGAGGGGCCAGGGGAGCTGGACATGGAGTTTCCAGAACTCTTCAAGGTAAACTGAGTTCCACAAGCCCCCACCCAAAGTGACTCCCGTCACAGTAACGATATCGGGGCAGGACCAGAATATATCGATAAAATCTCCTGGAATATTCTCACATCTCCAACATTTCTGAGAGTTCAATGGGCTTATTCTATGTAATTTACAGTATATGATGTATATTACGTTCTGTGTGCTATCTTAAATTGTATGAGTTTATCTCGAAGAGAGACCAATATCTGAAAGGAGAATCCCCATATCTTCTCCCAATTCTTCTCCTCTAATTCTGGAACATCTCTTATCCAACATGATCGAAGTTTACTCATATCTGTCAGTGATACTCCTACCAAATGGATATATAGTACTGAAATCGGTTTCTCTTCTATTCCCCTTCTAGTTATCTGCTTCAGCCCAGATTCCTCTAGTTGTGGAAAACCTTGAGGAAACTGGGCAGAAAGAGCATGTGCAAGTTACATACACTATATCTAAAAACGTAGCTTCCTGGAATATTCCAATATTCTATCATTCCTGCAAAGGGTATCACCATTTCTCCCTGCACTACCTGAGATAGCTTTTTAACCTTAAATCTCGTCCAGGCTCCTGGATCTTGGTTGGAGTTTAAATGTGGCAGCTGAGGATTCCTCCACAGCGGAGTATTTGGAGATAAGATCACCTTGGAGTGTTTTTGCCCCGCTAAACTTGCTCTCCATGCCTTTATAGTTGTTACCATTGAGGGCGTCAAATCATACAGAGATTTCAACCCTCAAAACAGCAGGGTTTAGTAACACTTTATTCAGGGTTTCCCAATAATCTAGTGTGCGGGGGTTGATCTGATTTCCACCATAACACAATAGCTTTTCTAGCATAGAAAAGTAACAGCCTAAGAAATATACTGTATCTTTAACAGCCCAAGAAATATACTGTATCTTTAACACATTTTGGCCGTGCCATATGCCTTCATGTGGTGGTAAACTGTCCAATCAGCAAGGAGAGCTTGCTGATTGGACAACAACGTTCGACGTACGGAAAACAGCCGAACAAACGGATTGTTCGACCATTTGTTCAGCCCCCCCGAACCGACCACAATGCATTGCGGCGCTGAACAGTGCATTGCAAGCCCTGATTGACTGAAGCAGTGAAAGCTTCAGCCAATCAGGGCACAGAGCACTGTCAGAGTCATGATTGGACACTGTCATCATGACTTTATCCAATCATGGCTCATTCCCGCCCCACAGTATAAAAATATTCTTTCAATGGCAGCCATTTTCAGTGTGATTTCGGCATGGAGAGAGATACAGTAGAACAGGACTCTGTTCAGTGCTATTAGTTAGTTAGTGTGCTATACTTTGCTATTTTGCTTCAATTGTTAGTGTAGAATATTAGTTTAGTGTCAGTCTAGGGATAGTGTGAGTGTAGTGAGGAGGACCATCATTCAGCTTTGCATAGTGTGCAGCTAGAGTAGGGACAGCTCAGATTTTTCAGTTTCACTGTAGTGTAGTGAGACCGTGTCAGTAATCTTTACATTAGTGTATAGCTAGAGTAGGGACAGTTCAGATAGCATCAGTGTAGTGACGGTTGAACGCCATCTATTTGATTGCGTTACTGTCAGGTAACCGCTATTTACTTCTGTGTGCGTTACTGCCAGTTTAACGCCATTTACTTCTGTGTGCGTTACTGCCAGTTTAACGCCATTTACTTCTGTGTGCATTACTGCCAGTTTAACGCCATTTACTTCTGTGTGCGTTACTGCCGGTTTAATGCCATATCGTTTTGTGTGCGTTACTGCCAGTTTAATGCCATATAGTTCTGTGTGCGTTACTGCCAGTTTAACGCCATATAGTTTTGTGTGTGTTACTGCCAGTTTAACACCATATAGTTCTGTGAGCGTTACTGCCAGTTTAACGCCATATAGTTCTGTGTGCGTTACTGCCAGTTTAACGCCATATAGTTTTGTGCGTTACTGCAAGTTTAACGCCATATAGTTCTGTGTGCGTTACTGCCAGTTTAACGCCATTTACTTCGGTGTGCGTTACTGCAAGTTTAACGCCATATCATTTTGCGCGTTACTGCCAGTTTAACGCCATATCGTTTTGTGCGTTACTGCAAGTTTAACGCCATTTATTTCTGTGTGCGTTACTGCCAGTTTAACGCCATATAGTTTTGTGTGTGTTACTGCCAGTTTAACGCCATATAGTTCCGTGTGCGTTACTGCCAGTTTAACGCCAGAAGGGGAAGATAAGGAGAATTTAGCCCCTCCTTCCTGTGGGTAGCACAATCTTCTCTGGACGTCATTAACACAAGTTACATTCTCTTCCCTATCCTACCGTATTGCTGGATTTATACTATGTTTGCCAAACCTTGTCAAATTTTTTCATACAGCCCCTAGCCTCGTATGTATTCTTATAGTAGGGCAACATGGTATTTACTAGTCCCTTCCAAAAGGCTACTCTTAGTGCCCCCGGCTTTTTCCAATGCAATAAAATAGCTCTCCTCCGATAGAATAGCAGAATGTTGAGCATAGTCCGTAAAGCACGTGATGCCACCACTTCATCCACAAGACCCAGTAGACAAACCTTTACAGTCATCGGTATTGGTAGCGACAATATTTCTGATATACATGAGGTGACATCTGAGCAAAACCGTTGAGCATGTTGGCATTGCCAGAAAATGTGGTCGGCGTCTGCCGGCGAGTGAGAGCACCCCCAGCACTCTGCTGAGGCATTAGGAAAAATCTTAGCCAGCCTAGCCGGGGTATAATAGCTCCTGTGCAAAAATTTGAACTGGATCAACCTATCCCTGGCTGACACCAGATGTTTAAATGGTTGCGTCCATAAATCATCCCAATCCTCCCCCTGTACATCAGGAATCTCTGCCACCCACTTCTCTCCACACCTGACGACCGCCTGTGGAGTAGTTTTGAAGAATTCTTTGTATGACACTGAGAGGGGCTTGACCAGCCCCTCACTTGACAACAACGTTTCAAGAGACGAGGGCAAGGACTCTACCCTCGTCTCCCGAAACTGCATCTGAAAGGCATGTCGCATCTGTAAAAATCTAAATAGGTATGAATTTGCAAGATCATGCCTTGATTTTAGTTGGGGAAAGGTCAGCAACTCTCCAAAGCATGTAATGTCCCTCAATATTTTCACTCCCTTAACTGCTCACAACATGGGATCCGGTAGGTTGTAAAACTGGGGTAGGGCTGGGTTCATCCACAGAGGAGCCGATGGCGATACCCCCCATAACTGGGACATGCCAGTTTTACCACTGCCTCCCTCCCCTTAATTGTGGCCTTCATTGTTGTCATCAGAGGTGACCCCAGATGAGCCACCTCCAGTACCATGGCCGCATCCCCGTCCTCTGCCATCAGTCATCTATGAACAAAAACCTTTTGTCCCGCTAGATAATATTTCTGCCAGTCTGGCAGCGCCAGTCCCCCCCTGATCACCTGGTTTCTGCAGTATTTTAATATCTATTCTTAGGGGTTTGGGAGCCCACAGAAAAGAAGAAATAATACTATCAATGTTTTTAAAATATGATTTTGGGACCCATATAGGTGCATATCTCAGGAAGTAGAGGATTACTGGGAGAAATTTCATTTTCAGCAAACTGATTCTACCTATTAGGGACAGCGGCAATTTTGTCCATGCCTGAACTTTTTGTGTTAGCAACGCTAGCAATGGTAATAAATTTAGGGGCATGTAATCCTGTATATTAGCTGTAATCTTTCCTAGATATTTGAGGGACGTAACCCACTGTAGCGGCAAGCTCGGGTCAGCCTTGTCTTTGGCTTCAGTGTCTAGGGATAGAATAGAAGATTTATTCCAGTTTACTTTTAATCCTGAAAATTTGGCGAAGTGATCTATAATCCCCAGAGCTGTTCTCAGGAAGTCTCCCGGGTCACTAAGAAATAGTAACATATTGTCGGCATACAGTGCCAGAGATTCCTCTATTGTGCCTATCTTGATGGACTGTATCATCTTTGACGACCTGAGTGCGACCGCCAAGGGTTCCAAGGCAAGGTCAAACAGGAAGGGGGATAGCGGACAACCCTGCCTAGTTCCCCTTCCCACCTCAAAATAATTGGAAACCGAGGAGCCCAACCGGACTGCTACTCTCGGGGATCTATATAACATGGAAATACATTCCCTGAACTGTGGCCCAAACCCCATGACCTCCAATACCTTGAGCATGTACCACCAATCAACGGAGTCAAATGCTTTCTCAAAATCTATGGAGACTACTATTCTAGTTTTGGCATTTTCTGGCTGAATTTGTAAGTGGGTGAACAGTCTCCGTAGATTTGTGTCAGTTGACTTACCGGGCATAAAACCCATCTGATCAATGGTAACTATAGAGGGGATAACAGTAGCTAAGCTAAGTGCCAGTACTTTGGTTAAAATTTTTAGATCCATGTTCAACAGGGCTATAGGCCGGTAGGATGCACATTCCATTGGATCCTTCCCTGGCTTTAGTAAAAGGACCATATAGGCCTCTAACATGGAGTCTGGCAAAGTGTCATGTTCATGGCAATATTTTAAAAGCAAAATAATCCTGGGGGCTAAAATCTCAACATTTACCTTATAAATGTCTGCAGGGAGGCCATCCGGCCCAGGGGCCTTGTGTGGAGGAAAAGCAAAGATCGCCTGCTGTATTTCTTTGATCGTAATTTTGGCATCTAAAATGTTGATATCATTATCTGACAGCTTCAGAATTGGCAGTTAACCTAAGAGGGAGTCTTGTCATACGATGGAATGGGGGCATAGAGGGAAGAATAAAAGCTGACAAATTCTTGCATTATAAGTACGGGGTCACTAATCAGGCCCCCCCCCCCCGGTCCTTAATAACCGGAATATTAGTGATCGGATGGTAATCCGCATCCAGCATCGCCAAAAGCTTCCCATTCTTATCTCCCTCTGCAAACACTGTATGAGCCCTCCTTGACATCTCAGAGCGGGCCTGACCCATAATGTGTAAGGACAGGGAACGGCGCGCCTCTAACAGAGATCCATACAAGGCCCCTGTAGCGGATCCTGCATGCGCCTCTGCACATTCCCTCTCCCGCTGCTGCAGGTTCTCGCTCTCCTCATTATCCTGTACTCGCGCTGTCTTGATAGCTGAGATACATTCCCCCCTAGTAACTGCCTTAAAGGCATCCCATACTATTGGATGACCAGTACATCCTTATTGATTCCTCCAGCTGGGCAGCAACCTGTTCATGCTGTAGCCAACTAGGGGAGAGTCTCCACCCCCCCTTCTCACACCCGACACTAAGGTCAGGGTGAGAGAAAGAGGGTTATGGTCAGTTAGCCCCCCCAGCCAAGTGCGTGATATCCTTCACAAATGGTAGGAGAAGGTCATTCCCGAAGGCCAAATCAATCCTGGCCAAGGATCCATGGGCTGACGACACATGAGAATAGCATCTGTGAGTCGGGTGCTTCCAGCGCCACAGTTCCTTAAAGCCTGTCACGGACACCCAGCTTGTCAACCCAGCAGATCCCCCTCCGTTCGGATTGGAGGAGTCCAGCGCCGCATCTAGGACGGCATTGAAATCCCCCATCACAACCACAGGGAGATGGGCATATGGTGCTATCTTAGCTAATAAATCATACAGTATTTGTACATGGAAGGGGGGGGGCACATATACATTCACCACTACAATTTTCTTATAACATATATCCAATACTACCGCCACATATCTACCGAATCCGGGAGCACCTGATGGATCAAGCAAGGGATTGTCTTACTGATTAGGATAGAGACCCCCCTAACAAACGTGGAGTGGGTCGAATGTAAAGCTCTTTGAATCCATGGTTTGCGCAGGGAGAGGATCCTGCTGCCATCTAGGTGGGTCTCCTGCAGATACACGATATGTGGCTTGAATTGTTTAAGGTATTGGAATATTGAGGCCTTTTTAAGCTTATGATTAAGGCCTCGAACATTCTAAGACACTATTTTAACGCCACCCGTCATCTTTATCTTTTCTACCAGTCATATCCCAGGAGGATGGTTGTTTAAGGGGGTTATCCCCAGCAATAGCACCATATATCCTAATTGGTATGTAAACTATACTCGTAATTAATACATTAGATTGAGCTGTGACTCAGAAAAAACCCTCCCCTGCCAGTATGCCAGAAAAAAACATTCTCAGTCCGGCATATAGCTTAATCCCTGAACAAAAAATCAAAGAACATGCAGTGAAATCCCGCCGCAGCAATTGAAAGTCCAGCAGTTTCGTAGGTGGTTCCATACTGTCTCTGCGTGCTCCAACTGGAAAATCTGGAGTCGTACGGTATATAATAAAAATTTTGAGTGTATAGGAAAGTTGAAACAGAAAAAGTAAAAATTAAAAATAAAATAAAGATATCAGAGAGTGTGCATGGGTTATGGTTTTGCGAAGTAGGGGTAGTGGCAGCCCTCATTCACCAGTGAGCATGACTCAAGGTGCCAGCGGCACTGTATCTTTGTCACAAAAAATTTTGCTCCCGGTGTCTCCTCGACACCCCCCTCACCCCCGGCACAACAGTATATAGAAACAGATAGTTCCAGCGTCATCCAAGAGGCATAGAGAGGCTATCTTCAACACAGACGTGAAGTAGCTTTCCATGTTTAGAATGGTTAACCATTAAGAGCAGTTTTGAGGCCATTGTGACAGGAGAAAAAAATGAAGGTAAAAAGGGTAAAAAAAAGGAACAGAAAAACATTTACCTTCCCCAGTTGTGGACTTATAGACAGGCTGAAGGACCATTACAATTCTTTGTCCATCCATTCACAAGCTTCCTCCGGGTTCTCAAAGTATCTCACTGTCCCCTTGTATTGGACCCTGAGTTTGCTAGGGTACAGCATGCTATATTTGATCTCTTTCTCCCTCAGGCATCTGCGGACCTCATTAAAGGATCTTCGTTTGTATTGCATTGCAGCCGAGAAGTCCGGAAATAGCATTATCTGTGCATTTTCATGGCGCAGCTCTTGAAGTTTCCTGGCTTGTGTCAGAATCATGTCCTGGTCCCAGTAATTTAAGAATCTAACTAGATAAGGCCGTGGAAAGGCACCCGGGGGTCTGTTGCCAGTGGGTACCCTGTGCGCTCTCTCCACCACATAGGTAGAGGGCAGATCTTGTAAAGACAGTAGTTGCTTAAACAGGAGCTCTGCAAACTGTGTGGGTTTGTCACCCTCAGCCCCTTCTGGCAGCCCCACCACCCAGACATTGTTTCTCCTTTGCTGGTCTTCGGCGTCATCTGCTCTGTGCTGCAGAGCCTGAACCTGGTCCCGGAGTTCAGATAGATGAGCACCATGGGTGTGAGAAACATCCTCCACATCCGAGCGGCCCCGGATCTTGTCTAGGTTGTGCCTTATTAACGTGCACTCAGACGAGAGGTGATCTATGCGCCCCATCAGCTCCGCTTTACTGGCACTAATGACTTCAAGAATTGGCCTGGTGATAGCATCAGCGTCCACCGCCAGGACCGAATCCCCCTCTTGATCCAGTCCTGCTGCACCTTGTGCCTGTGCCATTTTCACCGCCGCTGTTTTGGCGCGCTGTTCCTTCGGCGAGGAAGACAAGATGGCGGGGACAGGGCCTCTTATAGCGTCCTTAGTGGAGCGGGCTTGCCGAGGGTCCGTTTGTGCCTTAAGTGCCTTCTTGGAGGCCAAGGAGGGCATTGTTAGAGTCAGGGCGCCATCACCTACCCTGTTGTAGACTCAGTGGGAATCAGCAATCACTCCAATATAGCGGATACTGCCAGGGAAACGGAGCTGCAGAGGAATGTGTGCTGTCTCAATCACATCCAGCTGGAAGTCGCGTTACTGCAAGTTTAACGCCATTTACTTCTGTGTGCGTTACTGCAAGTTTAACTCCATATAATTTTGTGCGTTACTGCAAGTTTAACGCCATATAGTTTTGTGCGTTACTGCAAGTTTAACGCCATTTACTTCTGTGTGCGTTACTGCCAGTTTAACGCCATATAGTTTTGTGTGCGTTACTGCCAGTTTAACGCCATATAGTTCTGTGTGCGTTACTGCCACTTTAACGCCATATAGTTCTGTGTGCATTACTGCCAGTTTAACACCATATAGTTTTGTGTGCATTACTGCCAGTTTAATGCCATATAGTTCTGTGTGCGTTACTGCAAGTTTAACGCCATTTACTTCTGTGTGCGTTACTGCAAGTTTAATGCCATTTACTTCTGTGTGCGTTACTGCAAGTTTAATGCCATACAGTTCTATGCGTCACTGTGCGTTTGGCGCATTATATTGCAGTATATTATAGTGTATCCGTGGAGTGTCTGTGTAGTGTGAGTACTCAAGTTAAAGTGCACCAAACACCACTTTACATTGATTAAAGTGCATCTACGTACATATTTCCAATTCTTCTTTACACTTGCTTATAAGCACTGCCACCTCCCTTCCAATAATGTCATGGAGAGGCAGATCTTCCCTTGGCACTGAAAGGGGGCCTGCAACAAATGTGTCCACAGGCAAAGGTGGATGTGGTAGTCAGTCCTCAGGCAGGGCACAGAGGAGGTGGTGGACTGGCTTACTAAACCTTCCTCATCCTCCTCACCCTCTGTCATGCAAGCAGAGACAAGTGTGCAGTCCCCTGCAGTTACCAGAGTGGATAAACCTGCCTCCTTGTCCACATCTATTCCTGCCATAGCCCCAACATTAGCCATGGAGGAGTCAGCTGAGTTATTTGACCACAGAGTTAGCCACTTGCTCCTTGATGATGCCCAGCCATTACTGGATTCAGATGTTGGTTCTGAGGTTATGAATGAGAGGAACATGAGCCTAGAGAGAGGGGAGAACACTGGTAGACAAATTGGCATTCATGTTCCCCCAGCCGCAGCGTATTGCCAAGTTGTCTCCAGGGGTAATGATGATGATGGAGGAGATGGAGATGATGATGATGAGGTCACTGATGTGACTTGGGTGCCAGATGGAGCAGAGGAGGAAACTGAGGGTGAGGGGTCACAACCCCAAGGAGGCAGACATCAAGAAAGAGTAGAGAGCAGCCACCCTATTTCATCACATTCTGCAACTGTTATCTCCCAGCCCACTCCCCAAAGCCTTGGGCCTTTTTCAGCACATCTTCAGCAGATCGCACTATTGCTATCTGCAAACTGTGTCTCAGGCACATCAAATGTGGTAAAAACACCAGACATTTGGGTACCGCATGCTTAACAAGGCATTTAACCTCCAACCACTCAGCCTATTGGCAAGAGCACCTAAAAGCCAAACAAAAGGGGCATAAATCTGTCCCTCCTCCTCCTCCTTACCCACTTCAATCTGCCCCTGCTATACCGAATCATTCTCAGCAGCCTCCAATGACAGGGATGATGATATAGCACAGGGTGTCCCAGGTCCTAGCAGCACATCTGCCAGCAGCACACCACCAGCTGTAGACTGTAGCCAGCAAATTTCTCTGCCCCATCTGCTGCAGCGGAAAAAAAAATACAGTCCGTGCCACCCACATGCTCGGCATCTAAATGCAAGCTTGTCAAAGCTGTTGGCTCTCCAACTTCTGCCTTTCAGTCTGGTTGATTCTGCCCCCTTCTGTGAATTCGCACTATGTGCTGTACTACAATGGCACGTTCCCAGTCGCTACTACTTTTCACATAAGGCTGTTCCATCTCTCTACCATCTCGTGGAAGGGAATGTTCTGGCATTGTTAAGCAAGGCAGTCAGCTGTAAAATCCACTTTACTACTGACACATGGTCCAGCAAGCATGGCAGGAAAGATATATTTTGTTCACAGTACACTGGGTAATTCTGCTTGCAACTCAAAAGGATGCAGGACAGGGCTCGGTGCTGCAGCTTGTTGTGCCCCCACGTCCCCATACAGCTGGTGGTGATGATGCCAGACCTGTGAGCTCTACCCCCTCCTCCTCTTTGGCCACCTCCATGCCCTCCTCTGGAGAACTGTCCTATGAACATCAGGTACCCCCTAAGCGTTCAAAGGGCTATTCCCAGAGTCAAACTAAAAGGTGCCATGCAGTGCTTCAGCTGGTGTGTTTAGGGGACAGTAACCCAGTGGAGCAGAGATTCTTGCAGCTCTGCAGGGACAGGCCCAGAGGTGGTTCACATCACGCCAGCTGGAGCCAGAAATGATGGGGCACTATTCCTCCTGCTGACACAGTCTATGGGGCACTATTCCTCCTATTGATACCAGCCATAGGGCACTATTCCTCCCATTGATACCAACCGTGGGGCACTATTGCTCCCATTGATACCAACCAGGGGGCACCTCCTGCTAAAACCAAAAAATGGAGCACTAATCCTCCTGTTAAAACCAATGATGGGGCATTGTTTAATTTCACCAATGCTGGGACATTTTCTATTCACTCTGACCACAGTCTAGCAATCCTAATGCTTGAAGGATAGTAAACTGGCCCTTAGTTATAAAAATTTTTGGGACCCCTGATCTAGGCAATTTACATCTAGTAGAGTAAAATTCCTGGCTTGGGAGTATGTTTACTTGCGAATGCACATACAATGTATTTCCCAAACCGAAAGTTTTTGCATTCAGGAAATACATTGTATACGCAGGAGCAGGTTAAATTTCATGCACAGAAGCATCAGCGTTTCCACAGCTACAGCTACGTTAGCTATTCATTTGTATGGGAGGCTGTATGCATCAACTGAGGTTCTCCAGGTACAGAAAGCACCTTAAATCAGGCATATAAAATGTCTGCAAATGTTCATGTGCGTGAGGTCCTAAATTTACAGTTTGACACTAAAAAAGTACCTTTTATTGCACTCAGCCTCCTCTGAATCCCCACTTTTGTTTTTTTTTGTTGCTGTGGCCTGACTTCCTATTAGAGGCAGAGGTGGCTTTAGGCTTTGTGAGGCCTTAGGCAAAATTTAGACACAAGGCCCACTCACGCCCATAATGGATAAAAAAAATTCAAGCAAGTAAAACTGGCTGCAGAAAGATGCATGGATCTAGCACACAGGCGATCAGCAGCACTTCCAGGGCACCCTCCTCCCCCATCAGACATATGCAGCCAATACAACATCTGGGACCCAGCAAGGTGACAACCCCTCTAGGATTTTCCCCTGTTCCTTGGGAGAGTGGGAAGGGGGTGTCACAGAATCATTCCACATCCACAGAGGAAGGAGAGTGGGTGGATCCCAGCACAGAGAGAGGGAGGGAGGGAGAGGGTGAGGGAGAGAGGGGAAGGCAGAAAGAGAGAGAGGTGAGAGAGAGAGAGATGGTGAGAGAGAGGGGGGGTGAGAGAGAGATCCCTAGCCCTGTCCCTGTCTGCAGCCCCTCCTGTGCCCTATGTCCCAGTCTGCAGTGCCTGTCTGTGGGAAGTTGTGTGTGATGCTTGGTACGGTACCTTCCATGCCAGCAGGATGTTCATGAAGGCCAGCAGCAGGCAGGGTCCATTCTTATTCTGGGTGGGGGCAGGATCTGTTTGCTGTGAGATGGAGTGATCTCTGGTCGCCTGTACCTTCCACCTGTCCTCGTTTTCCGGCCCCAGTCAGCCTGTCCTCCAGTCCTGGGAAGTCTTTAGAGCTCTTCTCCCTCCAGGACTATTGATCCTTGCCAGCCTCGATGCTCACCTTGCCCGCCAGGCCAGGACTGGGACAAAAAATATGATAGCCCATGATAGCAGTCCCTTCCCCACTCTCCAGCCTGAGAGACCCCCTGCAGCAGCCAGAGGGAAAGGAGGGAGAACCTAGTAGAGCTGCTGGGGGGTGAGGGGGCCAGAAAAGAGAACAGAGGTGGTGGAGAGCACGGGAGTGAGGCTTAGAGCAGCAGGGGGGGGCGAGAGTGTGGGGGGCAAGAGCACTGGGGGAGTGGAGAGCACTGGGGGAGCTGGAGAGCACAAGAGGGGCGCACTGGTGGGAGCGGAGAGTCTGGCGGGGGCAGAGAGCATGGGGGCCAGAGAGTACTGGGGTAGCTGGATAGCACAGTGTGGTGGAGAGCATGGGGGGGAGCCAGGGAGCACAGGGGGGGTGGGGGGATTTGGAATAGCACAGGGAGGGTGGGGGGTGGAGAGCACTGGGGGAGCTGGATAGCACAGTGGGGTGGAGAGCATGGGGGGGAGCCAGGGAGAAAAGTGGGGGCCGGAAAGCACAAGGGGGCAGAGAGCACGGGGGGAGCTGAAGAGCACTGTGGGGGCGGGAGAGCACTGTGGGGGGGGGGAGCTGGAGAGCATGGGGTGGAGTAGAAAGCACAGGGAGAGCCAGGGAATATGGGGGGGCGGAACTGGACAGCACAGGGGACAGAGAGCGCTGGGGGGCAGGTAGAACTGGGGGAGGGGCTAGGGAGCACGGGGAGCAGAGAGCTCTGGGGGGTTGGAGAGCACTGTCGGGCAGAGCCAGGGAGCACGGGGGGGTCGGAGAGCACTGGGGGGAGTATGGGGGGAGTCAGGGAGGACCAGAGAGCATTGTTGGGGGAGAGCACTGTGGGGGAGCCAGGGAGCACAGAGCACTGGGGGGGGAGCTGGGGAGCAGTGGGGGGACTGGACAGCACAGTGGGGGGAGTACGTGGACCAGAGAGCACTGGGGGAAGGCAGAAAAAACTGGGAGGAACCAGGGAGCACGGGGCATTAAAAGAATTTGGATAGGAGGAGCGGCGGGGACAGCTGCACATGGAGGAATTGATCTCTCCATATTCTTTCTGCAGCCAATGAATGCCTGCAGAAGAAGCGGGCATTCAGCGGCTGCAGAAGGAATATGGAAAGATCAATTCCTCCATATGCAGCTGTCCCCGTCACTCCTCCTTAGGGTTGCCACCTCATCCCTTTAAACCCGAACACCTTTGAATTACACAGGTTCTGAGGCTAATTAAATGCAGATAAGGCACCAAGTGAGTTTAATTACCACTTTAATCAGACACAGAACCTGTGTAATTATAATGTGTCCGGGTTTAAAGGGATGAGGTGGCAACCATACCTCCTATCCAGGCACACAGGAGGGCTGCACGGCTGGGCACTCTCTCTCTCGGCTCTCTCATTGGCCAGGCTGTAGCAGGGGCTGGGATCCATCCACCGGAGCTCCTCCTTCCCCTTCACAAACAGTCATAGGGCAGCTGGATAGTTTTCATCACTTGGCCCGACTCCTGACCCGAATAGACAGAGGCCAGGTGAGCGGCGCGGGCTAAAGGAGCAGCTTAGCTGCTTTAGGGCCCCGCATGGACTTGCCCGCCCAGTGTGCCCTATGGCTGCCTGCACGCCTTTTACAGATGGAACCTGGAGCCAGTTGGTGAGTCCGCATTAGTGATCGAGCACAGGAAATTAGACGGCCGCGAGGCCCCTGTGAGTGCGAGGCCTTAGTCGGCCGCCTAATTTGCCTAATTCTTCATGGCCCCACTAAATGTAGGAACATAGCCACCCTCTCTTGCTCACTCCTGAGATGGACTATGGATTTTAAACTATGGACTGTGAGATTTGTAGTGTGCACAGAGCAGTACACATGACCTCAACTAACGTGCACTGCTCATTCCAAAAGAACAAAAGGGGGGAAAGGAGAGATTCAGGGGCTCACAGAGAACATTACAAGGAGGCAGAAAAACACAGTAAGAAATAATTTAATAAACAATAGATTAATGGGCCATTAAATAGTAGATGTGTATGGATTATTTTGGGGGGGAAAAGGATATTGTTTAGTATCACTTTAAGTAGAAGCAGTTCATTCCTCTAACAAGAGCATTATTATTGGCTGGAACAACCCACCAACATGTAGAAACTTACAACATAAGATGATACATCTCTGAGTACTGCCAAGTAGTGATAATATTTACATATTATATTTGTAAATGTTACAAAATGTTCTTTTATGTGATCAACTTGTCATTTAGTCATTATTGCTCAGTAGCATTATAAACAGTGCAACAGCGCCATCTAGTGACAAAGCATTTTGCAGCAGCTAAACATCATCCCATAGATTTGTTATTGCATATCATGTATAAGGAAATTGTATCTCCCCCTTTCACTGATGGAGGATTCTGCCACCAGCATTGAATGTACAGTAGTAGGAAATAATTCTTCAGGCTCATTAACCAGTCTAGGGGTTTGCTTTTTCTTATGCTTTATTGTAGAACTTGAGTTGGTAGTGGGTAATGGTAGAATACATCAGTGGCCCTTAGCAAAGATTTGAGGACACTGAACTTTCTCTTGCAAAACTATGGGCCAAGCCCTTGTAGAAGTAAATATTGGACTGAAGTAGCAACTTGAGGAGTTTTACCCCCCGGCTGTGATCTCCTTCTCAGGAAACTGAACCGGCTGCTTTCTGCCCCAGTGTATTTATAAAAATTCCCAGTTATCATCTGGGCACCCCTTCCCCAGGGATTGTCCAGGGCCGTATGAATATTCAGCTGCTGATTAGACTCTTCCTGCCCACTAACTTCCAGAACATTTCTGGACTAGTCAGGGGGAAGCAATCAAACCTGCAGTCACTGAAACATAAAACAGGCCAGAACAATCAACATAGCCACATTGATTACAGTAGGCCAAAAATGAAATTTGCCTAACAATGAACTGCAGCTCCACTGAATACAGTGAGCCAGAACTAAATTGACCTAATCCTAGCACCTATTTACCTAATCCTAGCACCCATCTAAGAGGGTGCAACATTAAAGCGGAGTTCCACCCAAAAATTGAACTTTCGCTTTAAGGGAAGGTGACCGCCTGATATGCCACATTCGGCATGTCATTATTTTTTGGGGGGGGAGCGGATACCCTCTTTTTAGAGGGTTCCAGTTCCCATTTCCTCCTGAGGCGCCGGAAGGAAGGTCACCTCTCCCTCCCTCCCTACCTGCAATCTTCTGGGACACGTCACAGATTGCCCGGCCAGTCACAGCGCGCAGTGCGCCTCGCGCAGTGCGTGCCAGGAGCCACAGCCAGGCGCACACAGTGACAATGCCGGCGCCGCAGAGAGGAGGGGGAGATGAGCGGAGCATCGCTGGACCCTGGGACAGGTGAGTATGCGATTATTAAAAGTCAGCAGCTGCAGTATTTGTAGCTGCTGACTTTTAATGTTCTTTTTTTTTTTTATTGGAACTCCGCTTTAACATTTTAAAGAAACCCCAAAATGCATCTAAACCCAAAAACAAAAATGTAATATATTGCAGCTAAACATCCATTGTGCATAAGGCCTAACAGACCAAGCTGTCCTGCAAAAATGTCAGTTAAGGGATAAGTTAATTTTTTAAAATAAATACAAATCTTTTGCAGGTTAAAAAATGTGCATTTACTGTATGAAGTTAATATTATTATTTTTGGAGCTTGTACAGCAGGGGTCTCAAAGTACCAGCCCGCGGGCCATTTGCGGCCCACAGACCGGTTACAAATGGCCCGCAGGCAGGGCCGATCCTGGGCGGGTGGCAGCGGCTGGGAGTATTCTCTCTCTGATTCTCCCTCCACTGCTGCAGACCAGCGCGCACAACACAGTAGAGCAGAGCGGAGGGAGGATCCGCCCATCGCCCCGCCCCGCCCACCTGTTCTGTTGAGACATGCTCCGTACGTAACATCACAACAGCTGATATTACCATCATGGCGTGGCGGTGAGATGGCGCAGGCGCACAATAGCTGATAGAATTTTTTTTTTCTGTCAGATTGTGCTCCGCGTTGTGGACGGATTTATGGGCACTTGAGGGTGGAATTTCATGGCCAGTGCTGCAAAACTATGTGATGGGTGGATTTCTTGTGGGTGGATTTATGGGCACTTTGGGGTGGAGCTAGATGGCCAGTGCTGCAAAAAAATAAAACTTTGTGATATTCCGCCCCAAAGTACCCATAAATCCGCCCACAAAAAATTTAAAAATCCGCCCATCAGAAAGTTTTGTTTTGTAGCACTGGACATGTAATGCCGCCTCTAAGTGCCCATAAATCCGCCCACAACGTTTAGAAATCCGCCCATCATGGACATGAACGCGGGCCACAATCTGACAAAAAAATTTAAATTCTGTTGGCTATTGTCGGCTCGCCGTCACAACAGCTGATGGTAAAATCAGCTGTTGTGATGTTACGTACGGCACATGCATTGCGCATGCGCCCTTCAGTCCGGGCACTATTTGATGGGGGGCATTTCTCGACAGAACACCTGGACAAACTGCACATGCGCCATATGTAATAGCACAACAGCTGATTTTACGATCAGCTGTTGTGTCGGCGAGACGGCACCTGCGCACAATAGCATGAAGACATTTTTCAGTCAGATTGTGCCGAGACATAAAGGTTAGGGGCGGAATTTAACATGAAGGGGGCGGATGTTTTCAATGAAGGCCAGTGCTGATCTAACATGAAGGGGACGGATGTTTTCAAGGATGGCCACTGCTGCAAAGATGGGGGCAGAATTTTAAACGTTTAGCTAGCTAAATAGGCCCTCCAGGAAGAATAGCAGATAAAGATTTGTTTAGCAGATTTGTTTGGGCATCGTTAAAAATTCTGCCCCCATCTTTGCAGCACTGGCCATCGTTGAAAACATCCGCGCCCTTCATGTTAAATTCCGCCTCTCACCTACATGAACACTCCTTGGCAGCGCGAGGCACAATCTGACTGAAAAATGATTCCAGTCAGCTATTGTGCACAGGTGTCGTCTCGAGGACACAACAGCTGATCGTAAAATCAGCTGTTGTGCTATTACGTACGACGCATGCGCAATTCGTCCCGGGCACTATTCGATAGCGAGCATTTCGACAGAACACTGGACCCGGATCCAGGGTCCTGCTGCCACCTCAGGGCGGAAGATTGTGGCGTTCTCAGGGTGCCCTGCCACTAGGCCTGTGATGAAGCCAGGACCTGACAGGAGGAGAGGACTCTGGAGGCAGAAGATCAGACCACCAGCTGACTGCCAGGAGGAGAGGTAAGTGAGCCATCACACAGAGGCAGAGCAAATTCCTTAGTTGCGTGACTGGGGTTGAAATTTGTGAAGAGGGGGTATTTGTTAAGTGTGTGTGTGTGGGGGGGGGGGGGGGGGGGGGTGGTATTTGTGGAGTGTAAGGGGGGATATTTGTGAAGTGGAGTGGGGGGGTATTTGTGGAGTGTAAGGGGGGATATTTGTGAAGTGGAGTGGGGGGGGGGGTATTTGTGGAGTGTAGGGGGTAATGCTGGGGTTTAATATTGTGTCAACTGACACCAGTGCTGGGAGTTAATATTGCGTTCGTTGACACAAGTGCTGGGGGTTAATATTGCGTCTGCTGACACCAGTGCTGGGGGTTAATAGTGCGTCCACTGACACCAATGCTGGGGGTTAATATTGCGTCCCCTGACACCAATGCTGGGGGTTAATACTGCGTCCACTGACACCAATGCTGGGGGTTAATATTGCGTCCGCTGACACCAATGTTGGGGGTTAATATTGCGTCAGCTGACACCAATGTTGGGGGTTAATATTGCGTCCATTGACACCAATGCTGGGGGTTAATATTGCGTCTGCTGACACCAATGTTGGGGGTTAATATTGCGTCCGCTGACACCAATGTTGGGGGTTAATATTGCGTCCATTGACACCAATGCTGGGGGTTAATATTGCGTCCGCTGACACAAATGTTGGGGGTTAATATTGCGTCCACTGACAAAAGTGCTGGGGGTTAATATGGCTTCTGCTGACACCAGTGCTGGGGGTTAATAGTGCGTCCACTGACACCAATGCTGGGGGTTAATATTGCGTCCGCTGACACCAATGTTGGGGGTTAATATTGCGTCCGCTGACACCAATGTTGGGGGTTAATATTGCGTCCATTGACACCAATGCTGGGGGTTAATATTGCGTCCGCTGACACCAATGTTGGGGGTTAATATTGCGTCCGCTGACACCAGTGCTGGGGGTTAATATGGCTTCTGCTGACACCAGTGCTGGGGGTTAATATGGCTTCTGCTGACACCAGTGCTGGGGGTTAATAGTGCATCCAGTGACACCAATGTTGGGGGTTAATATTGTGTTCGCTGACACCAGTGCTGGGGGTTAATATTGCGTCTGCTGACACCAGTGCTGGGGGTTAATAGTGCATCCAGTGACACCAATGTTGGGGGTTAATATTGTGTTCGCTGACACCAGTGCTGGGAGTTAATATTGCGTCTGCTGACACCAGTGCTGGGGGTTAATATTGCGTCCGCTGACACCAATGCTGGGGGAAAGGACAGTTTGCATGCAGCCCCCATTGGATGTGAAAATTTGTCCTGTGGCCCTCAGGTAATTTGAGTTTGAGACCTTTGCTTTAGAGGAAAGATCTGCAGATCACTGGTGCCATGCAGGTCTCTTGCAGATCTGTCAGTGTATCTGTGTGTCCGTACATCCCGTACAGGCAAGCAGATACACTGAGAGGGATAATCAATGAACTACCACGGCACTTCACAGTTCATTGAGAACTACAAGCCGACAGCTGCAAAGGATGTCAGGGTTTGTAGTTCATTCACACACAAAGCTGTATAAATGAATGACGCGGACATATGAGTGGAGCGCCACATGGTCGCACTGATTTCAAAAAGTGACAGCTAGTACGGGGAACTTCTCTCTGTACTGCTGTTCCGAGGGGGTGGATCAGGCAACGGCCCACTTCTTTTTCTATCAGCATGAGTCACTTCTGACATGTTTTCCTGACACCAACAGAAAAAAGGTGACAGGGGAGGGAGCTACAGCTCTGTTCCTGTGTGCTGTGTGAAAGGGGGGGGGGTCCCTTTCCTCCAATCAGCTCTCAGGCCTCTCCTCACTGATGTAACTTCAGCTCCCCGCCCCCTGCTTTTCAGAGCTAAGAGGTCCTGTGTAAATTCTGCACTTTGAATGGCTCTAGATCAGTTTTTCTCAACCTTTTCAAAACAGAGGAACCCTTGAAATAACTTTCTGCTCTCAGGGAACCCCTGCTAAATATTACTATATCCACAACTTATGGTACATTAGTGCGATGGTCAGTGGGAAGAATGCTTCTTACTCTTGTGGTGTTTTGGAAGAATTACCCCCTTAACCCTTTCATGACTAAGCCTATTTTTGAAATTTGGTGTTTACAAGTTAAAATCCATATTTTTTGCTAGAAAATTACTTAGAACCCCCAAACATTATATATATATATATATATATATATATATATATATGTTTTTTTAGCAGAGAATCTAGAGAATAAAAAGGAGATTGTTGCAATATTTTATATCACACGGTATTTGTGCAGTGGTGTTTTAAACGCAAATTTTTGGAAAAGGGACACTTCCATGAATTTAAAAAAATCCAAACAGTAAAGTTACCCCAATTTTTTTGTATAATGTGAAAGATGATGTTACGCCGAGTAAATAGATACCAAACATGTCACGCTTTATAATTGCACGCACTCGTGGAATGGCGACAAACTATGGTAGCTATGAATTTCCATAGGCGACGCTTTAAATTTTTTTTACGGTTACCAGGTTAGAGTTACAGAGGAGGTCTAGGGCTAGAATTATTGCTCTCGCTCTGACGATTGTGGCGATACCTCACATGTGTGATTTGAACACCGTTTACATATGCGGGCGTGACTTCCGTATGCGTTTTCTTCGCTGCACGAGCTTGCGGGGACGGGGGCGCTTTAAAATTTTTTTTTTTTACATTTATTTTTAGACTTATAAATTGTGTTTTTAAAAAAAATGTTGTTTTTTTTTACTTTTATTGCTGTCACAAGGAATGTAAACATCCCTTGTGACAGTAATAGGTGGTGACAGGTACTCTTTATGAAGGGATCGCCGGTCTAAAAGACCTCCCATCCCTCCTCTGCACTTCAAAGTATTCAGATCGCCGAAAACGGCGATTCTGAACATTGTATATTTTTTAAGATTCTGCGCCACTGGCAGCTGAGTAAACGGGAAGTGACGTCATGACGTCGCTTCCGCGTTTACATTGAGAAGGCTGGAACGAAGCCGCCCACGGCTTCGTTCCAGCCTGCCCACAGCCGCCGGAGACAGCCGATTGGACACCGGGCTTCCCGATCGCACGGGAGGCCCGGTAAGAGCGGCGGGAGGCGGCGGGAGGGGGGATGTCGCCACTGGCAGCCGAGTAAACGGGAAGTGACGTCATGAGGTCGCTTACGCGTTTACATTGAGAAGGCTGGAACGAAGCCGCCCACGGCTTCGTTCCAGCCTGCCCACAGCCGCCGGAGACAGCCGATTGGACACCGGGCTTCCCGATCGCACGGGAGGCCCGGTAAGAGCGGCGGGAGGCGGCGGGAGGGGGGGATGTCCCCTCCCGCTCCCCCGGGTTTAACAGCCGAGCGGCTTTTAGCCGCATCGGTTGTTATATACGGGTAGCCGATCGCCTGCTCTAAACAACGGTACCGGGATGGTGCCTGCAGCTGCGGGCATCATCCCGGTATAACCCCGGAAACCCGAGTACGCATATCTGTGTACGGTCGGCGGGAAGGGGTTAAAGATACTGAAAAAGATCAATGGTGTCAGTGGGAACTTATTTGAGAGGCAGAAATTGGTCATTGCTTGAGGAACCCCTAGCAACCACTGGAGGAACCCTGGTTGAGAAACCCTGCTGTAGATGAAAGATGTCTGTAAATAAACAGGTGCAACTTATGTAGGGAGATGTGTTTCATATCTGTGTATCACCTGAGGCTGTTCATTTCACTGGGTATGTGTGAGTGTTTACAACCACTTTAAAGAGTAGTTCCGCCCCCCACCAAAAAATTTACAGTCAGCATCTACAAATACTGTAGCTGCTGACTTTTAATATTAGGACACTTACCTGTCCATCAATCCCGCGACGTCGGCACCCCAGACGATTTTCCGATCGGCTCTCGGGTGCTACTGCCGCCATTCGTGGTAAGGGAAACTGGCAATGAAGCCTTACAGCTTCAAAGCCGGTTCCCTAATGCACTTTCTAACTGGCCCAGCACCGGGGGAAGGAGGAGGGAGGCTGAGGTCCCCACGGCGCAGTCTCCCCGAAGTGGGTGACGGGTACCTGTCAAAAACAGGTACATGCTCCCCCTTCCCCCCGAAAGGTGCTAAATGAGGCACCAAAAAAAAAAAAAAAAAAATCAAAAGTCAGCATCTACAAATACTGTAGCTTCTGACTTTTAATAATCGGACACTTGCCTGTCCCAGGGTCCAGCGATGCGGGGGAACGAAGCCCCGCCCGTCTCCTCCTCCTCTCTGTGGTGCCGGCATAGTCACTGTGGGTGCTTGGCTGTGGCTTCACAGCTGGGCACGCACTGCACATGCGTGAGCCGCGTGGCGCACCGTGACTGGCCGGGCAATTATCTGGGACCTGTGACGTGTCCCAGATGATTGCCGAGAGGGAGGGGGGAGAGGTGATCTCCCTTCCAGTGCCGCGGGGCTCCGCAGGGCCCCGGGAGGAAGTGGGAGCTGGAACCCTCTAAAAAGAGGTTCCCCCCCTCAAAAAAAATGACATGCCAAATGTGGCATGTCAGGTGGTCACCTTCCCTTAAAGCGGAAGTTCCATTTTTGGGTGGAACTCCGCTTTAAGCATTTAAAACCTTTATCCTAAAAGGAGAAAGACTGGTACTGCAACTGCTTATAAAGTGTTAGCTGGAGTTTAACTTTAATTTGTTAGTCAAGTCCATGTAAACCTGCCAGTCTAAAGCCCCGTACACACGATCAGAAAATTGGAAGTAAAATTTTGTCAGACGAACAATCTGCCGATTTTCTAAACGTTAGTACGGTGTTTCGACAGCCCATTCCAAAATTTTCTAATGACAAAAGCTGGATGTGCAGACTATAAAATTTTTGTTGTATGTGAACACAACGTCTGATTTTCGTTTAATCAGTACAGTTTTCAACTGAAAAAAATTGTAAGAGCAAGACTGCGCGTGCTCAGAAACCAAAGAACACATACAAAACAATTTAACACATTACATCACTTCTGAAGTTGAATTTTGTCATACGAGAATTTTCGTATGATGAGTAACCTCTTCACTTTCGATATGAAACTAGCATGCCACAAAAAAACAATGAAAATTCATCCGATAATCTGATCGTGTGTATGAGGCTTAACTCTTCCAAGAACGACAGTGCTGCTGTCCAAAGGTGTCTGCTTTACTACTTTATCCAGAATGCAGACACCCTAAAACAAGGGGTGTGTTACTGGCCAGATAACGAGGTGAAAGGGGATAAACTAAAAAAAGAAAACTAAAGCAACCACCACATCTAAAGTGGTTCTAAATTTAAAGTATTGTTTTACCTTTATGCATTCTCTGCATCGAGGAAAAAACTTTTGCCACTTACTGTGCCCTTTCCCCCCCAAATACTTACCTGAGTCCAGTATTATCTATCCAGTGCTGTGCCTGTCTTCACAGTGGCTCGTATTCAGTGCCGGGACAAGGTCAGCTAGAGCCCAGGGTGAACATGACAAACTGCGCCCTCCCAGGATGTATGAACATTATGTGCCAGCAAACCCCCCCAAAAAAAGGAACACGAATCTGCATGCTTACCCCTAAGCAAAAATTCCTATCCTCCCAGGACAAATCCACCCCCAGGCTGAAATCTGTCCATGCATGCGCAGCTCAGCACTCTTGTGTGCTGTGATGATGTGACTCATGTGCATACGTGGGAGTGATATCATCAGGGCCCATCCAATGGCCATACCTCCCAACATTCTGAGATGGGAATGAGGGACACCTATCAGCAAAAGTATGCAGACATAGGACACACCCCTGGCCACGCCCCATTAAAGGAGAATTGTACAAAAAAAAAAACAGGATTGGTCAAACCCACAAGTGTTTTTTTTTTACCAATATCGTTCCTTTATATTGGCTTTTGGAATTTACAAATGGAGCAATTTAGAAATCAGATGAAAGGTTTAGCACTAAGAAACACTTTTTGATAGATAAAAAGTGCATTTTATATACATGTATATAGATCAGACCAAAATAAGGGACAAATGAGGAGGAATGATGGACATTGCTCCAAATCAGGGACAGTCCCTCGAAATCAGGGATAGTTGGGAGGTATGAATGACGCAGCCAAAGATGGAGGAAAGATCAGTTGACATCAAGATGGAAGCACCTGTGACAGCCAAGAGCACTAACACAACAGTGTATATTAGCACATTATGGCCTAAAGCTCCCTGAACATGCCATTCTTTATTTTATTCTTTACATACAAACAGTAATGAATCGCAACAATGAGAGCACCAATATGGCTGCCAAGAGCCATCACTGAGTAGTAATATGGCGCTCCAGGAAAAGTGGCTTCTCATAGTCACATGGCCCGGAAGTAGCCTAGGACAATGCTCTCTGCTGCGTACACAGGGCTTGTACGTGTACGTATTACGTATTGCAGCGTGCTCCCGGCGCCTGCGCGGATTGGCTGGCCTGCATTCGCCTTTACCGGGACTCATTGGCAAACATGGAAGAAAAGAGCCGGAGTCAGCAGACACCCGCGGCTGGTAAAGGCAAGGAGGCCGGAGGAGAGGCACGCGATACGGTGAAGGATAAGAAGGAGGAGCAGGAATTGGTGAGATTTGTCGAGGAGTGAGGCCGGCCGTGCTGTGTAGAGAGAGAGAGAGGAGCTGTGCGGGGGATAGAGCTGAGTCACTGGGGCCCATACACAACACAGGCGGGGGCACGGTCCTCGGGGCCTGGTACTAACAGTGACATGGCACAGGACTGATTGAATGCACCTAGAAGAGGAGATCACCTAGGATGGATAATGATAGATCGCCCGGCACAAAGCATAGTGTTACTGGGATGGGAGCTGCAGCCTAATGGTGACCTTACAATCTGATTTGTAAAGTGACTTATACACTATACAATCTGATTTCTAAGGCGACCATACACTCAAATTGTACAGCATTGTATATAGCTACCATCAACTGTGTTTGTGCAAGGGTTGACCTGATTGAAATACAGATTGAATGATCTGTTTAGGTGTGTCCTCGTATTCCATTATTTTGGTAAACCTAAAGGAGATAGTAGTATTATTATTATTCACGATTTATATAGCGCCAACAGTTTACGCATCGCTTTACAATGTATAGGGGGGGGCAACACAATTACAGTACAGTTCAATACAAAAGATACAGGAGTGCCCTGCTCGTAGAGCTTACATTCTAAAGGGAGGGGGTGGTGGTACAAAAGGTAATAGCTGCAGAGAATGATTTGATGGGGGTGGCTCAGGAACAGTTGTTAGGTGGGTGTGGGATAGGCTTCCCTGAATAAATGAGATTGTACAATTAGAATGTATAGTGTATGGTCCCCTTGAAGAAAATTATCCACTTAACGCCAAATCATGTACCTGTTACCTTATTTAGCTTTAAGTGGTTTTACTGGGATGATACCTGCAGCTACAGGCATCATCTCAGTATTGTTTTTTTAAAGCTAGTGGCCAGCTTTTTATTGTTAAAGCAATCCAAATGGCTAATTAGCTGCTGGATTGCTTTTATAGGCAGCTGATGCCTCTCTAGGAGATCCCGGAAGACCCAGGGGAAAAAAAAAAAGCTGGTGAATGTGCCAGCTTACCATCAGTGTGAATTTGATTTAAATCACTAGTAAAAAGGCTTGATATAAATCAACTTGATTTAAATCAGAATTTTTAAAGAGCAACTGTCATCTCTGTCCCGCACCGGCTCCCTCTCTGACCCGCTGTTGACTCACCGACAGTCCCATTCACTTTAATGGGATGGCTGGTGATGCGGCAGTGACACAACAAGGGGAGGGATGTGGCGGCAGCAGGTGAGTGGAGGCCCGTTAACAGGTGCTGCCATGATGGGTCTGAAATGACAGGTGCTCTGTAAATATAAGGACTTATTCTTGCTGGTAGTTAGAATCTTTAATATTTACAAACAAAATGAAGGTTTCCTATTTAGAATAAACTGTCAGGTTAGTAAAACAGGGATATCAGAACCGATTCAATCATACAGTTGGCAGTGTACATAGATTTGCAAAACGGGATAAAGGAATATTCCTGAACTTTGTTTTATCTCATTGTTACTATGAAATTTGCAGAGCTTGGAGTCATTGAATGAGTTTACCAAAAATGTAAATACTGCCGAATATACAGTCTCGTACTTTATAACTAAACTCCATTTCATGCAGAATAAACTCAGTTATTAATGTATCTTAACCACTTGCTGACCAGCCTCCGCAGTTTTACTGCGGCAGAATGGCACGGCTGGGCGAAACGACGTTATGTAATGTCGCTTCGGCCGGTGGCCACTAGGGGCGCGCACGCGCTGCTCGCCCCCAGAGCCAATGCGAGTGCCCGGTGGTCGCGATCACTGCCGGAATCCCACGATCGCTGCTGACACACTGAGAACTGTGATCTGTGTGTGTAAACACAGTTTCCGGTTCTCTGAGGGGAGAGGAGACAGATTGTCTGTTCATACAGAGTATGAACAGCGATCGTTCATCTCCCCTAGACAGTCGTTCCCCCCCCCCCCCCCCTTTCAGTTAGAACGGACACTAGGGAACACAACCCCCTGATCGCCCCCTAGTGATTAACACCTTCCCTGCCAGTCACATTTTTACAGTAATCAGTGCATTTTTATAGCACTGATCGCTGTATAAATGACAATGGTCCCAAAAATGTGTCCGATGTGTCCGTCATAATGTCCATAAAAATCACAGATCGACGCAATTACTAGTAAAAAAAATAAAAATGCCATAACACTATCCCCTATTTTGTAGACGCCTATTATGATATTGTGATTTTTTTTTTTTTTTTTTTAAATATGTAGAATAGGCCTAAACTGAGGAAAAAGTTTTATACATTTTTAGGAGGTATTTATTATAGCAAAAAGTAAAAAAAGATTGCGGTTTTTTTTTCAAAATTGTTGCTCTTTTTTTGTTTATAGCGCAAAAAATAAAAACCGCAGAGGTGATCAAAGAGAGAGCTCTATTTGTGGGAAAAAAGGACGTCCATTTTGTTTGGGTGCAACGTTGCACGTCCACGCAATTGTCAGTTAAAGCGACGCAGTGCCGAATCGCAAAAAGTGCTCTGGTCAGGAAGGGGGTAAAATCTTCCGGGGTTGAAGCGGTTAAATAGAAAACTATCTGTAGATAGACTTTTACTCCAAAAGCATTTTTTTAAAATAAATTTGATATATATATAAAAAAAAAAATCGATTTAAAGCTAAACAAAATCTGATTATTTTTTTTTTTATCGATTTTTTTATTCAACCTGCTTACCATAGAGATTATAGAGGACCGGAAGCTCCCTGATGTCCTCTGTGGTACAGGAAACAATGTCACTTCCATATTCCCAGGTGTGAACGCCACAATTTTTTTAATGTGCAAAGCATCTGAACACATCGATCTTTGTGTGATCAGATGCTTTTAGGGCAGAGGAGAGGTTTGGGGTCAAAAAGACCCCAGATCTCTCCATAAAGAGTACCTGTCACATGCCTGTTGTTGTTACAAGGGATGTTTAAATTCCTTGTGACCACAATAAAAGTGATCGAAAAAAAATTTAAAGAAACAATGTAAAATAAAAATACCGTATTTATCGACGTATAACACGCACCTTAACTTTAAGAGGGAAGTTTCAGGAAAAAACTTTCCACAGTCCAGCCCCCCTGCACAACACAGCCCCTTTCATTATAACCCCCCCCCCCTCCCTGCACTCCCAGAAGACCCCCAGTCTCCTGGGACAGTACTACTCGCATACTCTAAAGTTGAGAAAACTTCACTGTCTGCCCCTTCTCATACACCGCTCCTCCTGTGTCATTCTCATTGTAAATCAAAGCTTCTAAACACCTCCATTAACGATGGACCCGGTCATGTGACTGCTCTACTCTTTCATTAATGATCACATGACCACTTTCCTCCTCCAATCAAAAGCTACACTCAAGGAGGCGGAGAAGGAGAGTGGCCACAGCGATCGGCATTTAATTGGGGAATTTAGAGGCTTAGATTTACATTGAGAAGGCGGAACGGTATATGACAAAGGGCTGGCAGTAATTTTTTTTTTTTATCTTTAAAGTATACTGGCAGCTCTGTCCCACGACCAGGAGAGTCAGTGGCCTGACACCCTCCCAACTGGTGGCACCCGGGGCGGCCTGCCCGATCCCCGCCCTCTGTTGGTAAAAAAAAAAAAACATATTGGCGTATAACACGCGGGCATGGTTTCCCCTTTATTTTCAGGGTAAAAATGCATGAAGGTAAACACCTTGAGCCTTTAGAACCACTTTAAGGCTTGCCATACAATGTCTATACAATCAACTTTAGCTCTAAAGAAACTATGTTATATAAGGACCTACCTTCTCTTTGCAATCAGGCATATCCTTGGACTACATACTTGGTAGATCTGAAAGAGATTGCACAATCCGATTGTAACGTGAGTAGTGAGCCTTTACCAAAAACTATGGTAGTGCTATGGCCTGCCTAATTGCATACAAATTCAAAGGCTTGTTTAGGTGTGTCCTCATATTACAGTTTTTGGCAACCTAAAAGCGATTGTATAGTGTATAGCAAGCTTTAGATCTACCAACAGCTCTATAATGCAAGGGCCTGCTTGATTCTATACTAATGGAATGAATTGTGTAGGTTTGTCCTCCTATTATATAGTTTTGGTAAAGCTAAAGAAGATTGTACAATTTAGATTGTTTAGTGTATGGCCAGCTTAAGGCAGTCATCCTTGCTAGGGATTCCTTGATCTGTTACTGATTGATCTTTGCAACCTCTTGCCAACTGCGTAACACATAAGTGGTGGCAGGAAAGGTGTGCTTTAACGCTTAGCTGCCAGACCCACACATGTGTCCACGGTGGGGTGAGGTGCTGTTTCATGCATGGAACCTAATTGTGTGACTGCTGTAGAAGCCAATAACAGCGGCTATATGATACAGAGGCTGTAACACCTCTGAGGTATTAAAGCCCAGTTACAGGGCCATTGTGGCAGTAAAGGGTTATTGGTGCTAGAATAGTTTTAGGACCAACTCCACTAAAGGCCAGTTCACACAGTGTGTAGGGGCCGATGTTTTACTGCAGTGTAAAATGCCGGTCACTGCTAGAATATACAGAAAAAAAATGGTTTTCTTTGTGTACTATTCGCTATGAAATGCAGCCCAAAGCTGCGCTAAAATGCCAACATGCTGAATTTTCATTTTTAAAGAATCGCTTGCCGCTGTTTAGCAGTGCCAGCTGTACAGTGGCATGATTGAAGTGTCAATTTTGTACACTGTAAATAAAGTTCAGTGGCAAAAATAAATAAATAAAAGGGGCTGTGTAATCCAATTAATCACACACCACAGCGCCCGTGCAGGTAAGCTGCTGCCGTTTACTCCCTGGCAGTGGTCCATTCAGTGTGATTGGGCCCTTACCAGAGCCAGCTGTAGGATGCCAGTAATCATTATTATTTTTTTTTTTAAAACCTTTATTTAATTTTATATATAAACATACAAAGGTTGAAGTCGACAATTATACATATACATTAACGCACCCCTTCGTACCCTCAATCCTTACCCTCCCTCCTCCCCAAAGCCCCCCCCCCCCCCCCCGCAGACTCTTCTTGGGTACTTCCGGACAGGAACACACGCCTCAAAAACAAAGACTGGCACCAATTTAGCTCAACATCCCTTCGGCATATCTCACAGATTTCTTGAAGGCTACCCAACTTGCCCATCTACCTCCTGCTATCTCTTGCTCCCCATTCGGAGGGTCTACTACTTCACTCTTTATATTATATGTTTCCTGGATCCTTAAGATCCAATCCCGAATCCTAGGACCTTCTACTTTCTGCCATTTTTTAGGGATTACACTTTTTGCTGCATTCAAATACACAGGGATTATGGAAGATTTATACCCTCTATTCCCTCCCTCCGAACTATGGAACAGGCAAACCCATGGATCGTAAGGGATGGTTTTACCCGTAATCTCCTCTATGATCTGGATTACCTCCAACCAGTATTTTTTGACTACTGGGCAACTCCACCAAAGATGGGCCATAGTTCCCTGGACCATACATCCTCTCCAGCAGTTTGGTGATCTATCTGGTTGGAATTTGCTGATTTTCACCAGTGTTACGTACCATCTGGTTAGACACTTATAATTTGTCTCGATCATTTTCATGTCTACCGCCGAACTATGTGTTGCCCTCAACATGTTCCCCACTGAGTTTTCCTTGAGGGTTACCCCCAATTCCCTTTCCCATTTTTTTAATGAATGGCGGCACATCCATCCCTCCTCTGTTTGGCAGAATTTTATATAGCGCGGAAACATGCCTCCTTGGCTTTTCACTACAGAACAACTTCTCTATTGGTCTGAGGTCTTTTTCCTCTCTTATAGGCCCTGGAATACTTCCTACGAAATGCGAGAGCTGGGCGTACCGCCATCCATTTAACTTCATTAAATCTCTATATGCGGTTAAATACTGAAAAGTGCAAATTTTCCCTTTCTTAGTAATATCTTTTAATTGTGCCTCTCCTATTTATGATCCAAAGGGATTGGAAGCATCCGCATCTTATAAAACACCTTTGGGGCAAGCACCATTTTGACTGTGTTAATTCGCCCAATCCATGAGATCGGGCGATGTGCCATTCTTTTTATTTCTAATCTAATTTCGTCTAATAGAGGAATAAAATTTAGCAGATAAATCTTCTTCACTGATCTTGTTAACTTAACCCCCAAATATTGAATGTTTTCCCTCCAGGGGAAATGGAATACCGCTCTGAGTCTAACCACTTCCTGGCTGTCAACATTGATATTTATTGCTTCCGATTTTCCGAGATTGATTTTATAGTTTGAAAGCTCTCCGTACTTCTTCAATATAGACAATAGGTTGGGGATCGAGATCCTAGGTTTCGTAATGTAAAGGACGTCGTCAGCAAAAGATGACAGTTTATGCTCCTCCTTCCCCACTATACAGCCACTAATATCCGGATTTTTTCGGATCGCGGCCAAAAGGGGCTCTTAAGTCAGTATGAATAGGAGGCGGGATAGCGGGCATCCTTGCCTAGTCCCATTCTCCATTGCGAACTGAGCTGATGTTATTGACTTTCACGAATGCTGTGGGCTGGTTGTACAAAACTTTAATCCATTTTAGCATTGCGTCTCCCACACCCATGGCTTCAAGCGTTTTAATCATAAATCCCCAGTCTACTCTGTCAAAGGCCTTCTCGGCATCTATTGACAGAAATAGACCTGGGGATCCACTGCTCCTAATGGTCTCTGAGATGAGCAAGGACCACACCCCATTGTCCCTTCCCTCTCTCCCCGGAAAAAAGCCCACTTGGTCCGGATGGACCAGGTAAGACATCCTTTCCTTAAGCCGTGATGCAAGCACCTTTGCGTATAATTTAATATCTGCGTTTATTAGCGCTATCGGCCTGTAACTAGAACAAAGGGTGCGGTCCTTGCCCTCCTTAAGAATCAAGGTCACCGAAGCCAACAATGCACCCTCACACAGTTCGCCTTGCGTCCCAAGCCCATTCCAGAACCGACAAAGCCTTGGGACCAGAGAGTCTTCAAATCTTTTAAAAAAGCAAGAAGTGAAGCCATCTGGGCCGGGGCTTTTCCCTAAGGGAGATGATTTTAAAGCTAAGCGGATTTCTTCTTCAGTTATGGGACTGTCTAATTCTTTTATATCATTTTCAGTCAATCTGGGAAGCCCCGTCTCCTTCAAAAAATCACCCACCCTTTCCTCTTTTTTTCCCTCCACTGCTTTCACTTGATCTCACAGAATAGAGATGTGAAATACTGTCTGAATTCTTCACCTATCTCTCTCGATGAAAACCTAATTTCCCCTTTTTTATTTTGAATTCTGTCGATGAAATTTACGTCTTTTTTTTTTTTTTTTCCTCAGGATTTTTGCCAAATGTTTGCCCACTTTGTTTCCCCACCTATATTTATCTCTGAGATGTCTGTTCATAATCCTATTCGTCTCATTCTCCATTAGATCTTTTAATTCATCTCTTTTAATTGTCAGTTGCTGCAATAGGGGCCTATCTACTCCTCCTATGGGCTTTATGTGTCTGTTCTAGCTTATATATATCTGTCATAAGTTTCTCTTTCTTTTTGGCTCTTTCTTTTTTCACTCCCGCACCTACAGAAATCAGAACCCCCTTATATATGCCTTGAAGGCTTCCCATAGGACAGCCCCCGAAATCTCTCCAGTGCCATTTATCAGAAAGAACGAATCGATTTCTTGTTGAATTTTTCCGGCAGTCTTAACATCCCTTATTAAATTCTCGTTTAGACGCCACGTGTACGGGGGTTTTAATCTCTATTTTCGTTTCCTCCACTGAATCCAATAGGCTATGATCCACCATCAGATAGTCCAATCTTGAGTAAATCCCGTACATGGGGGGGATCCCTGACCTTAGCATGTTGAACCCTCCATACATCAATCAACTGACAGTCGTCATGTAATTTTTGTCCTAAGCTCATCAAGAGATTTTTTTACTCATCCCCCGTGCACTTAACGAACTATCCAAGGCTTGATCAAGGCAGAAATTGAAGTCTCCCACCAATATCCCCCTCTCTAAATTCCATCAATCTATTTAGAATCTGGGAAAGATATTTGGTCGGGCCTCTATTCGGGCAATAAACATTGGCTAGAGAGAGGATCCTCTCCCCAAGTTTAACCTTTAGAAAAAGAAAGCGACCTTCCGGGTCAGATTTCCTGTCTATTAGAACATAATTTATCCTTTTAGAGAAACCTATTGCCACCCCTTCGCCTGTTTTATGGGGGAGTCGCTGTATATCCAATTTGGGAAATTCCTTGAGTACAGCTTAATACCTGTCTCCCACACCAGGTGGGTTTCCTGCATGAAAACCACATCTGCCCCATACTGCTGCAGCTCTCTAAGTACCTTATGCCTCTTGGTGGGGGAGTTCAACCCTTTAACATTGTATGTCAAGCAGTTAATATCCATTCAACCTGATCCTTAAGGCTCCCTTAATTCCCGGTGTTTGCGCGATACGCTCCTCTTGTAAAGAATCTGCAAGGGCGTAAAAACCTCCCGCCCCCCCTCCCCCTCCCAACCCCTGTCACTACCTGGCCACTAGGTCGCAGTGTCGAGATTGCCACCTTCTTGCCCTGCGCCCCCTCGTGCAATGGAGTGGGGCTCCATTAGGGGGGGAAACAGAGGCCCCCCTAACTCTCTCACTTTCCCCCCAACCCTCGCCCCCCCCAGCCTCTGAACCCCAATTGATTATGCCAATACTCTCAGATCCCTTTTTCCCCCCTCTCCTTCAGTTATAGTAATACCCCCTCAGGGATATTTGGGGCAGGGATACCCAAGTTCCTGTAAGTCTTCTAAATGTTTCATTCTATAATTCCTGCCTGCCTTTCGTCACATTCAAGGACAATGGGAAGCCCCAACTATATTTTTTATTTGCCCCCCCTCAGTGAGTCCAAAAAGGTCTCAATTGGTGTCTCCTAGCCAAAGTCCCAGCAGAGAGATCTGAGAATATTTGAATTTCCTGATTGTTGAATTTCACTGCTTGGGCCCCTCTTAATTTGCTCCAGATCTTTGCCTTATCCTCAAATTGATGGAACTTGACAATGATATCCCTAGGCACATCCTCTCTCACACTTGGGGGTTTTCTTATCCTGTGGACTCGATCTATTTTTAATTCACAATCTGGGTTTCTGCCCAGGAGTGGGTTAAAGACTTCCTTCATCACTATGGTCAGATCTTCTCCTCTCTGCTCTGGTAAGGATCTAATCCTAAGGTTTTGCCGTCTGTTTTGATTTTTTTGTTCTTCCAACTTGTACAGCAACTCCCGTTGATCCAACTGTAAAGTTTTTAATTGCTTCTTTAGAGCAGTAATTTCCTGTACCTGTTGTTCCGACACCTCCTCAACTACTTCTACTCGCTTTAGAAGATGGCCCATGTCTGTCCTTACATTGAGGATCTCTGCTTTAATTGAGTGTTCTAGCTTAATAAACATGTCCTGTATCTCCGTTTTCGTTGGGAGTGCTTCTATAACCGGGTCCGCCTCCATGCTTAAATCTGGTTCCACTTCGGAGGGAATCCCCACACTGGGGGTCCCTCCTTGAGCCCCTTTATTTTTAGTTGATACCTTCTTTTTGTCCTTGATTTCTTGTAGTCTATTATCCATACTTGTGCTTTTTAAGTATTTTTGGATTGAGCTAGAATTTAAGCTGTCTCTGGGCTTATTTGGGTCTGCTGATTTTTGGGAGCGACCTCTCATGTTCCTCTCCTCCCTGCTCTTCGCTAATTCCCTTTCGCACCGACCTTATCACCTCGGCAGGGAGCTGCCCAATCAAGGCCCTTTTCAATTTGGCAGTCTTTAAATGTCTGCACCCAAGTCCAGTTTAACAGCCCCTATGAGAATTGCAAGATTCACTTCACCAAGTACTGTCCTGTTAGAATAACCCAAGATCACATCACTTCTTCCTCATTTCAGGCGGAAGAAATGCTAATAAGACAGGTAGGATCTCCACTCCAGCTGAGCTTCATCGCCCACGCATACCTTTATTGGAGGGGCAGCTGAACTAGCCCCCCTTCTAAATCCTTAGGACCTCTATGCCTTATTTTTCTCCTTTGCAATGTATTTTCACAATCGCAGTATACAGTTCAGATTGATGTGATTGGGCTCAGCATCGCTGATCCTACCTGGATCCTGCAGACTTCGGAGGGGTGACCAGAACTTCCAGTGGGGGCATCTTTCACCCTCACTAAGGCGAACCACAGCCTTGTGTATAGGAATCCCAATACTTCATGCTCCTCACAGGTCTGCAGGGGCTCCGTCTTTTGTTAGGTGCTGTGCAAGCACGATCTTCGGGTTCTTGCGTTGTCCGGCTGAAGGGCTGTATGGGAAGGGATGGAGCGAAGCCAGGGAGCCAGGGCATAGGGGAATCGGGGGACGCCGTGGCGGCGTGCTGCCGCTCCGCCGGGTGATCCAGGTGCTGTTAGCTGTGCACCGATCCGCGGGTGTAATGCAGCCGCTTCTTCCAACCTCCGGCTGCCTCCTGCTGAGCGACACCTCCCACCGCCTCGGGAGGAAAATTATCTGGCCGTCCACGGGCTCTCACCCCGTGCTATCCCGGCCACTATCGTCATTCAGACCTCCGTCCTCCACCGCGCCACTGCCAGGCCCCTCCCCCGATCCTAGCACGTCACATCCCGTGCTCGTAAGCCGCCAGTAATCATTTTAGTTTCTGTAAGGGTGACATTCTGACCACCACTATAAAGGGGGCTGTCTTTAAACTAATTGTAAGGGCCATTCTCCCACACCGACATCTGATGGATTAATTGTAGCAGGGATTCCCTAAGACCTAAAGCATTTCAAGGGTTTCTCTGGTGTAAGCTTTGTGACCTTAGTCTGAGTACGTCCCGAGAGCATAGACAGATATGAGAAAAAGTTACTGGTATGGCCAGTGCTATCTGGCTATGTGATTGGCGTAGATACAATGCAGGATCAGATCAGGCAGGAAAACAGCTGACAATGGAAAAGGGGTTGTTGTTTGGAGGCCTTGTTTAGCTTTCCCAGCAAGTACATGTATGATCAGAACAATAAATTACATATTCTTTATATTCACAAAACTGGTATCCAGAATAAATTAAAAACAGAAATGATCTACTGTAAAAATAATATATTTAAAAACAGGACAACAGAGTATATTTGTAAGGGCTCATTCAGACTGCAGATTAGTGCCATCCTCCATGCAGAGCCTCTGACAGATGTGTGTGCATCCACATCGGAGCTGCATGCAGGCAGCCCATAGAAGTGGACGCACACCCAGCACCGGCACAGACCGAATCGCATGTCAAAGTTTGACATGTAAGCAGGTGCACGGATCCAAACACAGAGCCCCTGTGTTTGGATCCATGCTCCTGCTCACGTGTCAAGCTTTGACATGTGATTGTGTCTGTGCCAGTGCTGTGTGTGCTTTCAACTTCTATGGGCTGCCTGCACATAGCTCCAAGGTGAATGTACACACTTTCGCTAGTGGCTCTGCACTCTGCACAGAGGTTGGTACTAATCTGCCATCTGTATGAGCTCTACACTGAGACGAAACTTTAACTGTAGATCTATAATACATTTTGTGGGTAGAGAGTTCATATTAAATAAAACCAGCAAACAGGGACATTCGCCATTGTATCGAATAGTAGTTTTGTGGTAAGTGTTAGGAACAGCATAACAAATAGTTTTACTTTAAAACTTTTTTTTTTGTTTTTTTGTTTTGTTTTTTGATCAGTACTATACCAATGCACCATGTTCCGTTGGCAACATAAGGCTCATAAATAAAGTATGTATTTATTTATAATTGAGCATAATGAGAGATTTTAACGAGTTATTAAATGTATTTTGTTCACACCAAGTAGAATTGGGAAAACAGTTAGTACAAGTAGTTTGGATTAGTACAGGAGCAGGCAACCTCTGCATTCCAGCTGTGGAGAAAGTACGAATCCCACATACAGCTTAAAGCGGGGGTCCACCTATCTATCGTTTTTTTTTTTTTTTGGTTTTTTTTTTTTTAGTTCATTCACAAACTTTTCCTCTCAGCATTACACACTCACATATTGTGTGTAATATGTCCGCCTGTGTCACATTTCGTCGGAAAGAGTAACTTATATTATTCACTGCAGGCGGTTTCCATCTTCATTGTGGGCATTTGAAGCCCACAAGCATTTATTTCCTGGATGTGGTGAATGCTGTGCTCCCAGCATTCACTGCTCGTTCCTGCACATGCTCAGTGGCATCCTGGGAAGCCTGAGACTAGCTCCCAGGAGTCTGGGAGAGGCTAGAAACCCGCCTACTCCCATGGGAGGAGAACCAGGAAGTGCAAAGAAGAATAGAAAAATAAAAGGTAATTACGGCGATTTAAATTTTTTTAAACGGCATGTCAGCATCTAGGCAAGGAAGAGAATACATACAGATATTGTTCAAAATTTGGGTGGAACCCCGCTTTAAAGAGGAGTTCCACCCAGGGGGGCCGTCAAAAAAAAAAAATTAAGTCAGCAGCTACAAATACTGCAGCTGCTGACTTTTAATTGGGCACTCACCTGTCCCTGGGTCCAGCGATGCGGGGGATCGATGCGGGGGATCTGGGTCCCAGATGATTGACAGGAGGGAGGGAGCAGAGCGGAGCCCTTCCTGTGCCGGGGGGGGGGGGAGGGAGTGATGTCACCAGCCCAGGCAAAGGAACAGGCAGACTACGAAGGACCACCTAGCAACAGGCATTTAGAGGTAAGTGAAAAAAAAAAATATCCAAATGTTTTTTTGTGTTTTTTTTAGAATTTTTCCAGGTATTTTTGTTTTTTGGGTGGAACCCCACTTTAATGTACAATTTTGGCATCTGCCGAGATAAATGTACTCAGGCATGTACACGGAAATGCCGTCATTTCTGTTAGGCCATTAAAAACAGGCAAAGAATGAAGACGAGCTGAAGATGGAAACCCGAAAGAAGAGTGGCAGGTGAGTTTAGTGCAGCTCCTGCTGCTGTCTCTGAGCCTGTGGGAAGGGAGAGAGCGGAGAAAGCTGCAACTCTCATGCACAGAGCTGGATCAAGTGGATTGAAATCAGGCTCAGATAAGTATTTGGAGGGGAGCTGGGAGGCAGTGCTGCACTCATTTTTTTTTTTTTTTTTTTTTTTTTTTTTTAACCTTGGTGCAATGAATGCATTAAGGTAAAAAACCTTCAGCCTTCAGAACCACTTTAAACTTTTAATCTAAACTGATGTTTCCACATAAGCGCATAGAAAATTGCTTCATATTTTGTGTGTGAATATAATATGTAACCTCTTTTTAATCACATTACTTAAGAGCATTAATAGAAACCTTTGGGTTTATGCCTAGTAGGTTGTGTTCTAATGTGATACATTGACTCTCGATGAGCCTTTTGTTTATCTTTTACAGTCTGAAGAAGACAAGCAACTACAAGATGAACTTGAAATGCTCGTGGAACGTTTGGGGGTCAGTATCTTTTCAATGTAGTGTTTTTTTTTTTAAATCTCTTTTCGAATATTCTTTTTATCAAAGTTTTACTGGTTGACAAGAAAATACACCTACAAAGTGCAATATCCACACACCCTATCTATATCTGAGCACATGTATAGACACAGTACATAAACAGGAAGTGTGTGTGTATGTATGTATATATATGTATATATATGTATATATATGTATATATATATATATATATATATATAAATTTATTTTCATAGTGCCACTGCACACATCAGAGAATATGGGCCCGGGTACACAGCAAAGCCTACAGTACATATAATCCAAAAGAGAGAGTGTCACTCACGGGTCTTGAGGTGAATGCACAGTGATTATTTTATGTTAACTAAGCACAAGCTCGTCTTCTTAAGGACAATAAACAAGTGAAGCAACATGACATATACCCGAAAACACCTCCCATCATTATCCAGATGTGATGGCACCAATAAGTGTAAATGTCAACATTTCTGCTAAAAACAATAATGGGCAAAAGTACAAATTTGGGAGAACAGCAAAACAACAAAGGTACATAAAAAGACTTAAGAGGAAGACTTAAAGGAAAAAGACAAATGCAGGCACTAAAGACCAGATGTAAGAGACAAAAAAAAAACTGCATGACAGATTCCCGTGCTGACTAGGCAAGATGGCTGCTCAAGCTGATTTAGGACTTGAATAGGAGATCATGATGAACGTGTGTGTGTGTGTATAGAAAAAAAGTACAGGGGGAGGGGGCTGCGGCACCAGGAATGCAAATTAAGATACATGTCTAAAAACAGACATGAACCCAGTGTAAAGTGACTAAAGTGTAAAAGTCATCTATTAAAAACAGTAAAGCGTTTGAGCTGAGAACTGGGAGAGCACAAAGAGTGCTAACACCCATAGCATAGTCCCACTAGTCGTAGAAAAGTGCATGGGGATGATAAGGAGCAAAAACTCCACAGACCTGTAACGGGTAACATCAGAAAGGAGAGCATTGCAGTGAAGGCTCCAGAGTGGACAGCAAGTAGGAAGAAATGGGCAGAAAGTGTGAGCGCTAGAGTAGGGGAAAGCAGAAAATATCTGCAAAAAAGTGTACTGATCACATTGTAAAGGTACATAAACGTAGTAAACAGTCAATAAACAGTATATACAACCTCTACATAGAAAATAGTGGCAAAGATTAAAATATCTGTTTCCAAGCCCACAATGAAAACAAACAAATGCATAGGATCAGGCAGATTGTATCGTGTGTGGGGCAACAGAGCAATCGGTATCTGAAGGACAGACCACACACAGTGCAATCATTGCCGCCAATCAGTTTGATGGGGGATTAATGTAAAAAGAAAAAAAAAAAATCCCACAATCATGATAGTAAAGTCAACCAAAGTCTGTTGATCATAGGTAATAGTGAAGATTGTACACAACCATTAACAGAGATATATGGAGGGCTGGAGAGGCCATCAAGGGGAAGATTGATCCACTAGTAAAGGTGGGGAAACCTAAGCTGGGATCAAGGTCAGGCTGATTGCAAAGTGCGCTGGACACCAGGGCTGAGTAAACTCCCAATGACACCACCACACACATCTTGAGATTACTACCTCCAATCATGTCCCTGAAAGGTTGAAATTCAAAGAGGCAGTCAGTCAATCATGTGGTGCAGAATCTTGGTGTGATGAGTCGGATCACAGGAAGCAGTTGTAACTCATAGATGTAAGTCATAGATCCAGCGACATTAACATTACAGTAATAGGCAATGGCTATCTCCACCTCTGGTCAGCGAAGGAACATGTTAAATCGCCATGCATTTGAGGGTGATTAGTGGATGGTTTCGTTCAAGAAAATTACATGCAACTGGTTGCGTGGAGGATCTTGAAGACGAGGTCTGTCATATATAGCTAGGCGATAATTATTAAAGCGGTCTCTAAAGGGAGTAATGGTTTTGCCCATATAATACAAGCTGCGCGGGCAATGGAGTAGATAGATCACATATTCTGAATTGCATGAACATCTGTGTTTTATAAAAATCTATTTGCCAAGACTGTCCAATGAGCATGTGCTGCAATCAGGACATCGATAGCAGCCCAATTTGGCTGGTGGTAACCAGGAATGGTAAACTAGAGCAAACTTCAGTTTGGACCAACAAGTCCTTGAGATTTCTCCCCCTGTGGTAGCTGATAATCGGTGGGGGTGACCCAGCTACCAATAAGTTAGAATCACGAGAAATGATAAGCCAATGGGCAGTCACAGCATCTTTGGCCAGCCTGCTGCTAATTTTTTATATAATCTTTATTTAGTTTAACATTTTTGACATTACAATAAAAAAAGCAATAAGGAAAGGAAGGTTCATCTTACATGGTCCAGGGAGAACAAAAAAAGAAACTGAGATATATCAACATGTTGTGATAGCGGGGATACCTCCCCTGTCCTAGACATTCAGTCCATGTGGACAGACCTCCCTCCACTACAGGGAGAGGGTAGGAGGATCTCAATCTTAACTAGGAGCGATAAGTAGAGGATACATAACTCAAAGATTGTTTAAAGCATATGACATCTCAAAATACCATGAACAACCGCTCATATATCCATAACAAAAATGTTCACACCTGGTTCATTGGCTGATTGGATGCAACGTTAGTAATGTTGTCGACCACTGAATGTTGGTTCGTTTGGACAAGTCGCTTAAATGCTGGGTCTGCCAGGGCCAACAATGCAATCTCTAAGCTAGACTAGACTGAGGCCGGGCCATATATGTGATCTCTTCAGGTGGCCCAGGTAGATTAAAATCATTCTCGAGTGCCTTTACAAGTAGCATGCCAATCCTCTGCCTCCATGAACTCCCTCACCTTCCCAACCCAGTCCAGTTTGCTGCTATTTGAATACTGCGTGGAAAAAAAAATACTCTATCCTGGAGGTTCCCGCTGATTATGCTTCAGAAGTGCCTCCCTGGAGTATCCACGTTCTGTAAAGCACTGGACCATGTCAAGCAATTGTATTACTGCAGCATCATCAATGTAGTGCCCGTAATATAGAACATGAGAAGACAATGAAGGTATTAAAGATCTTGTTCAAAGTAGTGCATAAAAATATTTGCCAAAGGTGACACATTTAAGCCCATAGATGTTCCAGTGCATTGTAAATAGAAGGTGTCTTCAAATTTGAAGTAATTCAGTGGTAACATGAACTTTGATAGTTCAAAAAGAGAACTTGTTGTAATATGTTCTCCGATTTATGTGGGAATAAATATATATTAGTGTGTGTGCACATACAGTACAATATTGACCTAGCAGAAACTCTCTCCCTGGGTACTAGTATATCAAAGGGGACTTGTTGATGTTAATATGCAAGAATACAGATTAGGAATGTAGGCATTCCAGGACTCAAAAGGGTGTTCAGGTGGTATATGTTAATCTAATTACACATATCAAAGGAGACTTGTTGATGTTGATATGCGGGAGTGCAGATTGGGGCTGTTTATGACTGCAACTGTTCACGGCTGGGGGTGGTTGTCTGAAAGACTAAAGCATATCAAAGGCCTAAATGGAAAGGGCTAATCAAATTGCTCAGCCATTCAGTGTCTAGTGAATAAAACATGGCATTCAGTCTATAGTTTAGTCCTGTCTGTGTGTGACTATGAAGGCGCAGACCTAGGAAAAAATGGGACTCTGAGTTATATACTCCTGTTGGATTTTTGTCATCTGTGGACTTTGGACATTGTTCTGTGTTGGAAGTCAATAAAGTGCATCTCTCTGGAAGAATTGGGTTGCTGCGGAAGAGTACTTACATCATCATTATAATAACTACTAATTAATTATCTACCCACTATATAATATATCACTACATTGGGTGGTCGCTTCAATCCATAGTGGCTTGATGTTCCTCCTCAATGCCATCTTCTGTGTACAAGCTTTTGACATCCAAGGTGGCAAGTATACAGTCTAAAGGGATTGTCCTCAATTGTTTCAAAAAGTCAACAATTGAGGAATCCCTCAGGTATGATGGCATCTTTTGCACAAGTGGTTGTAGAAAAAGAAATCAACACAGACTGCCAGGATTGTAGAACTTGCCCCCCTAGCAGAAATGATAGGACACCCAGGTGGATGAGCTGGGTCTTTGTGTATGATGGGAGGGGTTTTAGGGTATATATGTTGCGTTGCTTCACTTGTTTGTTCTGAGGAAGATGAGCTTGTGCCTCATTGAAAGGTTGAAATAAAATCTTCACTCCGTTCACCTCTCAAAATATATATTGTGACACACACACACCAGACCACAATTTTTCCTGCAGTATTCAATACATCAGAATGCCTAGAGATGGAAAACATGGTGGTATTCTGTATAAGAGCTCATTTACCAGGGCAGAAAAGGTTGCCTCTAGATAGGTAGAGCACATAGTTTTGTAGGTATCTAAATGCAGCACTATAGTAATAAATGAGCCATACACACGGCTGCATCTACAATCGAAAATGTGCACTCCATTTTGCTAAGCACAAAAAATGTAGGACGCAGATTTTACGTGCATATGCACATAACTGTGTATAAACACACATAATCGTGAGTACTATAGTTGCATATTTAGCACAGTACCTTCTAGCTCTGCCAACTAGAACCTTTCTTTCATGCAGAAAATACACGCATTCCTGTGTGAAAGAGCCTTAAAGGGGTTAAATTATGGGGATAAACAATACTTAATTATTCTACTGTTTTTTTAAGGATTTATTTATGTGTGTTGTGCCACTCTAGGAGACGGACAGCTCCCTTTATAAGCCAGCTTTGGAGGAGTTGCGAAGGCAGATCCGATCCTCCACTACCTCCATGACCTCTGTTCCTAAACCTCTGAAATTTTTGCGACCACAGTATGGCAAACTTAAGGAGATATACGAGAGTATGGCCCCTGGAGAAAATAAGGTGAGTCAGGAAAGTCCAATGTGGCTGATTAAAGTATTAGGTGAGCGAGAGGTTCAGTATGTTTTGAGTAGAATACTTTCCTGATTGTCGTAAGCATTTGTTTTTGTCCCTTAGGGAACCCCTACATGGCCAAGTTGTCACAAGCAATGTTTGAATCTGTCGCATTACTTGTAAAGTTTTGTCCAAGTATGGGTAACCCCCCAATTATGGCTGCTGGATGATAATAATAGATCAGATATTTTGTGTATGTGTCTGTGTCTACGTGTTGAAAAAAGAAACGCACTTGATTATGTACCCACATTCTTGTAATATGTATTGCCCATTGGCAGTCTACACCATTTATGCTGTGGTTTCAAAAGCAATATGCAAGTCCCTTACACGTTGTCTCCACTTCAGATAACATAAATGATTATCTTGGATGTATTCAGAGTGCAAATGGACAGCATTACATAATTCTTGAAACCTCGATTTTTATTTAATGGTTAGCTTTCTTAGGACTTGTTCACACAGTGCGGCGACTGGCGGTTTCCTGCACTGGATAAACGCCACTCACTGCTAGGGTCCATATAAAAAAAAAAAAAAATTGTGTGCCCTGTTTGCACTGCTATGCATCCCAGAGGTAAGGTGCAATGAGCTGCGGTAAAATGCAGACATAGCGTTTTACCGCAGCACACAGGTAGGCACCATATGTCACTGCACAGCAGCTCAATGCTCCACACAACTGTGTGGGGCCTTGAATTATGTGTCACTTTGATCACTTAAAATAAAGATATAAGAAAAAAAGTAAACTGTGTGTTGTACTGTAATATGCATCAAACTACCCCCTCACTGCAGCTGAAAACTAAAGCTGAGCTTTTAGTGTGCAGGCGGTGTGAACAGGACCTGAAAAGTGATAAAGAACACTTGCCTTAAGTTGCATTACTATAACTAGCAAATATTTTTTGTAGTCCATGTTTCTATGTAGTGAATTTTAAGGGTACTGTCATGTTCTATGCAGTGATGTGAAGGAGTACTGTATCAAGAATATGTCTTTCAGAATTGCATTTTCTACTTTTACAGCGGTTTGCTGCCGATATAATTTCTGTCCTTGCTATGACTATGAGTGGAGAAAGAGAATGCCTGAAGTACAGACTGTTTGGGTCACAAGAAGAGCTGGCCTCGTGGGGGCATGAATATGTCAGGTAAAATAGTGAACCTTGCATTTAAATACTCTAACATATTACATATAAGTGTTTTGTTTTTGTTTTTTTTTCCCCAGAAAAGCAGGTGCAAATAAAGCAGTCTTCGGTTGCCTGTGTACAATAAAATCTTTGAATTCATTGGTGGCTAGTGGGACCAGTTAATTTTTTGTTTTGTGCTTTTGTTACATTTTCAGGATATTTGTGAAAATCAGTGATGTATCTGTAGGTTTCTTATTCACTCTTGCTGACCTGTGTATTCTGTGATAGGCACTTATCTGGTGAGGTCGCTAAAGAATGGCAAGAAGTGGAGGAATCTGATAAATCTCAGCGAGATACACTGCTGACTTTAGTGAAGGAGATTGTCCCATATAATATGGCACACAATGCTGAGCATGAAGCTTGCGACCTTCTTATGGAGATAGAACAAATGGACATGCTTGAAAAATACATTGATGACAATGCCTATGCTAAAGTTTGCCTCTATTTGACCAGGTGAGAATATGCAAATGTTTCTGGCTCACTGCAAGCACATGATACTGTTTTCTGCAGAGCAGTTCATCTTTTTTTTATCAGGCATTGATATTTCTAGTGAATGTATGTTTTGCTTAGTTTGTGCATTGCATACCTGACAAATTATGTGTTTGATTTTGATCAGTCTGTTTTTCTTGCTTTAGTGCTTTTATGGCTAATATGATGCCGTTTTATCTTTTATTCAGTTGTGTGAGTTATGTCCCAGAGCCAGAGAGCTCTTCTCTCTTGCGCTGCGCACTTTCTATCTTCCGCAAGTTTAACCGTTATCCAGAGGCACTACGCCTTGCTCTGATGCTGAACGATATGGAACTAGTGGAGGACATCTTTACTTCTTGCAAGGATGTGTAAGTCTATTCTACTGTATATTCTATGTACTATTTAAAATTATGACCATTGTAAAAAACATTTTTTATTGATTTTGTGTTTTAGGTATTTGTTTAACTAATCTAAAAGTAGTATCTAAAACTGATTTTCTGTGTACAGACAAAACTGTGTAACAGTACCTTTTTTGGTAACCTAATGTTATCTAAACCGCAAATAACTTCTGTGCCCATAGCTCTACAATTCTTTGTTGCTTCTGTAGATTGTTGAGTAAGCAGAGCTTCTTTATCCACAAGGCAACCTAGGCGGCAGTGTAGAGACCTGGGGGCTGTGTGGATAGGCCAGTCACATGGTTTGCTTTTGTAGTAAAAGTGCAACTGGACAAAACCTGTGCACCGGCCTATCGCTTCACAAAGGAAAAAGCACTTGTAGGAGGTCTGTCTGGTTTTAGGAGTGTCTAATGGGTTAGGCAGTGCCAATGCAGATGAAGTTGCCCCTTTGGACCTATTGCAGTCCTTTTCATTGTTATAAGGTAGGACAGGAGTGATAACAATGGTTGGACCATCTGCACCAGATGCAATACTTTTCATCAATATGGGGTGGACTGAAAGGCAGGCCATTGAGTGTAGACGAGTTTCTCAGTGATCAAATCTGCCATGGGGCAGGCAGGCCAGGGAGTGTATATGGGTTGCTTAATGATCTGAAACTAAGGGGGAGGTTTACTAAAACTGGAAAGTGCAAAATCTGGTGCAAATGTGTATAGTAGCCTATTGGCTTCCAGGTTTTGTTGTCAAAGCTTAAAGTGGTTGTTAAGCCACTCTAACCTGTATATACTATCAGCACTGCCTCCTATTGTATCCCCCTCTGTATGTGATTTATAAAAATAAATGCTGAAAATACCGAATTTCACTGCCGAGACTGCGATCACATGACTGGCCAGCTTTCTCCTTTCCTCCTCTGAGAGATGCAGCAGGTGGGGCTGAGATTCTTCTACTGATGTCAGTCTGGAGGGGAGGAGGAGAGAGCTCGCTGGTCATGTGATCGCAATCATGGTTCTTAAATTCAGGTATTTACAGCATTTATAAATCATTCACAGAGGGGGACGCTGCAATGAAAGGCAGTGCTGATGGTGTATACAGGTTAGTGTTATGAGAGCAGCAGGAGGGCACACACACACACACACACACACACACACACACACACACACACACACACACACACACACACACACACACACACACACACACACACACACACACACACGACACACACACACACACGACACAGGAGCAGAGAGAAGAGCAGATAGTAGGCTGTTGATGAGAGGCATGTAAACTGACCACGGTGTCTGGTCTCAGCAGCCACGATACACCGTGGTCAGATTAGAGGGGTGGGGAGAAACTGGCAGGATCAGCCAGGTTTTTTAGGTGTTACAGGGGGCCAAATGACACAGGACAAATACTGTGTCATATAACAAGTTTTAAAGGCGCAGGATCCATTTATTTTTTATGTTTTGGGGGGTTAAACGCTTTAACCACATACGGACAGCCCGCCGCTGTTTTATGTCGCTACTTTGAAGAGGAGTATCGTTATGGCAGCAGCTAGCTGCTATAACCCCGGTATCCTCTTCTTCAGCGGGCGGTCCGCTTTCAGATAAAAGTGGTCTCTGTGGCGGATTTTTTTTTTTTGTGTGTTAATCCTACTTACCTCGGTGGAAGGAGAGTCAGATCGACGCTGCAGCTGTCCCCCGGTGTCTCTGCACTGAGAACCAAGCCACCGAACACCGCCGATGGCTCGGTTCTCACTCCTCCCCAAGCAGAGTGATGCTGACTGTCAGCATCGCTCCTGGTCTGCTTCTCCATGCTCGTTGGAGCAATGAGCTGTGGAGGGGCGGGGAGCGGCTGTCTCAGCGGCTCACTGAAATGGCCATCAATCAAAACTGCTGGCGGATCCAGACTTGGGAAGTCGGGATGACGCAATGCCTCGACTGATGGCAGAGACGTCAGCGGAGAGCGGACATCAGACCGCTCTCCACTGAAAACGGGGTCACAGGAGTGCAAAACGAATTGCACTCCTGTGACCTATAGGAAAAGCTCAGGCAGGACTTCTCTTTTAAGGGGGGACTTCTTTCACAGAGAGATTTCCCTTCACTTTCTGCCATGACTTTGGGAAAGGAACTGATGGAAAATCTCCCCAATTGGAATAAAAACCTGATTATTAAACTGACATTGAAACATTATTTGCACCCTTTTTATTGGGTAGGACCTGGCATGTTAAGGTACCTAACACTTAATGTAATTCAGGGACTAGCTGTAGGTATTTTATGTTTTGTGACTTGGGTATTGCTATGTACTTCATTTCATACAATACAGTACATAGGGAAAACCATCTTTTGTGGTTAAAGTGGTGTTCCGGCCAAAATTATACTTTTTAAATAAAAATACCCCTATAATACACAAGCTTAATGTATTCTAGTAAAGTTAGTCTGCAAACTAAGGTCTGTTTTGTTAGTTTATAGCAGTAGTTTATTTTATAAACTTACAGCAGGCCGTGGCCATCTTAAGTGTGGGGATCTGAAGCCAGATTGTATTTCTTCCTGGATCTCATCCTTGCAGATCTCGCACATGCTCAGTGCAGCACAAGCAGTGTAATAGGTTTCAGGTCAGGTTTCCATAGCAACGGCAGTGTCAGAGGAAGTTGCCGCCCCTTCCCAGAAGGCATTGCAAACAGGAAATGATGCGATGGGCCACGGCCAGGGAGGAGGAAGTGAAAAATGAATACAGCAGATATACAGTAGGTGCTGAGAAAAAAAATATCCAATTCGTTTACAGTGCACAGTTTAGTGAGGAATGCTGAAAAGTTGTAAAAGTGGGTGGAACTCCACTTTAAGGCTGTACAACTCATACATTTAGCCTTCAAAACAGTACATCTATGATTTTATTGATATTCTTTTTCATCTATTTTCTTTTTCATCTATTTGAAAGTTAGCTTTGTTTTTTGTTTTTTTGTTTTTTTTGTTTTGTTTTTTATATTCTTGTAAACAGATTTGAAATACTTTCGTACATCTAGGCTGTATTTATTTATTTTTATATAGGGTTATACAGAAACAGATGGCGTTTATGCTAGGCCGCCATGGAGTCTATCTTAGTCTGAATGAGGATGTGGAAGAGTACGAGGATTTAACAGAAATCATGTCAAATGTTCAGCTAAACAGTAACTTCCTGGCTCTGGCTCGTGAGGTAAAAGTCCTGATAAGTGTTGTATTACATGTTTTGTTTTTTAATTATCATTTTAATTTTGTTAATTTTCCACCTTAGCTGGATATTATGGAGCCCAAGGTGCCAGATGACATTTACAAGACCCACCTGGAAAATAACAGTGAGTTAATAAGCAGCCAGTCTAATTTTTGAAACAAGTAATAATTTGGTATGTTTATAATAATTAGAATGTCTTTTATAGGATTTGGAGGCAGTGGATCACAAGTAGATTCAGCTCGGATGAATCTAGCCTCATCATTTGTGAATGGATTTGTTAATGCTGCCTTTGGTCAAGACAAGCTGCTCACTGATGATGGAAACAAATGGCTGTATAAAAACAAGGATCATGGTAAGAACTTAATTTATGCTGCTGTGGTGTACTCTGTGCCTCCATTGGTTTCCTTTCCTGCCCATGTAACTCCAGTATGACTTTCTGCCTTATGTTATTAGGAATGCTCAGTGCTGCTGCTTCTTTGGGAATGATTCTCCTGTGGGACGTTGATGGTGGCCTGACCCAGATAGACAAGTATTTATATTCTTCAGAAGACTACATCAAGGTGAGTTTTACTGTTTCCTTCTTTTAACATATAGGTGGCAGTGTTATTCAGGTCTTCAGTTTATTTTAGTGTCATCAGCTTTGTAGTCACTAAGACATTTTAACATTTATTTAGTGTATTTGCTTCCTTTGCAGTCTGGAGCTCTCTTAGCCTGTGGGATTGTGAATTCTGGGGTGAGAAATGAATGTGACCCTGCTTTGGCTCTGTTGTCAGACTATGTTCTACATAACAGCAACACAATGCGACTTGGTGCCATCTTTGGGTGAGTGCTTGACATTTTGGTCACTAAGCTTAGCATACTGTATTGATGGCAGCATTGTTTTCACTTTTGTGGCAGTTAACCGCAGTGAGTTTTTATTTGCAGGGAGCGAGAGTCCACACAGCTGTTTGTTACGTATGCAGCATCAATCAAACAAAGGCAGTGTTTTCACAAAAAATAAAAAGCGTTAAAAGAAATCCTAGCCTTTTATCACTTACTACACAGTTCAGTCTCCTCTCAGAGAAGTAGACCTTGTGCCTAGCACCACAAAACAAAAGCTTTATAATCACAGGACTGCCTCCTGTAACGATTTTCTCTAAAATGGCTATGTCAGTAACTTAATCCTATGTAAACCAAGATATGTGCGTGAGCCGCTCAGGCTGTATGGGAATTAAGTCCTGTGCCTGCCGCTGTAAGTGCTGGCAGGGAAGGGAGCTAATCTATGCTCCAGGCAATGGTAGAGAAGAGAGTGATGGGTGTCCAGGGAGCCACACCAAGCCAACACATATATGAGAGAAATCTAGGAGAAATATGAACACCTTTTCCTTGCAATCCAGTATTTTCAAAATATAGAACGCTCATACTTCTTCTTTTTCTCATTATGACTTTTTTTTTTTGTGTGTGTTTTTTTTTTCTTTGTATAAAAATTTGTTTATTTTGGTATAATAAAAGATAAAAGTCAAGAATTATAAATACAATAAATGAATGCAAAATTAATACACTTCTGCTGTGAAACGTAATTATGTGGAATGAGTATGCCAAGTAGTCTTTGGTTTACGTTGTTTAATCTCTTTCTGGGCCTGTAGGCTTGGGCTTGCTTACGCCGGATCCAATCGAGAGGACGTTCTTACACTGCTGCTTCCAGTAATGGGGGATTCAAAGTCCAGTATGGAGGTGAGCCATGAGCATTGCATTCAGGCACAGTCTGATTATCTCTGGTCACTTTTTTTTTTTTTTTTTCGGGTAAAGTTTTATTAAGCCACCACATTAAGAATATAAAGATTTGCATAAAATTCAATTGACTTTAGCAGGCATTGTACAGTAGAACGTAAGACTTCTAGATGACAGAGGTATGCAGCACAACAGCGCAAGAGTGTGACACACGCACACAGTAAGATGTCTTGCCTTTTTAGTAGTGCGTAAATAATGACAATGGCGCGTAGATACTAGGAAAAGGAAACCAAAAAACAATGACATAATGTCAAAACTTCCCTTTAGAATACCGCTAACAGGGTGGTCTCATAGTACAAATTCTACTATCCAAAAACATGTCGGGTCAAACTATCTCTGTTCAAGGCTATGTCACGCAATCCCAAAAAGGATCCTCCCAATCTGTATCTGTTTACATCACGAGTAGGAAAATAAACGTGCGTAAGGGACTAAACAATCCATCACACCTGCAATAACCAATCCAGAACGAATTGTGCAGGGGCCAACCCTGGTGTTTCCAGCCAGGCTCTGGTTACATTATTAGTGTGAAAGTCTTAATATGCTTCTTTGATCTGGCTCACTTATAGATTTAAAGGGGAAGTTTGGGATTCCTAAAAAAAAAAAACCCAAAAAAACACAGTACTCTGCAAAAGTTTTGGGCAGGTGTGAAAAAAAAAAAACTATATAGAAAGAATGCTTTCAAAAATATTTTTTTAAATTGTGTGTGTTTTTTGTAAGGTGATAAAAGCAAAGTGAGCTAACAGAAGAAAAATTTGAAATCAAATCAATATTTGCTGTTACCACCCTTTTTGCCTTCAAAACAGCATAATTTCTAGGTACACTTGCGTACAGTTTTTGAAGGAACTCAGCAAGTAGGTTGTTCCAAACATATTGGAGAACTAACCACAGATCTTCTGTGGATGTAGGCTCTGTCTCTTTATGTAATTCCAGACAGACTTAATGATGAGCTCAGGGCTCTTTGGGGGCCAAACCATCGCTTCCAGGACTCCTTGTTCTTTACACTGAAGATCATTCTTAATGACATTGGCTGTGTGTTTGGGGGTCATTGTCCTGCTGTAGAATAAATTTGGGGCCAATCACATGCCTCCCTGATGGTATGGCATGATGGATAAGTATCTGCCTGTATTTCTCACCATTGATTGGGCAACGTTGAGAACTGTAGATGCTGTGGTCAGCCAAGGATACTTAATGCAACAGATAAAAGGCTTGCTCCCCTTCTGCATCAAAAGATGCCTGGCAGTGCCACCAGCACAGAACTGGCAGAAACCAGTGGTATCCAGGTACACTTATCTACTGTCCGAAAAAGTCTGACAAGAAATGGTCTTCAAGGAAGTATTGCTTCCAAAAAGTCAAACCTCTGATATGGAAACAAGGCTAAGCAGCTTAGCTGTGCACCAAAACAGGGCATGACAAATTTGCATTGAATCTGGAAATGGCTAAAAATTAGGAGCCAGTTTTTTTTGTTTTTGTTTTTTAACAAAGCTTACAGGTGGATCATTTAACATGTTCCCAAAGGTGAACTTATCATTTAACCCTTTCACTGCCAGAGCCGTTTTTGCACAAATGTTTAGAAAATCATTTTAGGCCTGAAGATAACATAAAACCCCAAAAAGATATATCTTCTGAAAGCAGACACTAGAGAATAAAATAGTGGTAGTTTAAATTTTTCTGACCCTGCATATCTCCCTGTGCTCCACTGAATGTATTGCAATGCACAGGGCACCGCATTACATTCTTTCCCAGCCTTGATGGCTGGGGAAACTGTCAACTGGGACCCGGAAGTGATGTCATACATGTCACTTTTGGGTCAACAGCAAGGTCTTCCCAGTGGTACCTGCTATGCCGACCCTGGGCCCGTAGATGGGTGAGCGGAGCCCAGGATACATAGCCGGGGGGCACAGAAGCATTCAGGCGGCAGTCCAGGCACGAGGACACCATTTTTGGGAATTTGCCAAGTTCTGCATGAAAATATAAGAACCGGGGTGCAGAAAAATGGCAGCAGGTGCTCTGGAATGATGAGTCAAAATTTTGGCTTTAGCAGGAAGTAGTTTGTTCACCGAAGGGCTGAGAAGTGGTACGATGAGTGTCTGCAGGCAACAGGGAAGCACGGTGGAGGTTCCATGCAAGTATGGGGCTGCATTTTTGTAGTTTGATATTTGGTCAGGATCAATGGTGTCATCAATTCTGAAAATGCAGGCACTTATCCATCATTGCATACCATCAGGAAGGCGTGTGATTTGGCCCCAAATTTATTTTGCAGCAGAAGAACCCTAAACATACAGCCAATGTCATTAAGAAATATCTTAAGTGTAAAGAAGAACAAGGAATCCTGGAAGTGATGGTTTGGCCCCCACAGAGCCCCAATCTTAACATAGTCTGTCTGGGATTACGTGAAGAGACAGAAGGGTTTGAGGCAGCCTGCATCCACAGAATATCTGTGGTTGGTTCTCAAAGATGTTTGGAACAACTTACCTCCCGAGTTCCTTTAAAATCTGTGTGCAAGTGTACCTAGAAGAGTTGAAGTATTCAGTTTATTTACAGCATGAAAATGCTGCACCTGCCTAAAACTTTTGTACAGTACTGTGTGTATGAATGTACAGTGCAAATAATTATTGCATTAACAAAAATTGAAACAAAACAAACGCGCAGCTACAAACGAATATGACTAAGATTCATATAAGGAAATGGGTGGAATATGAATACAGATGCATATTGAATTTACAAATTTATTGTAATTCCACCACAACATTCTTTTATTCCACCACAAAAGGAAAAAAAAGTAAAATGTTCCTTCATGGCCGCATACTTTATATTCCTATTTAATCACGTCCGAAAGAGAGGTGCATGTATACTTATGGTTTATCATACGCAGGTGGTTGGCGTGACAGCTCTTGCTTGTGGCATGATTGCTGTGGGATCCTGCAATGGGGATGTGACATCCACCATACTTCAGACAATTATGGAGAAATCAGAGCAGGAGTTGAAGGACACGTTTGCTCGCTGGCTTCCTCTTGGCTTGGGACTGAACCATCTGGGTGAGTGTTGTCAGATTATGGATGCAGATTTTAGCTAAACAAATGACTCCATTTGGGGCCAGGCAAACCTAATTAATATTGTTTTTCTCTTATACAGGGAAAGGTGAAGCCATTGAGGCTATTCTTGCTGCATTGGAGGTTGTTTCTGAGCCATTCCGTAGCTTTGCCAACACCTTAGTTGATATCTGCGCATATGCTGGCAAGTTACTTACTTTCTCATAAACATGTTACACCATGATCAACATTTTTGACTGTTGCTCCTTCTTCTTTTTCTGAATGCTGAACAAGATGATTGTTTGAGTTTTCATTGTATTTACCTGATTACCCTGGATGTTACAAGCTTCAGGATTCTTGATCACTACTGGCTTTATTTGGCCTCTTGAAAGCATTTAACTGAAATTATAAGGGGTAATGGGATTAATAGTGGTGGTTTCTGTTTGCTATTACTTAAACGGTTGTTAAGCTACTCTAGCATTAGTCTCCTAATCCTGAGTCTCCCTGTGTGTATGACAGTTGCAATGAGGTGTATATATTGCATTTTATTTTTTTTATAAATCTTACACACGGGGGGACTGTCACTAGCTGACACGGAGGGGGAAGAGGAGGACAGATGACAGAGGCACGGTAAATTGGCCACGGTGCCAGGGCTCAGCAGCCATGATATACCGAGGTCAGTTTACAGAGGGGAGGGCATAGCCAGGCAGGATCAGCCAGGTATTTCAGGTGATACAGGGGGCCAAATTACACAGCACAAGCAAAGGGACAGGATTCATATTTTTTTGGTAACAAACGCTTTAAAGCAGTATTAAAATTGTTGTCAACTCTAAAAAAAAAAAAAAAAAAAAAAACCTGCAAGACAAAAAGGCATAATGAGCTAGTATGCATAGCATACTAGCTCATTATGAATTACTTACCTGAGATCGAATCCCCTGCAGCCATCCTCGTACCCCACTCCGGTGGCCGACATCGCTGCCGGAGTTAGTTCCGGGTATCGCGGGCTCTGGCATTGTGATTGGCCGGAGCCGTGATGATGTCACTCCCAGCACATGCGTGCGGGAGCTGCTGGTAAGGGCGCAGTCTAACAGAAGCAACGGCACGTACGTGCCGTTGCTTCAGTGTGCATGTGCCGATGACGTCGCCACATGCAAATACAAGGGATATCTCCTAAACAGTACAGGTTTAGGAGATATCCTGGGTAGCTACCGGTAAGCCTTATTATAGGCTTACCTGTAGCAAAAAGTGGTTGTAAAGGGTTTACAACCACTTTAAACCGAAGATCAAACCATTTTATTATTTCAGTCTTCCAATTTCCAATTCATAGATTGGCTGCAATAGTTTTTTTATTTCTTATTTATTTTTTGCCTTCTTTCCTTTTTATTTTTACCTGGTGATCTAGCCAGTAAGCTTGCTATATTTCAATAGAACAAGCTGTCATGCAGATGTAGCATCTAGCGAGTTGAGACAAACCATTTAACCCTGACAGGAGTGCTTACAATGATCAGCTTTTATGTAAAAACCTTTACACTAAAAGGCAACAACTTTTGCTGTAACTGCTTAAAAAATGTGAGCTTGAGTTTGGCTTCAATTTGTGTATTTACAACCCCAATTCCCAAAACGTGTATGTGAAATCTACATAAAAACAGAACGCAATGATTCGCGAATCTCATAACGTATTTTATTCACAATAGAAAACATGTCAAAAGTTTCAACCGAGTGAGAAAATGTACCGTTCTAAGAAAAAAGGTAATTGTGAAACTGAGGGCAGCACGTCTCAAAGTTGGAACAGGGCCATGTTTACCACGGTGTAACACCCCTCCTATTTTAATAATGCTCTGTAAACATCTGGGAACTGAGGAGACCAGTTGCTGGAGTTTTGGGAGAGGAATGTTGTCCCATTCTTGCCTGATCTAGTACTCTAACTGCTCAACAGTCCTGGGTCGTCTTTGTTGTATTTTTGTTTCAAGGTGCGCAAAATACTTTCAATTGGTGAATGTTCTAGGCTGCAGGCTTCTACAAAGCCATGCTGTTATAGATGCAGTATGTGGTTTACCATCGTCCTGTTTGAAATATTGCAGGGCCTTCCCTAAAAAAAAACAAAAAAAAAATTGTCTAGATGGGATCATATGCTGCTCTAAAAACCTGGATTTATCTTTCAGCATTGATGGTGCCTTTCCAGATGTGCACGCTGCCCATACCATTGGAGATGCAGGCTTTTTAACTGAGAGCTGATAACAAGCCAGAAGGTCCTTCTCCAACAGCATTTCAAATGAGCTTTGGTCAAGAAAAGACCCCAGCGTTTCTGGATCATGTTTAGATATGGCTTTGTATGATGTCGCTTTAACCACTTAAGCCCCGGACCATTTGGCTGGCAAAAGACCAGAGCACTTTTTGCGATTCAGCACTGCGACGCTTTAACTACAATTGCGCGGTTGTGCGTCGCAGCTCTCAAACAAAATTGACGCCCTTTTTTTCCTATAAATAGAGCTTTCTTTTGGTGGTATTTTATCATCTCTGTGGTTTTTATTTTTTGCGTCATAAACAAAAAAAAGAGCGACAATTTTGAAAAAAAAGCAATATTTTTTTACTTTTTGCTATAATAAATATCCTCAAAAAATATATATAAAAAAAACATTTTTTTTCCCTCAGTTTAGGCCGATACGTGTTCTATATATTTTTGGTAAAAAAATCGCAATAAGCATTTATTGATTGGTTTGCACAAAAGTTATAGCGTCTACAAAATAGGGGATAGTTTTATGGCATTTTCATTATTTAGTTATTTTTTTTTTTTTACTAGTAATGACGGCGATCTGCCATTTTTGTTTATTGAGACTGCGACACTATGGCGGACACATCGGACAATTTTGACACATTTCTGGGACCATTGTGATTTTTTACAGCGATCAGTGCAATTAAATTGCAGATTACTGTTAAAATTGGCACGGGCAGTGAAGGTGTTAACCACTAGGGGGCTAGGGAAGGGTTAAGTGTGTCCTAGGGAGTGATTCTACCTGGTGGGGGGGGGGGGGGGGATAGGGCAGGGGCTGTGTGTGACACATCACTGATCATAGCTCCCAATTACAGGGAGCTATGATCAGTGACAGTGTCACTAGGCAGAAAGGGGAGATGCTTGGTTACCTTAGCATCTCCCCGTTCTTCCTCTCTGTGAGTCCGACCGCGGGTCCAATGGACTTGATAGCGATGCACACGCGATAGCACGGCGGCAAATTCAACGGGACGTACAGGTACACCCATTTGCCTGTCCATGTCATTCTGTCGACGTACTTTGGCGTGCGCCGGTCATTATGTGGTTAACTTGCATTTTTGGATGGCACGGTGAACTGATGGTGAAAGTGATTTTTGGAAGTTTTCGCGAGTCCATGCAGTGATGTCTATCACAGAGTCATGCCTGTTTTTAATGCAGTGCCATCTGAGGGCTCGAAGATAATGGGCATCTGATACTGCATTTTGACCTTGTGCACAGAGGTTCTCCAAATTCTCTGAATCTTTTGATATTATGTACTGTAAATGATATATATTCAAAGTATTTACAATTTTACATTGAGGAACCTTATTCTGAAATTGTTCAACAGTTTTTAGATGCAGCTTTTCATATTGGTCAACCTTGCTCATCTTTACTTCTGAGACACTCTGACTCTCTAAGATGCTCTTTTTATACCCAGTCATGTTACTGTTGCCAATTAACCTGATTCATTGCAAAATGTTCTTCTAGCTCGCTCTTGTTAGTACCACTTACTTTGCCAGCTGTTTTTTTTTTTTTTTGCCCTGTACCAATGTTTTTGAGACGTGATGCTCCCATCAACATCAAAATAACCTTTTTTTTTCTTTAACATTTTCAGTTTAAACACTGGATATTTTTTTCTATTTTGAATAAAATATGGGTTTATGAGATTTGAAAATCATTGCATTCTGTCATGTAGATTTTACACAGCATCCAAACTTTTTTGGAATTGGGGTTGTAAATCTGCAAGTACATCTAACACCATCCCACCCCCCCAGATTGACAATGCTGCTATCCAAAGGCATCTCTGTTGCTCCTTCATTCATCGTGTAGGCATTCTAATACAGGAGGTGTGTTATTGGCCAGGTCACAGGTGAAAACAGAGGGGGAAAAAAGCCTAAGGCTTGGTGCACACTACTGCAATGCAGTGCGATTATGTGGTTCGACTTTGCAGATTCTATAGGACAAATTGCACTGTAAATGCAGCGGAGTAGTGCAGGAAACCTTTCCCACACTCACACCATTTTATATTGATTGGAACAGGGATAATTGAAAAAAATGAGATTACCCTTGTGCAATTCTGTGTGACTCAGAAGTAACACTAGTGTGAACCAGGCCTAAAACAGCAAAACTAAAGCCTCGTTTCCACTGAGCGGTTCGGTTCTGTACGGTACGCTATTCTGGGTGTTTCCATTATGAAAGCGGCCCATACAACCAAACTGAACCATTCCATTCAGGGTCCTGCTTCAGATGTGGGACCATAGAAAATGGAACGGTTCGGTTAGGGTGGAGCTACGATACATTCCACTGATTGGCGAACGTGTGACGCCATGCTAGGCATTTTTTCTAAACCCACGTATGGCCCCTGTCGGTCCGACTTGCAGTGGAAATGCTCGCCTGAATAGGCCGGACCATTCTAGGCCTTCCAAACTGTACCGACCCGAACCCATCCGCTCGGTGGAAACGGGGCATAATGCAGCCACCACATCTAATGATAAGTAAAATATTTTACATGTTTTGTGATTTTGAGTTTAATACTGCTTTAATCTTGGTAACTTGCACAACTGTTTTTACTTAGTTTTAGACTGAATGAGATTTAGCCTGTATTAATACCACATCTGAGTATGGTAGTGTGTTTTCGCTTTTTTACAGGTTCTGGGAATGTCTTGAAAGTACAACAGCTTTTGCACATCTGCAGTGAACATTTTGATAATAAGGAGAAAGAAGAAGAGAAGAAGGACAAGAAGGAAAAGAAAGAGACTGCTGCAGACATGGGATCTCACCAGGTAACATCTTTCCAATAGCTTCTATAGACTTTCATCTCTTCTCAATTATATTGAATATTCTGTCATTAACACAGCATTGTATAAAAACTCAGGACGTTAAGATTTAATATTTATTTGCAGCTTTCTTACCTGTAAATATTTATTTGCAGCTGAATGCTGAGGTAATACCTAATTTTTTTTTTTCTGTATGTGTGCAGGGTGCGGCAGTTTTGGGTATTGCACTCATTGCCATGGGTGAAGAAATTGGGTCAGAGATGGCATTGCGCACCTTTGGACATCTGGTAATGCTCTAAAAAATATATTGTTCCTCTGCTGTCAGGATGTATTTTAGTTTCTATTCAACTAATGTTTGCAGTATGAGTAATTGCTTTGGTTACCCTTTGACTTGTGTATGTTAAAGCATCTTTGCATGGTCATCTTGTGGGTTTGGGATTTTGCTGGGATAACATAACTTCTGTGCATGTTTGGGAGTTCATACATCTGGGCATATGCTGAAATTGTGGAGCTGCACATGCACAGCTCAGTTTACATTGTCAGGAAGGTTGCGAACAGCAGTTGAGAAACCTGTATTGCAGAAGAGACTTAGTATGTTTCTTCTGCAGTAAAATCCTGCCTGCTTTTTAATTTTGTGTGGGAAAGAGGGGTGGGAAGTGTTTAGGTTTGACTGTATTTGGAATAAAACCGTCCTATCCTTTACACCCAAGGAAGCTGCCATCTTAGCCTCTGTTTGATCTGCAGGTGCAGTGGTGCTGCACATGTGATCAGTTATGACACCAGCCATTTGATGGCTTAACAGTTCAAGTGAGAGCACAAGCTAATGGGACAGCATTCACAGCATGCCTTGAATGTAACTGTTTTGGGAAACCGTTAAATTGTTGGGTTTCAATCCAGTCTTAAAGCGGAACTACCCATGACTTGATAAATGTTTTTTAACAAGCAACATACATTGCACAATAATAATTATGCTACCAAAATGAGTGTGCTGTAAATTGCCTCCAGCATCGCTCCAGTTTCTTCTTGCTGGAGGCTGCCATTTTGCTGAAGCCCAAAGCCCCTGAACAGCAGCAGTAAATCGTAAAACGGAACTAAACCCATCAATAAAACAGTTACATTTTTGGAATGCTGGGATTGCTAACTGTCGCATTTGCTTGTGTCCCCATCCAAACTGTCAAACTATCAAATTACTGGTGTCATAACTGATCACATGTGCAGCATCATGGCAGTTGCAGATCAAACACAAGCAGCTTCCTTGGCTGTAAAGGATAGAATTGTTTAATTTAGTTTTAAGGATGCCAGTAAATCGGCCTCTACAAACTGTAGTGCCTAAAAATGGAGAGCAACTGAGCATGTGCAGAGTAGGGTGCGACAATGTATGAGTGAATTTTAAACTGTATTTTTAATGTTTTACATGCAAAAGGAGCCAGCCTGAAGTGATCTAGCAGGACCTAATTTTCTGACTAAAGTTTCACTTTAAGTTTCTTGAGCTATAATCACGCGAAACATTTCTGATTTTAATATTACATTAATTGTTAATGTTCTAGAAATTGGAACCTATCCATTTTTTTGGGGTTGTAAACAAAGCTTCAAAGCCAACCTCCAAAAATGAAAGAAGGCAGAACATATTAGTGGCCTTTAGTCCCAACAATATTGGCTGTTTGCATCTGTCTTTGTCTAAAATCAAACAGTTGCATTCAAAAAATATCAATTCTTTGTTATCTTTATTTAAAACCACCATTGTTCAAAAGGACTGGTTAACCAATTCCTGCCCGCCGAAGCGAAGTCATGACGTTACTTCTGGCCCTGACAAATGTAAACGCTGCCATTTTTTTCCCCTAGAAAGAAGAGATCAATGTTGCGTGGATTTTTTTTTTTTTTTTTTTTTACTCTCATGCTTTCCAGGGTAGAGGAGATATCTGGGGTCTTATAGACCGCAGATGTCTCCATGAAGAGGACCTGTCACGCATTATTTCCATCACAAGGGATGTTTACATTTCTTGTGATAGGAATAAAAGTGATTAAAGGAACTGTGTAAAAAAAAAAAAAAAAAAAAGTTTTGAAGCACCCTAGTGCTCGCACGCAGAAGCGAACGCATCCATAAGCCGCGCCCGCATATGTAAACAGTGTTTGCACCACACATGTGAGGTATCGCTAAGAATGTTCTAGCGAGAGCAATAATTCTAGCACTAGACCTCTGTAACTCCTTACTGGTAACCTGTAAAAATGTTTAAAGCATCGCCTATGGGGACTTAGTCACTGGCAAATGTAAAAAAACTGTTGCCAGAGTCAAGGTAACCCCTTGTCTACCCAGCATGCCCGTGTTTTTTTTTTTTTTTTTTGTTTTTTCTTTTTGCTTCTTTCCTGGCAGGATGGATGTGTTTTCTTCAGCTCTGCTGCCAAAAGCCTAAGCAGTCTTTGCTAGTGGGTTTTTTTTTTTTCTTCTTTTCGGACACTTTTTTTTTATTTTTGGGTTTTTCCACTATCGGCTTTAGTTAGGAGTCCTTGCTACATCAATGCTTGAGTTAGTCACTGCATAGCAGATGGTTTTAGTGCAGAAAGGGTTAACGCTGAGAAGAGTGTTGGCGTCATCTGCTGCACGCTCTTCCAGGCAGTTTAGCATAGAGAAAGCACTGTACCGCTGCTGCTTGTGCTTTTCAAGCACCGCATGGAACTTAGTCTGTTCCTACTGGCTGCCTACAGAGACCAGGTCACCTCCATCCGCTCAACCCTCATTAGTACCTGGAATTGTGAGTACTGGAGACCTTACCTTGCAATTGAGCCTAGTTGCATCGCCACTACGCAGATGCAGCATGTGTGTGTGACCGAACCCCCCTGAGTTCTCTGGTGATATCATCAGTCACTTCACATCCCTTGTGGGCTGTTCTACTGCTGCTGAGTTTTCTGGTAAGTCTCACCTAGCAAGATTGGTTGTCTGGGAAGACAACCGTCATTTAGTCATGGTGTTTTCATCCCCTTGATCCTAAAATTATGGGTGTAAGGGGGTCCTTAAGCTCTCCCATGTAGACCGGCGGGTCTTGCTCACCCAGACATGTTTTATTCTAGGTTCCTTCTTGGGACCTGTTCCTTCCGATGGCTGTCTGTGGTTTTCTGTTGACCACATCAAGTTTTTTTGCTTGTTTTTTGTTGGGTTTTTTGGTTGATCACCTTTTTTGCGGGTTGTTTTGTGTCCCCTTCCATGCGGAATAATTTTCTTTGGTGGTGAGCTCTGGTACAGATCTGGGTTGGTCCTTCAGGATGTTTCTGGGCTGCAGACAGTCCCCTGTTTATTTTTGGGCCTCTTAGCAGTTGCTGTTACCAACATCTCCGTTGGACTGCTTTTTGGATGTCCCGATTATATTTCAGTTTCTGTGACCAACCCTCAAAGGATGGGAAAGATAATAGGATTGTTTAGGCTTTTGGTACTTGCTACAAAACTAAGGCTTGCTGGGTAAAGAAGGGGATATCCTGGGCTTGTCTTACAGTTATTTTGTCAGTGTGTAATCCTCAAGTAGGCAATAGTACATCCTGGCAGCATCTGAATTCCTGTGTCTCTCAATGGACTCCAAGAATAGGATTGCATAGTAAGTACATAAACCTATATTCTGTTTTACATTTGGCTCTTTTTCTAAATTTTTCTCTAATAGCTAAGATATGGTGAGCCCACACTCAGACGGGCTGTTCCTTTGGCTCTAGCTCTCATCTCTGTGTCCAACCCAAGGCTGAATATCCTGGATACTCTGAGCAAATTCTCTCATGATGCCGACCCTGAAGTTTCCTACAACTCTATCTTTGCTATGGGCATGGTGGGCAGTGGTAAGTTTAATCACCTCCTGGAGTTTTGACTTGGTGTGTGTACTGGGAACTGAGTATGAAAGCCATGTTTCATTCTTCTGTTTGTAGGAACCAACAATGCCCGTCTTGCTGCAATGTTACGGCAATTGGCCCAGTATCATGCTAAGGACCCAAACAATCTTTTCATGGTGCGATTAGCACAGGTAGGGAAAAAAAAGTATTTATTACAAAATGGCTAGTTGGATGGGGTAAGAGTGGCTGTGGGTATTTGACTGTTGTAATCTTGTGCATGTGAAATGTTTTATATTAGATATTTTGGTACTTTTCCATTATCCAGGAGCCTCTGCCTTCGGTGAGGAGAAATGAAAAAGAAACTTACTACTTATATATATCTGAACTTAGTGCTGAGTACACTAGAGAACATGTCTTCATATTTGCATTTTTGCCTCCACGTGAACTCTGCAAATTGGGACTTGTTCTTGTTTTCCCAAGGCGTCTTTCAGGACAGCACCTGAGAGATAGCGACTCCACCCACCGGAAACAGGAAACACCTTCTTCCTCCAAACTTTAAAGGGAGGCGCCTCCCTACCATACCTCAGTTTTTGTGTTTCCTCCGGCCCGGAGGGAACATCTTTTTGAAGGGGAGTCAAGGTCTCTCAGATGCCTGGGAGACAGGGCTTCCTTTTCATTTTTCCTCCTTTGGGAGACCCGCTGTCCTCCCGGCCTACCCAAGCCTTTGCAGCGGTAGCAATCGGGCTCCTCTTCCCCTCCTGGTGCTCGGGGAGAGCCGTAGACCCGGTGGTCCGCGCGGTCGTAGGAGCGGCGGTGCCCGTGCGCCGCCGCCATGTTTTTTGGCCGGCAGGCGCGGCGGAAGTGACAAGGCGGGTCACTGGGTCAGCAGAAGCGTCATTTCCGGCGTGGATGCGAGAGGGGAGGGGGGAGGACAGGAACTGGCGCCTACTTCCGCTTCCGGTCCGGTGCAGATGCACTATGGGAGTCCGGAAGCGGCATATGAAGCCACAGGTGGAGAGCTGCACACCAGAGATGGAGGACTCAGCGTCTGCAGCGGTGGGGACAGGCACAGGCGCCAGTAAAGCTCAGGTAGGAGCAGCAGTTTAAGTCTGCCTTTCTTCCTTTTCCTGGGTTTGGTCTATTTTCTTTTTTCTTACCCCCTAGTGGCAAGGGGCCTGTCTGGGCACTGGAGGCTGACTGGTTTCTTCTTAGTGCACCTGTGGGTGATTCTTGTGTAGCTGAGACCGGGTCTCACTAAAAGGTCCCCTGGTTTTTTTCCCTTTTTTGTTTTTTCTCTCACAGGCTTAAAGCTCTGACCCAAAAAAGAGATGTCCTTCTTGCAGGGCCAAAATGGGAGAAAATTGGAAAAAAGTCTTATGCAGTACATGCATCACTTCTTTAGTTAAGGAGGAATCAGCTTCGGTTTGTGATGATCTGGTTGCCTCTGTAAAGAAGGAACTATACGCCACGATTCAGACTTTTCGTGACTCTTTAGTTAATCCAGCTGCTAGTCAGCCATCCACTTCTGAGGCTTCCCAGGGTTCTATTTCTTTCCCCATGGTAGAAGTTTTACCTGAAGGCCCCTCTATCAGGGAAGAGCAGTCCCCTACTCCTTCCGTTAAAGATTCGGAGGAGGAGGGTGAGGAAGCGGAGGTGGCTCCTTCCAAATTTAAGCTTTCCCTAGAGGAGGTAGACGGACTCCTTAAGGCTATCCATGTTACACTTGGCTTAAGTGAGGAAAAGAAGGAGTTATCTCTTCATGACCGCATGTATGCAGGGTTAAATGAGCCTAAGGGGCGAACATTTCCAGTTCATTCGGTCATTTCTGACGCCATTGCTAAAGAATGGCAAGATCCAGAGAAAAAGCCCTTTTTTTCCAGAGCCCACAAAAGGCGCTTCCCTTTTGAGGAGGACCCTTCTGCGGTGTGGAATAAGGTGCCCAGGTTGGATGCGGCCTTTTCACAGGTCTCAAGATCCACAGACCTGTCTTTTGAAGACATGGGTGTTCTAAGGGATCCAATGGACAAACGCATGGATCTTTTGCTCAAAAGATCATGGCAATCAATCATGAGCAATTTAAAACCAGCAATGGCCACAACCTGTGTAGCCAGGAATCTGGAATATTGGGTGAATCAACTTAGATCTCATATAGTGGCAGATTCCCCCAAGCAGGAGATCTTAGATTCCTTTCCTACCCTGATTTCTGCGGTTGCTTATATTGCTGATGCTTCGGCTGAAGCTATCAAAATGTCAGCTAGGTCTGCAGCTTTAGCAAATGCTGCGAGAAGAGCTTTATGGCTAAAAATCTGGCCAGGTGATACAGCTTCAAAGAGTAAACTTTGTGGTATCCCCTTTTCAGGTGACCTTCTTTTTGGCCCAGATCTAGATAATATCCTAGACAGAACTGCCGATAAGAAGAAGTCCTTTCCGGTCAAAAAGAAAAAGCAGACCCCAAAACGTCTTTTTCGACTTCAAAAAACTCAACAGCAACAGCAGGAAAGTAAGTTTCAGGGTAGGAGGAAAAATTGGTCTGCGCAAAAGGCGAAGGGCAAAGGTGGAATTCTCTTCCGTCCTCCTTCACAGGCCGAAAACTCACAATGACTCATCTCTGCGGGTCGGCGGAAGATTACGAGAGTTTCTTCCGCAGTGGTCAGTGATAACTACAAATCAGTTTATTCTGACCACTCTCTCGCAGGGTTATACTCTCGAGTTCTCCAGAAGCCCCCCAAGGAGGTTTCTGGTAACAAATGCTCCTCGAGATCCAATAAGGGCCCTGGCCATGAAATCCTCTCTGGAGGAACTAATGCAACAGGGTGTAGTAATCCCAGTGCCACCGGAGGAATGGCACGAGGACTTCTATTCACATGTCTTCCTGGTAAAAAAACCAACAGGAAGATTTCGTTTAATTCTAAATTTAAAGCCACTAAACAGAGCCATCAAATACAGAAGGTTCAAGATGGACTCAATTTTCACCGCCAGAAATATTCTGACTCCAGGTTGTTTCATGGCGTCAGTGGATCTAAAGGATGCATACCTGCATATTCCAATCTCATCCCAGTCCCAGAGGTTTCTCAGGTTGGCGGTAAGGTTGGAAGGCAGAATTCAGCATCTGCAATTCAGAGCCCTACCCTTCGGGCTATCATCCGCACCCCGAATTTTTACCAAAGTAATGGCAGAGGCCCTAGCTCCGCTGCGTCTTCAGGGAATCGCAGTAATTCCTTACTTAGACGATCTGCTATTTTTCGCCCCCTCAAGAGAGGAGTTGAGGAGCAATTTAAGCAGAGCATGCAGCCATTTGGAGTCTCTAGGTTGGATCCTAAATCTCCAAAAATCTTCCCTGGAACCATCTCAGGAGATTCGGTTTCTAGGGTATATAATAAATTCGGTAAGCCAAAAAATTTTTCTTCCTTCAGAGAAGAAAGGAAAAATCCAGGATACAGTGTCTTTTTTGCAGACCAACAAGCAGCTGACGGTAAGATTGGTCATGTCAGCCCTGGGGGTTCTGACTTCGTCAATGCCAGCTGTTCAGTGGGCAAGACTACACTTCAGACATCTGCAGGCTTTTCTTCTGAGATCTTGGGATCACAATTTAGAATCCCTAGACTCAGAGGTAAGAGTTCCAACCCAAGTGAAGAGGTCACTATGGTGGTGGAAAAGGCAGGATATCCTATCGGAGGGGTTAGTCTGGGCCTTTCCAATCGAAAAAAGGCTGACAACCGATGCCAGTTCCTGGGGTTGGGGAGCCCACCTAGAAAAAGGTTTCACTCAAGGAAACTGGTCCAGGAAAGAGGCGACCAAGTCCTCAAACTGGAGAGAGCTCAAGGCGATCGACTTGGCTCTGAAGTCATTTGCTCAGGGGCTTCAGGCCCAGCATGTTCAAATACTAACAGACAATGCCACGACAGTGGCTTACATAAACAGGCAGGGAGGTACAAGGAGCAAATCGCTGCAAGTACTAGCCATGAGCATTCTCCGTTGGGCAGAAGGACACTTGCTGTCTTTATCAGCAGTCCATCTAAAGGGATCCCTGAACGGAGTGGCGGATTTCCTGAGCAGAAACCCCATTCGGGAAGCAGAATGGTCGCTGAACCCGGAGGTTTTCGCCATGATTGTCGAGAAGTGGGGGCTGCCAGAGGTGGACCTGTTCGCCTCAAAGGAGAATGCCTTGGTTCCGCAATTTTTTTCCCTAAGCAATCACGACGGGTCACTAGGAACAGATGCCTTGGCGTATCCATGGAGATTCCATCTCTGCTACGCTTTCCCCCCATTTCAGTTAATTCCCTTAGTATTAAGAAAAATTCAAAGGGAAACGGTACCGGTTGTCCTAATCACGCCCTTTTGGCCAAGAAGGGCTTGGTTTTCAACCGTTCTGAAAATGGCGGTCAGGCCTTATTGGCATCTGCCCCTCAGGCACGATTTACTATTTCAGGGACCAGTAAATCACCCAGAGGTAGCCACTTTGGCGCTCACTGCTTGGTATCTGAAGAGCAGCTCTTAAGGAGCAAAGGTTTTTCCAACCGGTTAATCTCAACGCTATTATCCAGTAGGAAAAGGGTGACTAGAAATATCTATTCCAAGGTCTGGAAGGTTTACAATACGTGGTGTAATTCATCTGACCAGGACCCAGGGAGTCTTGTTACCATTCTGGAATTTTTACAGGTTGGTGCTGACAAGGGACTAGCAGTTAGTACCTTGAAGGTACAGGTGGCTGCGCTAGCAGTGTTCCTAGAAAGATCTGTGGCCTCAGATCCATTGGTAACCAGATTTTTCAGATCCCTTACGAGATCCAGACCAGCACCACTTAAGTTGTTTCCCAAATGGGATCTGTCGATAGTCCTCCAGGCTCTAACAAGGAGTCCCTTTGAACCTTTGGAAGAAGCGCCACTCAGATATCTCACTTTTAAGTCTGTGTTTCTGATTGCCATGGTCTCTGCACGCAGGATCAGTGAGCTTAATGCTTTATCAGTTAAGGAACCCTATTTATGTATCTTCCCAGATAGGGTTATACTTAGAACAGATCAGAAATTCTTACCAAAGGTAGCTTCAGTACAAAATCGTGTTCAGGACATTGTACTTCCGACCTTCTGCCCCAACCCAGTAGGGGAGAAGGAGACTTGTTTTCACATGTTGGATGTTAGAAGAGTTTTGTTATGTTATTTGGAAAGGACAAAGCTCTTTAGACGTTCAGATTCTCTGTTTGTGCTATTTTCAGGCAACAGGAAAGGTTGCCAAGCTTCTAAAATCTCTTTAGCAAGGTGGCTGAAGCTAGCCATTTCAGAGGCTTATTCGCATGCAGGTGTGTCTCCTCCTGCAGGAATTTCTGCACACTCAACAAGAGCATTAGCGGCCACTTGGGCAGAGAGAGCTGGTGCCACCCCTGAACAAATCTGCAAGGCGGCAACTTGGTCAAGTTTTCACACATTCGTGAAACATTACAGGCTGGACCTCACATCTGCTAATGATCAGGCGTTTGGCAGAAAGGTCCTGCAAGCTGTTGTCCCGCCCTAAGGGGGTAAGTCTCTGTTATCCTCTCAGGTGCTGTCCTGAAAGACGCCTTGGGAAAAACCAAGTTAGACTTACCGGTAACTTGTTTTCCAGAAGTCTTTCAGGACAGCAACATCCCGCCCTATTGTATTGTATATACTATGCTGTGACTAACGTATGTGTTTATGTGTTCCAGCCGGGGCCGGAGGTCTTCTCTACTACAACTGAGGTATGGTAGGGAGGCGCCTCCCTTTAAAGTTTGGAGGAAGAAGGTGTTTCCTGTTTCCGGTGGGTGGAGTCGCTATCTCTCAGGTGCTGTCCTGAAAGACTTCTGGAAAACAAGTTACCGGTAAGTCTAACTTGGTTTTTCCATTTCAAGCTGCCCCATGATCTCTCAATAGTTTGCTTATATACTCCTGTCTCTGGGTTAATAAACTTCATTCCCCCCCCCCTCCACTCCTTGCAAATTTCCATTAAAAACCCACTGTTGGGGGAGCACATGACCTATATTTTCCAAATTATATTGGCATGGGAAATGGAAAGCTACATCATTCATATAAGTGACAACAATATTTAGCAGTCAGATTGTAGTTATGTGAGAGCAACAAGAGGGTCTATTTAACACCAAGGGCAGAACATTTTCACAGAAGGCCAAGAGTGACTTGAACATCAAACCCATGCCCCTCCTGGTTCTAGGGCTGGGGGCTCACCATTGGCAGATTTCACACCATCCAATCACAAGAGGGAAGCGAGCAGCAACTCAGCCAGGTAACTTCAATGGTTCCCAAATAATGGAAAAGTACTACAGTGCCTTGAAAAAAATATTCATACCCCTTGACATTTTCCACATTTTGTCATGTTACAACTAAAAACGTGTATTTTATTGGGATTTTATGTGAAAGACCAACACAAATTGGCACATATTTGTGAAGTGGAAGAAAAATGATAAATTGCTTTTTTTTTCCTTTTTTTTTTTTTTTTTTATTTATCTTTTTACAAATATCTGAAAAGTGTGGCGTGGATTTATATTCAGCCCCCTGAGTCAATACTTTGTAGAACCCCCTTTTGCTGCAATTACAGCTGCAAATCTTTTTGGGTATGTCTCTACCAGCTTTGCACATCTAGAGTGAAATTTTTGCCCATTCTCCTTTGCAAAATAGCTCAAGCTCTCTCAGATTGGATGGAGTGCGTCTGTGAACAGCAATTTTCAAGTCTTGGCACAGATTCTCAATTGGATTTAGGTCTGGACTTTGACTGGGCCATTCTAAACCATTCCATTGTAACTCTGGGTGTATATTTAGGGTCGTTGTCCTGCTGGAAGGTGAACCTCCACCCCAGTCAAGTCTTTTGCAGACTTAACAGGTTTTCTTCTAAGATTGCCCTGTATTTGGCTCCATCCATCTTCCCATCAACTCTGACCAGCTTCCCTGTCCCTGCTGAAGAAAATGATCCCACAACATGATGCTGCCACCACCATGTTTCATGGTGGGGATGGTGTGTTCAGGGTGATGTGCAGTGTTAGTTTTCCACCACACATAGCGTTTTTCTTTTAGGCCATAAAGTTAAATTTTGGTATCATCTGACCAGAGCACCTTATTCCATGTTTGCTGTGTCCCCCACATGGCTTCTCGCAAACTGCAAACGGGACTTCTTATGGTTTTCAACAAATGCTTGCTTCTTGCCACTCTTCCATAAAGGCCAGATTTGTGGAGTGCAGGACTAATAGTTGTCCTGTGGACAGATTCTCCCACCTGAGCTGTGAATCTCTGCAGCTCCTCCAGAGTTACCATGGTCCTCTTGGCTGCTTCTATGATTAATGCTCTCCTTGCCCGGCCTGTCAGTTTAGGTGGACGGCCATGTCTTGGTAGGTTTGGTTTTCGGATGATGGATTGAAAAGTGTTCCGTGAGATGTTCAAAGTTTGGGATATTTTTTTTTTATAATCTAACCCTGCTTTAAATTTTTCCACTACTTTATCCCTGACCTGTCTGGTGTGTTCCTTGGCCTTCATGATGCTGTTTGTTCACAAAGGTTTTCTAACAAACCCGAGGGCTTCACAGAACAGCTGTATTTATACTGAGATTAAATTACACAGAGGTGGACTCTATTTACTAATTGGGTGACTTCTAGAGCTGCACAATTAAATGTTAAAAAATCGTGATCTCGATTCAACCCCACTTACAATCTCTGTTGCAGAGTTTGCTGATTCTTTCATATAACAAGTGGAGAGACTATCTGCTCACTCAGCTGTTTTTTTTTATGTGAAAGATTGTTACGCCGCGAGAATCGTGAGAGAACCTTGATCTATCTTCTAAGCAAAAAAATCGTGATTCTCATTTTAGCCAGAATCGTGCAGCTCTAGTGACTTCTGAAGGAAATTGGTTCCACTAGATTTTGGTTAGGGGTATCTGAGTAAAGGGGGCTGAATACAAATGCATACCACACTTTTCAGATATTTATTTGTAAAAAAAAAATTGAAAACCATTTATCATTTTCCTTCCACTTCACAATTATGTGCCACTTTGTGTTGGTCTATTACATAAAATCCCAATAAAATACATTTACATTTTTTTGGTTGTGACATGACAAAATGTGGAAAATTTAAAGGGGTTTAAATACTTTTTCAAGGCGCTGTATATGCAATACATTTATGATTGAGATTATTATTATTATAGCAAAGGTGGTTAGAGGAGGGAATAACTTCCGATATCTGGTACATGTTAACATGGAATATCACTACAGAGTTCATTGTAAAGAAAAGAGCTTGAAATTGGGAATTCAACAAGTTTTTGTCCAAGGGTGGCCTCAGAGTGTGGAATTATCTGTTTAACTCCATAAAAATAAATAAAATGGGTATAAAATAAATCTGATTTGAGTGCCCTTTATATTTTACAATAACTTAAACTGACATTTGAGAAGAACATTCAGTGCTTCTAGAGGTGTTTCTTGAATAAATGGTGTGTTCTCTGTTTATACCAAGTAACATTAGTGTGATAGTTGGCATGGCAGATTGTATACAGCAATATAAGTTGCTATCCCTGGGGTAGTGGAAGGGACTCATGGAGGTGGAGTGAGGAGCAGAGTACACTGTGGGCATTAAAGGGGTTGTAAAGTCAGAATGTTTTTTTTATCCTAATGCATTCTGTGCAATAAGATTTAAAAGCCTTCTGTGTGCAGCAGCCCCTCTCTAACACTTACCTGAGGTTCCTCTCTGTCCAGCGATGTCCACAAGTGTCTCTGCCATCCGAGATTCTCCCTCCTGGTTAGACACAGCAGTGGCGCAATTGGCTGCCGCTGCTGTCAATCACTGTCAGCTAGCCAATCAGGAGAGGGAAGGAGCCGGTCCGTGCCTCCGTGTCTGAATGGACACAGAGAGCTGTAACTTGGCTTGGGTGCCCCACAGCAAGCTGCTTGTTGTGGGGGCACTGAACGGGAGGGAGGGGCTAGGATCACACGAGGGACCCGAGAAGAGGAGGATCCAGGCTACTCTGTGCAAATCCACTGCAACAGAGTAAGTAAGTATAACAACGTTTGTTATTTTTATAGGACCAAAAATGAAACTTTACAATCACTTTTAAGATGGATGTGCTTACAAGATGATGGGGATGCGGCAAATGTGTTGGAGGCAGCTTGTATGGGATCATATGAGAGCCTGTTTTTTCTGGTATACAGGGGCACTCAAGCATCGCCATCTGTGACTGTCTCAATGCGCGTCACTGTTCGCGCATGGGACAGGGCGCAGGTGTTGATGAAAGACACGACAGGAAAATGGTCACCAATGGTCAACCCCACACTACCTCATTTGGGTACAATACCAGACCCTATCATTTGGGCTTGGGTAGGTTTAAAAATGTGAGCAACTTAAGGATAAACACGGATTGTCTAACTGGTATTTCTTCCGCTATATACAGTTGAGACATGCTTTCATGACAGTTTGAATCGGCTACCTTGGAACTTGGGTCATCCCCTTTGGAGTTTTTACTGTGTGATGAAGACCTAAAAAAAACTATTAGAAGTCTACAAAGAATTGTATGTGGAAAGGCCAAAAATACTCAACAAATGCAGGGACACATGGAGCGCTTTAATACCTGATTTCGGGAGAGATGACTGGGATGATATGTGGGATCACTCGTTCTGGGCTCTAGTGTCGGCTAGGGATAAACTCATTCAATTTAAGCTACTGCACACGGTATATTATACCCCAGCAAGGATAGCCATCATATATGGTACAGGCGCAGCTGAGTGCTGGCGATGCAACTAATCCTGCAGACTTTGACCATATATTCTGGCATTGCCAGCTGATACGGGAGTTTTGGACATGGGTCACACTTACCATTCAAGGCTTACTGACTATACCCATCCCTCTAACGGTTTTGGTGTGTTTGCTGGGTCTGGTGGAGGAGGTGGTACCGCGTAGGGCCCAAGGGACCATGATCTCTCTTGCGCTATTCTATGCACGCAAAGCCATCTTGCTATGCTGGAAAAAGCCCGAACCTCCTATGGTGTCCTACTGGAAAGACATTGTAAATAAGGCACTACCCATCTATAAAACTACATATCTAAGTAGGGGCTGTCCCAAAAAGTTTGAGAAAGTATGGCAGTGCTTTGTAGATGCCAATGATACTCTAATTTAGGAACTACAATAATTTAGACATATGTCGAATCATAGTTAAACTGCAACTCCATTGTGACCAAGTGAAAGAGGACTGCTTCCTGGAGAAGTTGGTGTAATGCATAAGATTTTAGAATCACATTAGTTATTGTCAGCAATTGTCAACCTTGATTATATTCCTGTACTTTATGGAATGTTGCACAGGGTATGGGGGGGGGTTGGGTTACGAGTTTGTATGTGTTGTATTGGATGTCTTACTGAAATGTTGAATAAACAAAATTTTCCACAAAAAAAAAGATGGATGTGCAGACAGTACAGACAAAGATCTGTGAGTGAGTGCTTCCAGATATATAGCCACTGCTACATATACTAAACTTGTAAATAAAAAATTTTTATTTTTATTTTTTTACAATTAAAGCGGAGTTCTGCTATAAAAAAAAAAAAAAGTCAGTTAGCAGCTACAAATACTGCAGCTGCTGACTTTTAATAATTGGACACTTGCCTGTCCCAGGGTCCAGCGATGCAGGGGAGCGGCGAAGCTCTGCTCGTCTCCCCGTCCTCTCTACAGTGCCGGCATTGTAAGTGTGTGCGCCCCCACCAAAAATGACATGCCAAATGTGGCATGTCAGGGGATCACCTCCCTTAAAGCGGAAGTTCCATTTTTGGGTGGAACTCTGCTTTAAACGTTATCTTTTAAACTTAACCCAGAATCAATCTTAACCTCCCTGGTGGTATGATTATGTCAGATTTTTGCGTCTCAAAGCGGTACAATTATTTTGCATAGAAATTTGGCGCTTATATTGTAGGCTTGTAATTCTTAGCAATAACACTTAAATCTGTCCAAACAAGAGTATAGTAGATATCCCAGGTATGATAAAGTTTGAAACACAAAATCATAAATTATAATAATATAAATTAATTATAAAAGATATTAAAATAATAAAATGAATTTCGCCACGATTCACTATCGTTCAATTCTGCAAGTGTTCTAATTTACGATCGCTGTTTTCTGGCTGGTCTAAAACCATTTTTGACGTAAAGGGACACTTTTTGGTTGCTATGGACAACCTCCAGTTTCCAGGCAGAAAGAACAGTATTTATCATATAAAACTGCATGCAGGGCATTGGATAAAGCACTGGGGACAAAAGGGATGTGAAATAATTTCATACAGCAATGTAATCTGTAAGATTACAGTGTACTGTATGTATTATGATTTTTAAATTTTTTGAATTTGCCACCGGGCTCCGTCCCATGCGTTGCGACGCTCACAGGGAATGGAGCCCGGCACACAGAAACTTCGGGCGGAGGACAGAGCCCACGGATACAGCGGGGGGACGTCGCAGGATCCTGGGGGCAAGGTAAGTATACCGCACCAGAATCCTGCAATGCAATCCCGAGTGTGGCTCGGGGTGACCGCTAATTGTACTGTAATTCAACCCCGAGCCACACTCGGAAAAACCGCCAGAGAGGTTAAAGAAGTTCACCTTTCCTAACATGTTACACCCATATTCAGGGTATACTTGTAACATGTTACTGATGAAGCAGCCCCTGCCCCTACCCCCCCCCCCCCTTGAGTTCCCGTTATGACAGTGGGCTGGGGATCTTCTCCCCGCATCCGCTGTCACAATGTGAATGAGGGAACTACAACTACCGTCGGCCATTGCAGTTGACGGCTTGTAGTTCTCAATAAACTACCAGGGTGCTGATGTGCGCTGTAGGTAGTTTATTGACCTTCCTGTCATTCTGTAACTGCCTGCCTGTACGAGTATGGGCAGAGAGCTATACTGAAAGTCTGCTGAAGCCTGAGATTGCAATCGCGATCTGTTGTTATTAGATGCAGTGCTTTACAGGCTCATAATAAAAAAGAATTATGCACTTTCTTTTTTTTTACCTGCAAAAAGACGTGCATTTATCAGGGTTGAGTTGGGGGAACCCCCTCTCAGGTTGATCTCTCCTTTGCACTTGGCCCTTCTCTTCCCCCCCCCCCCCCCCATTGCCATGGGCTCTGAGCAAGACACCCACATTTTCTCTATGGATTAGGTGGTCCCTAGTGTGGTCTATCCCCCTACCTAAGGGGGACCCCCTCTGCTCCTTGGCTTTGGACCATGGTGCATTAAGAAATCCCTAAAACCATGTTCGGTGCTCGAGGTTTAGCAGGTCCTGGAAAGAAAACTGGGTACTAAATTGGAGCGATTTTTGTTGTGTTTTTTTTTTTGTTTTTCTTCTAGTCCCCCTTTCAATAGTGTGGGGTTGCAGTACGCCTTTTCATTCCTGAGGACCGGCCTAGAGGGGCCTCTTGAGCTCCCTACCCCTTTTGAGTTAGGCTGACTTCATGGGATTTTACGCTCGAGTTCTCTAATGGAGTCATGGGCAGTGTTAATTTTGTCGACTAAAATTTAAAACTATTTTAGCCGACTTTAATAGGACCAAAACAATTCAGATGACTAAAATACAACTAAAATGGCATTTTAGTTATGACTAAAACTAAATTGAAATTTTTATGTCAAGATTAACAATGGGCAGGGGCGTAGCTACCAGGGGTCGCAGTTGCGACCCGGCCTGATACACCAGGGGGCCTGTGTGGCCCCCTGTAAACCTGACTAGGAGGAGCAGAGGGGGCGGCTGCATACAGAGTAACCGATCCTCTTCATTCTGCTGCTGCTAAATGCCCGCTTCTCGTCGGTATTTAGCGGCTGCAGGAGTAAGATGGAGAGGATAGTTCCTCTGTATGCACCCGCCCAATCTGCCCCTCCTTTCAAATTTCCTTCTCTCTCCCGCCCAGGCAGGGATCAGGGGCCCTAGGTGCATCGGGGACACCTGCACTTTCTGGCACTCTGTAAACATGTGCAACTCCTCTGAACATCACAAACATGGGGGAGCAATCAGGAAAAGTAGCTACACACCTGTAACTACAAACGTTCCACAGCCAGCTGTCCCATATCAGCTGAGCTTGAGTGGCCAAATGCATTCCAAAATGCAGCGCACGCTGAGTTGTCCACTCTCTACACTGCTTGCATTGAACATGGCGAGCTGAGTGGAAAGACAGAACAAAAAAGCAGCATGTATGTGTCATCTACCCCCTTCCCTACAGAAGCATGAGAGCAGAGCACCTGGAGCTGCACGCAGGAATCCTGATGGTCACGGTAAGCCTGACTAAGCCCTTTCCAGGTCACAGCTTTTTATCACTAACAAGTTTCCCGATGGAATGCTCCTCCGGGATAAGATCATCAAAAGGACACAGTGCCTGAGCAGAGGAGAATGTGTATATGTGCATAGCAGTCAGCTTTTTCACTTTCATGTTTGTGTGTTACCTAAAGCTAGAGTGCTCCTCTTATGTACTTTGCTGGGGTGAAGTGCAAGCGCTGCTGTGCTCTTGCGCCTCCAGCTCCTCCCTCCTGTCAGAACAGTACTGTATTATACATTGCTCTCCCCTGTACTGTGCCCTCCTGCCCACCCCCATACTGTTTGCAGAAATACATATTTACAGGCCACTGTGGGAGAGGCATTTGACGGGGTGGGGGGGGGGGGGCAGTGTGTACAGGGAGGGAGATGGCATAAAAAAAGGGTGGGAGCAGTGTGTACAGGGGAAAAGAGGGTCAGTGTATACAGGGGTGCAGTGTGTAGAGAGGTCTGGGACAGCAAGTAAAGGGGGTGAATTTAATTTGGGATAATTCTCTGGTTGTGTTTGTTGATTTTAATCCGAGCCAGTGATGCGTACTGATCACTGACTGTTCGTAACTAAAGCATAGTAAACTGTGTGTTTACTACACTTCAGTTTGTGAATGAACAGGAAGCCTCTGTACAGAGCTATTCCTGTCCATTCATTCTGTGCGGCCGGGACTGCAAAAAGAGATTGGGGCTGTGTCCTCAATCTCTTTTCTCTGTCTCAAAAGTGAAACATCAGAGATCTGTTTAAACTCCTGATATGTCACCAACGCCCTTCAACGATGCTCCTAAAAAAGCATGATAAAATAATATTGTAAAAAATTTTACAAATTAAAATATAATGGTAAAAATGATAAAGAAAGAAAAAAATAAAAAAACTGCTGACACCAGTAGCAGAACTACCAGGGTCTCATTTGCGGATGGGCCCTTGCATTCTGTCACCATGCTCGGAGAGAAGGGCCCTTGCTGGGGGTCGGGGGCCCTTCATGATTTCTTGCATCAGTGCCCTAAAGGTTCTAGTTATGCCTCTGCTTGCGGGCATTGCACTGTGCTGATTCTAACATCCTTTGGATATCTAATTTGCAGAGATTGGTTACCTTGCTAGGCAAACACTTCCTTATGGAAATTCCCTTCCCTGAATTCTATGGGTTGGAAGTGTAAGGCGTAGGCTTTCCTGTGTAAGACTGGTTTGTTATAGACCTGGTTCTGTCCGAGGTTCCCTCTGGGGACTTGTTTTCGTGGGGGTTTGCCCCAATGTATTTTATTTATTTTTTTCTTTTCTGGTGAGCATATAGTGCTGTGAGTCTGTTCCTTAACCAGGTAGTTATGATCTTCTGCTTGTTTTTGGTGGGAGTTTGGTTTCAGTCTTTCTAGTTCATGCTGTTCCGGTGATTTCCTCTGTCCTAGCTTGAGCATCATGTTGAACCTCTGTGGCTTACCCGATCAGGTTCAAATTCAGACATAGGTCTTCAGGTGATTTTTGCGTTGCAGTCACTCTCTGGGAATTTCTTCTGGACCTTTCAGTGATTGTTCCCTACCCCTTCAGTTGTATTCTTTTGGATGTCTCAACTGTCTGAATTTCTTTTTCCCTCATTAAAGGAGAAAGAGAAGCAAAAATAACACCTTTTTGTCCAAGCTCTGCTCAACATATCCCAAATCCATACCCTGCTTACTTCAAAACTCCCTGTTTTAATATCACACCCCCTCATACTGCTAGCAGCTTATATACACCCATATTCTCCACATAAGAGTGGGCCCATTTGGAATAGATGCTAAATAGATACTTCCAGCTATTCATGTCTGAGGTCCTCAGTGATGCATGTCATGCAAGGGTATAAAAGTCTATCTGTGTTCCCATAGGAAATTTCATTATTCTTTGAAAATGCTGTACTGAATCTATAATATTTAGTGATTTTTCTACTCCTTTGTATCCCCAATTTTAAAACCAATAAAAACTATTTGGAAATGAACTTTTTAAAATTATTTTAAGAAATTAAGCTGTTACAATACTCAGCCCATTCTGCTGTTACAATCTGCATGGCACTATCGTATGTAGGCGCGTCTGTTACAAGTCACATAAGTTTACAAACGAGAGAGTAAAAAAAGTTGGACAGATTACAATGCACATTAGAAACGCGCATCACATCCTGATGTGCAGAATAGACACACCCTTTTATAATCTCTAAACAGCCAAGGTATACTTAAGAGAGCCTTCATGTAACAATTGTACCTATGGTGACTGGTCATGAAATGGGTGAAAAATAATTGTTCAATACAATGTGCAAATACCCCCCCCCCCCCCCTTTCTATATCCTAAGACAAGTGTAACAAGGGGGAATATATGAGGAAAACATGTGAGGTGAGGATCCCAACTGTAGTCAAGATCTGATGTAACCTCACCATCAAAAGGATTGAAAAAAAACAAAAGTGGGGAGAGGAGAAGAAAAATGGGAGAAGTTCATCTCCCACTCCCCTTTTTTAGGCCGGCAAGAAAAGATAATAGGATCAAAAATCAGGTCTCAACTGGTGAATGCATCAAGGCACCTGTACATCTGAGGTCTGACCTACTACATCTATATACTGTGAAGAGCAGGTGTAGCCTGACCATGAAATCCACTTTTGTACTTGCCTTAAAACCTTTTTCATGGCTTTAATTGAGGGATGCAGGTCCCCCTTTGTTTTTTGCTCTTGCCGTTTTGGTACTGCTTTTTCACAAAACTTTCAGTAGGTGGCAGTACAACCAAACTGTAACTGAATTCTGTCCCACAATGAACTCCAAAAATAGATTTTATTGAGTACGAAAATCTTATTTTATATATCTAGTCACTGCTCTCTCTGTAAGAACTCAGACTAGTGGGGGAATCGTATTGTTGTATGTCTGCACTGCGAAGGAGTGCTTTCATAGTTCCCTAGATGACATCTACATTACTGTGCTGTAGTGTTGCTCCCGTGAAAGCCCTCCTATCCAGCTCTTTATTTTGACTTTGGGGCAGCCAAAAAAACAAAGATGGAAGGGCAAATGTATGCAAAGAAATGCAGTAAACTTTTGAAATTCTAAAAAAAAAATTGGCTTTACTGGAGGGCAATGGCCAGTTTTTGTGAATTGATATTTGCCACGATGCGGCTTTTAAATTATTGGAGGTATAATTATAGGCACGGTTTTGGGCCCTTAGTGGATGCACAGTAATAAATGTGTCTGGAGACAATGGAACTCTGGAGAAGGAAAACACTTTATGCTAGGGTAGAGCATTTGTATCTTTATATATAGATGTATGTACATATTTTTTTTTTCTAATGAACTTTGTTTCAGCCGCCCTTGTAACTGAGGATATCTATGTTTTGCAGGGTCTGACACACCTCGGCAAAGGCACACTTACGCTATGTCCATATCATAGTGACCGCCAGCTCATGAGTCAGGTAGCAGTGGCTGGATTATTAACTGTACTTGTGTCTTTTCTGGATGTAAGGAACAGTAAGTCGTGTTTATTTATTTTTTCCATTTTGACCCTCTTACTATTTATTAATCGTTTGCTTTCTTTTCTTTTGGCAGACACTCTCTCACTGTATGTGTATTTAACTTTTTTACATTTTTTTTATTTTTTTAGTTATTTTGGGAAAGTCTCATTACGTACTCTACGGTTTAGTAGCTGCAATGCAGCCACGAATGCTGGTCACATTTGATGAGGAGTTGCGGCCTTTACCAGTATCTGTTCGAGTGGGTCAAGTAAGTAACAGAACAGAGACCTCATGATTTACCTAATGAGTAATTAGAAAACTGGAGTCCTCATTTTCTTTCATATCAGTGCATGATCACACATGAAAATAGTGTGGTGTCACCCAAAAACAGGTTTTAGTTGTCATTCCTTCTTTGAAGCTTAGAAAAGAAAGGTAACATGATTTGGCTGCTATAAACTTTCACACAAACTTGCCAGACAGCAAAGAAAATGTCACATTACCTTTTTAATGTAATGATTATTTTTATGTCTTCCTTTTTTCTTTTTTTCTTCTGTAGGCTGTAGATGTTGTGGGTCAGGCTGGGAAGCCCAAGACCATCACTGGTTTCCAGACGCATACTACCCCTGTCTTACTGGCACATGGTGAGCGGGCAGAACTAGCAACAGAGGAATATCTTCCCGTGACCCCCATCCTTGAGGGATTTGTCATTCTCAGAAAGAATCCTAATTACGACGTCTAGTGCTGTTATCTAAACATATGGGAGGGAATATTGTGGGCTGGTCGGACTAGTTGTGTTTTTTTTTTTTTTGTTTTTTTTTTTGTTACTAAATATTATTAAATAATTTCACAACTGTATCCGAGTTGTCACCTATGCCTTCTTTTGGTATACATTTTTATTAATGAGGGTTTTAAAACCTGTATAAACTTTTAAAAACACATTTTATTGCTTGGATTTTGTTTTCTAGCATTATTCTATCATGGAAAAGTAACAATTTAAGCATGTTGCTGTGACATGAAACCATGATCTGTTACTATATGAAAATGCATATTAGATTGACAGAAAAAGTGCAATGAAATACTTCATTTATTCACTGTAAGCCAGTTGTAAAAGAACATGTGAGGATAGAAATATAGGAACTGACTTGGTTTCTTAAATTTTCATGCTCTGGGCTTTTCATGCTGATGCTGACTTGCTTTGTGGAACAGGCATGCAACCAGTCATGTCTAAACTCCCTTCCTGCATACTTGTTCCTGCTCAGTCCCCTGTTAGGTAAAGTATGGCCAAAGCTTTTTTGGCCTTACTACTCCTATAGATCACAGGGGTGCAGTTCCTTCTGCATGTCTGTGACCTTTTTCATACAACGGTGGGTTAAAGCTGGGCAAAGATCCTGACTGTAAAACTTCATAGCTGGGAGACTGAGCCAGCTGCTTCCTCCCCTCCCCAGCCCAGTGCTTCAGTGAGTGCCGAAGTGGCAGAACAGAAAGCGCTGACAGTCACAGCTCTCTGCTCTGACTAGAGGGGAAGAACTGAGCAATGAGCACTGTTTGATCGCTCAGTTCCTAGTGCAGAGGTTGCGGGGACAGATGCAGCATCGGATTGATCCTGCTTGCACCTAGGTGAGTATAAAGGTTTTTTTAGTTTTTTGTTTTATATATACCCCATACTTCTCTTTTAAACCAGGGTCAGAATGACATATTATATGTAAGCGTGTGTGTAAACCATTCATTTTTTAAATAGTGTTTCTATTTGCACCAGAGTGGTCTGGCCTAGTGTGCCACCTTTTAAAGAGATTGCCAGTAAAAGCTAGCACACACATTTAGCATGTGTCCAAGTGTGCACCATTGTTGCCTGTAACTAGTTCACTCACCTTTAAAGCGGTAGTAAACCCTCTGATACTAACATTATAATTGTCATATTCATAATGACAAGGTATTTAGATACATATATAGCGATCAATCGATTTATAAATTATTTTTCTTACTGTAGATAATCTTGATCTTGTAAAACGTTTTTCAGCATATAAGCCCCCGCCATCTCGACTGTGGTCTTCCGCGTCTGACTCTATTTCTATTTCCGCCCACAGTCTCCTTGTCTCCGTAAACCCGTGCGTGCACACTAGGATCAAAATATTCAAGCCTCTTTTGTAAGCCTTTGTATCTCGCGCCGTCTGTCTGTGACGTGCAAGTCACATGTTAACCATGATGCCCTTAGGATCTTGACGAGACATCGCGGGATGTCAGGGCTGATGTCTACATGTGGAAATGACGCAGCCCCGACATGTACAAAGAATTTTTCCGGCTAAGGGTCTGCTTGCCGGTGTTCTGGCGAGAAAGTTCCGCTCGGTGGATAAGGACCCCCCTCTACTGCGCAGTAGTATCCGGGGGAAAATCAGCTGTACACGGCGCCTGTAAGAGGGCCCCTCGCTGGCTCGCTTCGCTCGCCACGCTTCGGGCACGGCCTCGCTTCGCTCGCCACGCTTCGGGCACAGCCTCGCTGCGCTCGGCTCTTTTAGATTCCCCCTCTAGGTCCACTTGGATGGTGGGGAAGGAACCTGGATCCAGAGCGCAGGCGCCGTGTACAGCTGATTGTAGATTTTGTCGTTCGGCTATCTCCGGCAGCTGCTAGTAGTTGGTGCTGCGCCTGCGCAGTACAGGGGGGAACTTATCCGCCGAGGGAACTTTCTTGGCAAGACACCGGAATGAACGGGGATCGGGCGCATGCGCGGTACATGTCTCCACTCGGGAATACAGCTGTGACTTCTAAACTAAACAGGTAAAAAAAAAAATGGCTACTAGCAATCGGTTTAAAATATTGATGTGGACAAATAAATGTAAAGTGACAATTTTGACTATACAACCACTTTAATACATTTGAGATGAAAACGATACTATTTACTCCCTTTCACACAGTTGAAAGCTTTGCAAATGGAACACTTGAAGCTTATGCTCGAAAGGTGTCTATTCCCAGGACAGATGAGCCCCTACCCATATCTTGTACTGGTGGCTCAGTGTGCTGATGTCTTTACACTGAAGTCACTGCAGTGAAGTCACCATTAAATGAACTGCAACGTTTAGGGACCTCTCCCAGAACCCCTGTTTAAAAACCTGGATTTAAAAGCGTTACAGCCTCTATCTGCGTGTAACGTTTGACATGTTTATTGGTTTTAAGTGAATGAATAAGACTGAATTTTACTTCATCTTGGAATTGTGGATAGTTTTGCAGAGTCGCAAGCTAAATATAGGTGGGTTGGTTTCACTCAAGTATTCCAGAATGTCCCTCCTGATCTGAAGAATCTGATGGAATCCAGTGATGTGGAATGGCTGGGGAGAAGAATGGTGGGATTGTCAGGTTAAATAATGCACTGAACACCAATGTTTGTGACGGAGTTCCCATTAACTTTAATGAAAGGGGCCACTGCAACCAGGGTTGGGAATTATTGCCAGATAGTAAAGATTAAGCATTCTGTCTTCCACCAACCAGCAGTTTTAAGAGGCACTGTTAAATTCTGACCACTGCACTCTTTAACACCTTCGCGCTGACCTAACATAAATATGGGGCCCGACTAGCCTGGGCTTTTTTCCGTGGGGCTGCATATTTGCATATCTCCCTTTGTGCTGGCAGCGTGCCACATGGCGTGCTCCCAGCACAGAGACCCGGTTATCGCTGTGAGCCCTGTACTAACGCTCCACCCAGAACTCCTGAATCCAGGTCACCTGATCGCTGTGATAGCCTCCGATTGGCTATCACAGTGATCAGTCACTGTGAAGCCCGCCCCCATTTTTTTTGTGAATGGAGGAGAGAGGGATCTCTCTCTCTCTCTCTCTCTCTCTCTCTCTCTCTCTCTCTCTCTCTCTCTCTCTCTCTCTCTCTCTCTCTCTCTCTCTCTCTCTCTCTCTCTCTCTCTCTCTCTCTCTCTCTCTCTCTCTCTCTCTCTCTCTCTCTCTCTCTCTCTCTCTCTCTCTCTCTCTCTCTCTCTCTCTCTCTCTCATACATGGATTAAGGTTTGATCTAGGTCAGAGCCAGGGTTAGTGTTGGGTTGTTTGATGGAAGGTTATGGTAGTACCAAGAAGTATACAGGTAAATTAAAACTTTTTTACTATTTTGAGCCAGTTTTCCTTTTTGATAATAAAAAAACAGGAGATATCCATTACTATTTAACACTAAATGAAAACCCAATTTGGATGCATTGAAACGCTCCACGCTGGTCCTCATCCTTTTCTGGCTTCCGGTGTGGAAGGGGCGATCACTGCACTGCCTTGCTGACATGAGGGATCTCCCGTTCCCTCCATGGTAGAGCCTCCACCGGCCGAGGACAGCCCACTACGGACAGCCTCCGAACATCTTCCAGAAGCGCATTGCACACTCTTGGGACCCTTCACTGAGAGCCGCCGCGGTTTTGCCTATGGGCTATCCACATGGTAATACATGCCTTGCCCTCACTGAGCTTTTGTGAGTAGCCTTTTGGCCGTTCCGTTTTATATTTATTTAATAAAGTTGTATCTGATACTGCACTTAGATTGGCGCACCTTGTTTTTCCTCCACATTGCCTTCCAGAGTTTTTGCTTCTACTCTCAAGGGAGCTGCCGCTGGTGCAAAGTGTCATCTCCATTTTAACTTTTTATCACCATTTGGGACTCTACACTTTTTTAGTGTATGTGTCTATATACAAACATTATTCTCCTATATACGCATATACCACAGTTTCATACCGTCATTTTTGGACATTATTATGTATATATTATTCTGATTGTCTTCCATGTTTGGTTGGCTCCTTGCCCCATTTCTCCTTTGTTGTTAAATTACTAAGTTGTGTATAATTCTATTTATGCGTTTCCTAATCCTATCTAAATAATGAAGGTTACTTCATTACGTTTCCTAATCCTATCTAAATAATGAAGGTTACTTGAATGTGGCCAAAGGAGTTTTGGTACCATCTCTGAAAATACTATGACCGCAAAATGAAATAACTTAGAAGATAAAACCCTCTTCATCTCGCAAATCAAATCCTAAGTTTTAATCCTGCCCAGGTCATTAGCCCCAGCATGAATTATAAGTACATTTGGAGAGGCCATTGTCCTAGTAAGAAAATGATCCTTTTAGGTTTCTCCATCTCGACCCCCTTATCCCCCACCATAAAACCTGAAATCGTCCTTTGTCCAAACCAAGATTGGTTTTGCCATTCCTGATGGAAGTTCTTCTTTTGGCCCAAATTTATAAAGGAATGTCCCACTATCCAAATGACATGCTTGGTAGAACCTAAGAAAAATTAAACCATAACAAGATTAGGACGAACATACAATTTAAACCTATTACTAGCCCAATGCCCCAATTTTTTTAAACCATCATTAGAAAACCGAGAAGGCTGGCTTCAGTAGCTGCACCTATCCTGAAAGAATGTGAAGAGAAATGAAAGTCAGGTTATGTTTTTTTTAAGGCAAGAAGATAGGACAGATGAGAACTGGAATCTTGTTAATGGAGACAGATTAATATGAAAAAAATGAACCTGAAAAGGGGGGTCTAACAGATATTGCATAACTCTAAAAACTGGACAGATGATCTGAAAAGGAGCTCTATAAACCCGAGTAGGAGGGGGCGTGGACTGCATATGGAGGAAGCAGCTTGCTGTGCTCTGCCTTGTTGAGACCTGGGAGAGAGATTAGCCAGCCATGAGTTGTGTGATAATCAGTGGTTATTGTGCAGTAGTCAGTGATCAACAGTTGGCCGTGAGGCGGGAATCGTGAGCTTTGAGCCAGGAGCAGTTAACTGCCAGCTGGGGACCAGGAGTTGGAATCAACCAGGAGGCTGGGAAGCCGTGAGCGGCTGTCTGCTATCCGTGGCTATCTGCCACCAGCCAGTCAGCTAATCGGCCAGCCGTGAGTCCCCCATCAGCCTTGAGTTGTGAGATCAGAGCCACGAGCCGTACACTGGGATGGGAGCAACACTTGTGCCTTGTTGCCGCTCCAGAGGACGTGTGACCATGTAATGAGGTACCCAGCACAACTCCAGCATAATCTACCTAACCCCTGCTTTTTGTTGCTATTTTCGCTGCTATCTCCGCTGCTAGCACTGCTGCTGTAAACGCTTATATTAACCTGTATTAACATTGCATTGATACTGCATTAACATTGCCTTGCACCTGAGTTGTGCCAAGAGTTTGTGTTTGTGCTCTTTTTACATACCAACCACCTCTGCATAATCTGCACATTTCCTGTATTCAGGAACTATTTGCTCTTTTTGGTCTTATTTTTGTTCTTGCTTTATTTTGCCTGTACTGGTCCCCTCAACATCAGTGCTTGCACTAACATCAGTATTGCATCATTAGTTGCATCAGTAATTGCTCCGGTTTCCCTTTCACTGACCGCCCCTCCGGTTCTCTGGCTGTCCTTGGTTCTCATGGGCAGGAGGAGACGTGGTGCTTCTAGTGGCTTATCTGGTAATACACTTGTATCCCTGCAAACTGGCATTCAAGACTTCTTCTCTGTCGGCAGACAGACCCGCTCCTCTACCGTAATAGCGAAGATGGCAACGGAGAAACAGGTAGGTCCACAGATGGACCAGCAAGCGAGTCAGTCTACTAGACAAGATACAGACCAGTATACAGGGGTTGCTTACACTCCAACTCATATCCCATCTTGCTCTCCAATATATAGCCCTGCTCCCCAACAACCCAAGTCTACGGTTGCTCTACAAGAATCGCAGAGTATTTTGCAGAATGTTTTGCACAGTGTTCCGGCTCCATCCTCTCCACCACTGCCTCCCCCTCTGCCCCTGCCTCCTCCCCCGCCTATACAGCCAACCACCATAAGTCAGGGATTGGAAGGAGAGGATTTGAGAGAATTTTTAAAAGCTTTGCCAACACGGAGTGAAATGGAAGCATTTGTACAGCATTTGGAGCAAGGATATCGCACTGATATTCAGGCTGTTAAAACCGAACTACAAGCAACCCAGATTAAGACATCAGAGTTGGAGGGCTCTGTTACAGTTTTGGCCGATGCGGTCCATGTGCAGGACCAACGATTAGATATGCATGAATCTCAAATACAAACACTGTATAGTTGTCACAATTGGCGGAATAATATTCGGAATCGAGGGTTACCGGAGGCAACGGGCTGAGGATCTCTTAGAAACTGTAAAAGGCATTTTTATCTCTATATTGGGGACAACTGAGCCGGTCAATTTGGAATTCGATAGGGTTCACCGGGCCTTGGGGCCACGAAACCCCGACCCAGCTAAACCAAGGGATATTCTATGCGGAATACATTTTTTTCTGTGTAAAAGACATTATGAGGAAAGCTCGAGTGAAAGGCCCAATTGACTATAAAGGGACTATGATCCAATTGTTGCCAGATCTGTGCCGTTTCACCCTAGAAAAGAAGAAAGTATTAATATATAGTGTGGTCCCTCGCGCTAGAATGAGTAAACAGGTTGTGTAAATATCCTCGTGATTGAGTGAAATAACGGTGATATAAAATATAGATAATTAAATAATAATAATGAATATGTGTGGATGGTGATGATGTCTCTATGAACTGCAGCAAAACCGAAAGTGTTCACTTACACTCAACAATACAGTACTAATAAAGTGATTTCGCGCTTCAAAATCTATCACCTCAAAGTGCAATTAATACAATATAAAATTAAATAGAATAAGTTCTATAAGTGCAACATCATAAAAGTGTTCAATAGTGAGATAAATGATCATCAAAAGTGCTATCGTGCATCAACGTTCAAATTGAGTAGAAGAGTTTATAATGTGTATCAATTTTCAAAAAGTTTAAATTGTGCTTTTCCACTGGGATCGTATGATGGAGAAGGGAGGTAGTGATGATCTTAAAATTTGGTGTGCCGGTAACACCGGGCTCTCTGGACTCTCACCTTAAATCAATGCAATATGGGCATCAAAAACGGGATCTTTGTTCTTAATAGTATGTTGCCATTCTGATTGGGCTTCTCTGATGGTGTAGCGGTTCTTCTGGTAAAAAGCACCTATCAGATATGGGAACAAAGAGGGGTTGCCCACCTGGGCTCCACCAGTCCGGTGGTGAGGACAGGGAAGGGAGAGAAAATTGCCTCCAATAGTGTAGTATGTAGATTAAAAATATTTATTAAAATATAGGTGGTCTCTTACATAATAAATGATTTAAAACAGCAAAAAACAGTAAACAAGGTTGAGGAGCGGCGTCTGAGGCGCCTCCTTACTGACTTCCGGTTTCGTCTGTACTCCAACAATGGCACATGAGACCAACCCCCCTGTGTTTGCTGGTCTGTGGTTAGTCTGGATCTGATCTATAACTGATATCTGATATCTATAACATTTATGCCAGGAATGAAGATAGCAGGTTTAGATATTAAGGGGAGGAATGTATTTACCCCCCCCATGTGTTTTTGCTTCTTTTCTCTTTTTCCCCTACGGTTGGGAACACTGCCTTTTGGTGGGGATGGTTTTACGTGGGGGAAGTGGGGAAAGGAATTATATAAAAAAACTCCATATGCATAATATAAGCTGAAATAAGGTTGTTTGTCCTGTGGGGCTAGACGGGATGGTTACTATGTAGATAAGTTGCATTTGTTTGTGTGTGTGTGTGTGTGTGTGTGTATGTGTATATATGTGTGTGTATATATATATATAATATGGATATGTTGTCCTGATCGTATCCCCTGCATACGATGTATAAATATTTGTGAATGTTAAACACTGCGCTAACTAGTGGCAAAAAGGAAAAGCAGCTACATACAATGTGACAAACCATAAAACTATAAAAAAATGTAGCGCATATGGATGCAAATAATGGTAAGTGTTGCTCCTAGAAGCCACAACCTATCAGTATGTGGCAAACGGAGCAAATCGAGATAACACTCAGTAAATCAAAGGGCCAATAGGTAAGTAATGACCAAAGTCTCTGAATGTACATATAAAACGAAAGTCTTTGAAAAGTGATGGATGTTCAGTGTTGAAAGAAGACTAGGAAGAAATTGGGAAAATCACTCCATGGACACCACCTCAAATCACAATGGCATCAAAAATGGAAAATGGATAAAAAAACTCTTACTGGATCCAGTACTCCAGACTCCCCTGTCAGACATGGAGTCATGAAGGCATGGTGCCACCCAGGACATATAAAACGATATCCGGACCCTCAAGGTAGTCAGGTGCGTGGTTCACCAATGTTGACCTGGTCCTCCAGATGGATAGTCCCGGTGGGTGCAGGTAGGGGGGGGGGGGGAATTCTATATCTATAATATAAGGTGCAGCATGATTATTCCTTAGGTAAGGAGGATAGGTATTATATAGATAAGTGATAAAGTATATGAGTATCAAACTTTTTTTTTTTTCCCTCTTTCTTTTTCTCCCTCCTCCTAGGATATTGTTAAATACCTCTAGGAAATGCCCAAGCCTTATGTAGATGAATATATGATGTTTTTTCGTTCTGTTTTTTTTTTTTTTTTGGTTTTGTTTTTTTCAGGTACTCATGGGTGCAGAAATAGTTTTGACTATATTTTCACATTTTTGATTATAATAAAAGTTGATCCTTCTCCCGGGTCCCACTATGGGGCCTTCTTTGTGTGTTTCCACACTCCCCTCGTAGGTATACCGGCCCTCTGGTAGGGATTGGTACGAATTGTTGTTGGGGCCCCCCCCCCTTTTTTTTTTTTTTTTTTTTACTCTCTATTTCTATTTTTCCAAGAAAATGGCAACCAAACTATCCTCACCATCCTCATTGAAACTCTGTTCATATAATGTTACAATCCAAAGGAGGTCAAATTCTATATGCTCTTCACAAAGCCAGGGTAGATATACTTTTTCAAGAGACCCATTTTAAAGCGAATTGTATTCCAGCATGTTCACAAAGATACTACTTAAGGTGGTTTCATAGTACCTTGTCCTCATCCAAAAGCAGGGGAGTCTCCATCGCTATTCATAAGCGTTTACCAATACTAGACTTGGAGCATGTAGCTGACCCCAATGGCTGGTATCTATCTTAAATTTATATGAGAAAAGGCAGTTCCCCTGGGTGGACTTTACCGGCACTTGCTAACGGATATCAAATAGTGAGTAGGTGTAACGAGATATATGAAGTAAAAAGATTTTTATTTTAATATAACATAGGTTAAAAACACATTACTACATGCCCTCAGAGCAATATGCTTACACACGCTGGGATGCGTGGCTGACACACAGTACTACTTGACACAAATAGGGGTTTGCTCTCATCTCGCCTCAGCATATTGCTCTGGTCTGCACGCCCCGGGAGGTACGGGGGTTGGTGAGATTTTGTGTCTCAGTTGAGGGCATTTTTCAACAAATAATACCAACCAATGATAATTACTGTGTCCCTATGATAACAACCATACCAGCAATAACATCCACTACTATTCCATTTTGGAAGTTTTTAAATAATTCAACGTAACATCTTAGAAACGAAGTGCTCTTTTTTGCTACATCCCTAAAGGACAAAAATAGTACTTACTCCGAAACGCGTTGGGTGTGAACAAGAGCCCTCGTACAATTTATTCTTTTGTAACAATATTGTTATCTATTGCTTCTGTACTATGTTCAGTTGAATTTATGTAGTAATGTGTTTTTAACCTATGTTTATATTAAAATAATCTTTTTACTTCATATATCTCGTTACACCTACTCACTATTTGATATCCGTTAGAAAGTGCCGGTAAAGTCCACCCAGGGGAACTGCCTTTTCTCATATATATGTAACTATTGGATGTGGCACGGCTCTTTGAACCTAGGGAAGCCAATCACCCTAATTTTTCTTTCTTAAATTTAGGCTTTGTAATAGAATTTTTACAATCGCTAATGTCTATATCCCAGACTATGATCAAATAACAGCAATTACACAATATCTCCACCTTTTGACAGAATTTGCAGAAGGCACGATTCTTGTAGGAGGAGATTTTAATATAGTACTAGAACCCCAGTTGGACACCTTCTCAGCGATCAAATATTTCTTAGTTGGTTGAGAGCTCTTAAAAGAGAGTTGTTTGAACACCGATTTGTTGGATCTCTGGCGTGTCTTAAATCTGAAAAAGTGTGATTATACATATTATTCCTCAATTCACCAGTCATACAGTAGGTTAGATTATTTTTTTACAGGATCACAGGTATTGGAATGGAATCAAATTATGGACATTGGGTCTTTCATATGGTCTGATCACTCACCTCTTTTTGACAATACAACCACCCCAGACCCCTTGTTTTGATTGGTCATAGCGTCTAAATGAAACCCTTATGTCAGATCCACTATGTCATCAGGCAATTTTGGCAGCGATTAAAAATTTCATTGCCGACCATGAGCACGATGAGATCTTGTTACCAATACAATAGGAAGCCCTGAAAGCAGTATTAAGAGGAGTGTTCATTCAACATGGAGCCCGTTGAAAGAAAGATCAGCGACTATGCAGGATGTTTTGTCAAGACTTCGGGCTTTGGAGATTTCACATAAAAGGTCTCCATAAGGTGGCCGATATATCTCTGGTACGGTCAGCTTTACTACAGTCTCTAGAGGTGTCCCACAATAAAAGTCAACATAGATATGCCCTAGGAAAATACCGATATGGTGATAAGGCTGGGAGACCACTTGCAAGGTCATTGCATTCTCGCTCTTCAGCGACTTGTATACCTAGTATTGCGTTACCGTATGGGGAAATTACTTCAGAACCACGCTCCATTCAAAAGGCATTCAGTGACTATTTTACAGCTCTGTATAACCTTCCCCCCACCTTTATCTTCTGACTCAGATTCTCGTGGCTGTCGTATACAGGAATATGTATATAAAACTGCTATCCCAAAATGTAGATGTAGAGAGTGGGAATTCTTTGGATTGCCCTTTTTCACTAGAGGAATTATTGGAGGTAATTACTAATACACCATTGGGTAAAAGCCCGGGTCCTGATGGTTTTACATCAAAATTTTATAAGATCTACAAGGACTCTATTACACCGTTCATGCTTCGGGTGTTTAATGGCATATCTGCTATTAATGGGTTTACACCCCAGACACTAGAGGCGCACATCACACTACTTCCTAAACCTGATAAGGATTTAAATCTATGTTCTAGTTATCGTCCTATATCTCTAATTGGGTTAGATATTAAGAGCTATGCTTAAATGATTGCCTTTTGTCTTCAATCCCATATTCCAAATCTGATACATGCAGATCAAGTGGGGTTTGTTCAGGGGAGTGAAGCTTGTGACAATACACTTAAATCCCTTTTACTCATTGACCATACTCAGTCAGCAAAAATACCAGCTTGCCTTCTCTCTGTAGATGCGGAGAAGGCATTTGATCGTGTCGGGTGGCCGTTTTTGGAACAAACTTTGATTCAAATAGGACTAGGACCAACCCTGCTAAGGAAAATTATGGCACTGTACACTAAGCCAAGAGCAAGAATAATGGAACATCTGGTAACTGCTCTTAGACAAAATTCTTGTGTTACAGGCATACCGCTCGACGGGCAAGAGGTAAAGTTGGCAGTATTTGCTGACGATTTGTTACTTTACGTCACTAACCCACATGTCTCCATGCCATCTATCTTGTACAAATTTCAGCGTTTTGGAGCCCTGAGTAATTTTAAAGTAAATTTATCAAAATCTGAAATTCTTAATGTATCTTTATCACCACATCAAGTTCAGGCTCTTGGGAATAATTTCCCATTTAAGATCTGTACTTTAACACTTAAGTATTTGGGTATAAAAATTCCACAAGATCTTAATAGGATATATATAGAAAATTATTACCCTCTTATGCTCCGTACAATACAAGATCTTAAAAAATACGATCGAGCCCAGTACTCATGGTTTGGGAGGCTTAACTTTTTGTAAAGGGATATAGTACCGCGTTTTCTCTCTTTTCCAAACCATACCTATAGTGGCTCCCCGTTCTTTCTTTGTTAATCTACAATCTGCTTTTACAAGGTTTATTTGGGGTTCCAATAGACCTAGACTGCAAAGGAGAATTTTAATTCTCCCTAAAGCTAAGGGGGGTGTAAGGGTACCGGACCTAAATTACTACCATGCTGCAACAGTATTAACTAGAGTGGTAAATTGGTTCCATCATTCTCACCTCAAACAATGGGTACATATAGAACAGTCAATTGCACCTTTTGATCTTCAGGCACTTCCCTGGGTAGATATCTCTGTCCGGGGGCCAGTCTCGTCTTTGTCTTTTCTTACAGCACATCTATTGCGTACTTGGGATAAATTACAAACTCAACTAGGACTTTCCCCTAAAGTGGGATTAATGACGCCCTTGTTTGGTAATCCTGGGTTCCCTCCGCCAGTGGCTCGGAGACATTTTTTGGTATGGAGCAAGGAGTCAAATCGTTGAATATCCCAAACTATTTGTCAGGGAGATCTTCCATTGTTATCAAATTGATTCCTATACAGCAGCAATCAATTAAACACTGGCTAGAATATCAGCAATTATCATCTTTTCTTTCCTCCTTCCCTGTCAGGGATGTATTCAATAGAGAGCCATATGCTTTTGAATCCCTTTTATTACAAGAAAATGCACCAGAACACATCTTGTCTGTAGTGTATAGGTTTCTTAACCATCCATGTCTCCCGGAGTTTACAAATAAGTGGAGTATGGACCTGAATGTCCAAATTAAATCAGAGGAATGGGAAAAAGCATTTATCCTTATACATAGTATGTCGTTAGCAACTAAGGGACAAGTGACGAATTTCAAACTTCTTTCTCAGTGGTATAGATGCCCGTTGTTGCTCCACTGAATATACCCAAATGTATCAGATCTGTGCTGGCGCTGTCATTCTGCTAAGGGTTTGCTACTGCATATTTGGTGGGAATGTCCTTCTGTCCATACATTTTGGGATATGATACTTAAGCTCCACACTCGAGCAACTGGGGTAACTATTCCCAACAAACCACAAATTACTTTGCTATCCATTTTACCCGGCTCATATAAAAGTATTAAAAAAGGCCTTTTGAGACATTGGCTGACAGCTGCAAGAGCGGTTATACCATGCCACTGGCGGTCAGCGTATGCTCCATCGTTGATTGAGTGGGTTACAGAGATGGACAATATTGAGAGGATGGAGATTCTTCTGTCGCAGGAATTGGACACATATGAACAATGCTGCCAAATTTGGCGCCCTTGGAAGGTACTAAGGGAATCCCTGGAATTACCGAATTTATACACGAGATGCACAAGAGGGAGGACGTGAAAATGGTTCAGAGTTGGGTTAAGTGAGGAGACTCTAGTCTGAGTAGCTATTTTTGGTAGTTTTGATTTTTTATTTTTTTTTCCTTTTGGGTGTTGTGCTTAGTGTGTGATATATCTAGCATCACTGTGGGAGCTGAAGATAGGGAGCAGTAAATTATATATTTCATTTAATTGGATGAAAGTAGATAAAGTAGGGATATTCTGGTTGGGGTCGAGGGGGGAGGAAGAAAGGGAAAAGAGGAAGAGATCTGAATGGTTTAGAGTATCCTTATGTGTTTCTGTATAACATGGGAGTTTATTGATGAGTAGATAGTTTCTTTTGGCATCTTCGTCTTCTTTTCTCTTTCTATGTGTTTTCTCTTCTTTCTCCTCCCCTTACTTCCCCTTTGGGTAGGAACTCCTGCAGTGTGATGATCTATGTTTATATGTAAATTGTCTTATGTTCTATATATTATTTTATTGTGGTATATTCCTTATTACCTATAGAATGTGGATAATGTTTTCTTTTGTTATGTAATTAAAATTTTCTATGAAAAGTTGAAATAAAAGGAGCTCTATAAAGAGTTTTACAACCCTTCCCTTATTTGTCTATCTTAGATTTACGGAGAAAAATCTTAATTGAATCTTCTATAACAGAGGTATCTAAAAACACTAAAAAAAGGGGAAGAAGGGGAGGCGTAACCGGAAGTCGACCTGCATGGACGCTTGAGCTCCTGGCGCTCTCATAGCCCACAGCTCCACAGCCTTTTAAGGGGACTTTCTGCACCCGTACATGGGTGGATCCAGTTAAACCCGCTCCTCCAAAGCACGGAGATCATCCCAACCTCCTCCTTTTTGCCGCCTCCCATGCTGCGTGGCGGAACGGACAAGATGGCTCCAGCTGTCTCCACCACAGCATGCTCTTCAAGCTCCGGCTCATCCACCTGAGTCTGCTTGGATGGTGCCCAGGATACAACCATCCCCGACGGGCACAGTGAGTCACCCCCAGCACCGTGCCTCCCGGGCGGCGGCACCACATGGGACACAGCCCGCTGCACTGGGCCTAACTCCGCCTCGTACACACAGTGTACAGACACCTTCCCGTGGCTGCTGCGCACAGTGTCAGACCCTGGTCTGACCGCAGGGGGTCCAACCTCTCCTCCTTCGGTGGACTCTGAGGACTTCCCACCCCTACCAGGCCTCATGCACACGCAGGACTGACAGGCAGAACTCCAGGGGAGACTCACGCCAGGCCTACTCCCCTCTGCACCTGCCTCCCCCAAATCAGAGACAATCCCATTTCAGGGACCCCGGCTCTTCTGGGAGGGGTGCAGACTTCACCACTACTTATGCCCAGGCAGTCAACTCTCTGGTCCCCGCTCATACAGGGGACCCAATGCTGTGGTCCTCCTCTCCGTCCCAGACCATGGCATGGAGTGACCCATGGGACCCCCAAATGAGGCCTAAAACGCAGGCCCAGACCACTGCCTCCCTGCGACCTCAATTGCCATCTTTTCCCCCTCACTTCTTACTGCCGCAGACAGCGGTGGATCCCCACCATCAGGTGCACCCCTCCTGGCAATCATATCTCCAAGCCATACTGACCAAAGAGGACTTTAAACAGCTTTATTGAGGATATTAAATCCACTTTTCGCGCAGAGATTCAAACACTGCATGCTAGTTTCAAACACATTTGACAGAGTGGCGATGGCAGAGGAGGAAATGTAAGAAACTATACTGGCAGTACATCACACTCAACTACAAGGAGCAGACCATTGCATACTGCCTGGACAACCGGGGGCGCAGGAACAATATTGGAGTCGGGCCTGCCTGAATCGGAGGGCCCAGAAGACCTGCAAATCACCCTGCAAACCCTATTTAACGACCTTCTGGGAGATCCCCCGGGCAAACATATTGAAATGGATAGAGCAGACCGTGCCCTGCGCCCTAAAGGTTCTGCCTCCAAACCGCGAGATGTAATTTGCAGAGTTCACTCTTACCCCCTGAAACAAAGATATCATGCGTAAGGCCCGTTCTATCCGCAAAGTAGTTTTTGACAACGCACCGGTACAGCTATACCCGGCGTCTCCTGGGTTACCCTGCAAAAGCGCAGGCTCCTCCCAACCCCTTCTCTACTCACTGCAGAAAGAAGAGATTGTCTGTCTGCCTGGGAATTCCCTTACAGCCTCACAGCAAGACTAAAAGGACAATCTGCCGTGCTATGCTTTCTACCTGGAAGCTTTCTACGATGTTCTGGGGATTCCTGTCCCCCAACTCCAGGAACGGCACCTGGTGGCTACCCCCGTCCACAGTGTGGCAGAAGGTCCCCCCAGCTAAACGCTCCTGTGGTCCGGACACCCCTGTAAAGCTGCCAAACCGAAAAATGACTGACTGAAGCAGGGCCCTCCCCATCTGGCACACCCACCTATGGTCCGCACTTCCCCCTGGTTGGTATTCCTGGCCTACCCCAAATCGCCGTAATTACCTTTTATTTTTCTATTCTTCTTTGCACTTCCTGGTTCTCCTCCCATGGGAGTAGGCATGTTTCTAGCCTCTCCCAGACTCCTGGGAGCTAGTCTCAGGCTTCCCAGGATGCCACTGAGCATGTGCGGGAACGAGCAGTGAATGCTGGGAGCACAGCATTCACCACATCCAGGAAATAAATGCTTGTGGGCTTCAAATGCCCACAATGAAGATGGAAACCGCCTGCAGTGAATAATATAAGTTATTCTTTCCGACGAAATCTGACACAGGCAGACATATTACACACAATATGTGAGTATCTAATCCTGAGAAGAAAAGTTTGTGAATGAACTAAAAAAAAAAAAAGATAGATAGGTGGACCCCCGCTTTAACAATGTTAGCTTTGCCTACTGTATGTAGTATTGATCTACCTCTTTCTTCTCTCCCTGTCTGTTTTTCTCTTTCTCCTCCACTGGCTCACCCTATGCTCCTAGCAACCATCCGGACACTCTCCTGGAGATGACGCACTCCCAGCCTCCGCACCACGGCATTCCACCAGCTGGACCAGATAAGTGCTTTTACGTTTGCATATATCCATCATCATGGCTAAGGTTATGTCCTTTAAATGTTCATGGCCTAAACTCCCAACAGGAAAAGACATCTGGGGCTTAGTGAGTTCAGGCAGTCGGGGGCAGATATCATCCTGATTCAGGAGATCCACTTTAATAAGGGGAACTCCGAGTTCGCTTCCAGACATTACCCTCATGTCTATCAGGCATTTAACCCCCGCAAACGGGCCGGTGTAGCTATTCTTTTTAAATGTGGATCCCTGTTTACATGTTCTGAGTCTTGTACAAAGTTTTATTGAAAATATATATCAACAGAATAGTACAAAACAGTGATGGATACATCATGAATTAACAGGTATAAGGCTGCCGGGGTCCGGCAGGTAGAACTGACATTCAAGAAATTAAACCTGGTCTCAGGCAGCTCAAGGCCGAGGCCAGGCTACATACTAAAGAGAGTCTTCATCTCGTGTTTAGTAGCATAACACAGAATATTATGTTTGCAAACATTCATAAACCTTTAAAGGATGCATAGTGAGATGTTATTGTAATACGTAATATTGCCTTAATAATAAAAAAAGAAAAAAAAAAAAAGAACCAGATATAAAGTCAGATTAAATTGGTTAACTTCAAAGAAGATAACATACCTTTTGTATGAAATAACTTTTTTGTTACCTTAAATATCCAAACTCTGTAGACTGAGGCCCAAAGGCCTGAATAAAAAGAAGGAAGGAGAAATTGAAAGTGGGAGAAAAAAGGGGGGGGGGGGGCCTGGGGTGGGGGGAACGGAGGCTCATTATAGGGAAAGAAGCGTTAGGTCAAATCTTGATGGACGGTTATGGATCACCCAGGGTTGCCATATCCTGAGAAACTTATCATGCGTGTCCAACAATATGGCCGTAAGTTTCTCGTTTACCATGATATCATTCACACAATTTTTAACTGCTTCAAAGCTAAGGTTCGGAGTTTTCCAGGCCCTTGCTATGGTCAGTTTAGTTGCGGTAAAAATATGTGCTGCTAATTGGCGTTCAGGACGAAGAAGCTCTGCAATCGGTTTCCATAAAAGGGCCTCAAAAGGGTCCCGCTTTATAGTGGTATTAAAAAGATTGCGTAGTAGTGCGTATACTCTAACCCATAATCTGCAAACCCTGGGGCAGGTCCACCAGATATGCGACATCGTACCCTCCTGTGAGCATCCTCGAAAACAGAGGGGGGAATAAGATGGGATGAAGCTTGCTAATTTAGCCGGGGTATAGTACCATCTATAAAAGACTTTATAAGCGTTTTCCAAAAAGAGAACATTCTTAGAGCATTTGGATAGCATAATAGTCATACCTTGCCAGTCCTCCGGGTCCAATTGTTTCCCGAGTTCGGCCTCCCATTGGAGATGATAGGGTCTCAATGGTGGTGTTTTGGAGTTAATTATAGCAATATATATGAGGGAAATTAGACCCGGGGATTGGGGGCGCGATCTACAAAGGCTTTCAAATGGGGTCAAGGTAAAGGGGGGCCGAATGGGATTTTATAAGCTGTTGGAGAAAATGCCTAATTTGTAGGTAACTGTAGTGCTCCCTAAGGGGGATATCATGTGAGGAACGTAAAGCCGCAAAAGGGATGATCTTGGTTGGGGTGAGTAACGAATGAATATCTGTAAAGCCGTTATCAGACCACCATTTAAACTGCAGTGGGTTATCACAACCTGGTTGGAATAAAGGGCAGTGGAGGAGACGAAGCAGTGGGAGGTGAGGAGAAATTAGGCCAGCTGAGTACTTAACCGCATCCCACAGTTTAAGGGAGTGAGCCAGACAGGGACCTATGGTTGAGGGGCGATGTGCTTTAGGAAGCCAGGGAAGAGAGGCTAGAGGTGTTGGGTGTGCGTCTACTAAATCCATGGTGGCCCATAGTGGCATTTGTTGTTTCTCATGAAGGTGAGATAATGGGGCGATACCCGCAGCTGTGTAATATGCTTGCAGATTAGGAACTGAAAGGCCACCATTGATTTTGCGTGCGTATAGTACTTGTCTCTTGATCCTAGGTCTCTTGTGGCCCCATATAAACTGCATAATTTTACGTTGATGTATTCGAATGATATGGGGGGGGCACATGGACTGGCAAAACTCTAAAATAATAGAGCAATTTAGGGAGGTACGTCATGCGCACCATCGCTATTCTGCCGAACCAAGAAATCGGAAGTGTGGACCAAGAGGCAAGCATAGCCTCCAGCTTTCGGAAAAGCGGAGGAAAATTGGCTTGGTATAATCCCGGGTATTTCGGAGTAAGTTTAATACCCAAATAGGGTAGTGAGGTTAACCACTGAAATGAGAATGCCGATTGCAGGGATTCCAGTTCCGGGGCCCGAAGGTTGATGGACATCGCTTTAGATTTTGCCGGGTTAACTAAAAGGCCTGAGAATGAGGCGAAGGAGTCTAAGAGGAAGAATAAATTGGGGAGGGAGATTCTGGGTTTAGTAATGGTTAATAAAATGTCATCCGCAAACAGTGACAGTTTGTGTGTGGTGCCTGCTACTTCTACTCCTGATATATCTGGGTGGGAGCGTATGGCCTCCGCCAGGGGTTCAAGTGCTAGTATAAATAGAAGTGGGGAGAGTGGGCATCCCTGACGGGTTCCCCTCTTAATAGGGAAAGTGGGCGATTCATATCCATAATAATGCACTTTAGCCTGGGGGGAGTGATATATGGCTGAGACCCAACTCAAAAAGGAGGTGCCGAAACCGTAGTGGGTGAGGACCTGTGTCAAATAGGGCCAGGATAAGGTATCGAAAGCCTTATTAACATCTAAAGAAAGAAACATTGTCTCCAAGGACCTTTCATGAGCTATATGTTGGATTTGGAGAAGTCGTCTAATAGCATCTCCTGCCTGCCTACGGGGGACGAACCCCACCTGATCTTTTTTTATCAGGCGCGGTAGAAAGGAATTCAGGCGATTGGCCAAAATTTTCGTCAATATCTTCATGTCAATATTAATTAAAGAGATTGGCCGAAAATTTGCCCAGGAAGAATGGTCCTTGTCTGGTTTAGGAATCATCACTATGTTGGCGGTCAGCAAGTCTGGTGTAAATGGGTGACCTCCTTTGACCGAATTATACATAGCCGCTAGGTGTGGGGCCAGAACCTCTGCAAATTTTCGGTAATACAGAGCAGTAAAACCATCTGGGCCTGGTCTTTTGCCCACTTTCAGTTCCTTATTGCACTGGAGAACCTCAGAGACCTGTATATCTCGGTCCATTAGGGAGATATGGGAATCGGATAGGGAAGGTATAGATAACCCTTGTAAGAAAGCATTCAGGCCCTGTGTTGAGGAGTGGTTTGGGGGGGAGTAGAGTTTGGTAAGTCGATAGCAGAATTCTTCCAAGACCCGCTGGGGATTTCCCGTGAGGATGTTATGGCGGGTGCGCAAGGTTATGGGGGTAAATTTCGGGGTAAAAGTGCGTAGTCTATTGGCCAACTGAGCATTAGGTTTGTTTGCCTTAGCATACCATTTCTGTCGGGCCCAACGTAAGGAACAGTCCGCTTCATCTGTCAGACATAGCTCCAAGTCTGTACGGGCCTTGTCTAAAGATCTACGGTTAGCAGGGGTAGGAGCTAATTTAAAGGCCGCCGAGCGGTCTTCCAAGCTCTGCTCTAACTTGCATCGGGCCTGAATCCTTTCTCTTTTGCGTTGAGACGCTATACGAATAACGCGACCCCGGAGGACAGCTTTATAAGCCTCCCAAAGTATTATTGGGGACGAGACAGAACCTGCATTAAGCCTAAAGTATTCCACAGAAGCTTCCTGGATTTCACTGAGGATCGGTTTGAAGGATAGAAGTGAATCATTCATCACCCAGGGAGCATGCTGTGGTTTGCTAAGTAGGGAGCGACAGACGGTTAGAATAGGATCATGATCTGACCAAGGGACTGCTAAGATCGAGACCGAGTCTATTAAAGGGAGATGTTTCCGTAACACAAACGAATGATCGATTCTAGAGTGGGAGTGATGAGGATGGGAATAATGGGTGTAGTCCCTGCCCATGGGATGAAACTCTCGCCATATATCCACTAGGTCAAGATTTTGTAGGGCTTGCAGGAATTTTTTTGAAGCAAGAGAAGGAGCTTTATGTTCCGCCGGGTACTTATCAAGGGCAGGATTGAGTGTCACATTAGAGTCACCCGCCAACAGGAGGGTGCCTTTCTGGTGGACCTGTAACAGGGAGCAAACATGAGACAAGAATGGGCCCTGATTGTCATTCGGGGCATAATAGGTCATATTCGTTACTTCATTGTCCTGAATAGAACCCTGCAGGAGAAGGTATCTACCGTTAGGGTCAGCTATCTGTTTGTTGCAGATAAATGGGACCGATTTAGGTATAGCTATAAGAACCCCTCTCTGCTTAGTAGGACCATTAGCCAGATAGACCTGGGGATAGTTTGCTGCGAAATATTTGGGGCAGGAAGAGGAAGAAAAGTGCGTTTCCTGGAAACAAGCTATGTCTATTCTTTGTTGCTTAAGGTAATTAAAAACCTTGACCCTTTTTTGGGGGGAATTCATGCCCTGAACATTCAGGGACAGCCAATGAAGGATCATTGGGTCTGAGGTATAACACTATGAACTACTCCATCCGCACACCCCAGGGGCCGAGGGAGAGGGAAAGGGGGGAGGGAGAGAAGAGGGAGAGAAAAATAGGAAAGAACATAAGGTGAGAGAATACCGAGAAGAGCTCGGATTAGAATGTGTGGTGAGTACTTTGACGGATGGGGTGGGACCATAGCCAAGACAAGTATCCTAGCCAGGTACCAACTCTTGAGGGGAGAAGTGGTCCGTCGGAACCACCGGCCTATAGTGAAAATAATTCAGTAGAGTTAAACAAAATGAACACAGAATTTAAACAAAACTTAGAAATAGCATCAATACAAGCAGCTTAAAATGAAGTGCAGTATGAGAACCTCAGTGCCTTATCGGCATTTGAGATAGTAGGTGCAGGGGTCCCCCCGCCCCCAGGGGCGACAGCCACAAGACCATCCACCCCAGAAGGCGGGGCGAGACCCCACAGCAAAGTCAAGGCGCCAGCCCTGTCACTCCACTGAACAGGAGTGAAGGGCCTCGGTGTGTAAGCAGAAACTACCAACCTACATAGCAGTCAGTGGAGGCGTGTCCCTAGCCTAAAACCCCCTACCCCTCTCCCCCCACCCCAACCAGTCTTCAATGTGATTTCCTAAGACCGATGAACCCTCTACTCCATGAGAGCCATCAGCAATGCAGAGGTGGTTTGGGGGGCAAACTGGTGCCGGAGGTCCATCAGGGAACCCCATAAGGGGTGGTCCATGCCTGAGACCGCCATCTCACAAGCGGGGCAATCTATAGTCGGACAACGGCCCCCCCAGCCAAGCAGCAGTCAACTCGATAGGGCAAAGGAACAGCGAGGGGACGTCCTCCAAAACAAGCTGCTGGACTCCTCAAGTTAGGTTGGATTTTAAAACGAGAACAGTCAACAACACACCGGGTAAGCGGCCAAGAAAAAATTAAATGCACATCAAGGGAAGATGGGGATTTTCATCCGTTATTGTTTTTTTGGAATCTTTGGGCTTGCAAATCCTGCAGCGCCTGGGATCCAGATTGTGATCTTTGTGATGCTTGAGAGGATTGACGAGGAGGCCTGGCGGGGCCTGGTGGGGAATGTGAACCCTGGGCCTCAGGTTGGGACAGAGGAATGTCCAATTGCAAATCCTGGAGATGTTGTTTGAGGCCTGATGGGGAAGTGGCATGGAACTGGCGACCCTGATGGGAGAAGGTGAGTTTAAATGGGAACCCCCATCTGTACTTGATTTGATGGGATTGTAGAACTTGAAGATAAGGTTTGAGACCTCAGTGCCTAGCAATGGTGACCGGCGAGAGGTCTGCGAATAATTGGAGGGGGTTACCTTGGAAAGAGATATCCCGTTGTTCTCGGGCAGACTGTAAGAGTTTCTCCTTGGTCCTATAATAGTGGAATTTGATGATAACATCCCTTGGGGGGCCTTCGGAGGGTTTAGGGGCTAGTGACCGGTGAATGCGGTCAAACTCCAGCCTGTCCACCGGGATCTCAGGGGCCAGTTCTTGAAAAAAAGCGGTGGCTGTTCCCTGTAGGTCAGTGATTGTTTTGGGGATGCCGCGAATACGGAGGTTATCCCTGCGGGCCCTGTTTTCCGCATCCTCTAATTTATCTTTGAGAGCGTCTATTTCTGCGGACATTTTGTCTACCTCCTCTTCATGGCCCTCCAGCACAGTGGTGGCCAGGTCCATGCGGTGTTCCAATTGATTGGTGCGGTGTCCTATCTCTTTAAGGCCGCGGACCAAATCTGAGGAAAGCTTTCGGGAGGCAGCCGTTATCTCATCTCTAACAATGCTGCGGAACTTGGCTAGCATGGCATCAGGATCAGCAGGGTGAGGACTTACGTGATCCGTGGGGAAAAGATGGAGGCTTTCGGCAGGAGATCCCTGTCCCAGTTCAGAGGGCTGTGTATCCTCATCAGGCTCTGGGGGCTCGGGCGCCATCTTGGATCTGCCTTTGCCCGGGGCTGGAGATTTGCTGCTGCTCTGCCGGTTTTTTAGTTTGTTTTTTGTGGAGCGGTACATCACCGCTTGCGGCTTCAGGAAATTCCTCTGTCTTGTGGGGTATAGCAGTCCCCTCCTCATGTCTTTTATGTTGGATTAGGCCGGGTTACGGTATCCGACGGCGCAGAGCGGAGGAATCGGACTTCCATTACCTTCGCTCACGCGTATGCGCCCCTCTTTGGCAGTGGTTTACATAGCAAGAAAAAGGTCCTTAATAAACATGATGGGGCCGTTGGTAAGTAGCCCTGTGGGCTTGTATAGTATTTGTAGGGGGGTGGTTGCTAGGGCAGGTGGGCCCTGGTGCCCTGGATGGCCAGCCGGGTGTCACAGGACAGTCAACAGTCACTTGTAGTTTCTCCCCTCACAGTAACAGGCAGGCGGAGGCCAGGTGTGGTGGATGATATATCAGGGGTGTCAGTGTGCAGATGGCCCTGAGCAGTGTGGCAAAGGCAGCAGGCAGTGGGGCACACTAAGCTTTCCAATGCCTTGGGACAATCAGGCAGTCTCTGGCAGTATCCCAGGCCCTATGAGGAACCAGGGGGTTTGTCCAGGCAAGTGAGGAAGGGAGGCCTGCAGTTAGTTGTGGGCCTGACCGGTCGCGATGACCCGCGGCGGCGATGCGGCCTCAGGAAAGAGCGGGGATTCACAGGCCTCACTAGGCCGCACCAGGCCGGACCAGGCCGCGGCCGCTACGGGCGTCCCCGGAGCTCGGCGGTGCCACCGGACCGTGCCAGATATGCAGGGGGACAGTTGGTGTACTTGGATGAGGGTCCCCTTACCTCCGGATCCGTCCGGATTGCGATCCCCCTGGAAGGCCTCGAGTCGGCAAGATGGCGGTGGCCGCGTGAGACCGGAGGCCTTTTGCAGGCCGGATTTCTTTAAAATAGCCCCAGGTAATACAGCAGGGAGGTCTAGTGACTATCCTGGCTGGTTTTTGTAACTTTTTGGGGGCTGTAAATGCGTGGATGCCGGCGGATTAGCAAGCAGGGCTCTGGAGCTTTTCACCAAGACGTCCGCCGCCGCTCATATCCGGACACGCCCCCCCCACATGTTCTGAGTCTTTCATTAACCCGCACACAAGGACACTAATTATCCTGCGCAGACAATGGCAGGTGCAGACAGTCACTTTTTGCACCCTCTATGCCCCGAATGTCCACCAGATTAATTTTCGAATTAAAGTGTTTCACGCCTCTTCCGAACACCCAACGAATTCTTAATAGTAGGTGGGGACTTTAACCTATCCCACTCCTCAGTGCTTGATCGCCATGTGGTGAACCCTAGGGATTCACAAACTCGAGCTTCTGGAGACTCGAAACTCTTTCGTCACATCACTAGGCATCATGCCCTATTTGACTCACGGCGGGTTCTCCACCCTGGGGATCGGCAGTATGTTTTATTCCGCCCCCCACCGTATGCATTCACGTATTGACTACCTCTTTGTTAATAATGCCACGCTGCGCAGATTCTCCCGATCTCCTGGTCGGACCATGCCCCCATCCTGCTGACACTGGAATTAGATGCCCTTAATCGCAAGCCATGTCACTGGCAGCTGAACACCTCCCCTTCAAAACGGAATTAGAATCCACACTGAAACTCTACTTCGCCGAGAACAACACCCCTGACATATCCTCTTCCGCTCTTTGGGAAGCCCATAGGCAGTTCTCAGAGAACGCTGCATTGCGCTTGCTTCGGCCATGAAAAGACGAGAGCCACCAAATCACAAGCTGAGAGGGAAAATTGGCTGAACGCTCTCACACGACTACCTCACATCAAATTAAAAACAGAATGGGCTGCCTACTATCTCATCCCCAGGACATTGTCCACTCCCTTTGAGGAGTTCTACAACGTTCTATACAACAACCCCGAGAGCCCTCATAAACCCCCCCCCAAACTAACTGACTGCATGAACCACTATCTGGAACGTAGTGGAACTGCTTTCCCTCAACGCACCCATCATGGAAGAGGAGCTCATGTCCACCATCAAAACCCTACCTATGCTTAAATCCCCAGGTCCAGATGATCTCTAAGAGTATTATAAATCCTTTTTTCCCCCTACTCCTGCCACATATGTGTAAACTCTTTAACACCTTCCTTCAGCAAACACCCATTCCCTCAGACATGCAAAGGTCATTCCTCAGACATGCAAAGCTGATACCGAAACCTAACAAGGACCCCTCTTTATGCGCTAGCTATAGGCCTATAACACGCTTAAATTCTGACCTGAAATTTTTTTTTTACCAAACTCCTCTTAATACGCCTGAACATGATATTACTCTCTCTAATACACAAAGATCAGGTGGGCTTTGTCCCTCTCCATCAGGCAGGGGACAACACGAAAAGGTTTATTGACTTAATAAATGTGGTATACAGGGACAGTCTGGAGTCCTTAGACTTCGGTCTGGATGCGGAAAAGGCCTTTGAACGCCTTGGCTGGCCTTTCCTGTTTGCCACATGGGATTCCGGGGACCCTTTCTGCGGGCTATTCTACACCTCTATACCAACCCTACATCTCAAGTGAAAACTTTTGTTGGCTCCCTCTTTCCCGATTGAAAATGGGACCCACCAGGGGTGCCCACTCTCACCTCTATTGTTTGCACTGTGTGTTGAATCCCTGGCGGCATCCATTCACAGAAACCCAGACATTCGGGGTATTCCAGTCAGAGGGTAGGAGTTTAACTTATCACTGTTCGCGGATGATGTCATACTCACCCTGACCAAACCTAGGATCTCACTGCCCAACTTGCATGGTGAACTCGACACCTATAGGTCCCTCTCAGGATATAAAATGCAACCAAATCAGAGGCACTCCCAATTAACATCCTGGCAGCCGAAGTGCACCACCTGCAGCAGTGCTTCCCCTATAATTGGAAGACCTCAGCCCTGAAATATCTAGAGGTTCATATCACCCCGACCTTTGCCACCTTATACCAAGCGAACCTCCCGTCCCTATTTCGCTCCATAAGAGAACTACTGCAAACATGGAAGACCCACCATATATCCCTTCTGGGGAGAGTGGCCTCTGTGAAGATGACCATTCTCCCTAAACTCCTGTATCTATTCCGGAGACTGCCTATCCCTGTCCCTTTTTATATACAACTAAGAAGGCTTCAAGCAGATTTGATACGCTTTGTCTGGAACTCCCAGGAGGCACAGGATGCCCCGCTCGGTCTTGATGGCGTCCCGCTCTGATGGGGGTCTAGCGTTTGACCTGGTGAAATATCATGTGACTCAATTTTGTGCCTTGACCTCTTGGTTCCCCCAACAGTCCTATAATAAATGGGCAGAGATTGAAAAGATATGGCTCGCGCCTATACACCCAAATAGTTTACTCTGGAATGCGAAGGCGAAAGTGGCCCCTGGTAGACTTTTGGGGTCTGTCTTAACTCGGATCGCTCTGGCGCAGAATGTCCTGTGCGTATGAGCTCAGCTCAGAGAAGTCACTGTTGACCTCTTTCCTCTGCAACCCCAAGATGCCTGCTGGTCTCACTCACCAGATGTCTTCACCCTGGGCAACGTGGTAGACCCTAGATCACGTAAATTACTAACGTTCACTGAACTCCAGGAAAAATATGACTTGCCTCGCCAGGTGTTTTATGGATATCTGCAAATACGCCACTATGCCCAATCCTTTGCCCTTAATCTCCAATTTTCAGCGCCATCCCCCTTCGAGGGCTTAATATTAGACGGATCCGCATGCCGGGGTCTGATCTCCGACATATACCGGCTACTTAATTCATACTCTATACCAAATCGGGGTAAATATGCCTACATGCTCCGCTGGGAAAAGCTATTGGGGGAAGAAATCCCTGAGATGACGTGGCAGATGATCTAGCCCCAGGCGGCTAAAAGCTCCTGTACGCTCTACAAACAGAATGCTTATAAAATTCCTTACTTTTGGTACCTGACACCGGACATACTCCACCTATCTACCCCTCTAGCTCTGATTGGTGCTGGCGCTGCCAGGGGGACAAAGGTACCTTCTACTACATTTACTGGAGTTGCCCCAAGATAGTGCCCTTCTAGACGGGGACACAACGCTTGTTGTCCCGCCTCTTTGGGGTACAGGTCCCCATGACGTCAACATTTTTCCTACTTGGCGTATCACCATTACAGATTGCCAAACCATCCAAGAAGCTACTTAGACATGTCCTGACAGCTGCACGATGCCTGTTGCCCTCAAGTGAAAGTGGTGCTCCCCACCCTCCCAAGACGATCTGTACGCAATAATAAAAGATGTGGAGCTAATAGAAAAAAAGACAGCAAGATTACAGGATACGTTGGAAATGCACGATAAGGTCTGGGAGAAGTGGCACCGCCGGGAGGACCCGCCCTGAGCCGATGGTTGAGCTACTACCTCACTTTCCCATCTTCTCTTTTTTCTTATCTTACTACTTCAACTCTTTATCCCTTCTCTTTTTTTCTATCTTTTCGTTTATGTTTTTTCTCACACTCCTTAGGCTCACATAGCCTATGGCAAATTTCAATTATTATCTCACAGTTCATAGTATGATTTAGCTAGGATCCTGCACCAATTACTGCTACAATGTCTACACTGGCTATATTCCAGTTCAAGTAATGCCTGGAAAGTAATGTGTTCTGTCTGTTCTTTTACCAGCTGAGATAACTAATAAAACTGTTATTTAAAAAGAAAAAAAAAAAAAGGAAGAAGCTTTATTAGGTGCTGTGAGCTCCCTTATTCTAAAAGCACCAAAAAAGGCAATAACGAAAGCTGTTCTGAACAGCGAAGTCTCGAACGAGGAAAAGCAAAAAGGGAAGACCTTCTGAAACCTTTCAGCACTTCACTGGAAAAAAGGAAGAAAGAGCAGGAAGTCCAGAAATTTTAAGAAAGAACGAGGCCCCCGCTAAAATCTTGTTAACCGAAGCAAGACTAAGTTTAGCTTGAATTAGAGACAAAGCATAAAGCCATATAAGCGTTAACTGAATTGAAAGAAAGATTGGACTCTGAACAAAAATTGCACCATTTTAAACCAGGCTTGTGAGTATTCTTCCCAAATTTTAGGAGCGATAGAATTCCTTAGATTGGTCTCAATTAGTCCCAAATCGGGCCCAAGAGAAATTCTGGGCATGGGAATCCTCCTTGGTTCGCCTCTGGAGCGTGTTCCCGAAACCTCTGGAACTGGGAACGAGATAATGAATCGGTGATCTCATTAGTAAAACCAGGGGCATGCTTTGCATTAAGCCAAATGTTAAAAGTCATATATTGCAAAACCAAAAAACAGTAATTTTATTACTAATTCAGATTTTGATGATACAGTTTACGGCAAAAAATACTCCTTTTATTATCCGTATGAAAGATAATCCGTTCTCAAAATTTTTGTGCCAAATAGTAATAGCCACCAACACAGGGAATAAAACCAAATTACGGTTAATATCTGGTGACCTCCAAGACTCAGGCCATTCATCAGCACACCAATGACCATCCAGGAAGGCACCGAAACCAACAGAACCGGATGCATCCATAAATAAGCGAATATCAAAATCTTTAATAAAATCGCTCTGCCATACCGCACGACCATTAAAATAGATCAGGAATTGGGTACGGCGCCAACAACTGGTCGTTGAGGTCCACCCCTCCCATATTTTGGTTATTCGTGGACACAGAGGGGTTTCTCCACAACACCAGTCGCCGTAGTAATTTGGACCGTCGTGTCTGCATGAAGGGAGGTAAGAACAAAAACATTCTTATTGTCCCTCCACTTCATAGCGAGCAAGTTATTACACTGCAAGCAGGCTCTCTCCCCCAGCCTAAGACGGGAATCTACAAGCCGCTGGGGAAAGCCCCGGCGATTAGGTCGCACGGTGCCACATGCTCCAATCTGATGATCTAAAAAGTGGCACACTCGTGTAATTATCCACGTACAAGTGGTACCCCTTTCCGAATAAGGGTGACACCAAGTCCCACACTATCTTGGCAGCGCTTCCTATGTAGTCAGGGCAGTTTGTCGGCTCTACGTGACTATCTTTGCCCTCGTAAACCATAAAACTACATGTATAGCCTGTGGCCCTGTCACAGAGCTTATACATCTTGACCCCGTATCTGGCACGCTTGCGGCGAAGGTACTGTTTGAATGACAAGCGGCCAGAAAATTTAATCGGGGACTCATTAACGCAGACAATTTGATGGGGAGTAAACAAGTCTGCAAAACGTTGGTTGAAGTGGTTTACGAGGGGCCGAATTTTGTAGAGCCGATCGTATCCAGGGTCTCCACAAGGACGACAGAGTTCATTGTCGTTGAAGTGCATGAACCGCAAAATCTGCTCGTATCGTGCCCTGGCCATGGAGGCAGAGAACACGGGCATATGGTAAATTGGGTCAGTGGACCAATATGACTGCAACTCACTCTCTTTTTATTTATGCCCATGTTGAGGGAAAGGCCCAGAAAGAGCTTAAATTCGGAAACCGTAATTGGTTTCCAATCTCTGGCAAGGGAGGACTGGGGAATAGTGGCGATGTGTTGACCAGCGTACAAATTGCTTTGGTCCACAATAGATCTAAAGAGATCTTCAGTGAAAAACAGCGAATAAAAATCCAGTGGCGTAAAATCAACTGTTTCCACCTGAATTCCGGGTTGGCCAGTGAATGGGGGAAGTACGGGTGCTGCAGAAGTGGTGGGTACCCAATTCGGATTGGCGAATGCAGCAGGAAGGGCACTATGGGCACGACGGGCCTGTGTTCGTCTTCTTGGTGACAGCAGGACACTACTTGTGCTTGCCACCTCGCCAGCTTGAACTGCACTTATGGGACTCGCCACGTCACCAAGTGTTACTGCAGTGCTGGATGTACGACCAGGGTGTACTAGGCCGCTGGTGCTTGCCAGTTCGCCAGGAATAGCGGCACTAGTACTTCTCTGCTCCATACGAGAGCCCTGCGGTTCTTGCACTTCAAGGACAGAAGAAGAAGATTGGGGTCTGGTACGCCTGACCTTAGCAGGGACCACAACTCCGTCGTCAGAGCTATCTGTCATGGAGCCGCTGTCCTCTACAGGATCGTATTCTGAGCCTGAATCTGACAGATGAGTGACTTCCTCTTCCATCTGTCATGCTCAGAAACGTGTAGGCCTCTTCACTAGTGTACCTTCGATTTGCCATTTTGGGCTCTAAATTTAGGGGTACACTAGTGAGACTCACAGGCAAAAAAGCTCCTGACTGTTAGCGACTGATTCAAAACGCTACCAAAAAACTGTTAGCGATCGCAGGGATCAGGCCTGACTCTGCGAACGCTGCAGTTATGTGTGCTTAGTGTTTTGTAAGTGACAGTTATCGATCGATACTGCACTTGGGTGGGCTGGGCTGGGCCGGGCCGAGGGGCAAATCGCAGGTGCTAGCAGGTATCTGGGCCGATCGTGCTAACGCTGCGTTTTTGGGAACCCTAAACTGCTGGGGATGCTAATATAGATCTGATCGGATCAGATATCGATCCGTTCAGATACTATAGCACTAAGGGAGGTGTATGCTACGTGCGGGGGTTTTGGCGGTACTGGCGCTAACCTGGCGTTGCCTGGGGCGACGCAGGCCTTATCTGATCCTTAAAACTTAACTTATATCACCGCCGGGCAATTAGGGGGTTAATCCTTTATAAGGTAATAAACAGCGTGTGCCCTAAAACTATAATAAACTTTAATAAACTGTAATAAACAAACTAACTAACCAGCGTCACCCGTAACAATTATATGGTGATCACTGGTGAAAGGGCTAACTAGGGGGCAATCGGGGTTAAAACCTTTAGTAGGTAGTATATAGGGGTCCCTGTCGCTATAAAACACTGACGGCGAACCTATATACTTACCTCCCTAACTAGCGTCACCTGTGTCACTAATACAGCGATCAGAAAAACGATCGCTTAGTGACACTGGCGACGGGGGGTGATCACGGGGTTAACCTTTATTAGGGGGGTACCCTAGACCTAAAGGGGGTACCCCAGACCTAAAAGGGGCTAACCTAACTGCCCTAACACTTATAACTGTCACAAACTGACACCAATGCAAAAAAAAAAAAAACTGCTATTGGTGTCAGTGTACAGGGGGGTGATCGGGGGGTGATGGCGGGTGAAAAGTGTGCCTAGTGTGTTCTACTGAAAGTGTAGTGTTGGTGCACTTACTTGATGTCTTCTCTCCTCAGCGCCGGAACGAAAAGACCGGCTCGAGGAGGGATGACATCACTTCCTCTCCCTCTGTTTACATTACAGAGGAAGAGGAAGGATTTTCATTCGCCGGGAGCGATCGGGAGGGGGTGGCCACGAATGGATGGCCCCCCCCCTCACCTCTCATCACCCGCGAACTAAAGCCGACCGCCTCTGGCACCGGGGGGGTCCGATTGGACCCCCTGCCCGCAGGAAGGCAATCACGTACCAGGTACGTGATTTTGCCTGCCTGTGCCATTCTGCCGCAGTATATCTGCGAGAGGCGGTCGGCAAGTGGTTAAAGACGGCAAGTCTGTCCTAAAGGTCATGTCTCTTAGTCACTTAGGCTGTCTAAAGGATTAGATAATTAGCTCATGTTAATTTTGTTTCTGGTTACAGTTTGTCATCCTGCTTTATATATTTGTGTGAAATCTTAACCAGTTGCCGACCGCCGCATGCCGATGTACGTCGGCAGAATGGCACGGGCAGGCAAAAGGACTTGCAGGTACGTCCTTGCCTGCCCGCGGGTAAGGGGTCCGATCGGAACCCCCACCCGGTGCCTGTGGTAGTCGGATTCAGGTCAGGGGTGATCAAAGGTGAGGGGGAGGCCACTCATTCGTGGCTCCCCCCTCGCGATCGCTCCTGGCCAATGACAGGCTTCCTCGGCTTCTGTAATGTAAAAAGAAGCGGAGGAAGTGATGTCATCTCTCCTCGAGCTGGTCTTTTCGCTCCGGCGCCGAGGAGAGAAGACATCCAAGTAAGTTTGCACCAACACTACACTAACAGTAGAACACGTGGGCACACTTGTCACCCCCTGATCACCCCCCTGTACCCCCTGTCACACTGACACCAAAAGCAGTTTTTTTTTTTCTGATTATTGCATTGGTGTCAGTTTGTGACAGTTATAAGTGTTAGGGCAGTTAGGGTTAGCCCCCTTTAGGTCTGGGGTACCCCCCTTTAGGTCTAGGGTACCCTCCTAACTCCCCCTTATAAAATTTTAACCCCGTGATCACCCCCCATCGCCAGTGTCACTAAGTGATCGTTTTTCTGATTGCTGTATTAGTGACACAGGTGACGCTAGTTAGGGAGGTAAGTATATAGGTTCGCCGTCAGTGTTTTATAGCGACAGGGACCCCTATATACTACCTACTAAAGGTTTTAACCCCCTGATTGCCCCCTAGTTAGCCCTTTCACCAGTGATCACCATATAATTGTTACGGGTGACGCTGGTCAGTTTGTTTATTACAGTTTATTAAAGTTTATTATAGTTTTAGGGCACACGCCGTTTATTACCTTATAAAGGTTTAACCCCCTGATCGCCCGGCGGTGATATAAGTTAAGTTTTTAGGGTCAGATAAGGTCTGCGTCGCCCCAGGCAGCGTCAGGTTAGCGCCAGTAGTGCTAAAACCCACGCACGCAGCATACACCTCCCTTAGTGCTATAGTATCTGAACGGATCGATATCTGATGAGATCTATACTCCCCAGCAGTTTAGGGTCCCTCAAAAAAACGCAGTGTTAGCGGGATCAGCCCAGATACCTGAAGAGGAAGTCACTCATCTGTCAGATTCAGACTCAGAATACGATCCTGTAGAGGACAGCGGCTCCATGACAGATAGCTCTGACGACGGAGTTGTGGTCCCTGCTAAGGTCAAGCGTACCAGACCCCGAACTTCTGCTTCTGTCCTTGAAGTGCAAGAACCGCAGGTCCCTCGTATGGAGCAGAGAAGTACTAGCGCCGCTATTCCTTCTGGTGAACTGGCAAGCACCAGCGGCCTAGTACACCCTGGTCGTACATCCAGCACTGCAGTATCACGTGGTGAGTCCCATAAGTGCAGTTCAAGCTGGTGAGGTGGCAAGCACTAGTAGTGTCCCGCTGCCACCAAGAAGACGAACACAGGCCCGTCATGCCCATAGTGCCCTTCCTGCTGCATTCGCCAATCCGAATTGGGTACCCACCACTTCTGCAGCACCCGTACTGCCCCCATTCACTGGCCAACCCGGAATTCAGGTGGAAACAGTTGATTTTACACCACTGGATTTTTATTCACTGTTTTTCAGCGAAGATCTCTATAGATCTATTATGAACCAAAGCAATTTATACGCTGATCAACACATCGCCGCTAATCCCCAGTCCTCCCTTGCCAGAGATTGGAAACCAATTACGGTTTCCGAATTTAAGCTCTTTCTGGGCCTTTCCCTCAACATGGGCATAAATAAAAAGAGTGAGTTGCGGTTATATTGGTCCACTGACCCAATTTACCATATGCCCGTGTTCTCTGCTTTCATGGCCAGGGCACGATACGAGCAGATTTTGCGGTTCATGCACTTCAACGACAATGAACTCTCTCGTCCTCGTGGAGACCCTGAATACGATCTGCTCTACAAAATTGTAGAGCAACATGGGCATAAATAAAAAGAGTGAGTTGCGGTTATATTGGTCCACTGACCCAATTTACCATATGCCCGTGTTCTCTGCTTTCATGGCCAGGGCACGATACGAGCAGATTTTGCGGTTCATGCACTTCAACGACAATGAACTCTCTCGTCCTCGTGGAGACCCTGAATACGATCTGCTCTACAAAATTCGGCCCCTCGTAAACCACTTCAACCAGCGTTTTGCAGACTTGTTTACTCCCCATCAAGTTGTCTGCGTTGATGAGTCCCTGATTAAATTTTCTGGCCGCTTGTCATTCAAACAGTACCTTCGCCGCAAGCGTGCCAGATACGGGGTCAAGATGTATAAGCTCTGTGACAGGGCCACAGGCTATACATGTAGTTTTATAGTTTACGAGGGCAAAGATAGTCACGTAGAGCCGACAAACTGCCCTGACTACATAGGAAGCGCTGGCAAGATAGTGTGGGACTTGGTGTCACCCTTATTCGGAAAGGGGTACCACTTGTATGTGGACAGTTATTACACAAGCTTGCCACTTTTTAGTCACCTTTTTGATCATCAAATTGGAGCATGTGGCACCGTGCGACCTAATCGCCGGGGCTTTCCCCAGCGGCTTGTAGATTCCCGTCTTAGGCTGGGGGAGAGAGCCTGCTTGCAGTGTAATAATTTGCTCGCTATGAAGTGGAGGGACAATAAGAATGTTTTTTTTTCAATTGGCTTTGCTGAACGCTCATGTGCTATACAGAGCTTCAGGATGGACTGGATCCTTCCTTAAATTCCAGGAAGAGATCGTCAGAGCCCTTCTGTATCCAGACGGTGCTCCACCTCACCTTCCCCAACCAAATGCAGTAGGCCGGCTGCATGAGAGGCATTTTCCTTATGTCCTCCAGAGTACCCCTACTCAACGAGCCCCCCAAAGAAAATGTTGTGTCTGCAGAAAGCGTGGATTTAGGCGTGACACACGGTATTATTGTCCCTCCTGTCCTGGCAATCCTGGTCTTTGCATTGATGAATGTTTTGAGCGCTACCATACACTAGTTGAGTTTTAGCGTAGGGTACAGTATTGCACAGACTAGGACACACTTTCACAGGGTCTCCCAAGATGCCATCGCATTTTGAGAGACCCAAACCTGGAACCGTTACAGTTTTAAAAGTTAGTTATAAAAAAAAAAGTGAAAAAAAAAAAAATACACAAATAAAATATAAAATAAAAAAAACAAAAATAGTTGTCGTTTTATTGTTCTCTCTCTCTATTTTCTCTCTATTGTTCTGCTCTTTTTTTACTGTATTCTATTCTGCAATGTTTTATTGTTATGTTTTATCATGTTTGCTTTTCAGGTATGTATTTTTTTTTATAGTTTACTGTGTTTTAACCATTTTTTTTGTTTTCAGGTACGCCATTCAGCTGCAGCGCGGATTTATTTATCTTGACAGCAACGGCGTTTGCTCCCACGATACATAAAGCCGTGACTCCAGCGCTGTCGGAGGTGATTTCACCACCACAGTTACATACTTCAGCATATATGTCGAAGCGTGGGGGCAGCAGTAGGTGGAGGAGCGATTTGCTCCTGCCTTTTGTGGGAGAATGCCCCCATGCTTCAGCATATATATATTTTAGGTAGGCACAGGTTGCGTTAAATGGTTTATTTTTTACTATGTTTTTTTTGTATTTGCTTTGCAGGTATGGTAAGTATTACTGTTATACTGTAACGTTACTTTGTTTTTTTGCTTAGCAGGTACGCCATTCAGTTGCAGCGCGGATTTATCTATCTTGACAGCAACAGCGTTTGCTCCCACGATACATAAAGCCGTGACTCCAGTGCTGTCGGAGGTGATTTCACCACCACAGTTACATACTTCAGCATATATGCCGAAGCGTGGGAGCAGCAGTGGGTGGAGGAGCGATTTGCTCCTGCCTTTTGCGGGAGGATGCCCCCATGTTTCGGCATATATAAACGGTGCATGTATGCCCATCATTAGAAGTGGGTGGATGAAGGGAGGTATTCTAATTGTGGGCATACCCACCGATCAATATCTTTTTTTCGTTCAGCCCACAGGCTGCATAAAAAAAAAAGTTTACAATATATGCCCAACAAGGACCAGCAACGTACTGGTATGTTGCTGGACTTTGAGTGGTTATACCAGAATGATGCCTGCAGGTTTAGGTATCATCTTGGTATCATTCTTTTCAGCCAGTGGTCGGCTTTCATGTAAAAGCAATCCTAGCGGCTAATTAGCCTCTAGACTGCTTTTACAAGCAGTGGGAGGGAATGACCCCCCACCGTCTTCCATGTTTTTCTCTGGCTCTCCTGTCCCAACAGGGAACCTGAGAATGCAGCCGGTGATTCAGCCAGCTGACCATAGAGCTGATCAGAGACCAGAATGGCTCCAAACATCTCTATGGCCTAAGAAACCGGAAGCTACGAGCATTTCATGACTTAGATTTTGCCGGATGTAAACAGCGCCATTGGGAAAGCATTTTATCACACCGATCTTGGTGTGGTCAGATGCTTTGAGGGCAGAGGAGAGATCTAGGGTCTAATAGACCCCAATTTTTTCAAAAAAAGAGTACCTGTCACTACCTATTGCTATCATAGGGGATATTTACATTCCCTGAGATAACAATAAAAATGATTAAAACAAATAAAAATGAAAGGAACAGTTTAAAAATAAGATAAAAAAGAAAAAAAATAATACAGAAAAAAAAAAAAAAAAGCACCCCTGTCCCCCCCTGCTCTCGCGCAAAGGCGAACGCAAGCGTCGGTCTGGCGTCAAATGTAAACAGCAATTGCACCATGCATGTGAGGTATCACCGTGAAGGTCAGATCGAGGGCAGTAATTTTAGCAGTAGAGCTCCTCTGTAAATCTAAAGTGGTAATCTATAAAGGCTTTTAAAAATGTATTTAGTCTGTCGCCACTGCACATTTGTGCGTAATTTTAAAGCATGTCATGTTTGGTATCCATGTACTCGGCCTAAGATCATTTTCTTTTTATTTCAGCAAACATTTGGGCAATATAGTGTGTTTTAGTGCATTAAAATTTAAAGTGTGTTTTTTCCCCAAAAAATGCATTTGAAAAAACGCTGCGCAATACTGTGTGAAAAAATAAAAAATAAAACCCCCACCATTTTAATCTGTAGGGCATTTGCTTTAAAAAAATATATAATGTTTGGGGGTTCAAAGTAATTTTCTTGCAAAAAAAAATAATTTTCATGTAAACAAAAAGTGTCAGAAAGGGCTTTGTCTTCAAGTGGTTAGAGTGGGTGATTTGTGACATAAGCTTCTAAATGTTGTGCATAAAATGCCAGGACAGTTCAAAACCCCCCCAAATGACCCCATTTTGGAAAGCAGACACCCCAAGCTATTTGCTGAGAGGCATGTCGAGTCCATGGAATATTTTATATTGTGACACAAGTTGCGGGAAAAAGACAAATTTTTTTTTTTTTTGCACAAAGTTGTCATTAAATGATATATTGCTCAAACATGCCATAGGAATATGTGGGAATTGCACCCCAAAATACATTCTGTTGCTTCTCCTGAGTACGGGGATACCACATGTTTAGGACTTTTTGGGAGCCTAGCCGCGTACAGGACCCCGAAAACCAAGCACCGCCTTCAGGCTTTCTAAGGGCGTAAATTTTTGATTTCACTCTTCACTGCCTATCACACTTTCGGAGGCCATGGAATGCCCAGATGGCACAAACCCCCCCCAAATGACCCCATTTTGGAAAATAGACACCCCAAGCTATTTCCTGAGAGGTATAGTGAGTATTTTGCAGACCTCACTTTTTGTCACAAACTTTTGAAAATTGAAAAAAGAAAAAAAAATACATTTTTCTTGTCTTTCTTCATTTTCAAAAACAAATGAGACCTGCAAAATACTCACCATTGCTCTCAGCAAATAGCTTGGGTGTCTACTTTCCAAAATGGGGTAATTTTGGGGGGTTTTGTGCTATCTTGGCATTTTATGGCCTTCGAAACTGTGATTGGTAGTGAGGAGTGAAATCAAAAATTTACGCCCTTAGAAATCCTGAAGGCGGTGATTGGATTTCGGGGCCCCGTATGAAGCTAGGCTCCCAAAAAGTCCCACACATGTGGTATCTCCGTACTCAGGAGAATCAGCAGAATGTATTTTGGGGTGTAATTCCACATATGCCCATGGCCTGTGTGAGCAATATATCATTTAGTGACAACTTTTTGTAGTTTTTTTTTTTTTTTTTTTGTCATTCAATCACTTGGGACAAGAAAAATAAATATTCAATGGGCTCAACATGCCTCTCAGCAATTTCCTTGGGGTGTCTACTTTCCAAATTGGGGTCATTTGGGGGGGGGGGTTGTACTGCCTTGCCATTTTAGCTCCTCAAGAAATGACATAGGCAGCCATAAACTAAAAGCTGTGTAAATTCCAGAAAATGTACCCTAGTTTGTAGACGCTATAACTTTTGCGCAAACCAATAAATATACGCTTATTGACATTTTTTTTACCAAAGACATGTGGCTGAATACATTTTGGCCTAAATGTATGACTAAAATTGAGTTTATTGGATTTTTTTTTATAACAAAAAGTAGAAAATATTTTTTTTCAAAATTTTCGGTCTTTTTCCGTGTATAGCGCAAAAAATAAAAACGGCAGAGGTGATCAAATACCATCAAAAGAAAGCTCTATTTGTGGGAAGAAAAGACGCAAACTTCGTTTGGGTACAGCATTGCATGACCGCGCAATTATCAGTTAAAGTGACGCAGTGCCAAATTGTAAAAAGTGCTCTGGTCAAGAAGGGGGTAAATCCTTCCGGGACTGAAGTGGTTAAATAAAATGATATTCCTGATATACTCCAAGACTGGTGTGGTCTAATGTTTTACCCTACACTGAACTACGACTAGTGAATGGGAAAGTTAGGGGGTCTTGGATTGTGTGGTACCGGACAAAGGAAGCATTTACGGTGGACATCTTGAGTATGGCGTCCGTCACAACTTGGCCTTGTGTTTTGGATCATTGTCATGTTTGAATGTTCAAGTGCGTCCCATGCGCAGCTTCCTGGCTGATGAATGCAAATGTTCCTTCAGTATTTTTTGATAACATACTGCATTCATCTGCCATCAATTTTGACCAAATTTCCTGTGCCTTTGTAGCTCACACATCCCCAAACCATCAGCGATCCAACTCCATGTTTTACAGTAGGAATGGTGTACCTTTCAGCATAGGCCTTGTTGACTCCTCTCCAAATGTAGCGTTTATGGTTGTGGCCAAAAAGCTACATTTTGGTCTCATCACTCCAAATAACTTTGTGCCAGAAGGTTTGAGGCTTGTCTCTGTGCTGTTTGGCGTATTGTAAGCGGGATACTTTGTGGCATTTGTGCAGTAATGGCTTTCTTCTGGCGACTCAACCATGCAGCCCATCTTTTTTCAAGTGCCTCCTTATTGTGCATCTTGAAACAGCCACACCACATGTTTTCAGAGAGTCCTGTATTTCACCGGAAGTTATTTGTGGGTTTTTCTTTGCATCCTGAACAGTTATCCTGGCAGTTGTGACTGAAATCTTAGTTGGTCTACCTGACTGTGGTTTAGTTTCAACAGAACCCCCCCCCCCCCCATTTTCCACTTCTTGATTAGAGTTTGAACACTGCTGATTGCCATTCTCAATTCCTTGGATATCTTTGTATATCCTTTTCCTGTTTTATACAGTTCAACTACCTTTTCCAGCAGATCCTTTGACAATTCTTTTGCTTTCCCCATGTCTCAGAATCCAGAACATCAGTGCAGCACTGGATGAAAGGTGCAAGGGTCTGTCAGGAGTCCAGAAACTCATTGACCTTTTATACACACACTAATTACAAGCAAACAGATCACAGGTGAGGGTGGTTACCTTTAATAGCCATTCAAACCCCTTTGTGTCAGCTTGTGTGCATGTTATCAGGCCAAAATCACCAGGGTATGTAAACTTTTGATCAGGGCCATTTAGATAGTTTCTGTTGTCATTATTATTTAAAAAGAGTAAACACAGTTGATAATAAATTGCTTCAGTCAAATACTAACCATGAGTGAAAAAAGTTTTTGTGTCATCATTCATATTCTCTGAAAAATGGCCAAGAAATCATAAATTCTGCCAGCATATGTGAACTTATGAGAACAACTCGCAGGCAGTGGTTATCGATAGTTTAAAAAAAACTATTAGGGAGGTATATACAATGTAATACTGACAAAATCACACACACAGGTGTCTTTTTTCAACCTCACCTACTATGTAACTATGTGTGTGTGTGTGTGTGTGTATATATGTGTGTGTGTATATATATATGTGTGTGTGTGTGTATATATATATATGTATATATATATATGTATATATATATATATATATATGTATATATATATATGTATATATATATATATATATATATATATATATATATATATATATATATATATTATACACACACATTTTTTGAGATAAACTAGAATTTGCATTAACTATAATTTTATTAGGAGAAATAATTGTTGCTTTCTGTACTGTAATCCCCTTATATTTTGTTTATTTTGTGTATTTTGAGGGACACACCTGGTTATGTGCATAGATTACTATTTTTACCTGTTGGTACTGTCCATCCTCTAAAACTTTAGTCTCTCCTCATTAGGGATGTGCATTGCTGTACCTTGACCTGTAGCTCTCCTTCAGCTGCCTGTTTGTTCCATATTGGTACTATATGTCCATGCTCGTAAGAGCTTGCTATTAGCAAGTAAGAATTCTGCAAGGTAGGGACTGTTCAGAGAGGGATCACTTTGAGACCGTTAGCAAGCTTAAATATGTATTGCAATATACAGTATGTGGACTAAGAATCCTTTTTTTTTATAAGTAAAAGTTTACTATGAATATGTAAGGGTTAATGTGTGTTTACACCCAGGGCCGGATTAACATAGGGGCTATTGGAGCTGCAACACCAGGCCCCTACCATAATATAGGCCCTGGCTGGCCAGATTCACTGTCACTTGTAAACACAGAAGCCCGGCTTCTGTGCTACAAGTAACAGTCTACTGCTCTCTCAGAACCTCCCTGCACAGCACACAGACACCGCTGCCGGGGCACGGATGTGTTATGGGCATGACCAGAGGGCTTGCTGGCTGAGAAACAATGCCGATGCCCCCTACTGGATGATCTCCCTGCCAGCCGCTGCTGCTGTCCAGTGAAGGAGAGACAGAGCCACAAATGGACTGTGTGGGAGGCTGAGACTGACTGCTTCCGAGGTGAGAGGGGTTGAGGTGTACAGAGGTACCAGGACAGGGCATGGGGCACATCATAGGGCACACAGCAGAAAATGGGGCACACAGCAGAGCATGCGGAACAAATCAGAACATGGGGCACATCATGGGGCTCACGGCAGGGCATGGGGCACACCATGCGGTAAACAGCATAACATGGGGCACACAGCAGGATACAGGGCACACAGCATGAAACGGTGCACAGCAGGGCCAAAAACATGGTGCAGGGCACTGAGCATTATACAGGGCACACAGTATGGTACAGGGCATAGCACGGTACAGGGCACACAATATGGTATGGGGCACATAGCACGGTACAGGGCACACAGCACGGCACAGGGTAGTGCAGGGCACATAGCACAGTACAGGGCACACAACATGGTACAGGGCGGTGAAGGCCATTGGGCACACAGCAGGGTACAGGAGGATGCAGGGCACATGGCAGGGTACAGCAGTTTTTTTTAAATGCTGAGTAGCGTAGGAAGTGGCTGTAATAAGACCTCTCACAGCTCAATCCTTCCAACTGGCTCCTCCTTTCCTCCCGTCCACCCCAGGTGATGTCACATACAAGCACCTAGGGTGGACGGGAGGAAAGGAGGGGGCCAGCGGGAAGGATTGCACTGTGAGAGAGGTCTTATTACAGCCTCTTCCCACGCTACTCTGCATGTTGGCTGCGACTCGATCTACACGTCAGCTGTCTGTGATTGACGAGTAGATCACCTCAGAAATAAAAAAAAGTGTGGCGCTAAGAAATAATTGTGATTTGGCCAATAACCGTGATATCTAAAAGGTGTAGATATAGGACCCTGAGGTATGTACCACATAGGACTAGTGATAATTAAATAAAGTGTGTGGAGAGATTTGACAACTCTTCAACTAACACCATAAAGCAAAAATTAATAAAGATAAAATTAAAATTAAACGTACGTGGACAAATGTGTAAAAACACATACAAACAGTACAGAGCGTGTCTGTGTCCGATGGGTCAATTTTGGGTGGAGTAACACAACCAAAAAATTGACTCTCAAGATCTATCACAATAAATAAATAATAAACATGCAAAATAACATAAAATAGATTACAACAATATGTTGTGCATTAACCCATAAATGGCCTCCTCCTCAAGGCAAAACCTGAGTATAAAAACAAGGGTCCATTGGAATAGTGTGTATGTGTGAATATTTAAAGTCCATCACTATGCAATAAGGTGATCTCAGATTCCGACAACTTGGATGTAAGCAGTCCTCATGTAGAGTAATTGGGAACTGATGAAAATAACTTTGCATACAGATGGATTCTTGTCTTAAAATAGAGTCTATCACTCAAAAAATAGACGTAAATTGCCCTTACCAGACAAGATGGACTCACAGGCCCTTGGCGGTGAGTCAAACAAGCTTTTACCGTCAAGCGGTGTAGTACAGCGAACTGTATGGTGATCCTGGACAAGGTCTCATCAAATTTCGCCGGGTGGCGTGCCCCTGGAACGGCTGGAAAGGAATCAGGTGTCTTCAAACCTCCGCCTGGGTCATCAGTTGAAAAGATAATTTCCTCAGCGACCATCCATATGTATCGGCAAAGTAAAAAAGGAAAAACTTCCACATAGTGTAAATCCTTATTAAAACGTTATAACGTTTATTGAAATCAGAGGAGATAGTAACCAAAAATATGTACAAATATGGGCAGTAAAAACTTGGCTCACAAAAGTACAAAAATATAAAAAGTATAAAAATTGGCGCAGTAGGTGATGGTATGCAAAGTTATTTTCATCAGTTCCCAATTACTCTACATGAGGACTGCTTACATCCAAGTTGTCGGGGAACTATCTGAGATCACCTTATTGCATAGTGATGGACTTTAAATATTCACACATACACACTATTCCAGTGGACCCTTGTTTTTATACTCAGGTTTTGCCTTGAGGAGCAGGCCATTTGTGGGTTAATGCACAACATATTATCTATTTTATGTTATTTTGCATGTTTATTATTTATTGTGATAGATCTTTTGAGTCAATTTTTTGGTTGCGTTACTCCACCCAAAATTGACCCATCGGACACAGACACGCTCTGTACTGTTTGTATGTGTTTACACATTTGTCCACCTACGTTTAAGTTTAATTTTATCTTTAATAATTTTTGCTTTATGGTGTTAGTTGAAGAGTTGTCACAATCTCTCCACACACTTTATTTAATTATCACTAGTCCTATGTGGTACATACCTCAGGGTCCTATATCTACACCTTTAAGATATCACGGTTATTGGCCAATCACAATTATTTCTTAGCGCCACACTTTTTTCACTTCATACATTCACAATAGTCAGGTTGTTGTGTTGGTTGCTTCACTTCATTCTTTTTTGGAGTTGGCGCAATTTTATTTTATCTAAGATCACCTCAGAACCCCGATTGAGAAACACTGCTCTAGTCACTTCAATGCAAAATCGCATCCCATATACATCAGTGCAAAAAACACCCACTAGTGACCTTAATTCAAAATTGCATCCCATAGACATCAATGCAAAAACGTCAGCCACATTACTTTAAATTCAATTTTTTTTTTTTTTTTTACACTGCCCGTTTCTGTTTTTGGCCAAGTGCCTTCTGGATTTTTGGTTTCAGCACAGATATTTTCATTTTGGTGCACCATTAATAACCACTTCGCTTCCTGATTTAAGCGGTTCAAACAGAATTTATATTCAATTTATTATTCAATTTTTTGAAAGGCCTATATACAGGTATATACATCCCTCTTTGGCTGGAGTATTGCATTGGCAGATCAGATATGTGGTATCATTTTTGATTTGTACTTATATAGATTTTTTTTGACTGTTCTATATATTGTTATTGTGTAATTCTTGTATTACTCTCTTCAATGCCTGATATATATTACTCTCCTGAAGAAGCCACGGCATGTGGTGAAACATGTTGAGAAACAATTCCTTCGGTTGCACTATCAAAGATTGTATTGTTATATTGAATGTAAACTCTTTTATAGACATGTTTTTATCAATTTTTCTAAATAAAATGTGATTTTTTTTTTTTTTACATAAATTTTGTGTCACCTATTGCACCTTTAAAATCCCAGTTCCCTTTATGTTTTTTATATTGTACACCTCTTATAGCAATGGGAGCAGATCTGCACCACCGAGGTTCTCACCCTATATACAGGTACGGAAGAGAAAGAGTGAGGTGAAGTGCACGCATGATGGAGTTCACGCGGGGTGCACAGTGGGACCCCATATCGTTATTTGGAGTGAGGTAGTGGTGATACGCTAGACAGAGGGAGAGGGCAAGAGCTAGTAACCACTAGTAACCATGGTGATGCCCAATACATTGGGAGGGTTTATTAGTCTTCGGTCAGTTCACACAAAGGTACCCCACGTGTAGGAGAGTGACCTGTATTAAGTGACTAGCATAGCCCAGAAGAACCCACCCCGAGGTAGCCCTCTCATGTGATCCTTGCAAGAATCTTGCTGAATGCACCAACTGGGTTCCTTGGCGCCAGGGGGGTTGAACAACATTTTTTTATCTGAAATGCTTTATAAATAACAGTTAAGCCTAAAGGAAATTAAGCAGAATAGGCTTATATTGGGATATGTTACATATTAGCATTTGCTGGATCCTGTAACAGGAGGGCACAATTATTGGAGCCCACCTGCATGGGATTGCTTCTGCTTTCCCCCTAGGTGTTATTGGATTAGAATAGGCAGATTTCATATTAATCAAGGGAGGTTTGGCCCTTCTTGCTCACCTGGGTCAGGTGGGTAGGGGCCAATGAAAATGGAAGGAACTCTCTGAAAGCAGTGGGGCTCATTATATAAAGAGCCCACTGCCAAAGGATGGTTTGCTGACAGGCTGGAAGGCTGGTTGAAGGAAAGATTCCCACCCCCCCTCTCCCGTCTCGTGGACGTTAAGTGGTATGTCACTTACATATAAGGGGGACTGTTATGTTAAAGTTAGTGGATTTAGAATTTGCTTGAGTCATCAAGGCTAAGCAGTTTTGAGAAGGATAATTAGATTTGAGTTAGAATTATGATATGATTATGAAAATTATTATTTTATTTGTAAACCAATAAAGGTGCCATGGCCAATTTATGGCAATATTTGAGTGTCGTGTTTATTATGTGTTGCGTGTGTTTGGAGATGGGGGAGGGGTGCAGAGTGCAATCCCATGGTTATAGGACACACAGCTATATGGGTAATATCCCATTCGGGTATGCAGGCAATGGCACCCCCCTCAATGGCACTGTCTGAATGAATGCTAGTGAGGGTGTCCTTAGGGCCTACCACACTGCCACATGGGCTTATGTATCAGCAGTAATTTTTATGCTCTTGAAAAAATGGGGGGACTACAAGCACAGTTAGTACCTCACCATTCCATTAAGGGGGGAAATGGAGGGTTATTATATCTTAATAATGAATTTTTTTTTTTTTTTTTTTGATGGGTACATTTGTAGGAGGTATATGATATGATTTTAGTTTATATAGGATATCTGATAGTATGTATCTCCTTGATGTCGTTTTTATCTTAATACGTATATATTTAAAGAGAGTTTTGTATTTTTTGTTAGGTTATTAATATATATTTTTTAGACTTTATTTATTATATATACAGTATCTCACAAAAGTGAGTACACCCCTCACATTTTTGTCAATATTTTATTATATCTTTTCATTTGACAACACTGAAGAAATGACACTTTGCTACAATGTAAAGTAGTGAGTGTACAGCTTGTATAACAGCATAAATTTGCAGTCCCCTCAAAATATCTCAATACACAGCTATTAATGTCTAAACCACTAGCAACAAAAGTGAGTACACCCCTAAGTGAAAATGTCCGAATTGGGCCCAATTAGCCATCCCCCCCCCCCCCTGTGTCATGTGACTTATTAGTGTTACAAGGTCTCAGGTGTGAATGGGGAGCAGGTGTGTTAAATTTAGTGTTATCGCTCTCATTCTCTCATATTGGTCACTGGAAGTTCAACATGGCACCTCACGGCAAAGAACTCTCTGAGGATCTGAAAAAAATAATTGTTGCTCTATATAAAGATGGCCTAGGCTATAAGAAGATTGCCAATACCCTGAAACTGAGCTGCAGCACGGTGGCCAAGACCATACAGCGGTTTAACAGGCCTTGCCATGGTCAACCAAAGAAGTTGAGTGTATGTGCTCTGCGTCATATCCAGAGGTTGTCTTTGGGAAATAGATGTATGAGTGCTGCCAGCATTACTGCAGAAGTTGAAGGGGTGGGGTCAGCCTGTCAGTGCTCAGACCATACGCCGCCAACTGCATCAAATTGGTCTGCAAGGCTGTCATCCCAGAAGGAAGCCTATGCTAAAGATGATGCACAAGAAAGCCCGTAAACAGTTTGCTGAAGACAAGCAGACTAAGGACATGGATTACTGGAACTATGTCCTGTGGTCTGATGAGACCAAGATAAACTTATTTGGTTCAGATGGTGTTAAGCGTGTGTGGCGGCAACCAGGTGAGGAGTACAAAGACAAGTGTGTCTTGCCAACAGTCAAGCATGGTGGTGGGAGTGTCATGGTCTGGGGCTGCATGAGTGCTGTCGACACTGGGGAGCTACAGTTCATTGGGGAAACCATGAATGTCAACATGTACTGTGACTAGGGATGCACCGATGCCACTTTTTTGACACCGAGTACGAGTACCGATACTTGACATCATGTACCAATTACCCATACCTGATTTTGGTCATGTGACCATTTTTTTAAAAAATAATGAAAAATTACACATTTCCGCCATAATATGAGGAATTAAAACGCAGTCAAAAGACATTATGAAAGAAAACATGTTTATTTGTTGGTCACAAAGCTGTTAAAGCACAAATTGCACAGAACGTGTTATATAAAATAATGTCAATGTCATCAATGACATGTACATTGCAAGTTCACAATGTTTAGGCATGAGGAGAAGCAAGAACAGTACAGTACCTCAGTCAACTCACAACACAAAACATTATAAAATTAAAAAAAAAAAACAAAAAACAAAAAAACACGTGTTTGTTTCCAGTTCAACTTCTTATGCCCTGTACACACGATCAGACATTGATTGGACATTTTGGGCCAAACTTGTCTTGCATACACACGGTCGCACAAAGTTGTCGGAAAATCCGATCGTTCTGAACGCGGTGACGTAAAACACGTACGTCGGGACTATAAACGGGGCAGTAGCCAATAGCTTTAGTCTCTTCAATTATTCTGAGCATGCGTGGCACTTTGTGCGTCGGATTTGTTTACACACGATTGGAATTTAAACCATCTGATTTTGTTGTCGGAAAATTTTATATCCTGCTCTCAAACTTTGTGTCGGAAATTCCGACGGAAAAAGTCCAATGGAGTCCACACACGATTTTCCGACAACACAATCCAATCACACTTTTTCCGTCAGAAAATCCGACCGTGTGTACAGGGCATTACACATCTGTAAGAGAAACACATTTCACAGACAGAACATTCCAGGATGGCAAGGAAGAGTGTTAGGTTGGCATGTAGACTGCAGTAAGGCCTCATGCACGGGTCAAAGCAGCTGCTTCTCCAGGTGTTTTAGCTCTTTTGAGCTTTTTTTTTTTCTCTACCTGTTACCTCTTCCCCTCCATGTTAGCCTATGTGTTCATTCATGGCCATTGGCCAAGGAACACTATGCAGTTTCAGAAGTTTAGTGGCAGGGCAGCTTACAGGCAGAAAAAAAATCCAAAGAAATTGGAAATTGAAATCTTCGGATTTTTTTTCTGCCTATAAACTTTCCTGCCACTAAACTCCTGAAACTAGTGTGCAATGGGCTGACATGGAGGGGAGGCGTTAACAGGCAGGAAAAAAGCTCGAACTCCTTGAGGAGCAGATGCTTTGTACAGGCATTATGCCTTGAAAATGAAAAGCTCACACAGAACATGAAATATCATCATTGTTGATACGTATAAAACAAACATCACAAGTTCACGTCATCACATCAACCAACCCAAGTGCAATACAGTTAAATAATGTTAGGCCTGAGGAGGAGCAACTGAACAGTACCTCAAAACTAACATTATTTTGTAAAAAATTTTTAAATAATAAAAAAAAGTGCTAGCTTCTAGTTTCAACTAGCCTCAACTTCTTATGAAAGTCTTGAAAAAACATTTTTTACAGACCAAAATTAGGTTCATTCCAGGATGGCAAGGCCAAGGAGCCAAGGGACTTAGCAGCAGTAAGGCCACATGCACAATAAAGCTCAAAGTAGCTGCTCCTACAGGCGTTTAAGCTCCCTGTTTTTGAGCCTTTTGTTTGCCTGTAGTGTTAACTCTATGCCGCTAAATATTAGGCTATGTGTCCCCCATGCATTGCACATTAAATCACCTATAGTGTGCAATGTGCACACCATAGGGGATTCACTTTTTCACTTAAGGAAAAAGTTTGTGGCATGGAGTTAAAAAGGCAAAATATTTTATTTAAAGGCCAACATGGAGGGGAGTTAACAGGCAGAGGAAACGCTAAAAAATCGCTCAAATGCCTGGTGGAGCAGTTGCTTTGAGCTGCAGCGTGCAACTGTGCATGATGCCTAACAGTTGGACAGTAAGAGCCGGTTCACACTAGGACGACTTGTCAGGCGACTTAGCCGCCTGACAAGTAGCGTCCTGTTCTGTACAATGGAACCGTTCTAATCGGAGCGACGCAAGTCGCTCCGACTTAGAAAAAGGTTCCTGTACTACTTTGGGGGCGACTTAAGGCGACTTGCATTGACTTCTATATAGAAGTCGTTTTGCAAGTCACCGCTGCAGTCGTGTTCAAGTCGTCTGAGGCAGTCGCGCTGCAAGTCGTGCTGCCTCAGTGTGAACTGACTCTAACAGGCAGTAGATTACTTTTCCAATTCAAACGCAAGTGGCAAGTTTTTTTTTAAGAAACAGAAGAATCTTTGCATGTTCAGTTAGAAGTCGGTTTCTGGTGTCATTCAGAATGTGTGATGCTTCACTGATCAATCTCTCACTTTCCACACTACTGCAAGGAGCTGAAAGATATTTTGTGCCATTTGGGCTAGAGTGGGAAATCGCAGTTTATTGACTGCCCAATACTTAAGAGGTTTGTCTGAATGAGGCACACAGTGACCTCTCCAAGATAAGCTTCTAGCTGTATGGTAGCAGCTGTGGGAGCACTGTTCTCAAATGTAGATGAATAAGCAATTTCTTGAAAAACACTGTCCACAGTCACACGGGTACCTGGCTGTTGCTTAGTGCGAGGCCTTTTGGTAGCTGGTTTCTCAAGCACCTCAGGTGTAGCTGCCTGTGCCTGTAGTACCTGTACAGAAGATATTTGTTGCATTTCCAGCACAAACATCTCTTTGCCCTGCCTGCCAGCATCTGCATTTGAGAAGAACCGATCTTTATACCTAGAAGAAGAAAAATACAAGACATTAGACGTCATGCAAGCAAAGCAACAACTATGGGGACACTGCTAGAAGGAAAGGTGACGGGGGGCACACGGCAAAAACAGTTGTCTGGCCTGCTCTGTGCAAAACCATTACACAGAGGCAGAGCAGGTAAGTGTGTTTGTCATTTATCATCATCGATTTTGTTTTGTGTTTTTTATGAAGGTGAGATTTACAGTATTATCACTTGCATTACAAAAAAATGTTTTAATGCAAGCAAGTGATAACACTGTAAAATATCACCTTCATCCAAAAAACAAAATCATAGCATCAATATTCAAATGAAAACAATGCAAAATAGCAGCCAGCAATAAATAATTGATTACCTTGGATCGAGTAAGGTAGCGATGCAGTAAAGTGGATTTTGCTCCATGTCAGAGAACCGTTTCTGCAAAGCACCAAGCAATGTGTTCTTCATCGTTTTAACACCGTGGTCCTCATCCACCTCTTTAGATAATAATCGTTGTAGCACAGTCACTGCAGGAATTACATCCGAGGCAAAAGAATCTGAACAACTCACATGCCGAGTCAACTCTTCAAAGGGAGCCAAGATGTTGATCATCTTCTCCATGAGATTCCACTGATTTGCCGTGATCGTTGCAGGCAGCTCATGTTCTGACACATATACTCCAATGGCCCGTTTTTGCTCAGATCAGAGACTGCAGCATGTAATAAGTGCTGTTCCAGCGAATCTGAACATCTTGTTGAAGTGTTTTAATGGGTTGACCAAGCTGGATCTGAATATCTTGCAGCCGAGAATATGCCAGGTTTGAATGTTTAAAGTGCCCAACTATTTTGCGCCCAACTCCCACAGCCTCCGTAATGCTGCGCTGTGATAAAAGCCCCTCTGAGACAGCCAGCTGCAGTGTATGTGCCACACATGAAAGACTCTGAAGACCAGCATCTTGTACACCTTTTATCATATTTCTGCCATTATCAAGGACTACCACATGGACAGAAATTTTGGGAATCACCCAAGTGTCAAGCATTTCTTCTAGTATGCTTCTTATAGCTTGGCCTGTGTGAGAGCTGTTAGAAAAGTTTTAAATGTTTATTGTGTGACTATTAGAAAAACTATTAGAAAAACAATAACCCTGAGACTTTTCATAAGATGACTTCTGAGCACATTGTTGTATTAACTTGCTGTATCATTTGCTTTAACTAACTCCATAGTAAGTTGTAAGATGATTAGGCTTAACCATATATGGTAGAACAAGAGTGTACAGGAAACACTAATTAGCGAAATAAATTACCATTTTGTACCAGGCACGCTATCTGTGTTTCTGTGTGCCAATAGAAGCGTTATAGCTATATTATTGTAGGTATTAGGAGGGGGATGTACATCTCTTTGTATGATTCTTACTGCATCTTTTGGCTTGTAAGCATCATCCATTTGTGTAACACATCTGAAATAAATTGTCTGCTTTTCAATACATCTGGAGTTCGACTGATCACAAGAGGAGAGTATTCCTAAAATTTTTGGTCCTCCGAGCCAGAACCAACAAGTGCATTTCGGGTCAGATGGTCCCGACAAAAACTTTGGTGAGTATTGGACCTCAAAGCTCACTGAGAATTAAAAGTCCCCCCACTCAACGTTAGTGGTGAAATAGGGGCGGGGGCCTGAGACCCAGATCCACTGTCTGGTTTCGAACTTCGTGATCCAGTCCTCCTGGTGTTTGAGAGGTAAGATAATTTAACTTATTCTTAATACTCTCTAAGAGTCTTTTCTTCTCTTTCTGTTTGATTCTGGTTTAATGTGTTGGAATTGCCGACACTGGTATTAATTGTATAATATCTTAATAATCCAGTGTGCGAAGACAGAGACACTTGGGAGCGTTGTCTAAGGTAAAAAATAGCGTTACCCGCTGTCCAGGACAGATAAAAAAAAGATTTGAGGTATACCGAACGTCAGAGGGTGAATGCCTGACGTCATCGTCGGAGGTGGATTGCCCGACGATGTAAGCGCTTAAGTGATCTAGAAAGATCACAAGACTAACTTTCTTCTGTGTGTTTAGTTTCTCCTTTCTTATGTTTAACCTTTTTTTGATGCTGTAACCTTATTGAAAAAAAAACAACAGTACTGCAGAGACAAGTTAATTATTTTTTTGATTCTCCCTATGGGTCACTATACCAGTGTTTTATAGGTAAATGAGAGACCCGTTTGGCGCTGACAATTGGGAATAGTCTCTGTAAAAGAATGTTTTGTGCCTGCTTATGAGGCTGCTGTGTTCCTAATGTGCCAAGTGGGAGACTGGAACTCCTCTTTAGGGACACAGGGCTTTATTAGGGAAGTTTGGATTCAATCGTAAACTAACTGTAAAAGTGTCAGGATTTGGTGGATAAATTTAAAATGTTAGGACCCAAAGATCAAAAAAGGTATGGGTTGATAATAGGAGTTTAAATAACCAGCAAAAAATCTTTCTTCACATCTCATGTTCTGTGTGTCTGTAAAATTTGTGTTGTAGCCTGTTTGCCTATCAGTGACAGATTGGGTGCTGGCAGAGAAGCAGGAAACTTTGCAAAAGCTTAAAGAGATACTTGGTTTATTTGTCTTATGGCTTCGCTCTGTAAGGCAGCCAACACCTTGCTAGCCAATGGATTAAGCAGAAAAATATGTAAGATACCAGGTGACATTGCACTATATGGCCCATGGGGATTGGACCGGAGTCGGCATCTTGGATTACTACACCGTCTCAGGTACCACTGGACAACATTGCCTGGGAGACTGTGCTACATCTGGACCGTCTGCTCGGGGACAACCCTCGGTTGGACTCATAGGAACCAAACAGTTGGAGCTGCAACTTTAGGTAAAGGTGATCCAATAGCCATATCACTGATGGGTCTAGCAAAAGAGAATTAGACCAGACGCAAGTGTGATCTAAATGTTTAACAAATATTTGAGAAGCAGAAAAATAGCTAAGTATGACTGAGTAAAAAATAAATAAATAAGTGTGAGAAATCATCACAGGGAGAATAAAGCCTGTAGTTTTTCCTCACCCCTCCTCTCGTGTGAATCTCCTGTATTACAGGAGGGAGTGAATTGCTCCTCCGTTTCAAATTCCTATGTGAGAGATTGTGTCTGTAAAAAAAGTTAACTCTTGACCAGCTATGACACTACAGAAGGGTTATATTGTAAATATTAAAACTGAGCATAAAAAAAAAGAAAAAAAAAAGGTACACTGATAACACCAGGCTGCTTTATTATTTTAGCATGCCATGGTGTTAAAGGAAGCACATGGCAGAAATTGTTGATGGTTTTGAGGAGGTAGATGGGAGACATGAAGGTGGATTACATTGTGGAGTGAACAGAATGTTGTGGAGTTGTCAAGTGGCTTGATGAATGTGAGAAAAGGAAAGGCTGAGAATGTTTTGATTACTTTAAATGTGTCCAGTCCAGAGACAGTATGTGACTTAGTGCTAATTTTACTGCCATAAGGAAGTAGGGATTTGAATGGGCTTTGCTAAGAGAAGCGTGCAGTAGTTTTCAAGTCCAGAGAGAGGAGAGAAGGGAATATACAGACTTGATGCTTTTTTTCAGAAGCAAGAAAATGCAGATTGCCTGACAGACATAGCAGAAGAGAGAGGGAGGGCAGCATTAACCCTTTGAGCACACAGAGGTTAATTTGCATCTGTGAAAATATTAGGATTTTCAGTGGGAAAGAAAGTCCGAATAATAGTCTTAAAGTAAATATTTCTTGGATATGTTACTTTTAGAACTCCCAGATTTTCAACTGTAAAGTGTTAATGATGCAATGCTGTCTATATTCGGGTACATTTATAAAGTTAAAAAGGCTAAGTTCTGAATCAGAATATGTGTTTGGGTTAAATAAAAAAAAAATGTTTTGGGACCCTTTGGATTTCACTTAGGACCAGAGAATAAGGGGAACAATACAAAAGGGGATTCATGTTTTATTTAATTCTGCTAAAATATCGGGGTCTGAGAAAAATATTTTTATATATATTGAATATATATGTCAAATAATGTAAATGTCCCTAGGAAACATTTTATGTCTGCATACTTGGTGGACTTATGAACTTATATTTGAATAAATGAAAGAATATTGTTTTTAACAACTCCAAAGTAAGGAAGGCTTTCTTTGGTAGTTTCATCTGTGATCCTGCGCTTATTCATGTTAGATAAAGAGTATCTATTTTCCTAAGCCCCAATTCAAGTGCAGATATGACACCCCCCCCCCTCCTCCTTCTACACAACTGAAGAATGAGGCGAGTTCTTTTTTATGGGGTGGGTGTCTAGTGATTGCATGAATGGGTATAAAATTGAACCTTTAGAGGTATTTTAGAGTTTAGAACATTAAATTAAGGTATGAAATAATGTAAACTACACAGTCCTTAGAGACAAAGAAACAATATTGGAAAAAAAAAAGGTTGCACAAGTAAAGAAAACATTTATATGTCACCTGAATGAAAACCGGTATTGCCAAAATCCTTATTTAGGTATGCAGCAGTATTGACACATGAAATAACACGTGTCAAACAGGGGGGTGACTGAGATGTTTAGTAAGGCATTTACAGCCTTTGGCTTCACTAACTACTAAAAAAACTTTTTGCTCTCAATGGATTATATGTGCAAGATACAATGCTTAGGGAGGCATAAGACCATGGAAAGGGAAGTTCCCCACACCGCAATATCCATTCCAACACAGTTGCATGGATTTTATTGAATTGGACAAATGTGAAAGGAAGAAATATTGTTTGCTAATCATAGACACCCTGACCAAATGGGTGGAGAATTCCAGACAGGAAGTGCAGATGCACAGACAGTGATAATGGACCCTATTTTGTAAATAAAACTATACAACATTTGACAGAAGTGATGGGAATTTAAGTGAAATACCATTGTGTCATTCTATCATCCCCAATCAGCTGGATTGGTGGAAAGACATAATGGCATTCTAAAAAGCAAACTGAGGAAAGCTATGGAAGTAACAGGTAAAAATTGGATGTACTGCCTACTAGTAGCTGTGACCAGTATGCATATGACACCCACAAAAGAAGGTTTAAGCCCATTTGAAATGATACATGGAAGGCCATATAAGATACCCTTACAACCAAATGAAACACCTACTGAGGAGTCTGAGCACACACCAGCAGAATAGATGTCTAGGCCGTTAAGACAAAGATGTACTAATGATTTTTGTTCTGTCCTAGAAGCTCCAATTCGAGAAGATGAAAAGGTGCATGTGGGAGATTGGGTCTTAACAAAAAGTAATAAGAAAAAGCAGTGGTACTCCCCAAGGTGGGATAGTCCTTTCAAAGTCCTCCTAACTACCCCTACTGCGATAAGGATTGCAGAGAGGTCTACCTGGATTTACCAGTCCCATTGCAAAAAGGTTTTACAGGTAGAGTAGGGCCAGTTGGCTACAAGAGGTTCAGAAAGTCCAGGTACAAAGGGAGGTCTCACACAAGGTGGGACTTGTCTCTAACCGGTGAAGTCTCCCTCCCCTTCCAACTCCCCTACCCTATCCGCTGGAACTCTGTAGCTGGTTAGGATAAAAGGGACAGTAATTATCCTTGTGTTACTGGTGATTCTAGGAGAGGCATCCATAAGAGGGGTTATACGTTATGGAAGAGCAGGGGAACCTTTGGGTTGGGAAAGAACAGGAAAAGCATTGAATCTAACCTTTATAGAGTGAATAACTAGCACTATACTGGTAGACTTCTGTCAGATTGCAGATTGTGGGGATACAACTGGGGCTAGAGGAATTCTATGGGCAGATAAATACATTTCCTGGCTCTGGAATAGGGCAGGATGTCAAGCATGGGATCAAGCCCTGTGGACCACAGCACATCAAGATTGGGGGTATAATCTACCAGGGCCTAAAAAGAGTGGAATAAAGGAAAGATTCAATTACAGAAGCGGCCAACTCCCCCTACACACATTGTAAGAACTGTAAATAATTACTGATAACATTAAAGGAGTCGAGGAAGGAAGATCAGCGGTTGTACTCTATGGGAGCATGGGTGTCAGGAACTGACCCCTCAGGCAAATTTTTCCTCAAGGTATTACCACCTAATAAAACCTGACAACAGGAAAAGGTAGATTATGGGAGTGTAGATGTGGCGCTATTTCCCTTCAAATTAAATATATATAAAATATTAGGGGAGGTATGCCTCAAATAAAATGAACTGTGATACATCCTCTGTCTGTTGGTCTCAAAATGTGTTTGAAAAAAAACAAATAAATATATATATAAGTAGCAAACATCTAAACAAATGCAACTACTTTATGTATTAAACTTCTGATGCAGTAAACCACTTTTGTGTTGCAACCCCTGGGGGCAAGAATTAAAAATAACCTATACAAGTGATAGTGTTATACCCCCTGTTCATGAATATCAGAGTGTGTGTGTTGAAGGTGCTGAACTTCAGATAGGGTGTCCAACTGGTGTGCTACACCCTCTGGAGTCCGCAAACTAAAATCTATGATCTACAATATCTGGAACTGTAGAAATGCAGTGATCTAATACCTAGTTGGCAAAGTGATAAATATGGATGTCTGCTGTATCAAAAATCTGGTATGTGAATAAAAATCCAATTATGCCAATAGATAAACTTAAAGCAGAAGTGAAAAATAAAAAAATAATAATCAACAAAAATGTGAATGCACAATTCAATATACGTCTCTGTGTTACACCACAGTAAGACCATATTCAAAACCAAAACAAATGATGAAATTATTGCAAACACTAAATTATTAGTAGATAAGTCTATACAATAAATAAAGTAACGTGCTTAGAAAAAAAAAAAAAAACTGTGTCCAGTGCTTCATCAAAATTTGGTGCTGATTAACCTTTCAAGTGACAATGGTGCCAGGTGATATTATCCGTGTTGATAATGTGATTGCACTCATCAGATGACATTACCCCCCAGGGGTGTTATGCCTTCACAGTGTGAGCTACTGGGTTCTGCTGGGCAATCTGAGAAACGTTTTGCTGGCTTTTCCACCGAGACGTCACAAGGGGAAAGAGTAATGCCCATAGTGTGATATGTTTAAAAAGGCTTTATTTAATAAAAAGTTTAGGAGATATACTCACATGATAAAACAAGAGCCGGCGCTGTGTAAACAACAATCGCCGCTCAGACCGGAAGTGACGCCATACTAAAATAGAAGTTCTGAGTAAAACTATAAGATTTACTAATCTAACAGTAGAAGATGCCATAGCTTTGGAGACAGGTTACCAAGGGAAAAAATGAGTGGTTAGACAGAGCAAGACTACATTTAGCAACTATTCCTTCTCCTCTAGATCACAATACAGATCCAGAAGGTTTAAAATGTATGTTGCGATTGTATAATAATAGCTATAAACCTGAAACAAATTCTACCTGTCACATGTTGAGTTTGTTGTTTCCCCCAGTACAGAGACCTCAGATACCTCCAGCGGTTACTGCTTATCCGGACAACTTTATTTGTTTTGCACTCCCAGGGAACCGTAGCGGGGTGGATCTTGGGTCGCTACCCAATGACTATTGAAGGGAGAGGATTAACATGGGCAATGGTGACTGGGTTGAACATGACATTCAGAGAGCTGATGTCTGGTGGATATGTGGGGATAAGAAACTGTGAGCTAGGATACTGGCCAATGCCCGACGGGATTGCGCTATGGTCCAGCTGGCTATGCCCCTGAGGATCCTGTCAGAACACCCGTGGACTAAGAGTCACCAACGGTATTGAAGGGACACCTCTCCCATAGGGTCATTTGACTCTCGGATCTACATAGATGAGATTGGGGTTCCTCGCAGAGTGCTGGATGAGTTTAGGGCCAGGAATCAGGTGACAGCTGAGTTTGAGTCTCTTCTCTGGTGGGTGAGTATAGATAAAAATGTTGAATAGATTAACTAAATATATATATATATACTAACCAACAACGATTTGTAAACTATACTAGGGACGCTGTGAAGGGCCTAACAGAACAGTTGGCCACCACATCTCTAATGGCATGGCAGAACCGAATGGCCTTAGATATGGTCCTAGTTGAAAGAGGAGGGGTATGCAAAATGTTTGGTAGCATGTGTTGCACCTTTATCCCTAATAATACAGCTCCTGGAGGGAACGTGACCAGAGCCTTGGAAGGACTGACTGCTCTATCGAATGAATTAGCGGAAAACTCAGGTATTAATAATCCATTAACAAACTGGCTTGAAGGATGGTTCGGTAAGTGGACTGGACTTATCACATCACGTTTGATCTCAATTGCTATGGCTTTGGCCGTTTTGGTCACTTGCGGATGCTGCTGCATTCCCTGTAATCGAGGACTTTCACAAAAACTGATTGAAACCGCAGTCTCAAGAACGATGTATCAAGCCCTTGCTACCTCTGAGAAGACCTATGTGGACATTGAAGCTCAACTTAATGACATACAGACCGAAAGTGTATAACACTGGGACTATCATCGAAATGTGTTGAGATAAAATAGTCACACAAGAGGAGGGAATGTTAGAAAAGTTTTAAATGTTTATTGTGTGACTATTAGAAAAACTATTAGAAAAACAATAACCCTGAGACTTTTCTTAAGATGACTTCTGAGCACATTGTTGTATTAACTTGCTGTATCGTTTGCTTTAACTAACTCCATAGTAAGTTGTAGGATGATTAGGCTTAACCATATATGGTAAAACAAGAATGTACAGGAAACACTAATTAGCGAAATAAAGTACCATTTTGTACCAGGCACACTATCTGTGTTTCCTCAGCCAATAGAAGCGTTATAGCTATATTATTGTAGGTATTAGGAGGGGGGATGTACATCTCTTTGTATGATTCTTACTGCATCTTTTGGCTTGTAAGCATCATCCATTTGTGTGACACATCTGAAATAAATTGTCTGCTTTTCAATACATCTGGAGTTCGACTGATCACAAGAGGAGAGTATTCCTAACAAGAGCCTTGAAATTTCTTTGCGTGCAGCATGACTTGGTGCAGAGTGAAATTGGCATCAATTCACTGTGCAGTTAAGCTAATTACAGACACGGGACTCACACTACTGCTCCAAATGTCAGTGGTGAAACTGATAGCTTTTATATCCTCCTGTAGCATGTTGGAAATGTGTTTTTTCACTGTGTTGGGTAGTTGTGGCAACATGACATCTGTGACATGACGGCGGCTGGGAATTTCGTACTTTGGCTCCAAAATATTCATAAGTCGCCGAAAACCCACATTGTCAACTATTGATAGTGGCTGATCATCAAGAACGATGAATTGGGTAACTACTTCAGAAATTTTTTTAGCCCTTGGGTTATCCATGGAAATTTTTTTACGCCTGGCAAGGGTTTGCTGCAGTGTCAGCTGCTGAGTGCAAGAGCTAGTGACAGCTGTAAATTCGCCATGCTCAGTCTTGTGTTTCATTTTGAGGTGTTTTATGAGATTACTGATATTATAAGAACTAACTTTTGAACCTCCTCTGGATAATTTGGCAGAACAGAGTTTGCAGTCTGCAATGCGTTTGTTGGTTTCATCAATTTTAAAAAACTTCCAGACAGCTGACATTTTGCTGGCAGTGGCATCCGTTTGCATTGCACTTAAAGCCAGAAATAAGTAAGTTTCTCCACCTTAAGGGGCGAAAAAATGAGGAAAATGGGGAAAAAAATTTTGAGCCCAAATGTTTCTTTTCTGATTTTTTTCACACATGACACCTACTATTTTTTTAGAATAATGAAGCTGCTCTCACCGGTCCTTGTTGTTTGTTCCTGCTGCACCCAGCATCTTGGTATGGCCAAGTAAACCAGCAGGGATGATGACATCAATCTGTCGGGTACAACGATCGGTATCTCTACAATACAAAAAGCAGAGGATGGTCTCAGAAAGGCACAAGCAGGAAAATGTTAGGCAGGAGACAATGATGATTTATGTAACAGCAGCAGTCATTTGCCGCCATGATGGACATGTTATGCAACTGAGACAATGTGGGACACTAAGTTATGAAACACACAAACACAGGCCGGCCGCCATGCTGGACAGTGGACATTATGTTAGGCAAGAGAGAGAGACAATGTGGGACAAACTAAGTGTAACACAGGCCGGCCGCCATGTTAGGCAATAGAGAGACAATGTGGGACAAACTAACTTAAGTATAACACAGGCCAGCCGCCATGTTAGGCGAGAGAGAGACAATGTGGGACAAAACTAACTCAAGTATAACACAGGCCGTCCGCCATGTTAAGCAAGTGAGAGAGAGATAATGTGGGACAAACTAAACTAAGTATAACACAGGTCGGCCGCCATGTTAGGCAAGTGATGTAAGCTAGTAGTACTGTACAGCAATCACCGGCCGCAGGGACACATAAGAAGAAAGCAAGCAACAGTTAGAAATGAGGGGAAATGGTGTAAGGAGGACGCTCGCCATGTGGGGCAGCCATGTAGCAGGCGCAGCAGCAGCAGCAAAACACATGTCATGAGGGAAACAGCACTCACCGCTGTGTGGAGAGGCCACAACCTTATCCGGTTCCCGAGCTCCGCCCAAGCTGACGTCACTTCCGGGATCGGTTTCTGGTGTCGGTGCATTTTCACGAGTACCGATACCCCTGAAAATGCCAAGTATCTGCACCGATACCAATATCCGTGCATCCCTAACTGTGACATACTGAAGCAGAGCACGATCCCCTACCTTCGGAGACTGGGCCACAGGGCAATATTCCAACGTGATAACGACACCAAACACACCTTCAAGATGACCACTGCCTTGCTAAAAAAGCTGAGGATAAAGGTGATGGATTGGTCAAGCATGTCTCCAGACCTAAAACCTATTGAGCATCTGTGTCGCATCCTCAAATGGAAGGTGGAGGAGCGCAAGGTCTCTAACATCCACCAGCTCTGTGATGTCATCATGGAGGAGTGGAAGAGGACTCCAGTGGCAACCTGTGAAGCTCTGGTGAACTCCATGCCCAAGAATGTTAAGGCAGTGCTGGAAAATAATGGTGGCCACACAAAATATTGACACTTTGGGCTAATTGGGCCCAATTTGGACATTTTCACTTAGGGGTGTAATCACTTTTGTTGCCAGCGGTTTAGACATTAATGGCCGTGTGTTGAGTTAATTTGAAGGGACAGCAAATTTACACTGTTATACAAGCTGTACACTCACTACTTTACATTGTAGCAAAGTGTCATTTCTTCAGAGTTGTCACAGGAAAAGTATATAATAAAATATTTACAAAAATGTGAGGGGTGTACTCACTTTTGTGAGATACTATATATATAATTTTTGATTGATTTTTTAAATATAGAGGTATCAGTGTAGCAGATAACAAGATACTGTATGTACTACTAATGTTAATAGGTATAGCCTTCTGAAAGGATTAGCAGATATAGTATAGAGAAAAAATGCAAGAAAAATGCATTCAGAGGACACCCCCTTGGACTTTAAAGGGCAGAAAAAAATAATAATAGTAAGGAGTAGATAAGTATAAAAGGCAAGAAGATGCCAACTTTATTGGTATACAAAAATATAAAATTGTGAAAAAAGTTCAAAATCATACACACTACAAAAGTACGTCAATGATAAAGATCGAAATAGATTTACACATATACATATATATATCACCCAAGCTGGTAATCCAAAGTGTTGCTCAAAATGAGTTAAACTCTATTTGAAAGTTGCATTGAGGTGTACTTTTCCTTCTTCAGGGGAAATTTATAAATGGGTGTATTATTGTAATATCTGTAACATAAATATAAATAAATATAATGGGTACATAATTCATTATAGTATAGGCATCAACAGTGTATAGTTTGGAGCCTGGTTGTATCATGGATAATGATGTAAAATACTTACATATACAGTGGGGCAAAAAAGTATTTAGTCAGCCACCTATTGTGCAAGTTCTCCCACTTAAAAAGATGAGAGAGGCCTGTAATTGTCATCATAGGTATACCTCAACTAAGAGAGACAAAATGTGGAAACAAATCCAGACAATCACATTGTCTGATTTTTGAAAGAATTTATTTGCAAATTATGGTGGAAAATAAGTATTTGGTCACCTACAAACAAGCAAGATTTCTGTCTCTCACAGACCTGTATCTTCTTCTTTAAGAGGCTCCTCTGTCCTCCACTCATTACCTGTATTAATGGCACCTGTTTGAACTTGTTATCAGTATAAAAGGCACCTGTCCACAACCTCCAACAGTTACACTCCAAACTCCACTATGACGAAGACCAAAGAGCTGTCGGACACCAAAAACAAAATTGTAGACCTGCACCAGGCTGGGAAGACTGAATCTGCAATAGGCAAGCAGCTTGGTGTGAAGAAATCAACTGTGGGAGAAATAATTAGAAAATGGAAGACATACAGGACCACTGATAATCTCCCTCGATCTGGGGCTCCATTCAAAATCTCACCCCGTGGGGTCAAAATGATCACAAGAATGGTGAGCAAAAATCCCAGAACCACACGGGGGGACCTAGTGACTGACTTGCAGAGAGCTGGGACAAACGTAACAAAGGCTACCATCAGTAACACACTACGCCGCCAGGGGCTCAGATCTTACAGTGCCAGATGTGCCCCCCTGCTTAAGCCAGTACATGTCCAGGCCTGTCTGAGGTTTGCTAGAGAGCATTTGGATGATCCAGAAGAGGATTGGGAGAATGTCATATGGTCAGATGAAACCAAAGTAGAACTGTTTGGTAGAAACACAACTCGTCGTGTTTATAGGAGAGAGAATGCTGAGTTGCAACCAAAGAACACCATACCTACTGTGAAGCATTGGGGTGGCAACATCATGCTTTGGGGCTGTTTCTCTGCAAAGGGAACAGGACGACTGATCCGTGTTCATGAAAGAATGAATGGGGTCATGTATCTTGAGATTTTGAGTGCAAACCTCCTCCCATCAGCAAGGGCATTGAAGACGAAACGTGGCTGGGTCTTTCAGCATAACAATGATCCCAAACACACCACCAACATACCAGCAACAGTGTGTGACAACCTTGTGAAGACTTACAGAAAACGTTTGACCTCTGTCATTGCCAACAAAGGATATATAACAAAGAATTGAAATTAGCTTTTGATATTGACCAAATACTTATTTTCCACCATAATTTGCAAATAAATTCTTTCAAAAATCAGACAATGTGATTGTCTGGATTTGTTTCCACATTTTATCTCTCATAGTTGAGGTATACCTATGATGACAATTACAGGCCTCTCTGATCTTTTTAAGTGGGAGAACTTGCACAATTGGTGGCTGACTAAATACTTTTTTGCCCCACTGTATACTATTGACGCATTAGACAAGGAGAAGATAAAAGCAAAGAGGGGAGTACAAGCCGGCTGCGTAAATCCATAAACACGGCATAGTATTTAGCCATGCATCCATAGGCTGGAGAGCAGGATGCATTCACAAGGGACGCCTGGTTTCACAGCGGCAAACAATTGTAACCACTGTGAGAAAAGTCATGACAAAAAAGAGAGGGGAGTAATTAAATTAATCTGGTAATAAGTAGAGTAATAAAGTAAGAAGATAGCAGAAGCAAATACATGGATAGAAAACATATCCAAGTAATAGCCAGTGTAGGAATAAAATGTTACCTTTGGAGTGTAAAACACAGCTGACGTCCAAGCTGCAGCCAGAAGACTGACACAGGGGATCTAAGCGTCAGCCTTAATAAGCCCACTCTGACTGGTATGAACCAATCAGGTGGTGCACTCCGCTGGATCAGCTGTGTGTTACAGGCCCAGAGGGGTCATTGATTCTGAGGAGAGCATCTGCCACGTCGGTAAACTGCAAAACCCTAGAGTTAAACTTTAAATGTTTGGCCAGGATGTACTTGACCCCGGACCGCCTAAACAAATTCCAAAACATATCCCCACAATATTGTTGGAGGGGGTGCAAGGAAACAGGATCAATGACCCACATCTGGTGGCTATGCCCAACAATTAAAATATTTTGGAGCGAAGTGAGGGAATTTATTAAAGACATAACTGGAATCAATTTACCAGACAACCCTGGGTTTGCCTATTTCATATGAGTGAAATGCCCACTAAAGCCTATCTGAGAACGCTTTTACCACACCTCATCGATGCGGCTAAAAGCCTGATACCGAAGTATTGGAGAAGGAAAGAAAGACCCGCAATGAGGGATTAGCTTAATAAAATTAATGAGATTCATAGCTTAGAATACTTAAGGTTTAGTGAAGGGATGAAAATGGGGGCCTTCGCGGCCGAGATATGGACTTCCTAGGAAAGAAAAGATAGCGACCTACCGACCAGTGGAAAGGAGCGCGGGGAGGCTGAAATGGAGGTAGAAGAGAGGAAACCGGAGGAGAAGGGGGGAACAGGCTGAGTACGGTCTCGAAGTAGGGGGGGAGGGGGGTAGGGTAAGAGGGGAGGGGGGGAATAATACGTAGGTGTGAATGGAAATATGAAATACAAATAACGCCTAGATAAGTCTTGGGGTGTATATTGATGGAATTACTACGGCCACGATGATGTGATGAAAGAATGGGACAAATTTGAATTTTTAATAATTGAAAAGTGACTCCCAGAGAAATTACCTTGCTGAGTGGCAAAAGAAGAAAAAAAAAATTAAAAAAAAATAATAAATAAATAATAATAATAAAAAAAATAAATAAATAAAATGTTTTACTGGTTACATGTTGTGAGTTACAGAGGAGGTCTAGGGCCAAAATTATTGCTCTCGCTCTACCGATTGCAGCGATAGATACCTCACATGTGTGGTTTGAACACCATTTTCATATGTGGGCGGGACTTACGTGTGCGTTAGCTTCTGCATGCGAGCACACGGGGAAAAAAAATATTTTTTTTTATTGTTCGTTTTACTTTATTTATTTTAGTTTGACGCTTTTTTCCAAAAAATAAATTTTGTGATCACTTTTATTCCTATTACAAGGAATGTAAACATCCCTTGTAATAGGAATATGGCATGACAGGTCCTCTTTACAGTGAGATATGGGGTCAATAAGACCCCACATCTCATCTCTAGGCTGGGAAGCCTGAAATAAAAAAATAAAAAACGATCCTGGCTTCAATCGTAGCGGTGAGTCGGTAGAAGCACCTGAGGGCGCGGGAGGGGGGGACATCCCCTCTCACCTCCCGTAAGAACGATCAAGCAGTGGAACAGCCGCTATGATCATTCTTATGGTGTAGGGAATCACCGGCTGAAAAAGCTGATATCTGAATGATGCCTGTAGCTGCACCCATCATTCAGATATCCCCGCACAAAGTCAAGGACATCGTATGACGGCCGGCGGGTGGGAAGTGGTTAAAACACTTTTTTTAACAGAAAGTTGTCCATTTATACAATATTTCTAACATATAGCATGTACATACCAAAAATGACACCCCGAAATAGATTCTCCCATTCCTCCTGAGTATGGCGATACCACATGTGTGAGACTTCCACAGCCTGGCCACATACAGAGGCCGAGTACAGCCGAGTATGGCTGAGCATGGCAGAGTATGGCTGAGCATGGCAGAGTATGGCTGAGCATGGCAGGGTATCACCGAGTATAGCAGAGCATGGCAAAGTATGGCTAGGTATCACAGAGTATTGCAGAATATGGCTGGGTATTGCAGAGGTATGGCGGGGTATGGCGGAGTGTTGCAGAGTATGGCAGAGTATTGCAGGGCAATGCAGAGTATTGCGGGGTATTGCAGAGTATTGCGAGGCATTGCGGAGTATTGCGGCTCATTGCGGAGTATTGCGGGGCATTGCGGAGTATTGCGGGGCATTGCAGAGTATTGCGGGGCATTGCAGAGTATTGCGGGGCATTGCGGGGTATTGCAGAGTATTGCAGGGCATTGCAGAGTATTGCGGGGCATTGCAGGGTATTGCAGAGTATTGCAGGGTATTGCAGAGTATTGCGGGGTAGTGCAGAGTATTGCAGGGTATTGCAGAGTATTGCGGGGTAGTGCAGAGTATTGCAGAGTATAGCGGGGTATTGCAGAGTGTTGCAGAGTATTGTGGGGTATTGCAGAGTATTGCGGGGCATTGCAGAGTATTGCGGGACATTGCAGAGTATTGCACAGGGAATTGCAGAGTATTGCTCAGGGAATTGCAGAGTATTGCAGAGTAGTGCTGGGTATTGCTGAGCATGGGGGGGATGGCTGAGCATGGAGGGATGGATGGATGGATGGATGGATGTGACTGTATTTGTCACTGAGCAGCGTTGTGGGCACTACACATCCAGCCCACAGCGCTGCTCCCATCCAATCCTTCCCCCTCTGTATCGATCGGTACAGAGAGGGAAGAGAGGAACCGGCATCATGACATGACGCCGGTTTGTTTACATGTGATCGCTCCGTCATTTGACAGAGCGATCACATGGTAAACGGCCGCGATTAGCGGCCGTTTACCGTGATCCCTGATGCGCCGAGTCCTCTGGACCCGGCGGTCACGGATGTTCCGTGTGGGAGCTGTTTTCTGGAATCACGTCATATGACGTGATCTCAGAGTTATCCAACTGCCCTGCAGCCGTCATTTGGCTATGGGCCGGTTGGCAAATGGTTAAAGTCCAAGGTGGCATCCTCTGAATGCATTTTTCTTGCATTTTTTTTCTATACAATGTTGTTTAGGATGTTGGCAGGCTAACATACCACCCAATTCTTATATTTTATATGATTTATGGCTTGGCAGATATAAATTGTCCTGTATTGTGGCTACGCTGTGCTTCTATGGCACAGCATTAGATCATGGTATGCACCATAGTGTTGTCAAAGATGTGTCCTTTCCTAGGCACTGTCCTGAATTTATTATTCTAGTCAATGTAGGTGTCATGACTTCAGCCTATAAGGAAAAAAAATAATATCTTCTGGACTTGCAATATCAACATTGTCCACTAGATGCCACTCTATTGATGGGCAGTGTTCTATAGTTAATACACATTTCCTGTCATATCACTAGGAACTAGCTCCACATCCTGTTACAACTCTTTCATCTTTTCCATTGGGACAGACTGCATGGAGCCAGCTTAGCCTGCAACATATGTTTCAGAGGAAAATCCTGATCCTTCTAAGGCAGCATCGCTGGTATGCTAAAGATTGTTTACCTGTATACCTAGTAGACATTTGTTTATGTTCATGTAATTATATTGTTCATTTATCTCTTTATTTCTAGTTTCACCATATCATATACGCACCTGTACATCCTATTCTTATATGGCCACCACCTGTTCATTGTAATAAAGATCCAAAGCTACAGACAGTCTGGTTATTTTAGGATTCAAGGTTTAAACTTTATGTTGAGCTACATACACGCCAGGGGCAAACGTGTAGGGAGAACAGAACAGTGAAACAGCGGCTATCCAGCAAGTGAGATTTAGGACAATGACTACACAGAGGCCTGCTACCCTGTCAGCGCAGTCACCTGCATATGGCAATACAGCAGTTTCTACACAGTCAAGTATTCCTGCAAGCAACATGTCACATAGCCAGGCATCCTCACTCAAGACAAGGTCCCAAGTTTTCGGCTCCTCTAGATCTTCCTCCACAAGCAATGCACTCGCTATCGCACGTGCAAAAGCTGAAGCCGCCAAGGCCCGAGCAGCCTTTGCTGAGCAAGAAATGCAGATTAAAAAAGAGAAAGTGAGGCTAAAGGCACAGTTAGAGACAGAGGAAGTAGCCCTAGAGAAACTCACTGTAGAGAAGGAAGCAGCAGCCGCCATAGCTGAAGCAGAGGCCTTAGAATTAGCTGGAGTGAATGCAGCAGACGCAGCAATATTCTCGACCCAGAAGCTGAAACTCAAGATTCTCTACAATGAACTTCAGATTACATCAATCAACATTTTAAGCCAAGCAGTGACAAAGATGACGTCAAAGAGACAAGCCAAAAACACTACACGGTACTGCCGCAAGTCAGCGACAAGTCTCAAGCCTGCGAACAGGAGAAATCCATGCAAAGTGACGCCTCCTATGACAGACTCCCTACATGTGAGATAACAGAGCCTTCTAATCGTCCTCCAGAACCAACATCCAAGTCAGAATGGTACGACAGAGGTCGGCTTGACACCCTCAAAAAGGTATGACTACTGTGGGGATCACCTTTTTCTGAATGACAGTCAGCAAACGGGCACTTTCTTCAAAATCTGGCGGATGCAAAATAAAACAAATAAACAGTAAATTAAATCCCTGCCGTCCGGCGCTAACTAAACAAATAGTCTCCTCTCTATACAGTGCGGAACTGGTCCCCATCACCCACAAAACATGCAGAAAAGCAAACCTTTTTAGTCCAACACCCAGGGCTTCTCTCACTCAGGTTCCTTTCTGAGTCTCAAAACCAGAGAGAGCTCTCTTGTGCTCTCTTCCTGGTCATTTAAAGTCCAGCTGAGTGTGGGCTCAAGTGGACCAGAACATCCAGATCAGAACCTAGCCTGCCACAGAGGCTGGAAAAACCTGGGCTGGATTCCGGTTCAATCCCCTACAACAGAACGAATGCAAGGTGAAATATAGCGATTATCCACTATATCACCTCGCATACCGTCACATATCCTCCCCCTCTGCTCAAGCCCCTGCGGCTGAGCAATTGACCCAAGCAATTGACCCAAGCTTGCCCGGCCTATGCTCTACTGTAAACTTAAAGGGCTGTAGAGCCAGGAACTATCTTGTCATGCAGGCATTTTTCTCCCTGTTGTCACCCATCCACTTTAGGAGAGCATGGTCGTTGACCAGCTTAATTGACATACCCAACAAGTAATACTTCAGGGACTCGAAGGCTCATTTAATAGCGAGACACTCTTTCGACAATAGCATAGTTTTTTTCATGCTTATTCAGTTTTCGGCTCAGTTATACAACCGAGTGCTCCTCACCATCCCTGTTCTGGGATAGAACAGCACCTAGGCCCACCTCAGAAGCATCCGTCTGTACCACAAACCCCTTTGTGAAGTCTGGGGTCACCAGTACCGGTAGTACACAAAGGGCCTATTTTAATTTCTGAAAAGCCTTCTCGGCTTCAGGATTCCATTTGACCATGACCGACCCTCTACCCTGCATCAGGTCGGTCAGAGGGATGGCAATGGTGGAAAAGTCGGGTATAAACCATTGGTAATACCCCGTAATGCCTAGGAAGGCCCGATTTTGTTTCTTGTTTACTGGTTGGGACCACTTTTGAATTGCCTCAGTCTTATTGGTCTGAGGCTTGACAAGTCCCGTGCAGACCAAAAGGCATCCGCTTGTACTGAAACAAGCCCTCAGGAGTGAAAAAGGCAGTCTTCTCCTTGGCCGATTCAGTTAGTATTTGCCAATAGCCTTTCGTTAGGTCTAGGGTTGTTATGTATCGAGCCTGTCCCAACCTGTCCACGAGTTCGTCGACCCGGGGCATCGCGTGTGCATCAAACTTGGAGACACTGTTGAGTTTCCTAAAGTCATTACAAAACCTGATAGTGCCATCAGGTTTTGGAACCAGCACTAGGGGCTTGACCACTCACTGTGGGACTCTTCTATCAGCTCTAACATATTTTTGATTTCTTCCGTGACTGCCTCTACCGTCACTATGTCATGTTGGATTACCTTGGTCAGTCCGGGTAAGGGGGAGAAAAAGTCTCTATTTTTTTGCACAAACGCCCTAACATCACTTTCTTGTGCCACGGACAGGAAATTTGTTATGGGAACGTCAGGTGTCACCGGTACCCGGTCTGTTGGAGGCGGGGAAGCGGCCAGTAAAGTCTCTGTCCTTCCAGGGCTTTAAGAGATTCACATGATAGATTTGGTGTGGTTTCCTTTTGCCTGGCTGGTAGTTTACCTCCCTCACCCTTTCGACAACCTCAGAAGGACTCTGCCACTTGGCTAGGAACTTACTTTCCACTGTGGGAAACAGTACCAAAACTCTGTCCCCAGGGCTGAAAGTACGGACCTTGGCACCCCGATCATAGACCCTCCTCTGGGCCTCCAGGGCTTGCTCCATATATTCTCGCACCAGGGGCAGGACAGCTGCGATTCGATCCTGCAACAAGGATACATGATCTATGATGCTTCTATATGGGGTGGCCTCTCCTTCCCACGTTTCTTTAGCGACATCTAGCAGCCCCCTGAGATGTCTACCATACAAAAGCTCAAAGGGGGAATAGCCTGTGAATGCCTGCGGAACCTCACGTAGGGCAAACATGAGATATGGTAGCAAAAAATCCTAATTTCTCCCATCTTTGTTGACTACCTTTTTTAGCATACTTTTCAAAGTTTTATTAAATCTTTCGACTAGGCCATCCGTTTGGGGGTGGTAGACAGAGGTACGGAGATGCGAGATTTTGTATAATCTACACAGTTCCTTGGTAACCTTGGACATAAATGGGGTACCCTGATTGGTTAAGATCTCTTTAGGGATCTCCACTCTACTAAACACCTGGACCAATTCCTTGGCGATAGTGTTGAGCAAGGGTATGGCCTCGGCATAGCGCGTCACATAGTCCAGGATCACCAGAATATGCTGGTGATCCCGGGCAGATTTCACAACCAGCCCCACCAGGTCCATGCCAATCCTCTCAAAGGGGACCTCGATTATTGGCAGAGGGACAAGGGGGCTGTGAAAATGAGGCAACGGCGCCGACATTTGGCTTTCGGGGCACAATTCGCAGTACTCCTTGACATCTGCATATACTCCAGGGCAGAAAAATCTCTGGGCGATTCCCTGGTTTTTCCAATACCAAGATGTCCCCCCATTACATGACCATGGGCCAGGTCTAGCACCGCCCTGCAGAAGGGTTTGGGAACCAGTAGCTGTTCTATCTCGTCCTCTCCACGTTTTACCACTTGTTACAATAAATTGTTTTTAATGGCCATGTAGGGCAAAGACACCCCCCAGTTGGGATCTACGGGTTCCCCATCCAACATCTTAGCGTTTTCCCTGGCTCTCATGAGTGTGGCATCTTGCAGTTGCTCAACACAAAAATCCTCTCTCCTGACCTCTAAGTCGGGTACCACATTCTGGCTACTCTCATTGTCAAGGTCAGAGGTGTTCTCTTGTTCATTACCCTCAGGCTGGGAGCTAGCTTCCAGGTCCTCCGGCTCCCCAGCCATGACAGGGAAAAGAAGGGGATCTCCAGCTTCCTCGATCCCACCAACAGCACCTCCCGCCTTTTGGCAAAAAGGGTCCGGTGAGAGTTCCTGTGCTTCCCCAGCAAGGGGAGCTCCATCTACCAGCTTCCCTTTACTCTCCCATAACTTCCAAAAATGGGGAAAATCTCTCCTCACTAAAGTTTCATGAAGCAGTGAAGGTACCACCTCTACTGAATGGGTTACAGTGCCCCAAGGGTATCAACCTCAACCACCGCTGTCTGGTAGTCCCGAGTGTCCCCATGGATGCAAATTACCCCAATAGTACTGAGGTGTAGATTTGTGGGGTTCATACAATCATTCCTGACTAGGGTCACCACACTACCAGAGTCTAGCAAGGCTGTGAGTGGCTTTCCATCCACTGAAATAACACACATCTGTTTTTCAATGCGACTCTGACATGATGCAGTACATGCGACCTGTGCAAACAGAGACATGCGTCTTTTCATATAAGCATAATCGCATTGCATAGGTTCATCATCTATAGGACAGTTTGCAGCAATATGCCCAAATGCATGGCAAGGAAAACACCGTATGTGCTCTACCCCAGTCCTGTTAATGGTCCCAAAGACCTTCCTGGCTTCTTTGGCCAGTCTCCAGGTCTAGGACCCACAGTCTCTTCAGCTGTAACAACAGTCTTATCAAACTTCCCCATGCTCTTGAACCCCGGAACATTCTTGACTGCTGAGGCGCAATGGGCTTAGGTCCCACTTAACGTAACACCAAGGGATAAAATCCCCCACCACCCTTGCCCTTCACTCCATTAAACACGACACTTACAACCATTAGGTTGGAAAGGGCAAGGCCACAGCTTTATTAAATTCCAACACATAACATGTGAACATATTTAACCAGTACCAGTCACAGTCATACTGTGAGCACTTAACCAAAAGAGGGAAGTGGTGAACATATTTAACCAGTACCACTCACAGTCGTACTGTGAGCACTTAACCAAAAGAGGGAAGTGGGGCCTGTCCAATTTTCCAATTTTCCATCAAGGGCATAGCCCATTACAGCAACTTTAACTGCTGGCAAGGTCAAGAAAACCGCCAAACGCCGTCAGTTATCAAACTGACGAGCGCCCCACCGCAGCCAGCACCTGTTCACAGCAGGCCAAGATTGAATATATCAAACCCAATGTCATTAAGGTGATCACCATCCGGTCTCAACAGATCATCATTATTACCCTCCAGATCCTTGTGACTGATGACGAACCCCCCCATTTGCCGAACAAACTTGACGACCTGAGCGTACACCTTCTGACCGATGCGTTCTAGCCAGGGGGGGGGGGCAGGTAATTCCCTTGCCCACAGCAGGCGAGGCATAATTTCTGACCAGATGGGCACCAAATTGGTGTAAACTGCATAGCATTGAGCAATGTCCCGCTTGATGCAGAGATCAAGTCACAGAACGTGTATAACCCACATAATTCCCCCCCAAAGAATCGAGATGATGGGGCCAGACACGTGGGACCGAATGCGTAAACACTCTGGAAGGACCCGAGGCCAGCGTAAACCGTGAAGCCCAAGCCAGCGGATTTGGCCGAGATAATAGGTAAAAACCCCCAATTCTTCCCGTAGCTCCGAACCTCCGCCTGGCCCAGTAAATGAAGGAATCTCCCCTGATCCAGAAGAAAAGGGTCTCAAACGGGGAAACAAACGGACGGCAACAAGGAAAGAATACCGGAGAGAATAGGGAGGGAAACCGGATGCCAGGAATCGGGGGAATAAGTCGCACACCTCCAACCCCTAAGGACCCGACGGGACGGAAACGCTTTTGTGATGTCCTCCCACCCAAGGAGATGAAACCAAAAAGGACAAAGAAGGCATGGCCGACAAAACCGTGGCAACCTGAAGAACCTCTTGTACTAAATAAACAAGGTAAGAAATGGAAACCCGAAGAACCTTTTGTAGTAAATAAACAATGTAAGAAAATAAAGCCACACGCATACCTGTGAAGACGAGCTGGAAATCTGACAGCCCGACGCCTGAACCCATTTGTCCCACACGCGGCAGTACAACGCCCATGTCCGAAGGGAAGGTGACACCCAGAGGACTGGCAAACCTCGAAAACGATGTTCCACAAGTAGGCCGGACAGGGGAGGCCCTCCGGGGAAGCCGGCGGGGCGAGGGCGCAGAAATGATGGGGCTTTGAACGAGAGGGAGCATCGGCAATATCATTAGCAGTTCCAGGGACATGCCTAGCCCTAAAGCAAACGTTAAACTGCAGGCACTTTAAAACCAAAAACGCAGCAACGACATGACCAGAGGGGATCTGGCAGACTGTTGATTGACCACCTGCACCACGCTCACGTTATCAGACCAGAAAAAACCCACCTATCGATTGCGCAACCGCTCGCCCCACAGCTCAATGGCGTCAATAATCGGAAAGCGCTCCAGCCATGTGAGGTTGCACAAAAGATCTATGCGGGCCCATGAGGCCGGCCAACATTCAGCAGACCACTCCCCTTGGAAAAAGCACCGAAAACCACAGAAGCCTGCTGCGTCAGTGTATAGCTCCAGCTGTGAGTTCAGTACCACCTCCAGCAACCAACATGACTGGCCGTTGAAGGACTGGAGGAAGGACAGCCACATCCCCTAAGTCAATGGGCTTGATGATACGAATATAATGGTGGGGGGGGGCAGCCACACCCTTTGTGGCCCATGCCAGACGTCTACAGAAAGCCCATCCAATGCGCGTGATGCAGCAGGTAAAGACCAATTGACCCAGCAAAGACTGAAGTTGTTGCAACTGCAGATTTTTTTTTTTTTATTTATTATTGCCAAGCGAACCAGGGAGAGTAGCCTGGCCAGCTGGAAAACCATCTCCACGGTGTCGATTTCAATACCCCAGAAGGCCAGAACCGTCACCGGGCCCTCAGTCTTGTCGGCTGACAGCGGGATGGCACTCACAGCTGTCAGATGGGCCCGCGAGGAGAAAGTTATCCAAATAGTGTAACACGGACTGCAAACCAACCACCTGGACAACTACCCGTTCAAGAAAACTACTGGAGAGTTCAAAGAAATAATAAGAAAGGTGCAGCCCATGGGAAGGCTCGTGTCAAAAGTAGCTTCCCTGAAAGTAACATCCCAGTAGATGGAAGCATTTCGGGTGACCGGGAAGAAGCGGAGGGCAGACGCAATGACCGCCTTGGCCAGCGAGGCCGAAAGACAAGCCGTCCTGATCAAGTGGAGCGCCTTGTCAAATGAGGCGTAGTGGACCCTTGATTCCTCCTTGTCGATGCTGTCAGAGACCGAGGAGCCAGAAGTATAGGACACGTGGTGGATAAGGCAAATTGTTTTTTTTTTTGTTTTTGTTTTTTTTTTATTTTATTTTTTAATTAAATTAGGCGCCATGGTCGGCACACCCGAAGGCTTAAAGGGGGTCCAAAAACCACGGTCTAAACCATCCCTTAAGGTCAAGGCTTCTCTATGAAAGGAAGGGGGGAGGGTACCGGTCTAACCAGGGAAGCATCTCTGAGATGATCACTGGGGTTTTCTGGTTCAGAAATGTCAAGCTTGGCCCCCGGCTGAGAAAGAGCATAAGCAATAACCACAGGCTACCATCCTGGCAATCAAAGCAGAACTCCTTCCTTAAAGCCTCTCTTTGGCGAAACTGCGTGTCATAGTGGAACACTGGTCCTCGTACGCCTTGTTGGCACCCCAAATGAGATCAAGATAACAAAACTGATGTACCAACTCTGGAAAACGCTCGAAAGCACTCCGGCGTAAGCACAGAACCCCGGCAGCCAGTTCCTGAATGTCCGAGGAAGCTGCTTAGATTTTTCGCACCGCCATGTCAATCCGACGGGATTTTTAGATCGTTTCACGGTCGGGGAGGGACTAAGGCGAGGCAATCCATAAATTTGCGTCACCAGATTTTATCCTTGACGTCTTCCGACAGGTGTGTGCCGCTAGGCTAAACCGCCCACAAATCGCCACCCGCGAAAGAGGCCAGACTACACGCTGAACCCGACACACCCATGCGAGACAGGACTGATATTCCAACCGTGACAATGCGGTCATCCGGTCCACCCGATACGGCAGCGTCACCGGACCTACCCCAAATCAAAATCATACTCACTGAGTCACAGGTGAGCAGCCGAAGAAGAAGGGCGACCAACAGCAAGCCCAGGAGGAAAACCCGGTACAGGATTGTCTGCGAAGGATGGTGGAAGGAGAGGTCCAGGGGTGGCGGTCCGGCCACCGAACCTGAGGAGGCAACCGAGCAGCATCTGGAGCAACCGGGTGTAGGACTCGTGGCAGGTGCAGCCCACATCCCGGATGTGGCGTGCGCATCTCCTGCCCTGCCGGGCGCAGGGAGATGGTGCCGAGCCGCAGGCAGGAGCAAGGCTGCAGCGGCAGGCATCACATGGGCATCTCCCGCCCTGCCGAGGGCAGGGAGATGGTGCAGGGCGGCAAACCGGGGCAAGGCTGTGTCAGCGGCCGTCTGGACGGAATCTCCCGCCCAGCCGGGAGCAGGGAGCTGACGGTGGGCAGAGGTCAGTGAAGAGGGGAGCAGGCGATCGCGGGCCATCCCCTGCCCAGGTGGGCGCAGGGGGATGTGATAAGGCAGGGGTCTGCGGCAGGGAGTGAGAGGCCTGAGCAGCGCAGCCATCCCCCTCCCAGCCGGGTGCAGGGGGATGTGATAAGGCAGGGGGTGAGAGGCCTGAGCAGCGCAGCCATCCCCCACCCAGTTGGGTGCAGGGGAATACAGGAAGGCAGGGGTCAGTGGCAGGGGGTGAGCAGCCCTGCCATCCCCCACCCAGCCGGGTGCAGGGGGATGCGGGACGGTAGGGGGGTGAGTGGCATGTGCCGCCCTGCCATCCCCCACCCAGCTGGATGCAGGGGGATGCGGTAATGCAGGGGTTAATTGCAGGGGATGGTGACAGGTGCACCATCATCCCCCACCCGACTGGGTGCAGGGGGATGCGGGAGGATAGGTGGTGAGTGGCATATGCCGCCCTGCCATCCCCCACCCAGCTGGATGCAGGGGGATGCGGTAATGCAGGGGTTAATTGCAGGGGATGGTGACAGGTGCACCATCATCCCCCACCCAGCTGGGTGCAGGGGGATGTGGATGCACCGTGGCCAGGACAGAGGCAGCATGGACTGTGTTGACATTTAAATCTCCCGCCCATCTGGGCGCAGGGAGAGACGCTGGCTGTGACACGCCAGCAGAGAGACCGCATGGAGGAAGGAGCAGGAGGAGGGACGGCACGTGTGAAAGCTCCGGGCTGGCGTGCCCGGCGTCTGGCACCGCGGGACGCCCCCCCACCTCCCGCTCCGCCGGTCCCCGGCGGGGCGGGGGGGGACCACGAACAACAATAGCAACTGCGGGCGGTGATCGGAGGTGGGAAGCGCCGCGGCTCCCGCCCGCGCCGCCGAGCGGGCGCCCGTGGGGGGGTGGACGGCTGGAGAGGCCCGTACCGACCGCCAGAGGACTCTGGTGCTCCGGGAGCGGGCCGGGCGAGAGGAGACCCGGCCCGCGGTGTGCAGTGATGGCGGGGGACCCGCCGGGGAGGGGACTGGTGACGGATGGCAGCATGAGGGGACAGAGAGGGTGGGGGGGAGCCGGGACCAGAGGCCTCAGGGGCTCCGGGGGGACGTGGGGGGGAAGGGAGTGTGTGAAGGACTGGAAGGAGGGGCAGGTACGTCTGAGCCTGGAGGCAGAGGGGCCCACAGGGAACAGCGGAGAAGGGAGGGGGGGGGACATCTAGGGGGTGAGGAGGGAGAATACCTGTCCCTGGAGAGGCAGCTCGTGGACCCTGGCCAACAGGAAGTCAGTGTCCATGGAAGAGGGTGCAGGGTCCACAGCAGCTCTTCCAACGACTCTTCCGAAAGACCCAGAATTCCCTGGGGCACACGATTTCCTGAGCTCAGGCCCATCCCATCCCCATGTCCCAACCAATTGTTCCCCTTGTCACACACCTAGCCATGCCCCCATCAGTCAAGGCTCTCTTTCCCTAGGGGGCTCAAGAGGCCTTCATACCAGAACGGCCGGGCGATCTTGTACCCCTAGACACACCGAAGTGGGCGTAGATGGGTTCACCAAGTCCTCAGTAGCGATGTACCTCTCTTCTAGGTCCACCAACTGGGTTGCAGTTTTGGGATCCCCTTGTCCGACCCACTTCCTCAGAGCACCAGGGAGCGCACTCAGGTACCGGTCCATTACCACATGCTTCACAATCTGAGGGGCTGTCAAGGTCTCCAGCTGAAACCACTTCCTGGTGAGGTGGATCAGATGGAACATTTGAGAACGGGCTGGCTGGTTGCTGGAGTAGGTCCATTGATGCACACGCTGGGCCCGGACCGCCATAGTGATACCCAAGAGTGCGAGTATCTCTGTCTTCAGCATCTTAAAGTCCTGGGCCTTGTCTGGTTCCAGATCAAAATAGGCCTTTTGAGGTTCTCCTGACAGGAATGGGGCCACCAGACCCATCCACTGTTCTGTTGGCCATCCTTTGCGGACAGCAACTCTCTCAAAAATCACAAGGTATGCCTCGACATCATCGGCAGGTGTCATTTTCTGTAGGTGTTAGGAGGCACGTACCATCTTTGGTTCCACTGGCACAGGTGGTGAGGACCCCTTCCTTAGTTCCACAAGAGCCTCTGCGAACTGCTGGTTCATCTCCTGCTGGGTCGCCTGTTGTGCTGCAGCGGCCTCTGTGACTTGGCAGTTGGTTTCCCGCTGGGCTGCATTGGCCTGTAGCAGGGCCTTCATAATTTCCTTCATCTTCACATATTGCCCGCTGAATCCACCACGTGTGGGGAATTAGCTTGTGGGGATAACCTTTTTCTGAATGACAGTCAGCAAACAGGCACTTTCTTCAAAATCTGGCGGATGCCAGGTTTATTTGCAGGAGGTTTGCAAAATAAAATACAAATAAACAGTAAATTAAATTGTTGCCTTCCGGCGCTAACTAAACAAATAGTTTCCTCTCTATACAGTGCGTTGCTGGTCCCCGTCACCCACAAAACATGCGGAAAAGCAAACCTTTTTAGTCCAACACCCAGGGCTCCTCTCACTCAGGTTCCTTCCGGAGTCTCAAAACCAGAGAGCTCTGTTGTGCTCTCTTCCTGATCATTTAAAGTCCAACTGAGTGTGAGCTCAAGTGGACCAGAACATCCGGATCAGAACCTAGCCTGCCACAGAGGCTGGAAAATCCCGGGCCGAATTCCGGTTCAATCCCTTACAATAGAACGAATGCGAGGTGAAATTTAGCGATTATCCACTATATCACCTCCCATACAGTCACACTCCACACAGCCATCTCACCATGGCAACACACAGCAGGCTAACCAAGCCACCATAGACTTTGTAAGGTTCTTTGCACGACGTGAGTTAGTCACCAAAGGACTTGAAAAGTTTAATGACTGCCCTGAAAGCTACAGAGCCTGGCGGTCTTCCTGTCAAAATGCCATCAGAGACTTAGATTTGTCTTGCAGTGAAGAGATAGACCTCCTGATCAAATGGCTTGGAAATGAGTCTGCCGAGCACGCCAGGCGAATCAGGACAATAAATATAACCCACCCAGACACTGGTCTTAAAACGATCTGGGATAGACTTGATGAGTGTCATGGTTCAGCAGAAGCAGAAGAAAGCGCACTATTCAAGCGCACTATTCAAAAGACTTGATAACTTCCCCAAAATACCTAACAAAGCCTACCAGAACCTTAGGGAGCTAAGTGACTTGCTAATGGAACTTCAAGTAGCTAAATCCGAGGGGGACTTACAAGGACTTGTATTCCTTGACACAGCCAGAGGTGTCAACTCCATTGTACAAAAGTTACCCTACAACTTGCAAGAGCAGTGGATTGCACATGGATCCCGATTTAAAAGACAGCATGATGTTCCATTCCCTCCATTTTCTGTTTTTGTGAACTTTGTGTGTCAGCAAGCTAAAACAAGAAATGATCCAAGTTTTGATTTTACATTGTCATGTGCTGCTGCTTCGGGACTTAACCCTTGCAAACCTCCAGTAGCAGTACACAAAACTAACGTGACTCCTCCAGATTCTTTTCACTGGTCTGCCAGCTTCTCTAACTCGGAGACAAAGGTCAAAGATCCTGGTAAGCAATGTCCCTTGCATCGGAAGCCACATCCTCTCCTAAAATGCAGAGCCTTCAGAGAGAAAACCCTGCAGGACCGCAAAGCCTTCTTCAAGGAGAACCACATCTGCTACTGGTGCTGCTCTTCAACATCTCACCTCGCCAAGGACTGTAAGGTCAGTTGTGACAGCTCAGATCGCAACACAGGTTTACATTCTAGGCCAGCTCCATGGACTTTACAAAACACTCCCAGCACTAGTGAGCATGGCGGGGAGGAAGAGCACACCACTACAACTACACCAGAGATCACTTCACAATGTACAGAGGTCTACAAAGGAGTCATAGGTGGCAGGTCCTGCTCCAAAATCTCCCCAGTCAGAGTCTACCTAGCAGGCCAATAAGACAAAGCTATTAAGCTTTACGCAATTCTGGATGACCAAAGTAACAAGTCATTAGCCAGCTCAACCTTCTTTGACATCTTTGGCATTAAAAGCCCCAGCATCCCCTACGCCTTAAAAACTTGTGCAGGAATAGTGGAGACGGTGGGGAGGAGAGTATCCGGCTACCAAGTCGAGTCCATTGATGGACAATCAAGCTTGTCTTTGCCAACTCTTATTGAATGCAACCAGATCCCTGACCATAGATCTGAAATTCCTACACCAGATGTGGCTGCTCATCACCCACACTTGAAACGCACAGCGCATCTGATACCAAAACTTGACCCTCAGGCTCAGATTATCCTACTCCTTGGGAGAGATATCTTACGAGTCCACAAATCAAGAGCTCAAATTAATGGTCCCAACAACGCTCCATATGCTCAGAGGTTAGACCTCAGATGGGTCATCATCGGAGATGTCTGTCTAGGAGGCGTGCACAAACCTAACTCCGTTAGCAGCATGCTCACAAATACCCTAGAGAATGGGCGTCCCTCTCTTTTCCAGCCATGCCACAACAATTTCCTTGTTAAGGTATCAGCCTACACCACCCACTTGTCTTGTCCCTTCACAAGCCCCACTAGTGACAACTTTGCCTGTGACAGTGACCAAGACCATTTAGGGTGCACAGTCTTTCAAAGAACTAAAGATGACAATCGTGTGACAATGTCTATTGAGGACAAACTCTTCTTAGAAATAATGGAACAAGGACTAGTCAAAGATAGCACAAGCAGCTGGGTCGCACCTCTTCCCTTCAGACTACAGAGACAACGCTTACGCAATAACAGAGAACAAGTGCTACAACATTTCACTTCCCTAAGATGTAATTTAAGAAAGTAATTTAATCTAAGAAAGCCAGAGATGAAAGAACATTTCTTTTCTTTCATGGGGAAGATCTTTGAGAATGGCCACGCCGAGATAGCTCCCACCCTTAAAGACTCTGAAGAGTGTTGTTACCTCCCTATATTCGGAGTGTACCATCCTAAAAAGCCAGGTCAAATCAGAGTTGTGTTTGACTCTAGTGCCAAATTCAAGGGTGTCTCCTTGAATGATGTCCTCTTGACAAGCCCAGGCCTCAACATCAAACTCCTGGGAGTGCTTTTACGCTTCCGCAATGATTCTATTGCCTTCATAGCTGACATCCAACAGATGTTCCATTGCTTCCTGGTCAGAGAGGGAGACAGAAACTTCCTAAGGTTCCTTTGGTTCAGAGACAATGACCTTTCCAAAGACATTTCAGAGTATCACATGAGGGTACACATCTTTGGCAATAGCCCTTCACCTGCAGTCGCTATCTATGGACTCAGACATTCCGCCCAAGAAAGTGAACTTGAGTATGGCTCAGATACAAAGCAATTTGTAGAGAAAGACTTTTATGTAAATGACTATTTGAAATAGTTACCTTCCAGTGATTCTGCAATCTGTCTTCTTAAGAGAGCACAGGAAATGCTCGCTTGTTCTAATCTCAGGCTTCACAAGATTGCTTCCAACAGCAAAGAGGTAATGGAAGCTTTCCCTGCTCAAGGCCATTCTAACAATCTAAGAGACTTAGATCTAGGTGCAGACTCTTTACCTGTACAGCGCAGTCTAGGTCTACTTTGGGACTTGAAATCTGATTCCTTTACCTTCCAAATAAACGGAGAAGAAAGGCCCTTTACTCACAAAGGTGTCTTGTCCACAATCAATAGACTATACGACCCATTAGGATTTGCGGCACCTGTTACAAATCAAGGTAAAGCCCTACCTAGAGACTTGATTCGTGAAACATCCGACTGGGATGCCCCACTACCTCCTGATAAGTGAAACTCTTGGGTAGAGTGGAGGAACTCTCTATCGGTCTTATCCGATCTCCATGTTTCACACCCATATGCTCCCATACCCTCTACAAAGACAGCCAAAACCTTTGCATATTCTGAGATGTTTCTATCAAGGCAATAGCTGCTGTGGCCTACTTAAGAACTGTCGACACTACAGCATGATGCCATGTAGGATTCGTCATGGGCAAGGCAAAGCTAGCTCCACACCCTGAGCACACTGTACCTAGGCTAGAACTTTGTGCCGCAGTACTAGCTGTTGAACTAGCAGAATTAATGACCTCAGAGATAGACATTGACCTCAAGGATATTCAGCTCTACACTGACAGCAAGGTAGTGCTAGGCTACATCTACAATGAGACCAGACGTTTCTATGTTTACGTCAACAACAGAGTGTTGAGGATTAGGAGATCCACTCGTCCAACACAATGGCGCTATGTACCTACTGACCATAATCCTGCAGACCATGCTACAAGAGCTGTTGCTGCATGTAACCTTAAAGACAGAACATGGTTTACAGGACCTACATTCTTGTACAATGCAGAACAAACTGTTCCTAAGAGTGACACTATTGAACTAGTAGATCCAGACTCAGATACTGACATCCGTCCTGAGATCTCAACATTTCAGACTGCCGGCTTAAATCTAACAGATTTACCAGATTATCAAAATGGAAGACGCTTGTTCGAGCTATTTCTTGTCTTATCCATATAGCTCACTCTTTCAAAGGTGACTCAAACAGCTGTGACTGCAAAGGATGGCATCATTGTCAAAGGATCAGTTCAGCATTAGAGCTCCAACAGTCTCAGGATCTTATTATCCTCACTGTACAGCATGAAGCTTATGTTAAGGAGATCGACTGTATCCTTACACAGAAAACTGGAGTAATCAGTGCTCCCCATGGGAATTTCACCATTAAAGACTTATACTTGCGCCAGTGGAGACAAATACAAAGTCTGGCAAATACCTTATGGGACAGGTGGAGGAAGCAATACCTCTCCACTTTACAGCCACGTACTAAATGGCAAGACAACAAGCCCAACCTAAAAGGAGGAGACCTTGGTCTTGTTAAGGACTGTCAGTCCCAAAGGAATGAGTGGCCGTTGGGTCTCATCACCAATACCTTTCCAAGTGAGGATGGAAAGTGAGGATGGAAAGGTCATAAAAGTAGAACTCAAGATTCATAGAAACAAGGAGACAAAGTTGTTCCTTAGAAGTTTCTGAACTAATTTTATTGTTGTCATCTGAGGAATAAATAGTGGCATCTGATGATACCAGACGGGGAGTGTTATGCCTTCAGCCTATAAGGAAAAAATAATATCTTCTGGACTTGCAATACCAACATTGTCCACTAGATGCCACTCTTAATAAAAGACTATTGATGGGCAGTGTTCCATGGTTAATACACATTTGCTGTCATATTACTAGGAACTAGCTCCACTTCCTGTTACAAGTCTTTAATCTTTTCCATTGGGACAGACTGCATGGAGCCAGCTAAGCCTACACCACCTTTCCGAGGAAAATCCTGATCCTTCTAAGGCAGCATCGCTGGTATGCTAAAGATTGTTTACCTGTATACCTAGTAGACATTTGTTTATGTTCATGTAATTCTTATATATGTTCATTTATCTGTTTTTCTAGTTTCACCAGATCATATCATACACGCACGTGTACATCCCATTCTTATATGGCCACCACCTGTTCATTGTAATAAAGATTCAAATCTATAGACAGTCTGGTTATTTTAGGATTCAAGGTTTAAACTGTATGTTGAACTACATACTCGCCAGGGGAAAACATGTAGCGAGAACAGAACAGTAGGAATTTATTCCTCATTTTTTTTTTATAGCCTAGTGAGATAAATCATTTACAAGTTCGCATATAGTAATTGGGAATAAAGAGGCTAAAGCAGGGGTATGCAAACCCCGGCATGCGAAGCCTCCTTTGCTGGCACTCAATTCTGTCCCCATCAGCAGTGTAGGGAAGTGTCAGTGAGACACCAATGCATTCCAATTTCAGAATTCCCCACACCGCACCTGCACTGAGGGGGGGGGGGGGGGCACTGCACCCCCACACATTGTAAAAGATGGGAAACATTGTTGCGATCGTCAGCTCTTGTGATGGGGAAGAGATTGGGTGCAGTTCTGGTAGGGGGCGGTCCCTGTTTCCAGGAGGAGGACTGTCATTGGCCACTGCTAAAGCCAATCACAGTCCTGCTAGCCCCGCCCACCATCTGGAGGAAGATGACTTGCTTGGTTGCCACTACTAATCTCAGAAAAAACCTGAACCTTTGCGTCACTACTGAACCTCTGCACTCTGTGTCTCTTTAAGCCAGAGCCAGTATTCAGCGCAATGAAAATCACACCCAACTTTTTCTCAGCTGTGGGTGCCCAAATTATGATCCTGCACACAGGCCCACTGTTTTCAGAAAATGCCCCTGACCTGAGCTCATCATTGTGCATCCATTCCAGATGCTTGTATGTGACATCACATACATCATATACATCACATATATCACATACAAGCACGTGGGCTGGATGCGAGAGGTGGATCAGCAGGATGAGTGTGCCAGGACAGGTAGATGTGTCTCATTTCTTATTCCTTTCACCACTCTGCAAATCATGCATATCATAGATGAGAAGATGGTACAGCGGTGGAGCAGATGAGCAGGAGGGGTTCAGAGGTGGGACAGAAGAGAAGGAGGGTACAGTGGTGGGGCAGATGTGCAGGGAGGTACAGTGGTGGAGAATATGAGAAGGGGGTTCAGCAGTGGCACAGAAGAGCAGGGGGGTACAGTGATGGGGTAGATGAGCAGGGGGAACAGAGGTGGGGCAGAAGAGTAGGAGGAACAGTGGTGGGGCAGGAAAGCAGGGGGAACAGAGGTGGGAAAGAAGAGCAGGGGGGTACACAGGTGAGACAAATGTGCAGGATGAACATTAGTAAGGCAGATGAGAAAGTAGGTTACAGTGGTGGGGCAGATGAGCAGATGGGTTCAGTGTTAGGACAGATGAGAAGGTGATTCAGTAGTGAGACAGAAGAGCATGGGGGTACAGTGGTGGAGCAGATGTGCAGGGAGGTACAGTGGTGGGGCAGATGAGAAAAGGGGTATATTGATGGGACAGATGAGCAGGGGGGTATAGTGGTGAAATATATTTGCAGGGGGGGCAAGTGATCTGAAGTGTGGTGTTGCAGGAATTGGGGCTGATCTGAGGACTGGAGAGTGCAGGATGTTAATTTTCTCACTACTACTCTAGGAGTTTATAGCATTTACTTTATAAAAAATAATTTTCGTGATAGAGAGTGTGAAGTTCACATTTTTTCTCACCTCGTCTTTCAGGACAGCACTTGGAGAGCGCAGCTCCACCCACTTCCCAGGAAACACTGCAGTCATTCCTTTGAAGCCTGGACACTTCCACCATGGCCTCAGTTGTAGTGTTTCCTCCAGCCATGGTGGAAGCGCTGCAGGGGACCAGGGGTGTGCTGCACTCTCTCCAGGTGAAGGTGGGTTAAGAGCATACCTGTGTTTTCTCTTTTGTTTCAAACAGCCAGTCCAATACCCCCCCTGATGGGTGGGGGGTATTCCGGTGCCTTCCATTTCTCGAGCCCGGCGGGTGCAGGCTGGAGGAATCTCCATCCAGAGCCTCTGGATATGCACTTGGCTGGTCCGATTGGTGGGTGATGTCACTGCTGGACGGGGCGGGACTTCCGGCGCTGCGCAGCGGCTTCCGGTTCTGGACGTTGGATCGCAGGCTGAATCTTACAAAGAACATGCTGATGGTATAATATCCCACTTCCACACTTTACTCCTCAATGTGTTAGAGGAGGACTGCATTCTGCAGTCTATGACAGAGGTGGTTTTTGTGGTGGTGCCCAAGCCGGGGAAGAACCCTGAAATGTGTGAATCCTATTGCCCGATTTCACTGCTAAATGTTGACGCCAAGGTCTTCACCAAGATACTGGACAATCGCCTTAACTCGGCGATACTATCCTTGGTGCACGAGGACCAATCTGGCTTCATGCCCGGCAAGGGCACCGACATCAGTGTCCACCGATTTATATACCAACATTAGTGACAGCACCCCCTCTGGAGCGGAGGCGTCTCTTGACACAGAGAAGGACTTTGATTCAGTTGAATGGCCCTTTCTGTGCTAGAGTCTTGGCTAGATTTGGTTTTGGCCCTAATTTCATTTCCTGGGTACAGCTGCTTTACAGGTCCCCCACAGCCAGAGTTAGAACTAATGGGATCCTTTCGCCACCCTTCCCTCTCAGCCGAGGTACCAGACAGGGATGCCCACTGACCCCTGGCCTATTCACACTGGCGATGGAGCCCCTAGCTATCCTGATCCGAGCATCCCCACGGATCCCTGGCATCCAGATCGGTCCCTTAAGGGAAAAGATTTCCCTGTATGAGGACGATGCCCTGTTATACCTACCTGATGCCTTGGAATCCCTCGATGCGGCTCTGGACCTGATAGACTGCTTTGGGGTTTTCTCAGGCATCAAAATCAATTGGTCTAAATCCCTTCTGTTCTCCCTATCCCATGTGCCTCCACACCCTCCCCGGGTTGGGTTCCCACTCTCTTGGGTCTCTAAATTTCACTATTTGGGAATTGATGTGCAGACTAACCTTCCCTCCTATCTAGATAACGTATACCCAGTGTTACATTGATTAACTCTTAAGTGCCAGGCCTGGAAGTCACTACCCCTCTCCCTTGTAGGCAGAATCAACCTCATAAAGATGACCTTTCTCCTCAAAATTTTATGTGTGTTTAGGAATACCCCGGTCCCTATCCCTAATGCCTTTTTTGTCAAACTGGACCAGATTATTAGCAACTTCATATGGGCGGGCTGTACTCCTAGAATAGCTAAATCTACCCTACCGATGCCGTTGACACGGGGGGGTTTGCCCCTACCTTGCTTTCGTCAATACTACTGGGCGGCGGTCTTGTTGACAGTTCGTTGGTGGTTTGCACAGCTGAATATAAACCCTGTGGTCAATTTGGAGGCAGCCAAACTGGGGTCCTATGCCGGCACTAAGCAACCTGATGTTTAAGGGGTTGAAGGTACCATGGCACCATGACTATACCAATGCACCATGACTATACCAATGTCAACCACAGTTGAAGTGTGGAATCAGATGACCAAGTTCATATGTCCCTCGCAGGTGGTCTCCCCCCATGCCCCACTTTGGGGCAACCCTAGATTCTCACACCTCCGCTCAAGCCCTGGTCCCAGCGTGTGGGCTAGATTTGGCATCACTAAGCTACAGCATGTGATGCCGAATGGTAAGCTACTACCGTACGATACCCTGAAGACCACATTCCATCTACCCTCCAGGATGTTCTTCAGATACCTTCAGCTCTGGCATGCAATCCAATCACAATTCCCACAGCCCCTATTGTTTCCTCCCACATTGTAGAGTCCTTTTTAATGTCTCACAACGCAGATAGGATTCTCTCGTCCCTATACCTCACAATCTTCTCCAGGGATACTGATAAAAACACACAACTCTTTAACAGCTGGCAGGGTGATATACCTACCCTTGACTCAGAAGATTAAGATGAGGGGGGTCCAAAAATACATCCCACTGATGATCTCTGCTAGGGACAGATGCATTCAACTTAAATTTCTACATAAAGCTTACTATACCCCTCAGAGACTTGCTGGGATCTACCCTACACAAGCAGACCGCTTGTGTAGGCTAGGGACCTTCATCCATGTGTTCTAGGCTTGTCCTCTGATACAGGAGTTCTGGAAAGAAGTGGTAGAAGAAATCAATAATATTGGAGGGATACATGTGGCTGTCGATCCTAGGGTTCTCCTATTGGGTATCTGTGATACTACTACTCCTAACACATATAAGTGGCTGTTTATCTTTTACGCAGCCTTTTACGCCAGGAAAACAATTTTGTTTAAGTGGAAATTAGCCAATCCACCAACAATCTCTCACAGTGGAGGTCAACGGTTGACGCAGTCTTGCCCCTATATAAATTGACATATATGAGCCGCAAATGTCCTAAAAAATTCGACAAGATTTGGGGGGCCTGGATGAAAGCGAGCCCAAGCACCAATTAGGGTTTTCTCGAGATGGGAACTGAGGAGCAGAGCTCAGATGCAAAGTTTTCCTCTGAATAGAATGTCTATGACTCCGGCTCCTCCCCTCCCGACTCTCTTTTTCCTCCCCCCCTTTCTATACCCCCCCTCTACCCCTCCCGAACTAGCTCCTGCTGACATTCTAACTCATTCCTCTTCTGGATATTCTCCCCCGAGTGCCTTAGAATCTTAGGTTTACTGTTATTGTATGATTCCACGTCAAAGCCATATATTTTCATATATTGTTGTTACTCTCTATCTGCATATTAATGTACTGTGTACCTTGTTATTCTTCTTGTAATAGTGTCTGATTTTTTTGTGGCTTGTTCATAATACCAGCAAGAAAAGGCTGTTGCACCACAGCCCCTTTCACCTGGGGTATGCTTCTAGCCGCAGCCACAGCATGTGTACCCCCAGCTGTTTCCTTTGCAGCTACGGGGGGGGGGGGGGCAGTTGGGGATGGTAAAACCACAGCTAAAGCAAGCCCTCAACCTCAAATGTGAACTAGCTCTTGGTTCACATCTGTGCAGCTGCATGCTGCGTATAGGGCAGCACATAGATTTCTGTGGGCTGCCCAGCAGAATTCTTTCACTTTTTTTTTTTCTAAATTGCGCTGCACCAAAAATGCACCGTGCTTGCCAATGCGTGGAGGTACTATTAAGAATTAATGACACCCCTGTGTGTCTGGTAAAAAGCAGTGCATTTTTCTGCGTGTCAGGCACACGCGCGATTTTGTGCGCATTCCGTGATGTGCAGTAATGTGAACCAAGGACTGGGGTGTCTCGAGATTGAAAATACTTTTATAAGGGCACCCTGACTGGAAGGGGGTTGAAAAACACTGGTCTAGTAGACCAGTTACTGAAAACTGCAGGTGGTGGCACCTACCCTGTGGATATCAGTGTGTGCATGTTGTTTCAGGTTGTTTCCTGTGTCAAGATTGGGGAACTTTTGGCTTTCGTGATAATTTTTAAGTGTGCTGGTCTATTTCTGAGGACACATGATTGACAGAGATATCTTGCATATCGGCCAGCCTTCCTTGATTCTGTATCCTGATCCGTAACATATTGTAAAAAATCCTCCCTACAAAGAAATAAATACATAAATATATATATTTATAATATCTTTCTGACAGGCAGCAAGGCACTTTGCTGTCTTCAAAAGCCATGACCTACATCCCTTGCCATGCACTAAGGTTTCACCTGTTGGCCCTACATCATGACCAATTAGTAGAACAAATGTTCACAGTGGGGGATCAATCATCTGACAGTGAACTAAGTGTGTCACATGCTAAAAATTCTTCAGCCACCATAACTTCTAAAAAGAGCTAGTAACTTCAGACTTGCCATTCACTGAAGAGGTAGGTATTGAGTGTTTTTCTTTGTTGGGAGTTTTTTTTGTCAAGCAGCAGAGTTGCTTTGACAATAGAATTCTGTGGTAAAAGAAGAAGGGAGGTGGCTTTGTTTCTTCTGAAATTTCTTAAACCACTGGCTGCCATGCTGTGCCAGTGGTTTAATTTCTTTGTGAGTCACTGACCATAAAGTGATACTAAAGGTAATTCAAAATAAAATAAAAATAACAGACATGTCACAATTACCTGCTCTGATTTTTATTTTATAACAAATAGTCAATAATAGTCTGTATGCTATTTTCTTTCTTGTGTGTGTGTGTTTTTTTTTTTTTTTTTCCTGCTCTGTTCTGCCTTTATGTAATACTAAATATAACAATAATAATTTGGCCATCTGTGTGCGAAGCAAAGTATTCATAACTCCTAGAGAACCTGTTGTATTACCAGTACCTGTATGTTCATTTATAAATTTGTTGTTTATCTCTGTGACATTGCATTATGTGGATGTACCCTCATGTTTTCTTTAACTACTTGCCGACCACCCCCCACATTTGTACTGCAGCAGGTTGGCACAGCTGCACAAATCGCCGTCATTGTACATTGGCTCTTTAACCACTTCAGCCCCGGACCATTTGGCTGCCTAAAGACCAGAAGACTTTTTCCAATTTGGCACTGCGTCGCTTTAACTGCTAATTGCGCGGTCATGCAATGCTGTACCCAAACGAAATTTGCGTCCTTTTCTTCCCACAAATAGAGCTTTCTTTTGATGGTATTTGATCACCTCTGCCGTTTTTATTTTTTGCGCTATAAACGGAAAAAGACCGAAAATTTTGAAAAAAAATGATATTTTCTACTTTTTGTTATAAAAAAAATCCAATAAACTCAATTTTAGTCATACATTTAGGCCAAAATAAATTCGGCCACATGTATTTGGTAAAAAAAATGTCAATAAGCGTATATTTATTGGTTTGCGCAAAAGTTATAGCGTCTACAAACTAGGGTACATTTTCTGGAATTTACACAGCTTTTAGTTTATGACTGCCTATGTCATTTCTTGAGGTGCTAAAATGGCAGGGCGGTACAAACCCCCCCAAATGACCCCATTTTGGAAAGTAGACACCCCAAGGAAATTAATAAGAAAGGGTTTCCGCGCTCACGGACTCAGGTGTGCAGCCTCCCCTTGGACACACCCCCTGGGGGGTGACTTATAATGGTAGAAAAATTAAGGATAGGGGTAAGTGGCGCTACCTATATTGGGGTACCTATTGTGATTCAATATTCTGTGTTAGTATGTGCAAAATAAGAAAAACCACTCAGCAAAGGAACCTATAGTTAGTGAGTGTGCTCCTAAAAACTTATAAATAAATAAACCGTGCTAGTGTATATAAGCCAAAGGATGCTCATATATATAACTGAGGTATGTATACCTTCCAAATTAGTGCAGTATAATAAAAGCAGATATATAACACACACCCCCACCTATTGCATGAAAAGGAATCTAACCAGTAGAGATCCCCTTTGCAAGTGGTGTGGTGACAAAAATCATTGATCAATACATACAAGGTGAAAACTCATAAAACCAAAACATAGATTGAACCCCTCTCCCATCCAACTCCAAAAAAGAGATGATGAGAGGTGTAAATAGATCTTAAATTAGTTCACCATATGTTATAAACATAAAAATGTAAGTAGTTAATGTAAATAAATAAAAGTCTGAAAAATGTGAAAAAATCTGAAAACCCACATATAAAAAATATATAGTTCCAGCAAAAAATGTTGTTGTATAATGTTCCAGCAATGTTCTTATGATTAGTGACTTTCGTGAGAGAAAACAGCTGATATCCAGTGACTTGCGGTGCTCCCCCTCAAGGATCCCCACTCACCAGCTCCCTGCACCCCTGCAGGGGTAATAGGCATGTAGTACCAGGCCGTGGAGTAGCGTCCTAGATTCCAGTAGGGCTGTTCCTGGGTGCTCCCACTCCAGATGTAATAACCCGTCCGTGATATGGTCATCCACATAGGAAAGAAACAATTGCCTGCTCTTAGTTTTGAGGTTGGACTCCGGGTACGAGGGAGATACCAACGAACTGTGCCCAAGGTTCCCATACCGCTTCAAATTGTGCTTTTTTGTCGTCTAGAATGCTCGAAAGTTTCTCTTGGGACATAATCCAGGAAACCTTACGTATTGCTGCCCTAACAGAGACTTTGGGCTGTTTCCAAGCCTTAGCAATGGTGAGTTTTGCACCTAGGAGGATGAAGTGTATAAGTTTACATGACTGCTTTGGAGTCTTGGGCAAGCTGTCATTGAGAAGAGCTATGGCCGGGGTTTTTGGGATTTGAATCTTTGTTATTTTCCGGATCAGGGAGAATATCTTACCCCAGAAGGGCCTCAGTCTAGGGCATTCCCACCACACGTGAGCTATTGAACCCAAGAGCTGACGCCCACGAAAGCACTTGGGGTCTGCTGTTGGAAACATTTTAGTTTGGCGGGGGTAAAATACCATCTTGTTATGACCTTAAGACTTGATTCAATTAGGGAAATATTTTTAATGCCCTTGAAGGCTCTGTTAAAGGAGCTTCTCCATTTATCAACTTCCCAATCAAGGGCAAGATCATTCTCCCAGGCAAGCATATAAGGAGTCTTTTGGGTGTGAAGGGCTAGTGACTGGTAGATCACAGAGATCACCCCCTCTGTTCCAAGGAACGCCCACACCATAATTCGTATGAAGTGAAGGAGTTATGCGAGGAAGTACCTCCTCCCCAGAGTTGGCGGAGAAAATGTCTTATTTGGTGGAATCTAAAACGCTCAGAATTCGGTATTTCAAGATGCTTAATACCGAACTCTAAAGAAATGGGTCCCTCATTAGTAAAGAAATGTCTGATTCGGTACAGTCCCTTGTCCAGCCACCAACGGAAGGCTTTGATGTCTAACCCAGGGGCAAAGTCAGGATTATTAAAGATGTGGTAAACCTCTCGAGACTAGAGCGGGGTTGTTTCTTAGATTATCCCATAATTGAAATGTTTGGGATAGAGAAGGGAAGAGTATTGGTGGTCTCTGTTTAGGGGGAATCCATAGAAGGAAGTCCAGGGTATATGAAGGGGCAGCCCGTCTCCCTATCTGAATCCAGTCTGGTTTCTCTGCCTTAGAGTAGACCGTGGAGAGTTGGGCTAGCCTGGCGGCTTGAAAGTACCAGAAAAGCTGTGGAACCCCTATACCCCCCTGTGTTCTGGGAAGGAAAAGGGTTCTTTGTTGAAATTAGTGTCCTCTCCCCCCCCCAAATAAATTTGGTGACTTTTCTTTGGAATTTGGTCAAGTGATCCTTATTAATGTTTATCGGAAGGGCCCTGAAAAGGTATAGGAGTCTAGGCAATAACATCATCTTCACTGCATGGATTCTCCCCAACCAGGAAATCTCCCCCTTGGACCATATTCCTAAGTCAGCTGCTAACTTGCGGTACATTGGAGGGAGGTTTGAGGAATATAAAAGCTCAGTTTTAGCTGTGAGTTTAATTCCTAAATAGTCTATGAATTGGTCATTCCACTTAAAGTCAAAGGAGCTTTGAAGTGCGGATACAGTTTCTGTCTGGAGGGAGATATTTAAAGCCGATGATTTAGAATAGTTAACCTTTAGGCCTGAGATACTAGAGAACTCTTTCAATAGTTTGCACAAGTTTGGGAGTGATGTGGTAGGTGACGTTATGAAAAGGAGCATATCGTCAGCAAAGAGCCCACACTTGTGGACTTGGTTCCCACAGGATACTCCAAGGATGTTGGGGTTCGATCTAATCGCTATCGCTAGTGTTTCTATGGCCATGGCGAAAATCAGAGGGGAGAGAGGGCATCCCTGTCTCGTCCCTCTTGCTATTTGGAGGGGTTTGGAGTATTGGCCTTGTAGTCGGATAACCGCTGCCGGTTTAGAGTAGAGGGATCTCAGGGTCCCTAAGAAGCCAGCCCCGAAGTCCCATCTCTCAAGGAGGGAAAAAAGATAAGGCCACTCGATCGAGTCGAAGGCCTTATGCAAATCCAAAGATAACAGCATTCCTGCCTGCTTGGGGCCCCCTTCCCAATTAGATTGGAGAATGGAGACAATGTCCACCGCTCTCCTAATTTGATCTGGGCCCTGCCTCCCAGGGATAAATCTTACCTCGTCTTTGTGGACATACTGCTTGATATAGGAGGCGAGACTCTTGGCTAGAATTTTAGTAAGTATCTTGAGATCATTATTGATTAGGGAAATGGGCCTATAATTCTCTACTTCTTCATGATTCTTATTGGGTTTGGGAATTATTGATATGAAAGCTGTGTTCAGATGTGGATCTATTGGGGAGCCTTATTTTTTAGAGTTAAAAAATTTTGCCATATGGGGGGCCAATATATCTCCGAACGTCTTATAGTAGGGGACTGATAAGCCGTCCGGGCCCGGAGCAGAGCCAGTCTTAAGGTTTTTAATAACCTCCCTTATCTCATCCGAGGTGAAGGGTTCCATTAGGTCTCTATGGTACTTGGATATAGAGGGCAGTTGAAGGTTTGAAAAAAAGGAGGCGATCGAGGTGTCTCTTGACGTTTGTGTGGTTCTTAAGTCGGAATAAAGTTCATGGAAGGCTTTCATAATTTTAGTTGGGTTGGCCGTTGGTGGTTGGCCTGCTATACGTAATTTGGGGAAAGTGTGAGAGCGAAATTTGGGGGAAAGTTTCGCAGCTAGCATCGTACCAATTTTGTCCCTGTGGCAGTAAAATTTAGCTCCGCTCCATCTAATGTGTTTTTCAGCTTTTGCCATTAAAGCCAGATTGAGTTCCAGTCTAATCGCTTCTAGTTTCTCAGTGAGCTCCTTAGATGGGTTTTTTTTGTGGTCTATTTTCAGAGTAATAAAGTTTTTCTCTAATCTATGAATGTCTATCAGTCTTTCCTTTTTAACTTGAGTCGCTAATCTGATGAGCTCGCCTCGAACTGTAGCCTTGTGGGCAGCCCAAAGGGTTTCGGGGGAGATATTTTCAACATCATTTAGTCTTAAATACTCCTTAATACTGTCTGCTATCATCTTGGCGTGAACTGGGTCTCCCAGGAGAGACTCGTTCAGTCTCCAATAAGAGCCCCAGCTCCTCGTCAGGTCGTTTCTCACAGTCAGGAGGACCAGCGAGTGGTCCGACCAAACTATGTCTATGATATTAGCTTTGGTGGTTAGAGGGATAAGGTTAGTCGGAATGAGGATGTGGTCAATCCTTGCGTAGGACTGGTGGGAAGAGGAGAAGTGTGTGAAGTCCCTACTTTTGGGATTGAGTTCCCTCCAGATATCTACCAAACCTTGGGAGTGTATCATTTTGGCTATTCTGGTGCTTAGTTTTGTGGGGCGTGTTAGTCGTTCTTTGAGTGGTTTGGTTTTGTCTAGGCCCTGGTCAAATGCTACGTTTGAGTCCCCCCCCATATGACTTTGCCCTCCAGAAGAGGGTTGAGAGTTGCAAAGAGGTTCTGGAGGAAAGTTGCTTGACCCTTATTAGGGGCATAGTATGAGATTATGGAGTATAGTACTCCCTCCAGAGTGCCCTTTACAAGTATAAACCGTCCCTCTGGGTCTTTGAGATCCGAAATGTGCGTAAATTTACTGTTCTTAGAGAGAAGTATTGCTACCCCTTTGGTTTTGTTAGGGGCATTGGCTAGAAAAAAGGAAGGGTAGTAGGAGTGTAGGAACCTGGGACTGTACCGAATCGGGAAATGCGTCTCCTGCAGGAGCACTATATCGAGTTTGAGGGATTTATAATGGTCAAAAGCTAATCTCCGTTTCCTGGGAGAATTGAGCCCTTGAGCGTTATGAGAAGCCACCTTGGGATCTACTCCCTTTGACGAGAAATCAGCCATTGGAACAGAGGGAGAGGTGATCACCGGCCCAACAGTCACTTACCTTATGATGAGTTGGATTCGCAGAGAGGGTGATGGAGGGAAGGGTCCGTCCTATGTCTGTATGGAAGAGGACCTGGGGCAACTCCCGACGACTGGCTAGAAGAGAAAGAGGTAATGAGAGAGGAGAGAAGAAAGGTAGAGAGTCAGAAAAACATAAAATCCAAAACAGTATCATGGGTCCTCTAACTAGACCCGTGGAGGGCAGCGGTGTATCTGACTCCATTCTAAATCTTCTCCCGCCCTGAATGGGCGAGTGAAGTCTCAACCGAAGAGAACACATTTGGTTCCCTAGGAATGAGAGGAGGCGCAAGGGTACCACCCCGGAACCTTGCAACTAGGATAACTGACTCGTAAATTGTGCATAACTGAGTCTAAGATCACTGGATTGACCTTTACAAAATCATAACATAACCTTAGACCCATAACTACAATCAAGAAATAATAAAAAAAAACAAAAAGGAACGATCTATAAAGCAAATAGCCAAGAGCTAACCACACCCAGGAGATTGGATCTGGGTAGGAGGGGCTTGCTGGGTACTATGTAGATCAGGAGTTCTAGGAATCGAGTCCCCAGGGAGGAATGATAAGAAACCGTCCTCTCGCTTCTGAGATCAAGGGGACTGTCCTCTGTAGCCGACCCTCCTCAGTGATCCGCATCAAAAAGCAGTGTCGAGGCTTTTGAGGCAAAAAAGTGTCCTGTATCCAGGGCCCCAACTGGGCCAAGAAATCAAAAGGTTGAGCACTAGCTCAGTCAACGGAGGGAACTAATCTCAAACAGAGAAGTCCGTGGTAGGACTGGGGGAATAAAATGCCTTGATGGTCTGTTATGGTGGTCTTCCGTCTTTGCTCTTTTTAGAGGGGCCCTTATTCCAGAGGGGAGGGACTGGGCTGCCTGGAAGAGGGCGTTTGGACGATCCCGATGAAGATGAGGAAAGTTCCATGGGGCTTCCTGGGAGATCAGTTTGAGGGAGAGGAACAGTCTCTCACCTTCCGGGAGGTTGGAGAAAGCATAGGTCTTGCCCTGCAATGAAAACTTCACGGCAAAGGGGAATGTCCAACGGTATTTGATGTCTAGTTCCATCAGGACCGAAAGAAGGGGTTGCGTCGTCTTCGTATGGTGGACTGAGCCAGGTCTGCAAAAACCTGGATTTGGTGGCCCTGATGCTGGAGCTTAGGCTTCAAACGCGATAGTCTCATTACCTCCTCTTTGACCGCTTAAAAATTCGGTTTTACTATTATGTCCCTAGGGGAGCCATCTTTCCTCGGGGGACCCAGAGCCCTGTGAGCCCTGTCCAGCTCTAGCCTATGTGGCGGGATGTTAGGAATAAGCTCTGAGATAAAGTCCTGCACCGTGAGGGGAATGTCCGTGAAGGATTCCGGGAGGCCTCTTATTCTGAAATTATACCTCCTAGACCTGTTCTCAAGTTCGTCGATTCTTGAGAGGGCTGTGTCCAGTTGTTCTTGGACTGTCTGGATGTGTGCGGCATTCTGGTTGGTTCTGGCAACCGTGTGGTCAATTTTGTCTTCCATTGCTTCAATTCTGGAGCCCAGGCTGGTAAGGTCCGTTTTGATGGCATTAGTGATCTGAATTGCTGTATTAGCCAGACCCTTTTCTAATAGTGCCGAAAATTTAGTAAAGAGATCTTCTTGGAGTGCAGAGATGTCATTGACTGAATATCCAGGGGAAATGCCTGCTGATGAGGGGGGTTGGGGGGGTATAGCTGAGGAAAGAGCGACGTCCTCCTTCTGCTCGCTGCTGTGTGGCTCTCTTTGGGCCCCATGGGGAGCTTGGTGCTGGTAAGAGCCCTTATGGCTGGTCTGGATCGTGCAGGAGCCTCCCTGAGCTGCTTGGGCATAAGACAGGATCGGGGGAGTGAGTATTGGTCTTTGATCCAGCCCTTTAGGCTGTGTGGCTGAGTAAGGCCTGGTGGAGTCATTGCTGGCGGCGGAGGGGTGTACCAAGATGGCCACCGGCAATGACTCCACCAGGCCTTACTCAGCCACACAGCCTAAAGGGCTGGATCAAAGACCAATACTATATAGAGATGTTTGGAGCCACTCTGGTCTCTGATCAGCTCTATGGTCAGCTGGCTGAATCACCGGCTGCATTCTCAGGTTCCCTGTTGAGACAGGAGAGCCAGAGAAAAACACGGAAGACGGTGGGGGGGTCATTCCCTCCCACTGCTTGTAAAAGCAGTCTAGAGGCTAATTAGCTGCTAGGATTGCTTTTACATGAAAGCCGACCGCTGGCTGAAAAGAATGATACCAAGATGATACCTAAACCTGCAGGCATTCTGGTATAACCACTCAAAGTCGTGAATGGCGTACCTGAAGACAAAAAAATGGTTAACAATAAAGCACAGTAAACAGTAAAGTATAAAAAATTGCATACCTGAAAAGCAAACATGATAAAACATAATAACAATAAAACATTGCAGAATAGAATACAGTAAAAAAGAACAGAACAATATAGAGAGAATAGAGAGAGAGAACAATAAAACGACAACTATTTTTTTTTTATTTTATATTTTTTTTGTGTTTTTTTTTACACTGTTTTTGTAACTGTACCTTTTATAACTGTAACCGGTTCCAGGTTCGGGTCTCTCAAAATGCGATGGTATCTTGGGAGACCCTGTGAAAGTGTGCCTAGTCTGTGCAATGCTGTACTCTACGCTAATACTCAACTAGTGAATGGTAGCGTTCAAAACATTCACCAATGCAAAGTCCAGGATTGTTAGGACAGGAGGGACAATAATAGCGGGTGTCACGCCTATATCCGCGCTTGCTGCAGACACAACATCTTTTTTGGGGGGGTTCGTTGGGTAGGGGTACTCGGGAGGACATAAAGAAAATGCCTCTCATGCAGCCGACTGCATTTGGTTGGGGATCAGAATGGGGGAAGTACGGGCGCTGCAGTAGTGGTGGGTTCCCAATTAGGATTGGCGAATGCAGCAGGAAGGGCACTATGGGCACGACGGGCCTGTTTGTTTTCTTCTTGGTGGCAGCGGGACACTACTTGTGCTTGTCACCTCACCAGATTGAACTGCACTTATGGGACTCGCCATGTAACCAAGTGTTACTGCAGTGCTGGTTTGACTACGACCGGGTTGTACTAGGCAGCTGGCGCTTGTCAATTCACCAAAACGCTACCAAAAAAACTGTTAGCGATCGCAGGAATCAGGCCTGACTCTGCGAACGCTGCAGTTATGCGTTTAGTGTTTTGTAAGTGTCAGTGATCGATCAATACTGCACTTGGATGGGCTGGGCTGGGCAGAGGGGCAAAACGCAGGTGCTAGCAGGTATCTGGGCTGATCCCGCTAACACTGCGTTTTTGGGAACCCTAAACTGCTGGGGACACTAGTATAGATCTGATCGGATCAGATATTGATCCGTTCAGATACTATACCACTAAGGGAGGTGTACGCTGCGTGCGTGGGTGTTAGCGGTACTGGCGCTAACCTGACGCTGCCTGGGGCTGGTGCTTGCCAGTTCACCAAAACGCTACCAAAAAAACTGTTAGCGATTGCAGGGATCAGGCCTGACTCTGCGAACGCTGCAGTTATGCGTTTAGTGTTTTGTAAGTGACAGCGATCAATCGATACTGCATTTTGGTGGGCTGAGCTGGGCCGGGCGGAGGGGCAAAACGCAGGTGCTAGCAGGTATCTGGGCTGATCCCGCTAACACTGCGTTTTTGGGAACCCTAAACTGCTGGGGACGCTAGTATAGATCTGATCGGATCAGATATTGATCCGTTCAGATACTATACCACTAAGGGAGGTGTACGGTGCGTGCGTGGGTGTTAGCGCTACTGGCGCTAACCTGACGCTGCTTGGGGCTGGTGCTTACCAGTTCACCAAAATGCTACCAAAAACTGTTAGCGATTGCAGGGATCAGGCCTGACCCTGCGAACGCTGCAGTTATGCGTTTAGTGTTTTGTAAGCGACAGTGATCAACTGATACTGCATTTGGGTGGGCTGAGCTGGGCCGGGGCGGAGGGGCAAAACGCAGGTGCTAGCAGGTATCTGGGCTGATCCCGCTAACACTGCGTTTTTGGGAACCCTAAACTGCTGGGGATGCTAGTATAGATCTGATAGGATCAGATATTGATCCGTTCAGATACTGTACCACTAAGGGAGGCGTATGCTGCGTGCGTGGGTGTTAGCGGTACTGGCGCTAATCTGACGCTGCCTGGGGTGACGCATATCACCGCCGGGCGATCAGGGGGCTAAATCTTTATTAGGTAATAAATGGCGGGTGCCCTGACACTATAAAAAATAAATGAACTAACCAGTGTCACCCGTAACAGTTATACAGTGATCAGTGGTGAAAGGGTTAACTAGGGGGCAATCAAGGGGTTAAAACATTTATTAGATAGTATATGGGGGTCCCTGTCACTATAAAACGCTGACGGGGAACCTAAATATTTACGTCCCTAACTAGCGTCACCAGTGACACTAATACAGTGATCAGAAAAATGATTGCTTAGTGACACTGGCGACAGGGGGTGATCAAGGGGTTAAAACTTTATTAGGGGGGTTAGGGGGGTACCCTAGACCTAAAGGGGGCTAACAATAACTGCCCTACCACACTAACTGTCACAAACTGACTCAAGAAATATTGTTCGAGGGCAAAGACAGTTATCCCTTAGCACCACATCCCTAATGAATGAGTTACAATGAAAAAGGGGGTTGGGGTATAGATACCCCTGGGATTTTTAAGGTGCTTTTCAATAATGAATCAATATAGAAAAATAAGTCAAAGAAAAAAGAAAAAAGAAGCACTGTATGCAAGATGCCAAACTAGCTGTGAGTAATCTTAAGTTCAAAATCTTTAATAGTTTAGGAAGAATACAAAACATCATCTAAAAACAAGCACAATTTTATACAATCACGATCAATCAGTGAATTATTTTAAACAAAATATATAATATATATAACCACTTTGCGAAACCAATCTCAACATGTTTCGCTCAACACATGAGCTTCATCAGGAGTTTTTTGGTGCAGGTGTGGCATACTATAGAAAAAGAAAAATAAGAAAAAAATAAAACAAAACAAAATATAAATCAGATACTTATTAAACATTTAAAGATGTAGTTTCAGAACAAAGACATCATTTATTAATATTGAAAGGGCAAATAATATGTAAATATTTGCATACACACAATAAATGTGGGTGAAACTCTCACGTTTCTACAAATCTATGATAAAGACAATCTAAAACATAATGAACAAATACGTTATAATCATATAGTGTGTACTTTAATTTACAAGCCCATAAGGGCAGAGTACACTAGTGCGGTCATGGAAAAGACATAAGACATAGGAAGCATAAAAAATATATATATAAAAATATATATATATATAAACAGTGGGATTTGCTTACCAAGCTCAAGAAGGTTTGAAGATAAGTAGTGGACCATATAAATTGTAAGAGTATATAAAGGTTCAGTGGCTCAGATACCAATCAATTAAACATGCGTCTCACCCGTCTGGGACCTCCCAAAGCCATTTTTGGTCCACAGAGGGGCCCAAGTGTAGAATAACTGAAATTTGAATATTAGAAAGAGATAAGAGAATTGCCTCTAAATGATCTACTACGGGGTAAAAACAGGGCAGCTATCATGGGAATGAAAAGTTTGGAAATTACCTTGCAGGTTGAATCAAATGGTAAATGTTCAGGGCTAAAATAGCCTTATAAACAAAAGGATAAAGGAGAACAACGCTCCAGTTTCACCACAAGGTGGCACTTCAAGTTGACAACCCTTAAGAGTCAGACCCAGAGATCCATGTATGTACTGCCCAGATAAACTACAAAAAAACAATGCAATAAAGCAACCCATTACTATAAAGAACTTCTTCTTAGTAATATTTGTGATTCGGTCAACAGCAGAAGGTGACCCTTCACTGCTGAACCGCTTAGCTTACCTGAGACGTGGGGTGAATGTATATGGAAGGGGAGGGCGGCATATATCTCCCCCTGCATCCTCAGAGCCACTGTCAGAAGATAGCGGCTGTTGAGCCGTACTATATAGACCCCTCCATCACGGTGGCGTCTGACGTCACCACCGGGATGCGGACGCATTGTGAGGCCCTCCCCCAGGTTCCTTGTGGCCAATGGACAGCAAGAGGGCGAAGCCGAGTGACGTCTCGGTTCCGCCCCTCCTAGTCGCGTGTGTGTTTCAAGCACTCACAAACTCCGACGGCATGGACAGGCGCATGCGCAGACGGGAGCAAACGTCATTGGAGCTCCGTCATCGCGCAGGCGCACTACATCCGAGACATAAAAAAAGAAACGATAACCGGCAACATCATTGTTGCCTGTCAGGGGCAGAGCGAAAAATAAATAAATAAAAATAATAATAATAATAAAAATAAATTAAATGTAAAAAAGGGGCAACAATCATTGGATCCATATCAGCCAATTATGACTGATGGAGAGGGAGGAAAATGGGAAAGAAAGTATGTGCACATACACAGAAACATTTAGAAGTAAACATGTTTCAAACATACAAAGCAGTTTCCCAAAACTATCTCATATTGCATTCCAACGATTTGTGATTTGGAATTGATGCCACATAAGAGTACACATGCCATAACTAGCAGAGTTAATTTGAAGATGGGGTAAAAGGTAAAAATTAAATAAACTAGACTAAACTAAACTAAACTAAATTTAAATAAACTGACTAGGAATAACTATGCTGATTTAACCACCGGATACAAGTATCCTGAAAGGGAGTGAAATACCTCTAGGGCCCCCAGGGGAGGGTGATTGATTACTCACTCCAAACCCTAAGTGCCCGTGGCGTCCGTGCGGACCAAAGCAAAGAAGGGGAGGCAAAGAGAGTTTAGTTTAGTCTAGTTTATTTAATTTTTACCTTTTACCCCATCTTCAAATTAACTCTGCTAGTTATGGCATGTGTACTCTTATGTGGCATCAATTCCAAATCACAAATCGTTGGAATGCAATATGAGATAGTTTTGGGAAACTGCTTTGTATGTTTGAAACATGTTTACTTCTAAATGTTTCTGTGTATGTGCACATACTTTCTTTCCCATTTTCCTCCCTCTCCATCAGTCATAATTGGCTGATATGGATCCAATGATTGTTGCCCCTTTTTTACATTTAATTTATTTTTATTATTATTATTATTTTTATTTATTTATTTTTCGCTCTGCCCCTGACAGGCAACAATGATGTTGCCGGTTATCGTTTCTTTTTTTATGTCTCGGATGTAGTGCGCCTGCGCGATGACGGAGCTCCAATGACGTTTGCTCCCGTCTGCGCATGCGCCTGTCCATGCCGTCGGAGTTTGTGAGTGCTTGAAACACACACGCGACTAGGAGGGGCGGAACCGAGACGTCACTCGGCTTCGCCCTCTTGCTGTCCATTGGCCACAAGGAACCTGGGGGAGGGCCTCACAATGCGTCCGCATCCCGGTGGTGACGTCAGACGCCACCGTGATGGAGGGGTCTATATAGTACGGCTCAACAGCCGCTATCTTCTGACAGTGGCTCTGAGGATGCAGGGGGAGATATATGCCGCCCTCCCCTTCCATATACATTCACCCCACGTCTCAGGTAAGCTAAGCGGTTCAGCAGTGAAGGGTCACCTTCTGCTGTTGACCGAATCACAAATATTACTAAGAAGAAGTTCTTTATAGTAATGGGTTGCTTTATTGCATTGTTTTTTTGTAGTTTATCTGGGCAGTACATACATGGATCTCTGGGTCTGACTCTTAAGGGTTGTCAACTTGAAGTGCCACCTTGTGGTGAAACTGGAGCGTTGTTCTCCTTTATCCTTTTGTTTATAAGGCTATTTTAGCCCTGAACATTTACCATTTGATTCAACCTGCAAGGTAATTTCCAAACTTTTCATTCCCATGATAGCTGCCCTGTTTTTACCCCGTAGTAGATCATTTAGAGGCAATTCTCTTATCTCTTTCTAATATTCAAATTTCAGTTATTCTACACTTGGGCCCCTCTGTGGACCAAAAATGGCTTTGGGAGGTCCCAGACGGGTGAGACGCATGTTTAATTGATTGGTATCTGAGCCACTGAACCTTTATATACTCTTAGAATTTATATTGTCCACTACTTATCTTCAAACCTTCTTGAGCTTGGTAAGCAAATCCCACTGTTTATATATATATATATTTTTATATATATATTTTTTATGCTTCCTATGTCTTATGTCTTTTCCATGACCGCACTAGTGTACTCTGCCCTTATGGGCTTGTAAATTAAAGTACACACTATATGATTATAACGTATTTGTTCATTATGTTTTAGATTGTCTTTATCATAGATTTGTAGAAACGTGAGAGTTTCACCCACATTTATTGTGTGTATGCAAATATTTACATATTATTTGCCCTTTCAATATTAATAAATGATGTCTTTGTTCTGAAACTACATCTTTAAATGTTTAATAAGTATCTGATTTATATTTTGTTTTGTTTTATTTTTTTCTTATTTTTCTTTTTCTATAGTATGCCACACCTGCACCAAAAAACTCCTGATGAAGCTCATGTGTTGAGCGAAACATGTTGAGATTGGTTTCGCAAAGTGGTTATATATATTATATATTTTGTTTAAAATAATTCACTGATTGATCGTGATTGTATAAAATTGTGCTTGTTTTTAGATGATGTTTTGTATTCTTCCTAAACTATTAAAGATTTTGAACTTAAGATTACTCACAGCTAGTTTGGCATCTTGCATACAGTGCTTCTTTTTTCTTTTTTCTTTGACTTATTTTTCTATATTGATTCATTATTGAAAAGCACCTTAAAAATCCCAGGGGTATCTATACCCCAACCCCCTTTTTCTTTGTCACAAACTGACACCATGCAGTAATCAGAAAAAAAAAAAACTGCTTGGTGTCAGTGTGATGGGGGGTGGGGGGGGGTGATTAGGGGGTGATCGGGGGGGGGGCGATCGGGGGTAAATGGGGGTGTAAAGTGTGCCTGGCATGTTCTACTATGTGTGTTGTGTTGTGCAACTCACTCAGATGTCTTCTCTCCTCGGCGCCGGAACGGAAAATACTGAGCCGAGGAGAGATGATGTCACATGCCCTGCCTCTGTGTACTATACAGAGGCAGGGGAAGATTCTCATTGGCTGGGAGCGATCGCGAGGGGGGGGGCCACGAATGGATGGCCTCCCCCTCATCTCTGATTCCTGCCAGACCAAAGCCGACCGCCTCGGGCACCGCGGGAAGGCAATCACGTACCAGGTACGTGATTTTGCCTGCCCGTGCCACTCTGCTGCAGTATATCTGCGTGAGGCGGTCGTCAAGTGGTTAAGAAGGCCGTAGCCGGCGCGTGCGCACCGCCTCCCCGGAGTTGATGCGTGTGGCCGGCCACCCGTGATTGCTCCTCACAGAGACAGCAGGGATCTGTCAATGTACACAGGCAGATCCCCTCTTTTCTGTTAAAAAAAAAAAAAACAGGTAGATCCCCGTTCTGTCAGGGAAGTAGAGAGAGATCTGCTGTTCCTAGTGATTAATGTCAATGGTCCCAAAAAAGTGTCAAAAGCGTTCGATCTGTCTGCCGCAATGTCGCAGTCCCGCTAAAAATCGCTAATCACAGCCATTAGTAGTAAAAAAATAATAATAATAATGTCATAAATCTATCCCCTATTTTGTAGACACAATAACTTTTGCGCCAACCAATTAATATACGCCTATTTTTTTTTTTTACCAAAAATATGTGGAAGAATACATATTGGCCTAAACTGATAAAGAAATTTGTTTTGTTTTTTTAAATTTGGGGGATATTTTTTATAGCAAAAAGTATAAAATATTGCAAATATTGCTTTTTTTTTCAAAATTGTCGGTTTTTATTGTTTATAGCGCAAAAAAAATAAAAACCGCATAGATGATCAAATACCACCAAAAAAAAGGTCTATTTATGGGGGAAAAAAGACATAAATTTTGTTTGTGTACAATGTCGCAAGACCGCGCAATTGTCAGTTAAAGCGACAGTGCTGGCCGTGTCCAAGATAGCGACAGGACATTAGGAGCGGAGCGGCAGGACATTAGGCGAGCTCCTGCCGTATGTCCTGCTTTTCACCCTTATCCCTGCAGTCTCACTGGCGATACTTACCGGAGGAGGTAGAGCCTGGCGTGGCATTACCAAGTGGAGAAAATCCAATGTCCCACGCAACTCTGGTAAAAGCTCTAAACCCGCCGGCGGTGCAGCCGCCTCTCCTGCTACAGGCTCCAACATGGCGACGCAGATGGACCCAGACCCTGCTGGAACAGGGTAATTTCACTGCTCGTATGCAGGCCATCACGGATTGCAAATCCACCCTGACAGGGAAGATTGATTCACTGCAGCTGGAACTCAGCTTAATCCGTTCCAGGGTGACTACAGTTGAACACCAGGTGAGTGACTCAGAAGACATGCTGCATGACCATGCGGCCTCACTGCACACCCTTAAAGTAGGGTGCCCACGTGTCCCGTATTGCCCGGGACAATTCCACAATTAGCAGGTCTGTCCCGGGTCCCAGGCACCCTCATTCTGGGACAATACAGTGCCCCCTGGCCCTGGACCGATCTAATGCCCTCTAAAATATCCCTCACATCGCTGCTGTCACTCACTGACAGCCTGTGGTGGACCCCTGGCTAGTGAGACCCCTTTTACTTGTGCTGCTGGCTCAGTGCCCAAATGGTTGCTAGCCACTGCCCGCCTCACATTTAGCAACCAGTGACGTCATGAGGAGGAGAAAGACAGAGTCCCAGCATTCACAGCGGGAAGATTTAACTTCCTCCTCCGCGCCTGCTGATTAGCTCCACCCACCTCCTCCCTGCATCGTTCAGCCAGCAGCGTGCAGAAGTGCACGAAGGAGAGATGAGTTTTGTAGAAAGGCAAGTGAATCCAAAGCACTCACCATGGACAGATCGGAGTTAAAATCCTCAGTCAACTCTCCCCCAGCAGCCAGCATTCTGTGCTGAACTGTCAGTACTTCACAGGAGCTCCAAGAGTGTGTCAGCCTGGAGCTAGCACTGATAAGAGGATGGTCAGCAGATAAGGGGTCTGCAGAAGAGGAGAGGACACTGACAGATGAGATGACACCCTTGGAGGGATGGAAGGAGGACACATCCTTAGATATCAGGACAGGGTTCATGCTGGGATGTGACCCCCCAAAAGTGAAGGACTACAGGTCCCAGCATGAACCCCTCAGAACTAAAGATGTGATGCCTCCCCAATCAGTGAAGAACTACAGGTCCCAGGATAAGCATGTGAAATCTATGGGGTTACACCCTTAATTCGCAGGGGTCCATGCTGGAACCTTCAATTTGGAGGGGGGGGATCACATCCTTAGATATCAAGGGTTCATGATGGGACTTGTAGTCCTTCACTTTTGGGGGATGTGACCCCCCAAAAGTGAAGGACTACAGGTCCCAGCATGAACCCCACAGAGCTGAAGATGTGACACCCCCCCCGGCCCCCGCATGGTAGAAGTCACATCAGCAGCCAGCGGCGGGAGGGACTTTCAGTTTCCCGGGGCTCCGGTGTATCGGACTGGTGGCAGGCTATAGGTGACAAGTGGCACACTGCATCTGGTGGCAGGCTATGGGTGGAAAGTGGCACACTGCATCTGGCGTCAGGCAACAGTGGCAAGTAAAGCGCTGCATCTGGTGGCAGGCAATGGGTTACAATTGGCACACTGCATCTGGTGGTAAGTGACACGCTGCATCTGGTGGCAAGTAACAAGCTGCATCTAATGGCAGGCAATGGTGGCAAGTGGCACACTGCATCAGGTGGCAAGTAACATGCTCAGTGTCCCCATTTATTCTGCATTATGGTGATTTGAACAATTTCATTATATATTACAATGTAGTACAACACCAGCCATTCACCCGACAAATCACCCCGGCCGCCGAATTCCTCGTCAACCCTGAGACGACATTCCCCCAACCCCCCCATCTTTTTTGGGAAGGGGGGCAGGTGGGGGGGTGTCCCTGAATGGCAGTTTGGAAATGTGGTCACCCTATCCTAAAGCCAAACTTAAAGCCCTGGAGTCTCAGGTTGAAGATGCCGAGAATAGAATAGGCAGCAGGGTGATGGCTCTTAAAAAGCCCTGGGTGGGCCCCTGCTTTCACTCCATACACTCTTCCTATGCAAGAGGAGTTAGCATCCTGATTCACAAATCCCTTCAATTTACTCTCCTAAATCTCCACCTGGACGCTGAAGGGCGTTATGTTGTGCTACACGCACTGTGTGTTAGACTTAAGCTGATCATTGTAGGGGTCTATATACCCCCCCCCCCCCCCCCCGCTCACATGTCGCTTTTATTTAAATTGGCTCCAATTATAGCACAATACCCTGCTGCACAGGTTCTCCTAGCTGGAGATCTTAATATGCCCCCAGTTCCCAACATCGATAAACTGACCCCTGACCCCTTGTTGGACTCCCTTCTCTCTAGATGGGTGGAAACATATGGATTGTGTGACGTGTGGAGATGGAATCATCCAAGGGAGCGACAATTCACATGTCACTCCTCTACCTATGTAACATTCTCCTGTATAGATGTTATATATCTGAGTGAACAGTTACTATCTCACACCTTGGCTGATTTCATCCTGCCCCATGGTATTTCTGACCATGCCCCTGTATGTCTGCAGCTTGAAATAGGCCCAGATTCTGGCCCCTTTTTGTGGTAGCTGTTGCGCTTCTGGGTCTCAGATGACTGTGTCTCCCGGTCAATGACCTCTGAAATAGCTGACTTATGGCTGAGAATTAAGGACACAGCAGCACCTGCGTTGGTTTGGGATGCCTTCAAGGTACATACTTGCAGCCAGTATCAGTTAGCTGTTGGTAAAGTGAGGAGGGAGTCATCCCTGGCCCTTGAAGAGGCGGAGGCCAGAGCACAGGAGTTGTAGGCCCAGTATGTGAATACTAGGAATCGGGATGTATATGGGGACTTACAAGTGCTCTATAAAGAACTGGCCGTGCTCCTGAAAAATTCTTCTATCCCAATCTCAAAGAATTTTTGAGCAGGGCAGGTAGATTGCTGGCCTGGCTTGCAAAAGAGCATTCCACGACTGCTCATATTGCTCTTATCAGGGATATAGATAACGACTCAATACACTCTGATCCAGCTCTGATTAATGTCCAGTTTCAGAACTTTTTTTAAACGACTTTACTCCTCCAGGGTAGAATATGACGCTGACAGCCTATCATCCTTTCTAGACACAGTGGAGGAACTTACCCCAGAGACACATGATAGAATAGATGCCCCCTTTACCTTACAAGAAGTACAGACTGCTGTTGCCTCACTTCACACTGCAAAAACACCGGGTTCAGGCGGACTCCTGGCTGAATTTTACTGCATTCCGTAGTCTATGACAGAGGCGGTTGTTGTGGTGGTGCCCAAGCCGTGGAAGAACCCTGAAATGTGTGAATCCTATCGCCCGATTTCACTGCTAAATGTTGAAGCCAAGGTCTTCACTAAGATACTGGCTAATCGCCTTAACTTGATGATACTCTCCTTGGTGCACGAGGACCAATCTGGCTTCATGCCCGGCAAGGGCACCGGCATCAATGTCCGCTGATTTATATACCAACATTGCCCATTTTAGTGACAGCACCCCCTCTGGAGTGGTGGCGTCTCTTGACGCAGAGAAGGACTTTGATTCTGTTGAATGTGAACCAAGGACTGGGGTGTCTCGAGATTGAAAATACTTTTATAAGGGCACCCTGACTGGAAGGAGGTTGAAAAACACTGGTCTAGTAGACCAGTTACTGAAAACTGCAGGTGGTGGCACCTACCCTGTGGATATCAGTGTGTGCATGTTGTTTCAGGTTGTTTCCTGTGTCAAGATTGGGGAACTTTTGGCTTTCGTGATAATTTTTAAGTGTGCTGGTCTATTTCTGAGGACGCACGATTGACAGAGATATCTTGCATATAGGCCAGCCTTCCTTGATCCTGTATCCTGATCCATAACATATTGTAAAAAATCCTCCCTGCAAAGAAATAAATAAATATATATATGTTTATAATATCTCTCTGACAGGCAGCAAGGCACTTTGCTGTCTTCAAAAGTCATGACCTACATCCCTTGCCATGCACTAAGGTTTCACATGTTGGCCCTACATCATGACCAATTAGTACAACAAATTTTCACAGTGGGGGATCATGCATCTGACAGTGAACTAAGTGTGTCACATGCTAAAAATTCTTCAGCCACCATAACTTCTAAAATGAGCTAGTAACTTCAGACTTGCCATTCACTAAAGAGGTAGGTATTGAGTGTTTTTCTTTGTTGGGAGTTTTTTTTGTCAAGCAGCAGAGTTGCTTTGACAATAGAATTCTGTGGTAAAAGAAGGGAGGTGGCTTTGTTTCTTCTGAAATTTCCTAAACCACTGGCTGCCATGCTGTGCCAGTGGTTTAATTTCTTTGTGAGTCACTGACCATAAAGTGATACTAAAGGTAATTCAAAATAAAATAAAAATAACACAGACATGTCACACTTACCTGCTCTGTGCAGTGGTTTTGCACAGAGCAGCCCCAATCCTCCTCTTCTCTGGTCCACCCCCCCCCCCCCCCCGGTGCTCCTGGCTCTTCCCACCTGCTGAGTGCCCCCATAGCAAGTTGCTTGTTATGGGGGTGTAGCCCCCTCTACCTTAGGTAGGTAGGTGCTAGGTGTAGGTTTTTGTGTAAGCTGCCAGCGCGGGTACATTTAGGCAGGCCTATGCTGTGAGCTGGGCCTGTTTGTTTTGATCTGGGGGCAGGGGAGTGGTTTAGTATAGCAGTAGGTGACTGACATGTGCTTCAGCTCTTGGGCGCATCCTCTGTTTCCAGGGAGCAGGCCTCCTATATACAGTGGAGCAAAAAAGTATTTAGTCAGCCACCAATTGTACAAGTTCTCCCACTTAAAAAGATGAGAGAGGCCTGTAATTGTCATAATCGGTATACCTCAACTATGAGAGACTGGAGAAATGTGGAAACAAATCCAGACAATCACATTGTCTGATTTTTGAAAGAATTTATTTGCAAATTATGGTGGAAAATAAGTATTTGGTCACCTACAAACAAGCAATATTTCTGGCTCTCACAGACCTGTATCTTCTTCTTTAAGAGACTCCTCTGTCCTCCACTCATTACCTGTATTAATGGCACCTGTTTGAACTTGTTATCAGTATAAAAGACACCTGTCCACAACCTCAAACAGTCACACTCCAAACTCCACTATGGTGAAGACCAAGAGCTGTCAAAGGACACCAGAAACAAAATTGTAGACCTGCACCAGGCTGGGAAGACTGAATGTGCAATAGGCAAGCAGCTTGGTGTGCAGACATCAACTGTGGGAGCAATAATTAGGAAATGGAAGACATACAAGACCACTGATAATCTCCCTCGATCTGGGGCTCCACGCAAGATCTCACCCCGAGACATGAAAGGAGTTGGATGCAGAGCAAGAGGGAGAGACTGTGGGTGTTATGTGTCAAGTCGCTGAAGCCAGGAGGGCTGGGATCAGTAGTCCATCAAGTACATTTATTCTGCTCAATCAAATCAGTTGCTACCAGAAAGGGGTACTGCAGACCCCTGCCTGCAAAGGGCTATCAAGGAAAGACACTAGGACTTATTCAGAGTGAGGCCTAGTCATGTGCTAATGGTGTGACAGGAGGCTACATTCGGACAGTGATGAAGTGCTCCAAAGTAGTGTGCTGAGGAAAAGACTGTCAAGTTTAGAGTCAACCATCTTTAAATTCTATAAAGAACTATTCATCTCATGGGCATCCCATGTCCCTTTTCCCCAACCAAGTTAATCCCCCAATAAAAACAAGCAAGAGACTGTTCATTGACTGAGGAAGTGTGCCTAATGGATGTCTGACCAACAGGGTGAAATGTGTGGATACTGTAACACGTAGCAACCCCATGGGGGCACCGCTACAGGGGCACTACTGCTTGCGGGACAACCACTGCTTCCTCCTTACTGGCTGTGATTGACAGCCACAGGAGTCAATGCATACTGAAGGTTTTTTTAAACTTCATGCATAGAATGCATAAAGGTAAAAAAACTTCAGCCTTTAGTATCACTCTAAACAGGTATGCAGATTAGGAATTTAAATTTTTCATGCCTCAGCTTGATCCTGGTCAGTGACCTTGCCTGTAGGTAATAAGGATCCACACAGGCAAATAACATTCCAGGCCAGTTAACACCAGATATTGCAGAGCAACACACTGCATGTTCCTGTGTGATTCATATGTGGTGCGAATTAAGCCTATTCATTTTGAATGGGCTGAATCGTGCTTGATGCACTGAAACCGCATAGCATAGTACTTCTTCACCATGCAATCCGGAGCAGGCAAGCATGCTGCGTTTTGTGATCTGCGTTTGGGGTGTCTTTAACTTAAAGTGAGTGTAAATGTTTGTTTTTTAAATAACAGACATGTTATACTTACCTCCTCTGTGCAAGAGGGTCCTCCTCTTCTGGGGTCCCCTGGTGGCGCTCCTGGCTCCTCCTCTTCATCGGGTGCCCCGACGGAGAGCCGCTTTCTATGGGGGCACTCGTGCGGGGGCACTCCTGAGTCCTGCTGCTGCGTCCATTGACACAGATAGCAGGACCTGGCCCTGACCCCGGCTTGCGTATTACTAGATTTGATTCACAGCAGCGGGAGCCAATGGCTCCTGCTGCTCTCAATTTATCCAAAGAGGACCCGAGACAGCGGCTGGAGCTACTGGGCTCGTTCTCATCGCTGAAAAGATCAGGTTCAGGTAAGTAAAAGGGGTGCTCTGGGGGTGCTGCACCACAAAAGGGTTTTCACCTTAAAGAGGAAGTAAACGCCAGACTTTTTTTCTTTTTTTTTTTTTTCTTTTAAATATTAACACCCAACAATGTACTGATAAGCCTTACACATTAAAAGGTAACTAAAATGATTATTGGAAATACCTTTTTTATCTTTTATACAATTTTTCTTCTTCCGGGTATCGGCCGCGCCATCTTTAGTAGGGATTGCTGGCCTGTGTGGACGTAATTTCTGCCCTTTCTTTCCTTCCCTGTCTAAATCTCGCGCATTCGCAATCGCGTTTAAACCAAGCCTCTATCTCGATCGCCGTTACTACGGCAACCAGGCAAAGCCGTTCATAACAGAAGAAACAGGAAGGAGAGGAGGAGGGCACAGTATCGGAAATCTTCCTCTGTGCCGTTCTCAATGGAAGAAAATAACCCTGCATGCTAAAGATAGTGAAACGGCACACATAGCATGCCGTTAAAGAAGCTTCGGATTGCGCATGCGCCGGTGACACTACTACAGTTTGCAGGACGGATTCTGAAGAAAACAAAGAAAGTAAAATTTCACAGGCAGCGATCAGCTGCCAGTACTATGTAGATTGTAATGAGCTAAAGTGAAAGTGGTGAGTTTACAACCACTTTAATCCACTTTAACGCTTTGGCGAAGGGGGGCGGGCACTCACCGGTGTTGCTTGCATTGCCGGTGAGGCCTTGTTTCTCCTCCCTTTTGCCATTACGAGGCATACATGACGTTGGTTGGGACACACCCAGAACCGGGGGGTTCTTCAGCCTGGAGCGAGCTGGTGTCTCACTTCACCACCATTCATTATGGGGAACATACCTCTCATGTCAAACCTCCCTCTAGCACAGGTAACTGGGAATTTCTCCCGTCTCTTCTCTTCCCCCTCACACATTACTACACACACACACATCTAATTTACACATATTCATTTATACACTCTCCCACACACTTACATCAATACATACACACACCTATACATAACATACATTCATATACACTCACATACAGTATCTCACAAAAGTGAGTACACCCCTCACATTTTTGTAAATATTTTATTATATCTTTTCCTGTGACAACTCTGAAGAAATGACACTTTGCTACAATGTAAAGTAGTGAGTGTACAGCTTGTATAACAGTGTAAATTTGCTGTCCCCTCAAAATAACTCAACACACAGCCATTAATGTCTAAATCGCTGGGAACAAAAGTGAGTACATCCCTAAGTGAAAATGTCCAAATTGGGCCCAAAGTGTCAATTTTGTGTGACCACCATTATTTTCCAGCACTGCCTTAACCCTCTTGGGCATGGAGTTCACTAGAGTTTCACAGGTTGCCACTGGAGTCCTCTACCACTCCCCAGACCATGACACTACCACCACCATGCTTGACTGTAGGCAAAACACACTTGTCTTTGTACTCCTCACCTGGTTGCCGCCACACACGCTTGACACCATCTGAACAAAATAAGTTTATCTTGGTCTCATCAGACCACAGGACATGATTCCAGTATCCTTAGTCTGCTTGTCTTCAGCAAACTGTTTGCGGGCTTTCTTGTGCATCATCTTTAGAAGAGGCTTCCTTCCGGGATGACAGCCAAGCAAACCAATTTGATGCAGTGTGCGGTGTATGGTCTGAGCACTAACAGGCTGACCCCTCACCCCTTCAACCTCTGCAGCAATGCTGGCAGTACTCATATGTCTATTTGCCAAAGACAACCTCTGGATATGACGCTGAGCATGTGCACTAAACTTCTTTGGTCGACCATGGTGAGGCCTGTTCTGAGTGGAACTGGTCCTGTTAAACCGCTGGATGTTCTTGTCCACCACGCTGCAGCTCATTTTTAGGGTCTTGGCTATCTTCTTATAGCCTAGGCCATCTTTATATAGAGCAACAATACTTTTTTTCAGATCCTCAGGGAGTTCTTTGCCATAAGGTGCCATCTTGAACTTCCAGTGACCAGTATGAGAGAGTGGGAGTGATAACACCATATTTAACACACCTGCTCCCTATTCACATCTGAGACCTTGTAACACTAACGAGTCACATGACATCGGGGAGGAAAAATGGCTAATTGGGCCCAATTTGAACATTTTCACTTAGGGGTGTACTCACTTTTGTTGACAGCGGTTTAGACATTAATGGCTGTGTGTTGAGATATTTTGAGGGGACAGCAAATTTACACTGTTATTCAAGCTGTACACTCACTACTTTACATTGTAGCAAAGTGTCATTTCTTCAGTGTTGTCACATGAAAAGATATAATAAAATTTTTACAAAAATGTGAGGGGATACTGTATATATTATCATATACATCCACATGCCTCATGTAAAGTCCTAATCCTACCCCCCAATTCTCTTAATACATATATGCAGGGATGGAGGCATGTCGATGCTCAGTTTCAGGTTGAGACAGGTCACGCTCATTTTTAGCCACTTTAATGCATAGAATCTTGAGACCTTACAATTCCTTTAACACTGACACCTGTTGCAGATTGCAACTGCAGTGCGTTTTGAACACTGTGGAAAATGTACACGTAACGCAGGTTTTCCCATACTGCATTCTAGTGTGAACGGGAACGCAAACTAGAGGTCAGCAATGGCATCTTCTGTGCTTCTTCCACTGGAGAGAGAAGCGTGGAAGAAATTGCCTATTTTGGAAGTAAAACATAAAAACATGCTTTAGACACAGGAGAGACACTAAAATTTGTATACAGGTCAGAAGGAAAACATGTTTTATTGATTTTTATAGCTTATTATGCACATCAGGAATCAACTTCCATAAAGTTCTAGTAGTAAAGGTAACAAAAACATACTACATATAGAATAAAGCAGTAAAATCAACAGTGCGCAATTGCAAGTAATGAAAATGTCAAATACATAAACTGCCAAGACATAACTAAAAGCCGCTGGACCCTGGTACGTATTTGAACTGGGGTCTCCTTCATCTAATGTCAAATCTTTGTCCTGCCCAGCCCTTGGAGGGCTAATTTTTTAAATACTTAAAATATTCATCTTCTTTGTATGCCTACAGGAGAGTCAAATGGCAAATAATAGCCTTACATCCAGACCTCAAAAATAATAATGGAATGAGGTCCACTGGTGGGCAATGATGGGCTGCACTGGTGGGCACTGATGAGGTGGCACCGATGGACACTGATAGGCTGCACTGATGGACATTGATGGGCTGCACTGGTGGGCACTGTTGAGGTGGCACTGATGGACACTGATAGGCTGCACTGGTCAGCACGGATGAGGTGGCACTGATGGACACTGCTAGGCTGCACTGTTGGGCACTGATAGGCTGCACTGGTGGGCACTGATGAGGTGGCACTGAAGGACACTGGTAGGCTGCACTGATGGGCACTGATAGGCTGCACTGATGGCCACTGATGAGGTGGCACTGAAGGACACTGATAGGCTGCACTGATGGACACTGATGAGATGGCACTGATGGACACTGATGTGGTGGCACTGAAGGACACTGATTGACACTGATAGGCTGCACTAATAGGCTGCACTGGTGGGCAATGATAAGGTGGCACTGAAGGACACTGATAGGCTGCACTTATAGGCACTGATGAGGTGGCACTGAAGGACACTGTTAGACTGCACTGATGGGCACTGATAGGCTGCACTGATGGGCACTGATAGGCTGCACTGATGGCCACTGATGAGGTGGCACTGAAGGACACTGATAGGCTGCACTGATGGACACTGATAGGCTGCACTGATGGGCACTGATGTGGTGGCACTGAAGGACACTGATTGGCACTGATAGGCTGCACTGATGGACACTGATAGGCTGCACTGGTGGGCACTGATAAGGTGGCACTGAAGGACACTGATAGTCTGCACATGTGGGCACTGATAGGCTGCACTGATGGGCACTGATAGGCTGTACTGATAGGCACTGATGAGGTGGCACTGAAGGACACTGATTGACACTAATAGGCTGCACTGGTGGGCACTGATGAGGTGGCACTGAAGGACACTGATAGGCTGCACTGATGGACACTGATAGGCTGCACTGATGGGCACTGATTGACACTGATAGGCCGCACTGCTGGGCACTGATAAGGTGGCACTGAAGGACCTTGATAGTCTGCACTTGTGGGCACTGATTGGCACTGATAGGCTTCACTGGTGGGCAATGATAGGCTGCACTTGTGGGCACTGATGAGGTGGCACTGATGGGCTGCACTGGTGGGCACTAATGAGGTGCCACTGATGGAAACTGATAGGCTGCACTGATGGACACTGATAGGCTGCACTGATGGACACTGATAGGCTGCACTGGTGGGCACTGATAAGGTGGCACTGAAGGACACTGATAGACTGCACTATTTGACACTGATAGGCTGCACTGGTGGGCACTGATGGGCTGCACTGGTGGGCACTAATGAGGTGGCACTGATGGACACTGATAGGCTGCACTGATGGACACTGGTAGGCTGCACTGGTGAGCACTGATAAGGTGGCACTGAGGGACACTGATAGGTTGCACTGATGGGCGCTGATGAGGTGGCACGGATGGACACTGATAGGAGGCTGCATTTAATTGGTACTGGTAAGGCTGCATTTCATTGGGGGGTGGGGGGGTCGGCTCGAAGCGTCACCTCCCTGAAATGAGTTTATATCCTCCCTGAAATTAGTTTGCAAGTTGGGATGTCTGGGGATGCTAGAGAGTATTCTGAATATATTCTGCTGCTAGTGAGAGCAAGAAGACTTAATTCCTCCATAAATTCGGCAGTATGGTTAAAGCAGATTGTTTGCTTCCACAAATCTTCTGGTGAGGCCAAGTGAGAGGGTCCTTATCCATTGTGAATATAAGAAACCAACGGAAAAGTACCCCCGAGTACTGTGGGACTTTAAGGGCAAACTCTTACGTACGGTGTATAGTAAAACATCAAAATTTTTTCTTTAAAGATTAAAAACGTAGTGGTGCGAAACATCACCATGATGATATACAGTACATCATATACATAGAGTACCACGCTCTTAAAGAGCTAGAAGGAATTTGAAAAGAGAACTTCGCCTGTAGCCAGACACGTTTCGGGAATCTTGGAGTGTATCCCTTCTTCAGGGACATAGAGAAGGCAAAAGTGGTTGGTATAGAGGTACTCTGAAACAAGAGTAACAAAGTATACAGTTCAAAACATAAACAGGGCAAACATTGCGCCAACATGTGGAACATCCGTGAAATCGCGCACATACCAGTATTGTTTCGTAATATCAAACATTCCTTAAAGGGATAAGATAGAGCTGGGCAGACAAGAAAACAAATTTCCCTGTTGAAAAATGACCAGATGGGTGGAGGGCCCCTGGACTCACAAAGTCCCACACAAGGATCCCCAGAAAGGGTCTCCGCAGCCAACCCAACAGGCATGACATAGGATTGGCACGATGAAATGATTAGTCCTGAGAGAAAGAAAATATATAGGCATAGTAATGGCACATATGGATGAATCAAAAAAAAAAAAAAAGGAGCATTGGTATTACAAAACAGGATGATAGACAATGGTGAATTTAGACAATTCTACAATCAGACATTGTCTAAACTATGTGAGATAACCCTCAGGTGTGTGTGTGTGTGTCTTCCAGTAGAGTGGCTGCTATTTGCTTAGAACCGGCCAGTGAAAGGGAAAGGAGGGACCCTCAGCCTAATCCTACAATCAGTATACTGATTGAAGGGCATTATGAGGCCGAAATATACAAAAAACGAAAGGGAAAAAGGAGCCCCATTGAATAATGAGATGAGAGAGGAATAAGGATAATGAGAGATGTAACGAGTGCCTACCTTGATGATAAATTGGGGCATGGTAGGCTGGCTGGGTCTCCAACAAATTCCAAAGCAGTAGTATCAGCATTAGGCAGATGCATTGTTTGGGATTATAAAGGGTTGCAGGCACATGCAGAGTACTCGTGTCAGTAGCGTCATGACGTCACGCATCGTCCTAACAGCGTTGTGACGTCACGTGCCGACGGTGTCATTGCGTGAATAGTTCAAGTTGGAGTATCCCACTAATCCCTTCTCCCATCCAAGTTCCAAAATAAAATACCAAAAAAACAAATACCCTGGACTGGTCATTTTGAGTATCGAGCAAACGGAAGTATGGGGGGGATAAGTGAAAACCCCTAGCAACCAAAGTGAAAACCCTTAGCCACTGGCTGCAGGTAACCAGAGAGATGCCTAAGAAGTCAACACTCAGCAAGCCCCACGGGGACAGTGCTACATATGTATGTAGCTGTTATTTTGTTCTTAGATGAGTCTAATTATTAACACATGAATTCCACAGTGTCTACCATTTGCCCTGTCCTGAAGAAGCAGAGAGCAAAATCCGTGTTTTCCCGTTTTTTCGCTGCCACCACTGCTAGAGGTCCGTGGCTGGCATTAATTGTCTCCGCCAGCTGCCATTTTACAGAAGACCAGAAGTAACAGGTTACTCGTCGAGGGGAACAAACAAGAGGCGGAGCTGGCCGGGTGGCTGCTAATAGAAATTGAGCTGCCACTGACCCCCCGCCTGGGGGTCAGCGGCAGCTCAATTTCTATTGACAGCCACCCGGCCAGCTCCACCTCCTGTTTGTTCCCCGCCTTGGTGAGTGACCTGTTAGTACTTCTGGTCTTCTGTAATGGCGGCGGAGACTCCGCTGCTCGGATACCTGATGTAAGGAGGGCTCCACTGGGGGAAACCTGATGTAAGGGGGGGCTCCACATGGGGACACCTGTTGTAAGGGGGACTCCACTGGGGGACACCGCTGCTGGGACACCTGATGTAAGGGGCAAACCTGATGTAAGGGGGCTCCACTGGGGGACACCTGATGTAAGGGGGACTCCACTGGGGGACACCTGATGTAAGGGGGGCTCCACTGGGGGACACCTAATGTAAAGGGGGGCTCCACTGGGGGACACCGCAGCTGGGACACCTGATGTAAGGGGGGCTCCACTGGGGGACACCTGATGTAAGGGGCTCCACTGGGGGACACCTGATGTAAGGGGGGGCTCCATTGGGGGACATCTGATGTAAGGGGGACACCGCTGCTGGGAACCTAATGTAAGGGGGGCTCCACTGAGGAGACACCTGATGTAAGGGAGGGGCTCCACTGGGGGACACCTAATGTAAAGGGGGGCTCCACTGGGGGCACCTAATGTAAGAGGGACACTGCTGCTGGGACACCTGATGTAAGGGGGGGTCCACTGGGGGACACCTGATGTAAGGGGCTCCACTGGGGGACACCTGATGTAAGGGGGACACCGCTGCTGGGACACCTGATGTAAGGGGGGCTACACTGGGGAGACACCTGCTGTAAGGGAGGGGCTCCACTGGGAGGACCCCTGATGTGAGGGGGGCTCCACTGGGTGACACCTGATGTAAGGGGGGCACCTAATGTAAGGCGGACACCGCTGCTGGGACACCTGATGTAAGGGGGGCTCCACTGGGGGACACCTGATGTAAGGGGCTCCACTGGGGGATACCTGATGTAAGGGGAGCTCCACTGGGGGACACCTGATGTAAGGGGGACACCGTTGCTGGGACACCTGATGTAAGGGGGCTCCACTGGGGAGACACCTGATGTAAGGGGCTCCACTGGGGGACACCTGATGTAAGGGGGGGCTCAACTGGGGGACACCTGATGTAAGGGGCACACCGCTGCTGGGACACCTGATGTAAGGGGGCTCCACTGGGGAGACACCTGATGTAAGGGGCTCCACTGGGGGACACCTGATGTAAGGGGGGGCTCCACTGGGGGACACCTGATGTAAGGGGCACACCGCTGCTGGGACACCTGATGTAAGGGGGCTCCACTGGGGGGACACCTGATGTAAGGGGGACTCCGCTGGGGGACACCTGATGTAAGGGGGACTCCGCTGGGGGACACCTGATGTAAGGGGGACTCTGCTGGGGGACACCTGATGTAAGGGGGACTCCGCTGGGGGAAACCTGATGTAAGGGGTACTCTGCTGGGGACACCTGATGTAAGGAAGGATTCCGCTGGGGGGCACCTGATGTAAGCAATACTCCGCTGGGGACACCTGATGTAAGGAAGGATTCCGCTGGGGGGCACCTGATGTAAGCAATACTCCACTGGGTGCACCTGGTGTAAGGAGGGACTCTGCTGGGGACACCTGATGTAGGGAGGGACTTCGCTGGGGACACCTGATGTAAGGAGGGACTCCATTGGGAACCCCTGATGTAAGGAGGGACTCCGCTGGGGACACCTGATGCAAGGAGGGACTTCGCTGGGGACACCTGATCTAAGAATGTACTCCGCTGGGGACACCTGATGTAAGGGGGACTCTTGATGTAAGGAGGGACTCCACTGGAGACACCTGAAGTAAGGAAGGATTCCGCTAGGGGGCACCTGATGTAAGCGATACTCCGCTGGGGGCACCTGATGTAAGCGATACTCCGCTGGGGGCACCTGATGTAAGGAGGAACTCTGCTGGGGACACCTGATGTAGGGAGGGACTCCGCTGGGGACACCTGATGTAAGGAGGGACTCCATTGGGGACACCTGATGTAAGGAGGGACTCCGCTGGGGACACTTGATGTAAGGAGGGACTCTGCTGGGGGACTCCTGATGTAAGGGGTACTCCGCTGGGGGACACCTGATGTAAGGGGGACTCCGCTGGGGACACCTTATGTAAGGAAGGATTCCGCTGGGAGCACCTGATGTAAGCGAGACTCTGCTGGGGGCACCTGATGTAAGGAGAGTCTCTGCTGGGGACACCTGATGTAGAGAGGGACTCCGCTGGGGACACCTGATGAAAGGAGGGACTCTGCTAGGGATGCCTGATGTAAGGGGGACTACACTGGGGCACACCTGATGTAAGGAGGACTCTGCTGGGGGACACCTGAGGTAAGGGGGACTCCGCTGGGGGACACCTGATGTAAGGGGTACTCCGCTGGGGGACACCTGATGTAAGGGGGACTCCGCTGGGGGACACTTGATTTAAGGGGGACTTCGCTGGGGACACCTGATGTAAGGGGGACTCCGCTGGGGACACCTGATGTAAGGAAGGATTCCACTGGGAGCACCTGATGTAAGCGAGACACCGCTGGGGGCACCTGATGTAAGGAGGGTCTCTGTTGGGGACACCTGATGCAGGGAGGGACTCTGCTGGGGACACCTGATGTAAGGAGGGACTCCGCTGGGGACACCTGATGTAAGGAGTGACCCCGCTGGGGACACCTGATCTAAGAAGGGACTCCGCTGGGGACACCTGATGTAAGGGGGACTCTGCTGGGGACACTTGATGTAAGGGGGACACCTGATGTAAGGAGGGACTTCGCTGGGGACACCTGATGTAAGGAGAGACTCTGTTGGGAATTCCTGGTGTATGGAGGGACTCTTTTGGGGCACCTGATGGCATCTGGTGGCAGGCGACGTGGCAAGTGACACACTCACTGCTCCCACTGATTCTGCATTATGGTGAGTTGAACTATTTCATTTTATATTACAATGTAATAATATAAAAAATGTGCTTCAATCATCCTGACACCATAACAACCATGGTGCCGGGATGATTGAAGCGCTAACACCAGGTGTTTGGAGTATCGTTATCTGCCGATTGTTAAACTTTCTGAAATACACATATTTCTATTGTGATGTAGGATCTGGGCCTGCTGTCCCTCCATCCCTCTTTCTTTCCTTCCTTCTCTCCTTCCCTCCCTATCTCTTTCTTTCTTTCTCTCTCTTCCTTTCTCCCTTTCTTTCTCCTGCCATCCCTTGTTCATCTCAGACTCTAACCACACCCCCTTTGAGGCACATCCCTTTAAGCCACACCCACATTTCAGTTTAAACCACGCCCATCCTTCGCTGCAGCGTACCTACAGATAAAATTGTGTCTCTATAAATTTTTTTACAATGTTGCCAACTATGCAAATACCTGTTGAGTTAAGTCGCAGTTTCCTGTGATGGTGTGGCACTCTCATGCAGGCTGTGGCTGCTTGCACAGTAGGGGGATGAAAAGAGTTTTCAGGGGGCGCAGCTATCAGCATTGTCACTGCTCCTTCACATGCCTGTACCTTGTCAATCAGCATTTAGCTGATATTCCTGCCCACTACTTTCTGGATTGATGGTGCTAACCTTGTTGCTGAAACCCCACATGAGATGCAATTAAAAGAGGATTTGACTCATTTGTTGAAGGTAAAGTTTTTTTTTATTAATGATATGTGGCTTGTGCATCACATTGTAACTACTGTAGATCTGGTACTTCAGAGGAAAAAGCAGCGCATCATGAGACCATATAAATTATGATATCTATCCACATATAATAAATAATATCTCTAACAGATAGGGGACAAATTTACTCCCAATCCGTGTATCAATTCATAGATCTAAATAGAAAATGATAAACCACTTGCATCACAATGTTATGAATATGAATGCATTTAAAATCATCTACATGACATGGTCAAAAAATGTCCCTGGGGAAGTTCATATCAACAAAGATTCTCTAGAAAAATACTGCTGTTGATCTCGAGGTATTCACATTTTTATGAAAAGTCTTTCCTTTGTTAGTTGATTTGTGACTTAAAACAGGGAAACACCGCAGAAAAAGTGAATTGGGATAGAAAGATTCCTCCACCTGGGAAATGACTGCCTCTTACCAGCTACACTGATCTCTTTTTAGGGAGATCACGTTCGCTTTGAGCTTATAACCCAGCCAAGGTCTCTGTATTTGTCCACCAGATGGCACCTCTCCTCCTCTTAGATCACCCCTGGGTATCTCACGATCATCGATTGGCCACATTTGGCCTTCCCAGGTGGAGGAATCTTTCTATCCCAATTCACTTTTTCTGCGGTGTTTCCCTGTTTTAAGTCACAAATCAACTAACAAAGGAAAGACTTTTCATAAAAATGTGAATACCTCGAGATCGACAGCAGTATTTTTCTAGAGAATCTTTGTTGACATGAACTTTCCCAGAGACATTTTTTGACACATTTATGTCACGTAGATGATTTTAAATGCATTCATAGTCATAACATTGTGATGCAAGTGGTTTATCATTTTCTATTTAGATCTATGAATTGATACGCAGATTGGGAGTAAATTTGTCCCCTATCTGTTAGGGATATTTATTATATGTGGATAGATATCATAATTTATATGGTCTCATGATGCGCGGCTTTTTCCTCTGAAATATATCTATTGTGTGTATCTCACATTTAAAGCGGGGGTCCACCTAAACCGCCAAAAAAAAAAAATATTAAAAGCCAGCAGCTACAAATACTGTAGCTGCTGACTTTTAATACATGGCCACTTACCTGTCCCAGGGTCCAGCGATGTCGGCAGGCGACGCTGAGAACCCGCTCGGTTCTCGGCAGCTGCCGCCGCCATCCTTGGTGAGGGAATCAGGAAGTGAAGCGTTGCGGCTTCACTTCCCGGTTCCCTACTGCGCATGCGCGAGTCGGGCTGCGCATCGTAACTTGTCCCCACTATCTCCTGGGAGCTGTGTGTTTCCCAGGAGACAGCGCGGACTGACAGGAAGAGGCATAGACTCCCATGCGAGTCTATGCCGGAAGTGGGTGCAAATACCTACTTAGACAGGTATCTGCACCCCCCTGAAAGGTGCCAAATGTGACACCGGAGGGGGGAAGGGTTCCGAAAAGCGGAAGTTCCATTTTTGTGTGGAACTCCGCTTTAAGCTGCAGCTGAACCTAATGGTTATTTGTATACTTTATATTTTAGTGGCTTTTCAGACAGCGCTGTATTTCCATTTGAAACAGATCTGGTACTTGTTTGGCCTGTCATACAGGAGTCTTTATCTGTACTTTAACCTGTTATGGACCAGCCGCCGCAGTTATACTGTGGCACGTTGGCTCTCCTGGGGGAATCACTGTTCCTGTATGTCGGCCCCTTTAAGAGCTGTAGGAGGCACGAGTGCGACGCCAGGGCCGATGCGCGTGGCCGCAATGCCTGCCGGCCACCCGTGATCGCTCCTAACAGAGACAGAACAGAGATCTGTCAATGTAAACAGACAGATCTCCGTTTTGTCAGGGGAGGAGAGATAGATCTGCTGCTTCTAAAGATTAGGAACAAGCGATTGGTCTCCTCCTCCAGGCAGTCCCATCTCCCCACAGTTAGAACACGCATGAGGGAACACATTTAACCCCTTGATCGCCCCCTAGTGTTAACCCCTGTCCCTGCCAGTGACATTTATACAGCAATCAGTGGCTATTTTTAGCTCTGATCGCTGTATAAATGTCACTGGTCCCAAAAAAGTGTCAAGTGTCGCCGTCCTGCTAAAAATCGCTGCTTGCCGCCATTACTAGTAAAAAAAAAATGAATAATAAAAATGCCATAAATCTATCCCCTATTTTGTAGCCGCTATAACGTTTGCGCAAACCAATCAATTTACGCTTATTGTGATTTTTTTTTTTTTTTTTTTTTACCAAAAATATGTAGAAGAATGTATATCGGCCTAAACTAACGAAGAGATTTGTTTTTTTCTTATTTATTTTTTGCATATTTATTACAGCAAAAAGTAAAAAATATTGTGTTTTTTTCAAATTTGTCACTTTTTTTTTGTTTATAGCGCAAAAAAAAAAACAAAAACGCAGAGGTGATCAAATAGTCAAGTCAATTTTGTCTGGGTACAGCGTCGCACAACCGGGCAATTGTCAGTGAAAGCGACGCAGTGCTGTATCACTAAAAATGGCCTGGTCATTAAGGGGGCAAATCCTTCCGGTCCTTAAGTGGTTAACACGTTAAAACTGGCAAGGAATTTTACTGATTGGGTTTACATATACATTACTTAAACTGAAAGCATGTTACAATGTGAAATCGTGATGCAGCCCTGAGACTGCTACACAGTAATCACTGAGGCTGTGAATAGTGGTGTGTACACTGCAGAGTAACTAGCACTATCTTTCTTAGCAGCATGCAGACTCATTGCTTGCCTAGTGCTCTGTATGCTGCTAGGAGACTGTTGTGCAGCTATCAGTATTTAGACCTAACTAGCAGTTTTAAAAAGGAAACTTAGTAATAGCAGCCTTCTGCCTTCATGTTTCTCTCATGTCTGGTTTCTATAAAGGATCTGTGTTGGAAAAATCTAGTACCCTTGTTCAGGATTATTTGTTTTCTGCACAAAGACCTTAGCATGTGTAGCGCTGGTAGATTTATGATCTACCATCTGATAGGTAAATTTAGTGAATTGCTCGTTAGGGGGAGTTAGATTTGCCTCTGTTCCAGCTTGGCTGACGTTGCGTGTGGTTCCACACTGAGCCAGTGGGTGTCGTTGTTACCACTGGCTGGTGTTGGAAGGGCAACGTAGCGTATGGGTGCTCCTCTGTCCCGGAGACAACTCGGTGGAGGTGGTCCTCCGAGGTGCATTCTGGGAGAGGGTATTTATGGAACAGACGCCATGTTTTGGGGTTCATTTTACAGCCACCTGCTGGCCCTCCTGGCCGACAGGTATGCGTTCGAGTGCTACCTCGTGGTCCTCCGTTCCGGAGGCCTGCGCCGCTGCCGCGCGTGGGTGGGCCCAGAAGCATGTCTGGGGCCTACCACAGCAGCCGAGGAATGGTCCTGAGCTGTCTATCCAGAGTGAAGAAGCTGGACAACCGAGAAGATCCCAGAGGAGGACCCATCATGGAAGGATCATGCAGAGTGCTGGTCTGGAGAGGGGCCTGGTTACTCAGTTGGAGGACGTATCCTAAAGTTCTACAGCATAGTACTGCCGGGTTGGCTTAGAGGTCCAAGTACTGTGTCTGACATTCACTGCAAAAATTAATACATCCTGTGGCAGAGGATCGTACGGGTTTATTTCAAGCAAGTCTGTGGCAGAGACTTTTGTTCGTGCTACGTACTGGCTGCTAGGCAAGTGAGAGAGGCCTATGCAGGGGAGCAAAGATTGTGTCCCACAAGGGGATTGCATCTGATTACAATATTCAATTTTAAAGGACGTTCTCAAGAATCCTAAAGAAAGGTATTTGAGCTTCCCTGCAGCTTCCCTCCTGCCTCTTTCCTGCTACTTCCTTCGTTACTTGGTTCAATAAAGCATTAAAAACGTACTCAAGTGTTGGTGCTTAAATCGTCCAGAAGTAAACTCAACGGTGCCGGTGAAACAGGGGTGTCGAGAGTGAAGGTAACAAGCCTGCTTAAACCAGCAGCTCCACCGAGAGTTAGTGCTACACATGGTAAATATACCTCTGTCAGATAATTTAGTGTTTGGGACTAGGTTAGAGGTTACGTTAAATTATTGTTAGGATTAGGGGAGTCAGTATTGTGGTTTTAGGGTGCTGAGTGCTAGTGGGAGGGTGAGGTTAAATGTAAGGATCAGGTTAGGGATTCATCTAAATTGTTAGGTTAAAGTGATTGTAAACCTTTCTATATACCCAGTAAAGTGAGTGGCCTTTAAGTGATACACAGAGATGAAACAAATCCTTCTACATAAGGTGTACCTGTTTACCTGCAGCCTTCTCTTCTCTACATCTGTTCAAAGTGCAGAATTTATATAGCTTGTCTAAGCTGTCAGAAAACAGGGGACAGAGAGCTAACATTAATTTCTTCAGAGCTCAGTGAGGGGAGATGACTGGAAGAAAGGGACACCCTCCCTTCGCACAGCACACAGGAACAGAGATGAAACGGTCAATCACAGGCTGTGTGCTGAAGATCCCCCTTTTCTTGGTGTCAGGAAAACTTGTCAGAAGTGATTCATGCAGCTAGCAGAGGAACAGGGCAACAAACAGAAATTACACTTTGGGGGTTATTTACTAAGGGAAACTCCACTTTGCACTGCAAGTGCACTTGAAATTGGAAGTAAATTCGCTGTAGATCCGAGGGGGACATGCAAGTAAAATAAAAAACAGCATTTTAGCTTGCACATGATTGGATGATAAAATCAGCAGAGCTTCCACTCATTTCAGATCTACCCCTTAGATTTAGAGCGACTGCACTTCTAAGTGCACTTTCAGTGCACTTTCAAGTGCACTTGCAGTGCAAAGTGGATTTGCCTTTCGTAAATAACCCCCTTTGTGTTCTTAATTGAGACAATTACACACTATAGACTCTAGAGGGATATAGTTGGGATATAGTTAGGTAAAGTCAGCGCTCTTTCAGTGAAATTTAAACAGCCACGTGCAATAATAAAGGGTCCACGAAAATATGACCATGAACTGAGGATTGTCAAAACAAAAAAATAAACAGTTCATATTGTTATGTGTTTAAAACATATAAAAGTGCTCCACTTCAGCCTTCACCCAACGCTTGGAAACACCCATAGTGCCAGTCCTATACCAATGGTAAAAATACACACTCACCAGAGGGATATGCTGTCTATTACTAAAACAGCAGTAAGCGCTTTGTGTAAATGGCATCCAGCACCACCACTGTCGCTCCACAGATGGCAGGACCAGAATGCTCTATTCCACTCCACCAGGGGATAGTACCAGAGTTATCAACATGGAGTCACCATCCAAAAACAATATTTTTGCTCATATTGTAGTAGTTTAATGTTTCCAAATATACATTTAAAACATCCAGTATAAAAACAACCAGTATAAAAACAAATGCCACTTTCAAACTTACATAAGGGGCCGCCAAATCTGCAAAGAATGGCGACACGACCTCTAGCTCTTCAGAGTGTAGCTCTACGTACATTTCACGCAAATGCGCATCTTTAGGAGCTGTCTGTTTGTTTGTCTATAGCGGCCATTTTTATGTAGCCTTCTCCCGGAGTGCATTTGCATGAAACATGCAGCTTCCGCCGCCCCTTATGTAAGTTTGAAAGCGCATTTGTTTTTATACTGGTTGTTCACAGATTGCAATGCAGAGAGTGCTGTAACTTAGGCCCTTTTCACACTGAGGCACCTGTAAACTGCCAGTAAAACACTGAGCACTTTTGAAGAACTTTTCAGGCGCTTTTGAAGATCTTTTCAGGCGCTTTTGAAACACTTTCCATTCATTTCAATGGAGAGGGGAGTTTTTTTACCACCCAGCCAGTGCACTGCCTCAGTGTGAAAGCATTCACAGATTTTAACGAAAATAGGTTTTCGTGAGCTTTTCAGCTTTTTTTTTTTAGCGTGAAAGCACCTGAAAAGCGCCTCAGTGTGAAAGGGGTCTTAAAGTGCAACTTCACTGAAAGACGGAAGTTCCGCTCATACTCCTCCCTCCCTCCCTCCTCTACCAATAATACATTGTTTTTTTTGGGGGGGGGGGGGGATGAGGGGTGGGAGCGGGTACCTATTTCTGGCAGGTACCCACTCCTACTTCTGCTGGAATTGCACAGAGCAACCCCATATCTGCTCTTTCAGTACAGTCCCCTGATGTGCTCCTGCCCACCTGTGTGTGCCCCCATAGCAAGCTGTGTACAAGTGCACTCCTGAGCCAGGCTGTGTGTTTCCCTCCTTACAGGAATGGCACCTGCTGCTGCCCGAGTCTCCTGTGAGACTAAAAAATGAGAAGAGAAGAGTTGCAGCTGGCCAAAGGGCTAGATTGAGAGAGGTTCAGTTGCAGCACAATTGTAAATTAGCCCCATTGTAAATTATCATTCAGCAAAAAAAAAAAAGACATTCAGGAGGCGGCCTACTAAATGCCTGACAGCGGCTGTTTTTCAAAGCATGGACTAATGTAAACCTAGAGTGTTTATTTTTAAAACAAGTGATATTTTTAGATGTTTTGTTCCAAAGACCTCAAAAATTGAGAAAAATATATTAGGGGTTGATTCCACTGTTGAGCTGAACCTTTCATTTTAAATAAAAGCTGACAGAATGGATATACAGCATTAGTCCACCAAGTACCAATAGTCTATAGAGTTTTGGATAGATGCTGCTGGATTGTCTTTTGAGGGCCCCAGTGGTGAGACCTGTCCATTGCAGTTCCAGGTTCTGCTTACCAACTCTCTCCATCTTTCTGAAGCAGGCTTTAGGCTCTGTTTCCTCTACTGCAAGTTGTTGTGCGACTTGACACATGTGAAGTCGCATAACAAGTCAAAATCCATGTATTTCAATGGTCCCCGTTCTAATTGATGCGACTCAAGTTGCAGCGACTCCAAAAAAGGTTTTTGTACTACTTTGTTCCAACTTCGGTGCAACTTGTTCTCCCATAGTTCTCACCAGTCACATGACATTGCATCACAAATCGCAGTGCAAAGTCGCACTGTAAATCGCGCAATGGGAACCCCAATTACAGAAATCAATCTGCCAAAGACCATAAGAACAAACTAATTTAATTCTAAAACTTGAAAAAATATGAAGTAAGGTAAATTTTATATTTCACTCTGCCTGTTTATGCTTGAATTCTGGTATAACCATATCATTTTAAACCCACTATTCTGGAATCATTGCATTGAAATATTGCTGTTATCTGCACAATAAAAACCTTCAGTTTTAGTGCTGCCCTAAAAGAATATTTTTTCCTCAGTCCTCCTAAACCCCCCACTTATATCAAGGTCTATTACTAGGTATGAGGCAAGGTTCAAATGTGTTGTTGTTAGTCATTTAAAGATTGTACTACTAACCTGTAAAATTTCTTCTTTGTTGTGAATGACAACAAAACCGAGGGTCATTGTAACAGGAAATTTATTGTAAAACAAACATTAGTGCGGACTTGCTAGGACAATACAATTAATATTTTAATCACAGATTACAATTCTTCATCATCTTCTGCAGTGAGTTTTGCCAACTCGTCTTTATCCCCGGCCAGTTGATAGTCTTCTTTTTCTAGTTTGCTACCCCAACGTCTGTGTACAATACTTGTTAGCCAGAAGATAAGAGCCACTAGCCCTGCATCAAAGGTTAGATGCCAGCTGTAGAAAGTGGTGAGAAACATGAGGTCCACAGGGTCCGATGAGTTCCAAATATGTCCTGTTGGAGGTCGGAATAAGATAAAAGCAGCATGAAGCAGCCAAGTTCCTTGCACAGTCACTAACCATGCCTTGGTAAACCAGAGTTTGCGATGGTTCGGCTGCCAGATCTCAAAAACCATTATGGCACAATTTATGCCAACAGTGAGCAGTAGCAGTTGGTGGACTTGCACTTCCACTGCTTCCTTGCTATGACCGTGGAACTTCAGTAAGACGGTTGTGATGAAGAAAGCATAAGTGAGTCCTACATGCTCAAGCAGTGGGTAACGCTTCTGCAGACAGGACTGACTCACTATGTCCAGGATTCCACTTACAAAGAAGCAACTAAACATGGTGGCATGATGCCACTCACTAGGGTTCTGAAAGTGATACTCAGGGTCATCTGAGCGGAAAAATCGCAGCTTCTGTACTCCAGGAGGAAAGAAGAACTCAGCCAAAACAGCCAGGAAAGAATAAATTAGCTTCATTATGGCCTCTATAGGCAATGTCTTCCAAAACTTTGGGTAAGTCTTGGTGCGGGGGGCATACTGAACCTTGCATCCATTCAGGACCATCCAGGAGTAGCGAATAGCATACAATATAGCAAAAGACAGGAATGCCAGCCCAGGACAAATATGTCCAATAAAAGTGCCCATGTTGAGTATGGGTCAGTTTCTGAGTAAAATTACAAGTATGATTCACAAGGACTGGAGCCTTTTAAGCATCTGCTTTATGCAACGGAGGTTTGCTGTTATCTCTGGGTTACACAAGTGTACTCTCTGAAGTCTGCTGCAGAATGAATGTCACTCTTCAAGTCAGATGTCACTTGACTTTGATGATGTATTCACTAGAGCAAAGGTGTTCCGAGTTTGTTAGTAGGAAGTTCAGCAGGCTACCCTGGAGAGTAAATCAAATGAGTTGACAAAGGTCAATGGGATGTCCATAGAAGAAGAAAGGATTTGTGTATTGTCAGTGTCCAAGATGCACACCATGCCAGTCTCCCTGGTTTACAGCAGTCTTATTATATCTTTTTCTTCTTCTTTAATGTAAAGTTATCACTTCACTCATGTCCACTGTATTCCTTTACATGTCTTCAGGTTTGTCCGCCATTCTTCTTTGACAAGGAATTCCCTGTCCAGTCCAGCAGCAGCAGCCTGCTGGGTTATTGCACAAGCCGGTGTTTCACAAAGGACAGAGAAGAGTAACCAGGCTGTTCTTACCGTGATGAGCAGTCGATGAAAAGAATCACCTATTGACAGGAGCCTGCAGAGCAACTCAGATATAAAAATACCTGTGACTTACAGACACACCCCACAATTTGGCTCAAGCTCTGTTGTACTAACAGGATTTATGAAGGGTGTGTGATGGGAAAGAAAAATCCTCTCAATCAAGTGTTGATGATAATTAAAAAAAAAAAATGAATAGGATGGAAAGCAAGTTAAGAATGGGAAGGGTACAGAGGAAGGTTGGGAATTAGGTCAAACATGTTTTAACAAATAAAAAAACCTATCACAGCCAGGCAACAGAATGACTATTACTTGTATATTTTACATGTGTATTCAATGTGCATCTCTAGTCAAAACTTTTTTTTGTTGGATAGAGAAGAAGAGTTAGGGCTTGTTTACATGGGTGGCCAGGGGGTGGTAACAGCAGGCAATTGAGCTGCGCCTTTACTGCCCCTGGCCACCAACCTAAACACAGCACGCAGCTGCACAGGGCTGTATCTATGCTGCGGCTGCAATGCTTTGCAGCAAAAATTAAATGGCATATTAAATTCTGCAGGTGGTTTTAACGCGAAATGTATCCCATTCAAGTGATTGGGGCCGTACTGCAACCGCCCTGCAAAGCACAAGGTTGCAGTGCAGCGAGTTGGCATTTTGAGGGTTAAAGTAGCCTACCAATCTCCACTAAAAAGTGGCCCCCCTGGATTGCTTTTCAGAGGATGCACATGTGGACGAGCCCTTAGAACCCCTGTCAGGATATTATAGCTGTGTCCCCCTTTCTATGTGTCCTGGGGACCACTGTCACCAGAAAAAAAGTGATAAAAAAAATCCGAAAAGATAGTCACTACAACAGAAAGCGGGGAGGAATATTCCATAGGGGTGCCTGTTCTGGTGACAACATTTGTCAAACACAAGGCCCGCAGCCCCCCTGGTCTCAGCAATCGGTAGCAGAGAGGAGGACAGACTTCCTCTGCCAGATCCTGCACTTTTCCGTGCATCCGTGGAGAGGCTCATCTCTGCTCCCCCCAATCTCAGCAGTAAGCAGCAGAGAGCAGGACAGAGCTCCTCCTACAGATCCTGCTCTTCTCTGTGCAGTCGCACCACCCCTGGACTACTGATCCCAGAAAGTCTGGTGCAAATCCTGCCAACCCTCCTGGCTGCAGCAACTTGACTTAAACCACACCACAGTCTCTCCCTCTGGCTTCACATCCAATCCTGGCATGTCTCTCCCAGAGCTTCTCAATGTGCTTCTCACTCACCGACCCCGGAATGGATCCCTACTGAATGACTTTCCTGGCAGTGCTCCACGCTGTCTTCATCCTGCTGTTGTTCCAGGACACCTTTCAATGACAGTGTAGAAAGAGGCTCCCTCCCAGCTCCCGAGCTCAAGGCCCGAGGTCAGCCCCCCCAGAAAGGCAGTCCCTTAGGGGCCACCACAGCCTAACACTCCATCATTCAGTTCTTCCACCTGACAACTCCTCCCCCAGCAGGCTGACCATGAGTATATATAGGAGGCCTTCCCTCTGCCAATACTAGTTGGGGATTGGTCAGAGCTCCCAAATACACCCTATGTCACTCTCACTCTCTGCCTTGCCTCTTTTCCAGAACCCTCTGGAAACAAAGGAGGTGCCAGAGAGATAAAGTACATGTCAGTCACCTGCTGCTACACTAAACCACTCCCCAGCCCCCAGATCAAAAACAAACAGGCCTGCCTAAGTTTACCTCCACTGGCTGTAAAAACACAAACACTACTCTAGCACCTACCTACCTAAGGTAGAGGGTGCTATACTCACCCCCCACCAGAATACAGCTGGTCCCCACTCCCCAGCTGAGAAAATTTAAAAATGACTCCTGGACAGGAGCAAGGGCATCCCATGAATTAGTTGGATGGGGAAAGGGAAACAACTTGGACAGGGCTATAGTACAAATACATTACGTACAAAAATAAATATATACATTTTTGACAAGTATATACACTGTACATCACCAATAAACAAACCTAGCTACAGGTCCCTGCAGCTAAACACATACAACATTTTTGAGCCAGAGCATTTCTCCCTCAGGAAAAATACTCTGCTCACAGAATTCTTGTCCTCTGGAACGATGGGGATGGACAGCCATCCCATCCCTGAAGATCCTAAAAGAAAACATAACATAACATCCTAACATCCTACACTTACACTCTACTTATACACTGTACACCACCACTGAGAGGGGGTTATGATCCTTCCAGCAGAGAAAATCAGCAACACAACATATACATTTCTGCTTGCTTTGTTCTGTCAGAAGGGAACTACTAACCTAAAAACAGAACCTCCTACCTCTTTCCTGCTACTTCCTTCGTTACTTGGTTCAATAAAGCATTAAAAACGTACTCAAGTGTTGGTGCTTAAATCGTCCAGAAGTAAACTCAACGGTGCCGGTGAAACAGGGGTGTCGAGAGTGAAGGTAACAAGCCCGCTTAAACCAGCAGCTCCACCGAGAGTTAGTGCTACACATGGTAAATATACCTCTGTCAGATAATTTAGTGTTTGGGACTAGGTTAGAGGTTACGTTAAATTATTGTTAGGATTAGGGGAGTCAGTATTGTGGTTTTAGGGTGCTGAGTGCTAGTGGGAGGGTGAGGTTAAATGTAAGGATCAGGTTAGGGATTCATCTAAATTGTTAGGTTAAAGTGATTGTAAACCTTTCTATATACCCAGTAAAGTGAGTGGCCTTTAAGTGATACACAGAGATGAAACAAATCCTTCTACATAAGGTGTACCTGTTTACCTGCAGCCTTCTCTTCTCTACATCTGTTCAAAGTGCAGAATTTATATAGCTTGTCTAAGCTGTCAGAAAACAGGGGACAGAGAGCTAACATTAATTTCTTCAGAGCTCAGTGAGGGGAGATGACTGGAAGAAAGGGACACCCTCCCTTCGCACAGCACACAGGAACAGAGATGAAACGGTCAATCACAGGCTGTGTGCTGAAGATCCCCCTTTTCTTGGTGTCAGAAAAACTTGTCAGAAGTGATTCATGCAGCTAGCAGAGGAACAGGGCAACAAACAGAAATTACACTTTGGGGGTTATTTACTAAGGGAAAATCCACTTTGCACTGCAAGTGCACTTGAAATTGGAAGTAAATTCGCTGTAGATCCGAGGGGGACATGCAAGTAAAATAAAAAACAGCATTTTAGCTTGCACATGATTGGATGATAAAATCAGCAGAGCTTCCACTCATTTCAGATCTACCCCTTAGGTTTAGAGCGACTGCAGTTCTAAGTGCACTTTCAGTGCACTTTCAAGTGCACTTGCAGTGCAAAGTGGATTTGCCTTTCGTAAATAACCCCCTTTGTGTTCTTAATTGAGACAATTACACACTATAGACTCTAGAGGGATATAGTTGGGATATAGTTAGGTAAAGTCAGCGCTCTTTCAGTGAAATTTAAACAGCCACTTGCAATAATAAAGGGCCCACGAAAATATGACCATGAACTGAAGATTGTCAAAACAAAAAAACAAACAGTTCATATTGTTATGTGTTTAAAACATATAAAAGTGCTCCACTTCAGCCTTCACCCAACGCTTGGAAACACCCATAGTGCCAGTCCTATACCAATGGTAAAAATACACACTCACCAGAGGGATATGCTGTCTATTACTAAAACAGCAGTAAGCGCTTTGTGTAAATGGCATCCAGCATCACCACTGTCGCTCCACAGATGGCAGGACCAGAATGCTCTATTCCACTCCACCAGGGGATAGTACCAGAGTTATCAACATGGAGTCACCATCCAAAAACAATATTTTTGCTCATATTGTAGTAGTTTAATGTTTCCAAATATAAATTTAAAACATCCAGTATAAAAACAACCAGTATAAAAACAAATGCCACTTTCAAACTTACATAAGGGGCCGCCAAATCTGCAAAGAATGGCGACACGACCTCTAGCTCTTCAGAGTGTAGCTCTACGTACATTTCACGCAAATGCGCATCTTTAGGAGCTGTCTGTTTGTTTGTCTATAGCGGCCATTTTTTTTTTTCATTCAAAGTTTTATTGAAATAGGTACAAGAAAAATAAAAATAAAACATCTTGCACAGTGCTTCCATCGCAGATGCAACTGCGTATATTGTTTTTCATATATAACATGTATGCATAAGGTTGCTAACATTTACGAAATAATTAGTTCTAGTTTAGGAACTGAATTCGCAAAACATTTCAAGTATGATTAAACCTTTCAGTTGAATTAAACATTACTGTAGTGAGTTGACGTGGAACATACTAGGTCATTTCGCAAGAACAATTATAGCCTGAATCATTAGTTGAAGATTATTAATAGCTTCAAATTCAGCTTGGGCTGGTATGAACATCTGTCTTCTTAATTGGTATAAAGGGTGTGCTCAGTGTAGGAAGATTGAAGAAGGTAAAGATTTAGAGAAGAGAAGTCAAGTTAGGTAATAGGAGGTAACGTACATATGGTATCATAGTGAATTACTTAACGCTTATAAGGATCTTTCAGAGGACAATTTCAGGTATCAATTCCAGGTGTGTCATCCCCGTGTGAGTCAGCATTTTGTGCATATTTGAAGATCAACCATGGTTGCCAGGTTTTATGGAACCTTTCAATGTTGCCTGTATCTTGCGCCAAAGTGTCTTCCATCTCATAGATTTCGTTTATTTTTTTCACCCATTCGTCAATAGATGGAGCTTGGGTAGAGTTCCAATGTAAAGGGATCTGTGATTTGGCTGCGTTTAGCAGGTGCTTTGTAAGGGAGTGTTTATAGCGTTTAAGGGAGAATTTGGTTATATGTAGCAAGCAGCAGGCTGCATTCAGTGTTATCCTTGTTTCAGTGATTTTTTTGATTAGTCTACATACTTCATTCCAGAAGGGCTCAATCTTGGGACAATGCCACCAAACGTGCGCTAGAGACCCCCTTTCCGATAGGCATCTCCAGCACAAATCGGATTTCTGTTTATCCCATTTGTGTAATTTGTCGGGTGTGTTATACCAACGTGTCAGCAGTTTGTAACTTGTTTCTTGAAGTTTTGTGCTGATGGAACATTTGTGTGTTAATATGCAGGCATACCTCCATTGTTGATCCGTTATTTCTTCTTTTAGTTCCTCCGACCATCTCCTCCCGTGTCCACTCCCACCCGTTGCTCCCGCATATCTCAGCCAGGTATACGCTACCGAAGTAGCCCTGTCAAGTGGCTTCCCTTCTTTGCAAGCCGATTCTAGAGCTGTCAGGGGTCTACATAGTTGTTGGTCGTTTTTAAATTTACCTAAATAGCTCCTTATTTGAAAGTAAGTCCATTGTCTCATACGGGGTAGGTTTTTTTCTGATTTAAGTAGTGACCATTCTCTAAATTTATTGTCTGTGTAGCAGTCACCGGCCAGCAGAGGAACGTTCTGCATCGGCGGTTGGAGTGTCTGGTTGTGCATGCCTGGCAAAAAGTCAGGGTTGTCCAACAGCGGTGTCAGGGGGCTTGGTAGTGTAGTAAGCTCTTTTTGTTTTGCTATGGTATTAATGATTCGCAAGGTCGTGCCGGTGATTGGGTGTTTGCGTAGTACATGCGGGTAGCTATTTAAGGTAACCCATGGCAAATACTTCAATGGGTATGTGGATAACTCCGCTTCTAAGGCAACCCAGTCTTTCGTGTGGTCATGGCAGTGCCAATCAATGACTCTCGCTATGTGTGATGCATAATAGTAGTGCTGAAAGTTTGGTAGTTTGATGCCTCCTAGATCTTTAGGTTTTGTTAGTGTGGTTAATTTGACTCTTGGTTTTTTGTGGTGCCATAGGAACTTCGAAATTAAAGAGTTTAGGGCTCTGAAGAATTTTTGGGGGATCTCGATCGGTAGGGTGCGTGTTAGGTAGAGGAATTTGGGCAGTATCACCATTTTCACTATTGCTGCTCTGCCAAACCATGAGAAGAACCCCTCATTCCACCTCACGAGATCTGTCCTGTATCCCTGAAGGAGAGGCATGAAGTTTCTCTCAAAAATGGAGCTTAGCTGTGGCGTGAGCCAAGTCCCTAGGTATTTGTATTCGGATCCCATCGAAATTGGGAGTTGGTCTTGGTCTGTGTAAGCAGTCTTTCTGTAAGGGAAATGTTTAAAGCTTCAGATTTTGTGTAATTTATTTTTAAATTGGATATATACCCATAATTAGCGAATTCTTGTAGGAGGTTGGGGAGGGTTATTGTCGGGTCAGTGAGGAAGAACAAGAGGTCGTCAGCATAGGCTGCCACCTTATATTCTCTGTCTTTGATCTGAAATCCATGAATTGCTGTGTTGCGTTGGACTAATCTAATGAAGGGTTCCAGGGATAGGATAAATAATAGGGGCGAAAGGGGACATCCTTGTCTGGTCCCATTAGTAATGTGGACCTTTTTAGAGAGTATGCCATTTATTTTCAGTTCCGCTGAAGGGTTTTGATAAAGTGCGGAGATCCAGGCCATCATATGCGGACCCAAACCAACTCGTCTACATATAGTCAGCATGAAATCCCATGCTACTCGATCGAAGGCCTTCTCCGCATCAGTTGATAGGAGGAAACCCTCGATCTTTCGCAATTTCACTGCATGAGTGAGCAGCAGTGCTTTGGTTACATTATCCTTGGCCTCTCTGCCCGGCATGAAACCCACCTGTTCCATACCTATCAGATTCGGCAATAGTGGGCCCATCCTCAAAGCAAGCACCTTGGCAAACAATTTGACATCCAAATTCAATAGAGAGATGGGTCGATAGCTAGCGCATTCTCTGGGGTCTTTACCCATTTTTGGTATAACCGTGATGTGCGCTGCTAATAAATCTGGGGTTACTGCTCTCGGGTTAGAAAGTGTGTTCAAGGCGTCTTTTAAAGGATTAGTGAGAATGTCTATAAAGGTCTTATAGTAGGTGGCTGAGAACCCATCAAGGCCCGGACTTTTACCTGATTTGAGTTGTTTAATGGCTTGTTTGATTTCCAATGAAGAGATTGGGGTTTCTAGTAGATCTATGTCAGATTTCGTTAGAGTTGGGAGTCCACTGTTAGTTATGTAGTCCTGCATGATTTGTGTTCGGTCTCCGGTCATATGTGGTTGCCTGTGTTGTGGAGATAGGTTGTATAACTTTGTGTAGAAATCATGGAAGTGATTGGCTATAGCCTCTGATGCAATATCTAGTTTCCCCTGCTTGTTTCTAATGCCCACAATATTGTTGGTTGAATTTTGTTCTCTTAGAGCTCTCGCCAGGAACCTACCGGCCTTGTCTCCTGACTCATAATAAATTTGTTTTTTGAAAAATAGCATCCGTTTGGCTCTAGAGTCAAGCATCTGTTGTAGCTCTTTCCTGGCTTCTAATAGGCTCCCGGCTGAAGCTACAGAGAGGGACTGTTTGTGCAATCGTTCCAAAGTTTCTATTTGGTCAATCAGTGTCTTTATTTTGGTGTCTCTTTCTTTTTTACGCCTGGAACCCAGTTCTATTAGTGTTCCACGTATTGTATATTTGTGTGCTTCCTATACCATCAGTGGGTCTGCCTCAGGTGCAACATTGTGAGTGAAGAATTCTGTCAAGTTTTTAGTGATCGTGGGCAGGAGTATTTGGTCCGTCAGTAGTGAAGTATTCAGTCTCCAAGTCGGTTGCTTTTGTGTGGAGATTTGTAAGTCCATGGAGATAGAAATCGGGGAGTGGTCTGAAATCGTCTGTATACCTATGCGGGCGTCAGTTAGTTTTGAAAGGTCCCTTTGTGGGATGAATAAATAGTCTAGTCGTGCGTATCTATTATGTGGGATTGAGAAGTGGGTATAGTCCCTTACTTTTGGGTTAAGAAAGCGCCAGGAGTCCACCAGTTGTAGCGTCTGTAAGAGTGATTTGAGTTTTTTAAGTATTTTGTAAGTGATAAAGGTCTTGCCATTAGAGGTATCAAGGAGGGGGTTCAAGGGAACATTGAAGTCCCCCCCCAGTATCAGGCATCCCCTTGCAAACTCCTGGAGCTTTCCCACAATATGTTGACAGAATGTAATGTGGGCTTTGTTCGGAAAATAGACGTTAGCCAAGGTTATGGGAGTGCCTCTGTATGAGCCCTTCAGGAATACAAATCTTCCTTCCGGATCACACATTTGTTCTGCTAGTTCAAAGGGTACATCCCTACCTATAAGGATAGATACACCCTTGGACTTAAAATCAGGAGTAGTGGCATGAAAAGCTCTTGGGAAGTGTAAATTTGTAAGTCTCGGTACGTGGTGCGTCTTAAAGTGGGTCTCTTGCAAGAAAACGAATTGTGGCTTACCTTTTTTAAGTTCCCTCATGAGGGTGGAGCGGCGTTCGGGAATGTTTAGGCCTCTGATGTTATGTGATACTAGTAGAGGGCGGGTGCCCATGGATGAGTAGATCATGGCGGAGCGGTAGGAGGAGACGGTCGGAAGTCCTCACTGGGGATACAAAACTGTTTTATGGAGATTAATACCCACAACCTTTTTCAAAAACAGTACTCTTATGGCACACTTTTCTGGTACCTTCTATAATTTAACCTCCCTGGCGGTATGATTATTTCGGATTTTAGGTGCTGAAAGCGGTACCATTATTTTGCATGAAAATTTGGCGTTTTATATTGTAGGTTTGTAAATATTAACAATAACACACTTAAATCTGTCCAAACCAGAGTCTAGTAGATATCCCGGGTATGATAAAGTTTGAAACACAAAAACATAAATTATAATATAATAAATAAAAATAAATAATAAAAAAAATAAAAAAAAATAGTAATAAAATAAATTTCCCCACAATTCACTATCGCTCAATTCTGCAAGTGTTCTAATTTACTATCGCTGTTTTCTAGCTGGTCTAAAGCCACTTTTGACGTAAAGGGACACTTTTTGGTTGCTATGGACAATCTCCAGTTTCCAGGCAGAAAGAACAGTTTTATATATATAAAACTGCATGCAGGACACTGGGCAGACCACTAGGGACAAAGGGGATGTGTCATTATTTGATACAGTACTGTAATCTGTAAGATTACAGTATACTGTATCTGTACTGTGTGTTTCACTTTTTGAATTTGCCGCCGAACTCCGTCCCCGTGCGTCGCAACCCTCGCAGGGAACGGAGCTCGGCACTGTGAACCGAGCGAGACACAGCGGCTCGCCGATCACAGCGGGGAGAAATCGCAGGATCCAGGGGACAAGGTAAGTAAACTCTTCCTGGATCCTGCGATGCGATCCCGAGTCTGGCTCGGGGATACCGCTTTTGGTATGAAAAATCCACCCCGAGCCAGACTCGGGAATACCGCCAGGGGGGTTAAAAACAAAATAAGTAGAGGGAGGAGAAAAAGCACAGGTCAAGAGAAGGGAAGAGAGAGAAAGACAAAAAAAAAAAAGGAAACACTTGTTGAGAGGATTGGGAGAGTTTTACTATGGTAGTCCTCTCTCCTGAGGGGTCACCTACTCCCCCAGAGTAGAGGTACCACCTGTTGTACTGTAGCTATTCCCTTCGCTCGACCAGGAGGTCGGGGAAGCTTTGTGGGATCGCTGGGAGGCGATAACAACCAGGGGACAGTCTACCCGTCAATCCGCAAAAATGTAGATTGATCAGATAACTGTAAATGGGGCTAGCCTCAGTGAGGCACACACGGTCAGTTCAATTATAGTTTAAGGTAGGAATGTATCCTTTATTTATTTATTTACACCCGATCATGGTGTAGCGTATGGAAGTAAATGGGCATTTTTTTTTTTTTTTGAAGTATAACATAATATAATGTAGTATAATGTATAGGATCTAGTTGGCACAGTGTGTCGTTATAAGCAGCATAACATGTATCCGCCATCATAACTATTAAAAGAGAACCGTCTCAACTGATGGTGGCTAATACATATAAGTATCGTTATTTCTAACTTTGTTAGTTAATAGGACTTAGGGTGGTAGATATATGCGAGAAGGATTATACGATGTGTAGTAGTAGCGTCGTTACTCCTCTTCTTTCCCTCTGTGTAAGTCCTCTGCTCCTGCTGCATTCATCAGTTCTGTTGCCTCAGCCTTATCAACTTTGTTTAGAGTGAAAAACAGTATTTGCAAGTAGTGATCTTTTTACAGATAGTGAGCCATGTCCTGGGCAAGGTGGTGTGTGGGTCCTGTTTGAGCATTGTAGAGTCTGCTAATATTCTTATGGTCAGTCTGTGCTCCCAGGTAGTATGAACCGAGATCTCATATTTGCTAGGGCTATTCTGTGGGAGTTTAAGGTAGAACTCATCAGAGAGTGTGACTGTGACATGATGATGTCATCTGGATTGAGCTGTAGTGAGGAGAGAAGTTCATACAAATTCTTTACCTGCCTTTCTGGGGTTGTGTCGAAATTCAAAATGAAAAGTTGAAACAGGGGAGTCCTGAGATGGCATTTCAATCCTCTTCTTGTTCTCTAGAGGTGCTAGCCAGACTTCTCGGGGTGTCTGGTACAGAATTACCCCCTCGATTTTGCTTGCGTTTTTTCAGCTGTCTCCTGTCTGGAGACGAGAAGGGTGAGGTAGGTGGGCTCCTCATCACCGGAGGTTGTAGGAATTCAGCGTACCATTCTGGAAGGTCCAGTTGATCTATGTCCAACATCTCGCAGAATTCTGGGAGATCTGCTGGGGTGCGCAGTATGCATTGGTGCCCCTTATGAGATACTGTGAGGGCGAACGGGAATCGCCATGTGTATTTTAAGTCTCTAGCTCTCAATTTCTCCAGCAGGGGGCGTAAGGCGCGACGGTTCCTCAGAGTGATCTGTGATAAATCCTGAAAGAGCATGATTGTAGCTCCATTAAAGATGATCTGGTCGTTTCGCCTAGCTTTGCGCATAATATCTTCTTTTATGCCGAAATTTTGTAGGCAGCATATTATGTCTCGGGGTGGTGCTGATTCTGACCCTCTGGGTCTTAAGGCTCTATGGGCTCTCACAAAGTCAATCTCTGTGTCTTCCTGTCTCTCCAATAGTGTGTTAAAGACTCTCCTGAGGGCTGGAACAATTTGATCTTGTTCCACCGATTCAGGGATCCCTCTCACCCTGATGTTGCATCTTCTGCCCCTGTTATCAAGGTCCTCGATATGGCGGTTCATGTCTATGAGATGTTGTACATGTGCTGATGCAGTCATCTCTAGTTTGTGTATCGCCCTATCTCTGTGTCTGCCAGCGTTTTCAGCAGCGGCCATCTTCTCATTAATCACCAGCATGCTCGTTTTTAAGTCTGTGATGGCTGCTGAAAAGGTCGCTTTGATGTCTGCAGCAAACACTGACATGTCAGCAAACGTTAGGGGATGGTCCGGCCTGGACTTACCCCTGCCTGTGTCTTCCGCGGCTGAGAGAGAGTCCTCACTGTCCTCTTCCTCATGAGACGGCGGCGCCATCTTAGGCTTTGTTGTTCCGCTACGGGCCGCCGACTTGTTTCTGAAGATGTCAGCGATGGTATTGTTAGCTGATGGTGCCGAATTGCGACGCGATCTTGTGCGGGGAGTCAGGTGGAGCTTTCTGCCCGGCATCTGGAGGCGGCTGATCGGGTTAGAAGCCGTGAACTGCCGTGTGTGTCGAGGAGCTCCTTCAATGTGCTGCCATCCCTGTTGCTCGCCAAGCCACGCCCCTATAGTGGCCATTTTTATGTAGCCTTCTCCCGGAGGGCATTTGCATGAAACACGCAGCTTCCGCCGCCCCTTATGTATGTTTGAAAGCGCATTTGTTTTTATACTGGTTGTTCACAGATTGCAATGCAGAGAGTGCTGAAACTTAGGCCCTTTTCACACTGAGGCACCTGTAAACTGCCAGTAAAACACTGAGCACTTTTGAAGAGCTTTTCAGGCGCTTTTGAAGATCTTTTCAGGCGCTTTTGAAACGCTTTCCATTCATTTCAATGGAGAGGGGAGTTTTTTTACCACCCAGCCAGTGCACTGCCTCAGTGTGAAAGCATTCACAGATTTTAACGAAAATAGGTTTTCGTGAGCTTTTCAGCTTTTTTTTTTTTTAGCGTGAAAGCGCCTGAAAAGCGCCTCAGTGTGAAAGGGGTCTTAAAGTGCAACTTCACTGAAAGACGGAAGTTCCGCTCATACTCCTCCCTCCCTCCTCTACCAATAATACATTGTTTTTTTTGGGGGGGGGGATGAGGGGTGGGAGCGGGTACCTATTTCTGGCAGGTACCCACTCCTACTTCTGCTGGAATTGCACAGAGCAACCCCATATCTGCTCTTTCAGTACAGTCCCCTGATGTGCTCCTGCCCACCTGTGTGTGCCCCCATAGCAAGCTGTGTACAAGTGCACTCCTGAGCCAGGCTGTGTGTGTCCCTCCTTACAGGAATGGCACCTGCTGCTGCCCGAGTCTCCTGTGAGACTAAAAAATGAGAAGAGAAGAGTTGCAGCTGGGCAAAGGGCTAGATTGAGAGAGGTTCAGTTGCAGCACAATTGTAAATTAGCCCCATTGTAAATTATCATTCAGCAAAAAAAAAAAGACATTCAGGAGGCGGCCTACTAAATGCCTGACAGCGGCTGTTTTTCAAAGCATGGACTAATGTAAACCTAGAGTGTTTATTTTTAAAACAAGTGATATTTTTAGATGTTTTGTTCCAAAGACCTCAAAAATTGAGAAAAATATATTAGGGGTTGATTCCACTGTTGAGCTGAACCTTTCATTTTAAATAAAAGCTGACAGAATGGATATACAGCATTAGTCCACCAAGTACCAATAGTCTAGAGTTTTGGATAGATGCTGCTGGATTGTCTTTTGAGGGCCCCAGTGGTGAGACCTGTCCATTGCAGTTCCAGGTTCTGCTTACCAACTCTCTCCATCTTTCTGAAGCAGGCTTTAGGCTCTGTTTCCTCTACTGCGAGTTGTTGTGCGACTTGACACATGTGAAGTCGCATAACAAGTCAAAATCCATGTATTTCAATGGTCCCCGTTCTAATTGATGCGACTCAAGTTGCAGCGACTCCAAAAAAGGTTTTTGTACTACTTTGTTCCAACTTCGGTGCAACTTGTTCTCCCATAGTTCTCACCAGTCACATGACATTGCATCACAAATCGCAGTGCAAAGTCGCACTGTAAATCGCGCGATGGGAACCCCAATTACAGAAATCAATCTGCCAAAGACCATAAGAACAAACTAATTTAATTCTAAAACTTGAAAAAATATGAAGTAAGGTAAATTTTATATTTCACTCTGCCTGTTTATGCTTGAATTCTGGTATAACCATATCATTTTAAACCCACTATTCTGGAATCATTGCATTGAAATATTGCTGTTATCTGCACAATAAAAACCTTCAGTTTTAGTGCTGCCCTAAAAGAATATTTTTTCCTCAGTCCCCCTAAACCCCCCACTTATATCAAGGTCTATTACTAGGTATGAGGCAAGATTCAAATGTGTTGTTGTTAGTCATTTAAAGATTGTACTACTAACCTGTAAAATTTCTTCTTTGTTGTGAATGACAACAAAACCGAGGGTCATTGTAAGGAAATTTATTGTAAAACAAACATTAGTGCGGACTTGCTAGGACAATACAATTAATATTTTAATCACAGATTACAATTCTTCGTCATCTTCTGCAGTGAGTTTTGCCAACTCGTCTTTATCCCCGGCCAGTTGATAGTCTTCTTTTTCTAGTTTTCTACCCCAACGTCTGTGTACAATACTTGTTAGCCAGAAGATAAGAGCCACTAGCCCTGCATCAGCGGTTAGATGCCAGCTGTAGAAAGTGGTGAGAAACATGAGGTCCACAGGGTCCGATGAGTTCCAAATATGTCCTGTTGGAGGTCGGAATAAGATAAAAGCAGCATGAAGCAGCCAAGTTCCTTGCACAGTCACTAACCATGCCTTGGTAAACCAGAGTTTGCGATGGTTCGGCTGCCAGATCTCAAAAACCATTATGGCACAATTTATGCCAACAGTGAGCAGTAGCAGTTGGTGGACTTGCACTTCCACTGATTCCTTGCTATGACCGTGGAACTTCAGTAAGACGGTTGTGATGAAGAAAGCATAAGTGAGTCCTACATGCTCAAGCAGTGGGTAACGCTTCTGCAGACAGGACTGACTCACTATGTCCAGGATTCCACTTACAAAGAAGCAACTATACATGGTGGCATGATGCCACTCACTAGGGTTCTGAAAGTGATACTCAGGGTCATCTGAGCGGAAAAATCGCAGCTTCTGTACTCCAGGAGGAAAGAAGAACTCAGCCAAAACAGCCAGGAAAGAATAAATTAGCTTCATTATGGCCTCTATAGGCAATGTCTTCCAAAACTTTGGGTAAGTCTTGGTGCGGGGGGCATACTGAACCTTGCATCCATTCAGGACCATCCAGGAGTAGCGAATAGCATACAATATAGCAAAAGACAGGAATGCCAGCCCAGGACAAATATGTCCAATAAAAGTGCCCATGTTGAGTATGGGTCAGTTTCTGAGTAAAATTACAAGTATGATTCACAAGGACTGGAGCCTTTTAAGCATCTGCTTTATGCAACAGAGGTTTGCTGTTATCTCTGGGTTACACAAGTGTACTCTCTGAAGTCTGCTGCAGAATGAATGTCACTCTTCAAGTCAGATGTCACTTGACTTTGATGATGTATTCACTAGAGCAAAGGTGTTCAGTTTGTTAGTAGGAAGTTCAGCAGGCTACCCTGGAGAGTAAATCAAATGAGTTGACAAAGGTCAATGGGATGTCCATAGAAGAAGAAAGGATTTGTGTATTGTCAGTGTCCAAGATGCACACCATGCCAGTCTCCCTGGTTTACAGCAGTCTTATTATATCTTTTTCTTCTTCTTTAATGTAAAGTTATCACTTCACTCATGTCCACTGTATTCCTTTACATGTCTTCAGGTTTGTCCGCCATTCTTCTTTGACAAAGAATTCCCTGTCCAGTGCAGCAGCAGCAGCAGCCTGCTGGGTTATTGCACAAGCCGGTGTTTCACAAAGGACAGAGAAGAGTAACCAGGCTGTTCTTACCGTGATGAGCAGTCGATGAAAAGAATCACCTATTGACAGGAGCCTGCAGAGCAACTCAGATATAAAAATACCTGTGACTTACAGACACACCCCACAATTTGGCTCAAGCTCTGTTGTACTAACAGGATTTATGAAGGGTGTGTGATGGGAAAGAAAAATCCTCTCAATCAAGTGTTGATGATAATTAAAAAAAAAAATGAATAGGATGGAAAGCAAGTTAAGAATGGGAAGGGTACAGAGGAAGGTTGGGAATTAGGTCAAACATGTTTTAACAAATAAAAAAACCTATCACAGCCAGGCAACAGAATGACTATTACTTGTGTATTTTACATGTGTATTCAATGTGCATCTCTAGTCAAAACTTTTTTTTGTTGGATAGAGAAGAAGAGTTAGGGCTTGTTTACATGGGTGGCCAGGGGGTGGTAACAGCAGGCAATTGAGCTGCGCCTTTACTGCCCCTGGCCACCAACCTAAACACAGCACGCAGCTGCACAGGGCTGTATCTATGCTGCGGCTGCAATGCTTTGCAGCAAAAATTAAATGGCATATTAAATTCTGCAGGTGGTTTTAACGCAAAACGTATCCCATTCAAGTGATTGGGGCCGTACTGCAACCGCCCTGCAAAGCACAAGGTTGCAGTGCAGCGAGTTGGCATTTTGAGGGTTAAAGTAGCCTACCAATCTCCACTAAAAAGTGGCCCCCCTGGATTGCTTTTCAGAGGATGCACATGTGGACGAGCCCTTAGAACCCCTGTCAGGATATTATAGCTGTGTCCCCCTTTCTATGTGTCCTGGGGACCACTGTCACCAGAAAAAAAGTGATAAAAAAAATCCGAAAAGATAGTCACTACAACAGAAAGCGGGGAGGAATATTCCATAGGGGTGCCTGTTCTGGTGACAACATTTGTCAAACACAAGGCCCGCAGCCCCCCTGGTCTCAGCAATCGGTAGCAGAGAGGAGGACAGACTTCCTCTGCCAGATCCTGCACTTTTCCGTGCATCCGTGGAGAGGCTCATCTCTGCTCCCCCCAATCTCAGCAGTAAGCAGCAGAGAGCAGGACAGAGCTCCTCCTACAGATCCTGCTCTTCTCTGTGCAGTCGCACCACCCCTGGACTACTGATCCCAGAAAGTCTGGTGCAAATCCTGCCAACCCTCCTGGCTGCAGCAACTTGACTTAAACCACACCACAGTCTCTCCCTCTGGCTTCACATCCAATCCTGGCATGTCTCTCCCAGAGCTTCTCAATGTGCTTCTCACTCACCGACCCCGGAATGGATCCCTACTGAATGACTTTCCTGGCAGTGCTCCGCGCTGTCTTCATCCTGCTGTTGTTCCAGGACACCTTTCAATGACAGTGTAGAAAGAGGCTCCCTCCCAGCTCCCGAGCTCAAGGCCCGAGGTCAGCCCCCCAGAAAGGCAGTCCCTTAGGGGCCACCACAGCCTAACACTCCATCATTCAGTTCTTCCACCTGACAACTCCTCCCCCAGCAGGCTGACCATGAGTATATATAGGAGGCCTGCCCTCTGCCAATCCTAGTTGGGGATTGGTCAGAGCTCCCAAATACACCCTATGTCACTCTCACTCTCTGCCTTGCCTCTTTTCCAGAACCCTCTGGAAACAAAGGAGGTGCCAGAGAGATAAAGTACATGTCAGTCACCTGCTGCTACACTAAACCACTCCCCAGCCCCCAGATCAAAAACAAACAGGCCTGCCTAAGTTTACCTCCACTGGCTGTAAAAACACAAACACTACTCTAGCACCTACCTACCTAGGTAGAGGGTGCTATACTCACCCCCCACCAGAATACAGCTGGTCCCCACTCCCCAGCTGAGAAAATTTAAAAATGACTCCTGGACAGGAGCAAGGGCATCCCATGAATTAGTTGGATGGGGAAAGGGAAACAACTTGGACAGGGCTATAGTACAAATACATTACGTACAAAAATAAATATATACATTTTTGACAAGTATATACACTGTACATCACCAATAAACAAACCTAGCTACAGGTCCCTGCAGCTAAACACATACAACATTTTTGAGCCAGAGCATTTCTCCCTCAGGAAAAATACTCTGCTCACAGAATTCTTGTCCTCTGGAACGATGGGGATGGACAGCCATCCCATCCCTGAAGATCCTAAAAGAAAACATAACATAATATCCTAACATCCTACACTTACACTCTACTTATACACTGTACACCACCACTGAAAGGGGGTTATGATCCTTCCAGCAGAGAAAATCAGCAACACAACATATACATTTCTGCTTGCTTTGTTCTGTCAGAAGGGAACTACTAACCTAAAAACAGAACCTCCTGCCTCTTTCCTGCTACTTCCTTCGTTACTTGGTTCAATAAAGCATTAAAAACGTACTCAAGTGTTGGTGCTTAAATCGTCCAGAAGTAAACTCAACGGTGCCGGTGAAACAGGGGTGTCGAGAGTGAAGGTAACAAGCCCGCTTAAACCAGCAGCTCCACCGAGAGTTAGTGCTACACATGGTAAATATACCTCTGTCAGATAATTTAGTGTTTGGGACTAGGTTAGAGGTTACGTTAAATTATTGTTAGGATTAGGGGAGTCAGTATTGTGGTTTTAGGGTGCTGAGTGCTAGTGGGAGGGTGAGGTTAAATGTAAGGATCAGGTTAGGGATTCATCTAAATTGTTAGGTTAAAGTGATTGTAAACCTTTCTATATACCCAGTAAAGTGAGTGGCCTTTAAGTGATACACAGAGATGAAACAAATCCTTCTACATAAGGTGTACCTGTTTACCTGCAGCCTTCTCTTCTCTACATCTGTTCAAAGTGCAGAATTTATATAGCTTGTCTAAGCTGTCAGAAAACAGGGGACAGAGAGCTAACATTAATTTCTTCAGAGCTCAGTGAGGGGAGATGACTGGAAGAAAGGGACACCCTCCCTTCGCACAGCACACAGGAACAGAGATGAAACGGTCAATCACAGGCTGTGTGCTGAAGATCCCCCTTTTCTTGGTGTCAGAAAAACTTGTCAGAAGTGATTCATGCAGCTAGCAGAGGAACAGGGCAACAAACAGAAATTACACTTTGGGGGTTATTTACTAAGGGAAACTCCACTTTGCACTGCAAGTGCACTTGAAATTGGAAGTAAATTCGCTGTAGATCCGAGGGGGACATGCAAGTAAAATAAAAAACAGCATTTTAGCTTGCACATGATTGGATGATAAAATCAGCAGAGCTTCCACTCATTTCAGATCTACCCCTTAGATTTAGAGCGACTGCACTTCTAAGTGCACTTTCAGTGCACTTTCAAGTGCACTTGCAGTGCAAAGTGGATTTGCCTTTCGTAAATAACCCCCTTTGTGTTCTTAATTGAGACAATTACACACTATAGACTCTAGAGGGATATAGTTGGGATATAGTTAGGTAAAGTCAGCGCTCTTTCAGTGAAATTTAAACAGCCACTTGCAATAATAAAGGGTCCACGAAAATATGACCATGAACTGAAGATTGTCAAAACAAAAAAATAAACAGTTCATATTGTTATGTGTTTAAAACATATAAAAGTGCTCCACTTCAGCCTTCACCCAACGCTTGGAAACACCCATAGTGCCAGTCCTATACCAATGGTAAAAATACACACTCACCAGAGGGATATGCTGTCTATTACTAAAACAGCAGTAAGCGCTTTGTGTAAATGGCATCCAGCATCACCACTGTCGCTCCACAGATGGCAGGACCAGAATGCTCTATTCCACTCCACCAGGGGATAGTACCAGAGTTATCAACATGGAGTCACCATCCAAAAACAATATTTTTGCTCATATTGTAGTAGTTTAATGTTTCCAAATATACATTTAAAACATCCAGTATAAAAACAACCAGTATAAAAACAAATGCCACTTTCAAACTTACATAAGGGGCCGCCAAATCTGCAAAGAATGGCGACACGACCTCTAGCTCTTCAGAGTGTAGCTCTATGTACATTTCACGCAAATGCGCATCTTTAGGAGCTGTCTGTTTGTTTGTCTATAGCGGCCATTTTTTTTTTTCATTCAAAGTTTTATTGAAATAGGTACAAGAAAAATAAAAATAAAACATCTTGCACAGTGCTTCCATCGCAGATGCAACTGCGTATATTGTTTTTCATATATAACATGTACGCATAAGGTTGCTAACATTTACGAAATAATTAGTTCTAGTTTAGGAACTGAATTCGCAAAACATTTCAAGTATGATTAAACCTTTCAGTTGAATTAAACATTACTGTAGTGAGTTGACGCGGAACATACTAGGTCATTTCGCAAGAACAATTATAGCCTGAATCATTAGTTGAAGATTATTAATAGCTTCAAATTCAGCTTGGGCTGGTATGAACATCTGTCTTCTTAATTGGTATAAAGGGTGTGCTCAGTGTAGGAAGATTGAAGAAGGTAAAGATTTAGAGAAGAGAAGTCAAGTTAGGTAATAGGAGGTAACGTACATATGGTATCATAGTGAATTACTTAAAGCTTATAAGGATCTTTCAGAGGACAATTTCAGGTATCAATTCCAGGTGTGTCATCCCCGTGTGAGTCAGCATTTTGTGCATATTTGAAGATCAACCATGGTTGCCAGGTTTTATGGAACCTTTCAATGTTGCCTGTATCTTGCGCCAAAGTGTCTTCCATCTCATAGATTTCGTTTATTTTTTTCACCCATTCGTCAATAGATGGAGCTCGGGTAGAGTTCCAATGTAAAGGGATCTGTGATTTGGCTGCGTTTAGCAGGTGCTTTGTAAGGGAGTGTTTATAGCGTTTAAGGGAGAATTTGGTTATATGTAGCAAGCAGCAGGCTGCATTCAGTGTTATCCTTGTTTCAGTGATTTTTTTGATTAGTCTACATACTTCATTCCAGAAGGGCTCAATCTTGGGACAATGCCACCAAATGTGCGCTAGAGACCCCCTTTCCGATAGGCATCTCCAGCACAAATCGGATTTCTGTTTATCCCATTTGTGTAATTTGTCGGGTGTGTTATACCAACGTGTCAGCAGTTTGTAACTTGTTTCTTGAAGTTTTGTGCTGATGGAACATTTGTGTGTTAATATGCAGGCATACCTCCATTGTTGATCCGTTATTTCTTCTTTTAGTTCCTCCGACCATCTCCTCCCGTGTCCACTCCCACCCGTTGCTCCCGCATATCTCAGCCAGGTATACGCTACCGAAGTAGCCCTGTCAAGTGGCTTCCCTTCTTTGCAAGCCGATTCTAGAGCTGTCAGGGGTCTACATAGTTGTTGGTCGTTTTTAAATTTACCTAAATAGCTCCTTATTTGAAAGTAAGTCCATTGTCTCATACGGGGTAGGTTTTTTTCTGATTTAAGTAGTGACCATTCTCTAAATTTATTGTCTGTGTAGCAGTCACCGGCCAGCAGAGGAACGTTCTGCATCGGCGGTTGGAGTGTCTGGTTGTGCATGCCTGGCAAAAAGTCAGGGTTGTCCAACAGCGGTGTCAGGGGGCTTGGTAGTGTAGTAAGCTCTTTTTGTTTTGCTATGGTATTAATGATTCGCAAGGTCGTGCCGGTGATTGGGTGTTTGCGTAGTACATGCGGGTAGCTATTTAAGGTAACCCATGGCAAATACTTCAATGGGTATGTGGATAACTCCGCTTCTAAGGCAACCCAGTCTTTCGTGTGGTCATGGCAGTGCCAATCAATGACTCTCGCTATGTGTGATGCATAATAGTAGTGCTGATAGTTTGGTAGATTGATGCCTCCTAGATCTTTAGGTTTTGTTAGTGTGGTTAATTTGACTCTTGGTTTTTTGTGGTGCCATAGGAACTTCGAAATTAAAGAGTTTAGGGCTCTGAAGAATTTTTGGGGGATCTCGATCGGTAGGGTGCGTGTTAGGTAGAGGAATTTGGGCAGTATCACCATTTTCACTATTGCTGCTCTGCCAAACCATGAGAAGAACCCCTCATTCCACCTCACGAGATCTGTCCTGTATCCCTGAAGGAGAGGCATGAAGTTTCTCTCAAAAATGGAGCTTAGCTGTGGCGTGAGCCAAGTCCCTAGGTATTTGTATTCGGATCCCATCGAAATTGGGAGTTGGTCTTGGTCTGTGTAAGCAGTCTTTCTGTAAGGGAAATGTTTAAAGCTTCAGATTTTGTGTAATTTATTTTTAAATTGGATATATACCCATAATTAGCGAATTCTTGTAGGAGGTTGGGGAGGGTTATTGTCGGGTCAGTGAGGAAGAACAAGAGGTCGTCAGCATAGGCTGCCACCTTATATTCTCTGTCTTTGATCTGAAATCCATGAATTGCTGTGTTGCGTTGGACTAATCTAATGAAGGGTTCCAGGGATAGGATAAATAATAGGGGCGAAAGGGGACATCCTTGTCTGGTCCCATTAGTAATGTGGACCTTTTTAGAGAGTATGCCATTTATTTTCAGTTCCGCTGAAGGGTTTTGATAAAGTGCGGAGATCCAGGCCATCATATGCGGACCCAAACCAACTCGTCTACATATAGTCAGCATGAAATCCCATGCTACTCGATCGAAGGCCTTCTCCGCATCAGTTGATAGGAGGAAACCCTCGATCTTTCGCAATTTCACTGCATGAGTGAGCAGCAGTGCTTTGGTTACATTATCCTTGGCCTCTCTGCCCGGCATGAAACCCACCTGTTCCATACCTATCAGATTCGGCAATAGTGGGCCCATCCTCAAAGCAAGCACCTTGGCAAACAATTTGACATCCAAATTCAATAGAGAGATGGGTCGATAGCTAGCGCATTCTCTGGGGTCTTTACCCATTTTTGGTATAACCGTGATGTGCGCTGCTAATAAATCTGGGGTTACTGCTCTCGGGTTAGAAAGTGTGTTCAAGGCGTCTTTTAAAGGATTAGTGAGAATGTCTATAAAGGTCTTATAGTAGGTGGCTGAGAACCCATCAAGGCCCGGACTTTTACCTGATTTGAGTTGTTTAATGGCTTGTTTGATTTCCAATGAAGAGATTGGGGTTTCTAGTAGATCTATGTCAGATTTCGTTAGAGTTGGGAGTCCACTGTTAGTTATGTAGTCCTGCATGATTTGTGTTCGGTCTCCGGTCATATGTGGTTGCCTGTGTTGTGGAGATAGGTTGTATAACTTTGTGTAGAAATCATGGAAGTGATTGGCTATAGCCTCTGATGCAATATCTAGTTTCCCCTGCTTGTTTCTAATGCCCACAATATTGTTGGTTGAATTTTGTTCTCTTAGAGCTCTCGCCAGGAACCTACCGGCCTTGTCTCCTGACTCATAATAAATTCGTTTTTTGAAAAATAGCATCCGTTTGGCTCTAGAGTCAAGCATCTGTTGTAGCTCTTTCCTGGCTTCTAATAGGCTCCCGGCTGAAGCTACAGAGAGGGACTGTTTGTGCAATCGTTCCAAAGTTTCTATTTGGTCAATCAGTGTCTTTATTTTGGTGTCTCTTTCTTTTTTACGCCTGGAACCCAGTTCTATTAGTGTTCCACGTATTGTACATTTGTGTGCTTCCCATACCATCAGTGGGTCTGCCTCAGGTGCAACATTGTGAGTGAAGAATTCTGTCAAGTTTTTAGTGATCGTGGGCAGGAGTATTTGGTCCGTCAGTAGTGAAGTATTCAGTCTCCAAGTCGGTTGCTTTTGTGTGGAGATTTGTAAGTCCATGGAGATAGAAATCGGGGAGTGGTCTGAAATCGTCTGTATACCTATGCTGGCGTCAGTTAGTTTTGAAAGGTCCCTTTGTGGGATGAATAAATAGTCTAGTCGTGCGTATCTATTATGTGGGATTGAGAAGTGGGTATAGTCCCTTACTTTTGGGTTAAGAAAGCGCCAGGAGTCCACCAGTTGTAGCGTCTGTAAGAGTGATTTGAGTTTTTTAAGTATTTTGTAAGTGATAAAGGTCTTGCCATTAGAGGTATCAAGGAGGGGGTTCAAGGGAACATTGAAGTCCCCCCCCAGTATCAGGCATCCCCTTGCAAACTCCTGGAGCTTTCCCACAATATGTTGACAGAATGTAATGTGGGCTTTGTTCGGAAAATAGACGTTAGCCAAGGTTATGGGAGTGCCTCTGTATGAGCCCTTCAGGAATACAAATCTTCCTTCCGGATCACACATTTGTTCTGCTAGTTCAAAGGGTACATCCCTACCTATAAGGATAGATACACCCTTGGACTTAAAATCAGGAGTAGTGGCATGAAAAGCTCTTGGGAAGTGTAAATTTGTAAGTCTCGGTACGTGGTGCGTCTTAAAGTGGGTCTCTTGCAAGAAAACGAATTGTGGCTTACCTTTTTTAAGTTCCCTCATGAGGGTGGAGCGGCGTTCGGGAATGTTTAGGCCTCTGATGTTATGTGATACTAGTAGAGGGCGTGCCCATGGATGAGTAGATCATGGCGGAGCGGTAGGAGGAGACGGTCGGAAGTCCTCACTGGGGATACAAAACCGTTTTATGGAGATTAATACCCACAACCTTTTTCAAAAACAGTACTCTTATGGCACACTTTTCTGGTACCTTCTATAATTTAACCTCCCTGGCGGTATGATTATTTCGGATTTTAGGTGCTGAAAGCGGTACCATTATTTTGCATGAAAATTTGGCGTTTTATATTGTAGGTTTGTAAATATTAACAATAACACACTTAAATCTGTCCAAACCAGAGTCTAGTAGATATCCCGGGTATGATAAAGTTTGAAACACAAAAACATAAATTATAATATAATAAATAAAAATAAATAATAAAAAAAATAAAAAAAAATAGTAATAAAATAAATTTCCCCACAATTCACTATCGCTCAATTCTGCAAGTGTTCTAATTTACTATCGCTGTTTTCTAGCTGGTCTAAAGCCACTTTTGACGTAAAGGGACACTTTTTGGTTGCTATGGACAATCTCCAGTTTCCAGGCAGAAAGAACAGTTTTATATATATAAAACTGCATGCAGGACACTGGGCAGACCACTAGGGACAAAGGGGATGTGTCATTATTTGATACAGTACTGTAATCTGTAAGATTACAGTATACTGTATCTGTACTGTGTGTTTCACTTTTTGAATTTGCCGCCGAACTCCATCCCCGTGCGTCGCAACGCTCGCAGGGAACGGAGCTCGGCACCGTGAACCGAGCGAGACACAGCGGCTCGCCGATCACAGCGGGGAGACATCGCAGGATCCAGGGGACAAGGTAAGTAAACTCCTCCTGGATCCTGCAATGCAAGCCCGAGTCTGGCTCGGGGATACCGCTTTTGGTATGAAAAATCCACCCCGAGCCAGACTCGGGAATACCGCCAGGGGGGTTAAAAACAAAATAAGTAGAGGGAGGAGAAAAAGGACAGGTCAAGAGAAGGGAAGAGAGGGAAAGACAGAAAAAAAAAGGAAACACTTGTTGAGAGGATTGGGAGAGTTTTACTATGGTAGTCCTCTCTCCTGAGGGGTCACCTACTCCCCCAGAGTAGAGGTACCACCTGTTGTACTGTAGCTATTCCCTTCGCTCGACCAGGAGGTCGGGGAAGCTTTGTGGGATCGCTGGGAGGCGATAACAACCAGGGGACAGTCTACCCATCAATCCGCAAAAATGTAGATTGATCAGATAACTGTAAATGGGGCTAGCCTCAGTGAGGCACACACGGTCAGTTCAATTATAGTTTAAGGTAGGAATTTATCCTTTATTTATTTATTTATTTACACCCGATCATGGTGTAGCGTATGGAAGTAAATGGGCATTTTTTTAAATTTTTTTTTTAAGTATAACATAATATAATGTAGTATAATGTATAGGATCTAGTTGTGTCGTTATAAGCAGCATAACATGTATCCGCCATCATAACTATTAAAAGAGAACCGTCTCAACTGATGGTGGCTAATACATATAAGTATCGTTATTTCTAACTTTGTTAGTTAATAGGACTTAGGGTGGTAGATATATGCGAGAAGGATTATACGATGTGTAGTAGTAGCGTCGTTACTCCTCTTCTTTCCCTCTGTGTAAGTCCTCTGCTCCTGCTGCATTCATCAGTTCTGTTGCCTCAGCCTTATCAACTTTGTTTAGAGTGAAAAACAGTATTTGCAAGTAGTGATCTTTTTACAGATAGTGAGCCATGTCCTGGGCAAGGTGGTGTGTGGGTCCTGTTTGAGCATTGTAGAGTCTGCTAATATTCTTATGGTCAGTCTGTGCTCCCAGGTAGTATGAACCGAGATCTCATATTTGCTAGGGCTATTCTGTGGGAGTTTAAGGTAGAACTCATCAGAGAGTGTGACTGTGACATGATGATGTCATCTGGATTGAGCTGTAGTGAGGAGAGAAGTTCATACAAATTCTTTACCTGCCTTTCTGGGGTTGTGTCGAAATTCAAAACGAAAAGTTGAAACAGGGGAGTCCTGAGATGGCATTTCAATCCTCTTCTTGTTCTCTAGAGGTGCTAGCCAGACTTCTCGGGGTGTCTGGTAAAGAATTACCCCCTCGATTTTGCTTGCGTTTTTTCAGCTGTCTCTTGTCTGGAGACGAGAAGGGTGAGGTAGGTGGGCTCCTCATCACCGGAGGTTGTAAGAATTCAGCGTACCATTCCGGAAGGTCCAGTTGATCTATGTCCAACATCTCGCAGAATTCTAGGAGATCTGCTGGGGTGCGCAGTATGCATTGGTGCCCCTTATGAGATACTGTGAGGGCGAACGGGAATCGCCATGTGTATTTTAAGTCTCTAGCTCTCAATTTCTCCAGCAGGGGGCGTAAGGCGCGACGGTTCCTCAGAGTGATCTGTGATAAATCCTGAAAGAGCATGATTGTAGCTCCATTAAAGATGATCTGGTCGTTTCGCCTAGCTTTGCGCATAATATCTTCTTTTATGCCGAAATTTTGTAGGCAGCATATTATGTCTCGGGGTGGTGCTGATTCTGACCCTCTGGGTCTTAAGGCTCTATGGGCTCTCACAAAGTCAATCTCTGTGTCTTCCTGTCTCTCCAATAGTGTGTTAAAGACTCTCCTGAGGGCTGGAACAATTTGATTTTGTTCCACCGATTCAGGGATCCCTCTCACCCTGATGTTGCATCTTCTGCCCCTGTTATCAAGGTCCTCGATATGGCGGTTCATGTCTATGAGATGTTGTACATGTGCTGATGCAGTCATCTCTAGTTTGTGTATCGCCCTATCTCTGTGTCTGCCAGCGTTTTCAGCAGCGGCCATCTTCTCATTAATCACCAGCATGCTCGTTTTTAAGTCTGTGATGGCTGCTGAAAAGGTCGCTTTGATGTCTGCAGCAAACACTGACATGTCAGCAAACGTTAGGGGATGGTCCGGCCTGGACTTACCCCTGCCTGTGTCTTCCGCGGCTGAGAGAGAGTCCTCACTGTCCTCTTCCTCATGAGACGGCGGCGCCATCTTAGGCTTTGTTGTTCCGCTACGGGCCGCCGACTTGTTTCTGAAGATGTCAGCGATGGTATTGTTAGCTGATGGTGCCGAATTGCGACGCGATCTTGTGCGGGGAGTCAGGTGGAGCTTTCTGCCCGGCATCTGGAGGCGGCTGATCGGGTTAGGAGCCGTGAACTGCCGTGTGTGTCGAGGAGCTCCTTCAATGTGCTGCCATCCCTGTTGCTCGCCAAGCCACACCCCTATAGCGGCCATTTTTATGTAGCCTTCTCCCGGAGTGCATTTGCATGAAACACGCAGCTTCCGCCGCCCCTTATGTAAGTTTGAAAGCGCATTTGTTTTTATACTGGTTGTTCACAGATTGCAATGCAGAGAGTGCTGTAACTTAGGCCCTTTTCACACTGAGGCACCTGTAAACTGCCAGTAAAACACTGAGCACTTTTGAAGAGCTTTTCAGGCGCTTTTGAAGATCTTTTCAGGCGCTTTTGAAACGCTTTCCATTCATTTCAATGGAGAGGGGAGTTTTTTTACCACCCAGCCAGTGCACTGCCTCAGTGTGAAAGCATTCACAGATTTTAACGAAAATAGGTTTTCGTGAGCTTTTCAGCTTTTTTTTTTTTAGCGTGAAAGCGCCTGAAAAGCGCCTCAGTGTGAAAGGGGTCTTAAAGTGCAACTTCACTGAAAGATGGAAGTTCCGCTCATACTCCTCCCTCCCTCCTCTACCAATAATACATAGTTTTTTTTGGGGGGGGGGATGAGGGGTGGGAGCGGGTACCTATTTCTGGCAGGTACCCACTCCTACTTCTGCTGGAATTGCACAGAGCAACCCCATATCTGCTCTTTCAGTACAGTCCCCTGATGTGCTCCTGCCCACCTGTGTGTGCCCCCATAGCAAGCTGTGTACAAGTGCACTCCTGAGCCAGGCTGTGTGTGTCCCTCCTTACAGGAATGGCACCTGCTGCTGCCCGAGTCTCCTGTGAGACTAAAAAATGAGAAGAGAAGAGTTGCAGCTGGGCAAAGGGCTAGATTGAGAGAGGTTCAGTTGCAGCACAATTGTAAATTAGCCCCATTGTAAATTATCATTCAGCAAAAAAAAAAAGACATTCAGGAGGCGGCCTACTAAATGCCTGACAGCGGCTGTTTTTCAAAGCATGGACTAATGTAAACCTAGAGTGTTTATTTTTTAAAACAAGTGATATTTTTAGATGTTTTGTTCCAAAGACCTCAAAAATTGAGAAAAATATATTAGGGGTTGATTCCACTGTTGAGCTGAACCTTTCATTTTAAATAAAAGCTGACAGAATGGATATACAGCATTAGTCCACCAAGTACCAATAGTCTATAGAGTTTTGGATAGATGCTGCTGGATTGTCTTTTGAGGGCCCCAGTGGTGAGACCTGTCCATTGCAGTTCCAGGTTCTGCTTACCAACTCTCTCCATCTTTCTGAAGCAAGCTTTAGGCTCTGTTTCCTCTACTGCGAGTTGTTGTGCGACTTGACACATGTGAAGTCGCATACCAAGTCAAAATCCATGTATTTCAATGGTCCCCGTTCTAATTGATGCGACTCAAGTTGCAGCGACTCCAAAAAAGGTTTTTGTACTACTTTGTTCCAACTTCGGTGCAACTTGTTCTCCCATAGTTCTCACCAGTCACATGACATTGCATCACAAATCGCAGTGCAAAGTCGCACTGTAAATCGCGCAATGGGAACCCCAATTACAGAAATCAATCTGCCAAAGACCATAAGAACAAACTAATTTAATTCTGAAACTTGAAAAAATATGAAGTAAGGTAAATTTTATATTTCACTCTGCCTGTTTATGCTTGAATTCTGGTATAACCATATCATTTTAAACCCACTATTCTGGAATCATTGCATTGAAATATTGCTGTTATCTGCACAATAAAAACCTTCAGTTTTAGTGCTGCCCTAAAAGAATATTTTTTTCTCGGTCCCCCTAAACCCCCCACTTATATCAAGGTCTATTACTAGGTATGAGGCAAGATTCATATGTGTTGTTGTTAGTCATTTAAAGATTGTACTACTAACCTGTAAAATTTCTTCTTTGTTGTGAATGACAACAAAACCGAGGGTCATTGTAACAGGAAATTTATTGTAAAACAAACATTAGTGCGGACTTGCTAGGACAATACAATTAATATTTTAATCACAGATTACAATTCTTCATCATCTTCTGCAGTGAGTTTTGCCAACTCGTCTTTATCCCCGGCCAGTTGATAGTCTTCTTTTTCTAGTTTGCTACCCCAACGTCTGTGTACAATACTTGTTAGCCAGAAGATAAGAGCCACTAGCCCTGCATCAAAGGTTAGATGCCAGCTGTAGAAAGTGGTGAGAAACATGAGGTCCACAGGGTCCGATGAGTTCCAAATATGTCCTGTTGGAGGTCGGAATAAGATAAAAGCAGCATGAAGCAGCCAAGTTCCTTGCACAGTCACTAACCATGCCTTGGTAAACCAGAGTTTGTGATGGTTCGGCTGCCAGATCTCAAAAACCATTATGGCACAATTTATGCCAACAGTGAGCAGTAGCAGTTGGTGGACTTGCACTTCCACTGCTTCCTTGCTATGACCGTGGAACTTCAGTAAGACGGTTGTGATGAAGAAAGCGTAAGTGAGTCCTACATGCTCAAGCAGTGGGTAACGCTTCTGCAGACAGGACTGACTCACTATGTCCAGGATTCCACTTACAAAGAAGCAACTATACATGGTGGCATGATGCCACTCACTAGGGTTCTGAAAGTGATACTCAGGGTCATCTGAGCGGAAAAATCGCAGCTTCTGCACTCCTGGAGGAAAGAAGAACTCAGCCAAAACAGCCAGGAAAGAATAAATTAGCTTCATTATGGCCTCTATAGGCAATGTCTTCCAAAACTTTGGGTAAGTCTTGGTGCGGGGGGCATACTGAACCTTGCATCCATTCAGGACCATCCAGGAGTAGCGAATAGCATACAATAAAGCAAAAGACAGGAATGCCAGCCCAGGACAAATATGTCCAATAAAAGTGCCCATGTTGAGTATGGGTCAGTTTCTGAGTAAAATTACAAGTATGATTCACAAGGACTGGAGCCTTTTAAGCATCTGCTTTATGCAACGGAGGTTTGCTGTTATCTCTGGGTTACACAAGTGTACTCTCTGAAGTCTGCTGCAGAATGAATGTCACTCTTCAAGTCAGATGTCACTTGACTTTGATGATGTATTCACTAGAGCAAAGGTGTTCCGAGTTTGTTAGTAGGAAGTTCAGCAGGCTACCCTGGAGAGTAAATCAAATGAGTTGACAAAGGTCAATGGGATGTCCATAGAAGAAGAAAGGATTTGTGTATTGTCAGTGTCCAAGATGCACACCATGCCAGTCTCCCTGGTTTACAGCAGTCTTATTATATCTTTTAATTTTTTCTTCTTCTTTAATGTAAAGTTATCACTTCACTCATGTCCACTGTATTCCTTTACATGTCTTCAGGTTTGTCCGCCATTCTTCTTTGACAAGGAATTCCCTGTCCAGTCCAGCAGCAGCAGCAGCCTGCTGGGTTATTGCACAAGCCGGTGTTTCACAAAGGACAGAGAAGAGTCCTCAGGCTGTTCTTACCGTGATGAGCAGTCGATGAAAAGAATCACCTATTAACAGGAGCCTGCAGAGCAACTCAGATATAAAAATACCTGTGACTTACAGACACACCCCACAATTTGGCTCAAGCTCTGTTGTACTAACAGGATTTATGAAGGGTGTGTGATGGGAAAGAAAATTCCTCTCAATCAAGTGTTGATGATAATTAAAAAAAAAAAAATGAATAGGATGGAAAGCAAGTTAAGAATGGGAAGGGCACAGAGGAAGGTTGGGAATTAGGTCAAACATGTTTTAACAAATAAAAAAACCTATCACAGCCAGGCAACAGAATGACTATTACTTGTATATTTTACATGTGTATATATATATATGTATTATATGTGTATTCAATGTGCATCTCTAGCCAAAACTTTTTTTTGTTGGATAGAGAAGAAGAGTTAGGGCTTGTTTACATGGGTGGCCAGAGGGTGGTAACAGCAGGCAATTGAGCTGCGCCTTTACTGCCCCTGGCCACCAACCTAAACACAGCACGCAGCTGCACAGGGCTGTATCTATGCTGCGGCTGCAATGCTTTGCAGCAAAAATTAAATGGCATATTAAATTCTGCAGGTGGTTTTAACGCGAAACGTATCCCATTCAAGTGATTGGGGCCCTACTGCAACCAACCTGCAAAGCACAAGGTTGAAGTGCAGCGAGTTGGCATTTTGAGGGTTAAAGTAGCCTACCAATCTCCACTAAAAAGTGGCCCCCCTGGATTGCTTTTCAGAGGATGCACATGTGGACGAGCCCTTAGAACCCCTGTCAGGATATTATTGCTGTGTCCCCCTTTCTATGTGTCCTGGGGACCACTGTCACCAGAAAAAAAGTGATAAAAAAAATCCGAAAAGATAGTCACTAAAACAGAAAGCGGGGAGGAATATTCCATAGGGGTGCCTGTTCTGGTGACAACATTTGTCAAACACAAGGCCCGCAGCCCCCCTGGTCTCAGCAATCGGTAGCAGAGAGGAGGACAGACTTCCTCTGCCAGATCCTGCACTTTTCCGTGCATCCGTGGAGAGGCTCATCTCTGCTCCCCCCAATCTCAGCAGTAAGCAGCAGAGAGCAGGACAGAGCTCCTCCTACAGATCCTGCTCTTCTCTGTGCAGTCGCACCACCCCTTTGTCTTTACCTCCCCTGGACTACTGATCCCAGAAAGTCTGGTGCAAATCCTGCCAACCCTCCTGGCTGCAGCAACTTGACTTAAACCACACCACAGTCTCTCCCTCTGGCTTCACATCCAATCCTGGCATGTCTCTCCCAGAGCTTCTCAATGTGCTTCTCACTCACCGATCCCGGAATGGATCCCTACTGAATGACTTTCCTGGCAGTGCTCCACGCTGTCTTCATCCTGCTGCTGTTCCAGGACACCTTTCAATGACAGTGTAGAAAGAGGCTCCCTCCCAGCTCCCGAGCTCAAGGCCCGAGGTCAGCCCCCCAGAAAGGCAGTCCCTTAGGGGCCACCACAGCCTAACACTCCATCATTCAGTTCTTCCACCTGACAACTCCTCCCCCAGCAGGCTGACCATGAGTATATATAGGAGGCCTGCCCTCTGCCAATCCTAGTTGGGGATTGGTCAGAGCTCCCAAATACACCCTATGTCACTCTCACTCTCTGCCTTGCCTCTTTTCCAGAACCCTCTGGAAACAAAGGAGGTGCCAGAGAGATAAAGTACATGTCAGTCACCTGCTGCTACACTAAACCACTCCCCAGCCCCCAGATCAAAAACAAACAGGCCTGCCTAAGTTTACCTCCACTGGCTGTAAAAACACAAACACAACTCTAGCACCTACCTACCTAAGGTAGAGGGTGCTATACTCACCCCCCACCAGAATACAGCTGGTCCCCACTCCCCAGCTGAGAAAATTTAAAAATGACTCCTGGACAGGAGCAAGGGCATCCCATGAATTAGTTGGATGGGGAAAGGGAAACAACTTGGACAGGGCTATAGTACAAATACATTACGTACAAAAATAAATGTATACATTTTTGACAAGTATATACACTGTACATCACCAATAAACAAACCTAGCTACAGGTCCCTGCAGCTAAACACATACAACATTTTTGAGCCAGAGCATTTCTCCCTCAGGAAAAATACTCTGCTCACAGAATTCTTGTCCTCTGGAACGATGGGGATGGACAGCCATCCCATCCCTGAAGATCCTAAAAGAAAACATAACATAACATCCTAACATCCTGCACTTACACTCTACTTATACACTGTACACCACCACTGAAAGGGGGTTATGATCCTTCCAGCAGAGAAAATCAGCAACACAACATATACATTTCTGCTTGCTTTGTTCTGTCAGAAGGGAACTACTAACCTAAAAACAGAACCTCCTGCCTCTTTCCTGCTACTTCCTTCGTTACTTGGTTCAATAAAGCATTAAAAACGTACTCAAGTGTTGGTGCTTAAATCGTCCAGAAGTAAACTCAACGGTGCCGGATCCTTTAATTTTTTTGCTCAGCTATTTAGGGGAGATAGAGGGAGACCGCTATACTAAACAGTGCCTAACTTTTTCCTTATTTTACGCAAGGAGAGAAATACTCCTTAATTGGAAGAAAAGAGAGGCGCCCACCGCGGAGGCATGGGAAGCAGCGGTAAACAATGTTCTGCCGCTATATCGCCTGACCTATGAGAGCAGGAACTGTCCTCAAAAATTTGATAAGGTGTGGTCGAGTTGGGTGGATGCCTGTGGCCGCCTCTGAAATGGGGTGGCCCCGTGTGACCGCCCTCCCCCCCCCCCCTCGTTTGGGAGGGGGTAAGTTAGATTGGGTATTTTACACCTTGAAGTAACGTTAGATATTTCCCTAGAGACCTCTTTGCCAATACTGTTTCGCTCTAGTAAGATGTCACACTGCATGTACTGTATATGTTTCATCCGTCGCCACAAATTGGACTGGAATGGAAGAACTCTTTTATATGTATGATCGCATATTGTAGTCTATTGTCTGCTGTTAGATCCTCATATGATGCTGAAGATGTATGTACTGTCTTATATGTTCAACAAAAATAAAACTTCACTGTTAAAAAAAAAAACTCAACGGTGCCGGTGAAACAGGGGTGTCGAGAGTGAAGGTAACAAGCCCGCTTAAACCAGCAGCTCCACCGAGAGTTAGTGCTACACGTGGTAAATATACCTCTGTCAGATAATTTAGTGTTTGGGACTAGGTTAGAGGTTACGTTAAATTATTGTTAGGATTAGGGGAGTCAGTATTGTGGTTTTAGGGTGCTGAGTGCTAGTGGGAGGGTGAGGTTAAATGTAAGGATCAGGTTAGGGATTCATCTAAATTGTTAGGTTAAAGTGATTGTAAACCTTTCTATATACCCAGTAAAGTGAGTGGCCTTTAAGTGATACACAGAGATGAAACAAATCCTTCCACATAAGGTGTACCTGTTTACCTGCAGCATTCTCTTCTCTACATCTGTTCAAAGTGCAGAATTTATATAGCTTGTCTAAGCTGTCAGAAAACAGGGGACAGAGAGCTAACATTAATTTCTTCAGAGCTCAGTGAGGGGAGATGACTGGAAGAAAGGGACACCCTCTCTTCGCACAGCACACAGGAACAGAGATGAAACGGTCAATCACAGGCTGTGTGCTGAAGATCCCCCTTTTCTTGGTGTTAGAAAAACTTGTCAGAAGTGATTCATGCAGCTAGCAGAGGAACAGGGCAACAAACAGAAATTACACTTTGGGGGTTATTTACTAAGGGAAACTCCACTTTGCACTGCAAGTGCACTTGAAATTGGAAGTAAATTCGCTGTAGATCCGAGGGGGACATGCAAGTAAAATAAAAAACAGCATTTTAGCTTGCACATGATTGGATGATAAAATCAGCAGAGCTTCCACTCATTTCAGATCTACCCCTTAGGTTTAGAGCGACTGCACTTCTAAGTGCACTTTCAGTGCACTTTCAAGTGCACTTGCAGTGCAAAGTGGATTTGCCTTTCGTAAATAACCCCCTTTGTGTTCTTAATTGAGACAATTACACACTATAGACTCTAGAGGGATATAGTTGGGATATAGTTAGGTAAAGTCAGCGCTCTTTCAGTGAAATTTAAACAGTCACGTGCAATAATAAAGGGTCCACGAAAATATGACCATGAACTGAAGATTGTCAAAACAAAAAAATAAACAGTTCATATTGTTATGTGTTTAAAACATATAAAAGTGCTCCACTTCAGCCTTCACCCAACGCTTGGAAACACCCATAGTGCCAGTCCTATACCAATGGTAAAAATACACACTCACCAGAGGGATATGCTGTCTATTACTAAAACAGCAGTAAGCGCTTTGTGTAAATGGCATCCAGCATCACCACTGTCGCTCCACAGATGGCAGGACCAGAATGCTCTATTCCACTCCACCAGGGGATAGTACCAGAGTTATCAACATGGAGTCACCATCCAAAAACAATATTTTTGCTCATATTGTAGTAGTTTAATGTTTCCAAATATACATTTAAAACATCCAGTATAAAAACAACCAGTATAAAAACAAATGCCACTTTCAAACTTACATAAGGGGCCGCCAAATCTGCAAAGAATGGCGACACGACCTCTAGCTCTTCAGAGTGTAGCTCTACGTACATTTCACGCAAATGCGCATCTTTAGGAGCTGTCTGTTTGTTTGTCTATAGCGGCCATTTTTTTTTTTCATTCAAAGTTTTATTGAAATAGGTACAAGAAAAATAAAAATAAAACATCTTGCACAGTGCTTCCATCGCAGATGCAACTGCGTATATTGTTTTTCATATATAACATGTACGCATAAGGTTGCTAACATTTACGAAATAATTAGTTCTAGTTTAGGAACTGAATTCGCAAAACATTTCAAGTATGATTAAACCTTTCAGTTGAATTAAACATTACTGTAGTGAGTTGACGCGGAACATACTAGGTCATTTCGCAAGAACAATTATAGCCTGAATCATTAGTTGAAGATTATTAATAGCTTCAAATTCAGCTTGGGCTGGTATGAACATCTGTCTTCTTAATTGGTATAAAGGGTGTGCTCAGTGTAGGAAGATTGAAGAAGGTAAAGATTTAGAGAAGAGAAGTCAAGTTAGGTAATAGGAGGTAACGTACATATGGTATCATAGTGAATTACTTAAAGCTTATAAGGATCTTTCAGAGGACAATTTCAGGTATCAATTCCAGGTGTGTCATCCCCGTGTGAGTCAGCATTTTGTGCATATTTGAAGATCAACCATGGTTGCCAGGTTTTATGGAACCTTTCAATGTTGCCTGTATCTTGCGCCAAAGTGTCTTCCATCTCATAGATTTCGTTTATTTTTTTCACCCATTCGTCAATAGATGGAGCTCGGGTAGAGTTCCAATGTAAAGGGATCTGTGATTTGGCTGCGTTTAGCAGGTGCTTTGTAAGGGAGTGTTTATAGCGTTTAAGGGAGAATTTGGTTATATGTAGCAAGCAGCAGGCTGCATTCAGTGTTATCCTTGTTTCAGTGATTTTTTTGATTAGTCTACATACTTCATTCCAGAAGGGCTCAATCTTGGGACAATGCCACCAAATGTGCGCTAGAGACTCCCTTTCCGATAGGCATCTCCAGCACAAATCGGATTTCTGTTTATCCCATTTGTGTAATTTGTCGGGTGTGTTATACCAACGTGTCAGCAGTTTGTAACTTGTTTCTTGAAGTTTTGTGCTGATGGAACATTTGTGTGTTAATATGCAGGCATACCTCCATTGTTGATCCGTTATTTCTTCTTTTAGTTCCTCCGACCATCTCCTCCCGTGTCCACTCCCACCCGTTGCTCCCGCATATCTCAGCCAGGTATACGCTACCGAGGACGGGGGCGTGACCGGATGCCGGAGTGAGAGGCGGTGTTAGCGGCCTCCCTCTGGCCTGAAGCCTCCGTGACTATCCTCACCAGCCCTATGGCTCAAGCCCAGCCAGAAGCTCTCTCGCCGGCTGCAAAGACCGTTTAGCCGCCTGGCTCCTCTCATTCCAGCTCAGGCTGTATATGCCACCGGAGCCCACAAGACAAGTGCCGCCAGCGACCCCCCAGTGACCCCCCTCCCTGGAGCGGCAAGGAGAGTGTGTAACGCCGGCCGGGAACGGAGGGTTGCCGGGGCGACGGATCCAACGCTAGTGGCTGTGACGGCGCCTACTAACAGCGGAGGGAGTAATCAGTGGGGAACGTCCCTGCACTGCCCAGACAGCCTGGCAGTATTAAGGTACCGAGTGCTTTTGAGACAGACTGTTTCTCTTGTTTGGTCTTCTTCTCTCCCTTTTCTTGAATAGCTGCTTGAAGCAGAGGGGGTCTATCTGGTGATGAAAAAGCGGCTTGCCCCTGTGGGGGAGGGGGATGCTGGCTGGAGCTGGGAAACATAGATATAACGTACATCCATGGCAGAGAAAATAAAGGTCCGATAATATCAAATCACCCGTCAACCGCTGTACTAGGCGTTGTGCTAGGCTAGGTGCTAGCCCTGCTTGCAACCGAGTACTGTATTAATATCTTTGACCTGGGAAAGGGAAGGGAAAGGTTAGTCTTATCAGCCACTAAAACCCCACAAGCATCCCCCTTGGACTATACATTAAGCCATGACTAGAAAAAAGGGAGAGGAGCTGCAGCAACAGGAGAACAATAGCTCTCAAATTACCCGTGCATCAAAAGAAAAGGGAAATCAGGCTGCAGCAGCAGCAGCGGCCAAGCTGGAAAAATTTGCGCACCCCTCTGCCTCATCTCCATCCAAAAGCACCCTCCAACAGCAGGAGAAATCCTACGCGGGGGGCTCTGGGGACAGGAAGAGTTTAGGAAAAGGGTCGTCGGTATCACACACGATAAAAGCTGCGAGTAATAAAGGCTTAGCGGGTGAACCCTCAGGAATGGCTACTAGCAATGCCGCCGAGCTAAATATACCCTTAACAGCGGAGCCGACATTGAAAGATGTTTTATGTGCCGTCAATTCCTGTAAAGCCTCCCTAAGTGAATTATGTGATCAGTTGAAGGGGTTAAAGGAAGAGTTAAGTACAGTAAGCCAAGAATTACAAAGGACAGCTGCTAGAACAACCACACTAGAGGAGAGGATGAGCCAGGCTGAAGACGATCTGTTCCCATTGAAGCAAGAGCTTAAGGCAATGAAAACGCAGATCGACCTGCATAAAGCTAAGATGGAGGAAATGGAAAATAGGTCTCGCAGGGGCAATGTGCGGGTGGTGGGTCTACCGGAGAGGTGCGAGGGTCCCCACCCCGAAGAGTTTATAGAGAAGTGGCTCAGGGGAATATTTGGTACCGAAACCTTTTCTCACCTTTTTTCTATCGAAAGAGCCCACAGAGTGCCAACTAGGCCCCCGCCATCAGGAGGACATCCCAGACCAATAATCATGAAACTTCTGAACTACAGAGACAAGGTTACATTGATGCGCAGGGCTAGAGAGAAAGGGGATATTCTATACAACGGGGCGAAAATCTCATTCTTCCCCGATTACTCCCCAGACCTGCAGAAACGTAGGGCCGAATTTAGGGATATTAAGCACAAATTATGGGACTATAAAATTGAATATGCCCTGCTATATCCGGCACGCCTGCGCATCACTGCCCTAGGGGCTACTCATTTCTTTGATACAACAACAGGGGCAACAAAATGGCTTGAAGATAACAAAATGACCCTGCAGAGCTAGGGGTCACATAGGACTGGCTGAATCATTATGTTTTATTTTGCTTTTTTTTCTTTTTTTTTTTGGGTTTTGTTTGCATCATATAGCGGATGGCACGGGGAGGGGAGGGCAAGAGGGGGGTGTGTTGGATGGAAGCACGGATGAAGGATGTGATCTCACCAGGTTTATATTTCTTGTGTAGTGTTCTGGTGTTTTGGAATTGGGTGGGGGGAGGGGGAGAGGGGGGTAGGAGTTTGGAAGCGTGTTACGAAGCACTTGGTCAATACGTGAGTGAAGAGGTTTTTTCGAATGGTTGGAAGGGAGTAAAAAGGTCACACGTATAGCCCCTAGGGCTAGCCTAGTTAGGCAGGAGGGGGGAACACGAAGGGGAGTGGGGGAACGGGGGTTAGGCCAGGTAAAAGTTGGGGGGGGGGGAGGGGGGCAGGTTAAATAGAGGGAGGGGAGGGGGGCTCACAATAAATAATGGGGTCAGATATTGTGGTGAACGAAAGGCACACGCACTTAAGAGGAGAGAGTCTGCAAAAATTAAGCACATTTGCACAGGTTGGTCACGCTTGCAATTAAATAACACGGGAGGAGGGGAGGGAGCGGTCCCTGGACGCGGGGGCCCTTACCCCCTCACTCTATATTTCTTACATATTTTTAACACAACCACAGATATCATGGCAAGTCTTGTAGACACAAACGCACAAATGAATCGTTTTTATTCTCTGGGGGGTCAGCCACTCCCCCTTTTTTTCTTTTTTTCTTTTTTTTTTCTCTTCTTATTTATTTGTTTCTTTTTTAGCAGATGCCCTCTAAAACTTTAAAAATAGGCTCATGGAACATTAGGGGCATGAGCGATCCTGCTAAGAGAGCAGCTGTCTTTTCGATGATGGAAAACTATGGTGTTGGACTGGCTTGCCTGCAGGAAACTCACCTCACTAATGAGACTAAAGTACATGTTCGGAGTAAGAAATTCCAAGAACAGTACCACTCGGTCCATACCTCCTACTCAAGAGGGGTGAGCATTCTGGTGAGGAGAGGTATCTCATTTTCCTGCAGGAAAGCCAGGATAGACCCGTTGGGAAGGTATGTTTTTCTGAGCTGTGTGGCAGAAAATAAACCTTTGGTGATAGCAAATATTTATATCCCTCCTCCGTTTAAAACAGAGAGCATCCTGGAATTGTTAGAGTTTGTGGATGGTATGGTGGACATTCCTATAATAGCGGTGGGCGATTTTAATGCAGTTTTAGATAGTAGCATGGACCGATTCCCGCCCGTGACCCGCGTGGAAAGAGTACCAGAGGGGCGATTGGCCCAACTGCTCGCAGAGATCGGATGGTGCGATTTCTGGAGATCTTATAATCCAAATACTCGGCAGTACTCCTGCCACTCAGGGTCACATTCCACTCTCTCGCGTATAGACATGGCAGTGGGTAATAGTGAAGCCATGCGAATAATAGGAAACATAGAGTATAGACCGAGGGGAATATCGGACCACTCTCCCCTGACTTTGACTCTAAATTTAAGCACTAGAACTAGTCAGAAGAGGTGGACAATAAACCCACTATGGCTGGACCTGATTAGCAGTCCAACAGAAATCTCTTCTAAGTTAAAAGAGTTTATAACATTCAATTCAGGTACAGCATCAGTAGGGGTGGTGTGGGATACCTTGAAAGCATATCTTAGGGGACTGCTACACCAGCAGGTCGCCATGGTAAAAAAAATATCAAGGGACCGGGAGGTAAGGGCTAGCAGGGAAGTCATGGAAGCAGAAGCACAATATGTGGCAGACCCAACCCGAGAAAAACAGAAGATTTGGCTCAATAAACAACAAGAGTATAAAGAGGTAATTAATAGAAGAGTAGAGAATAAGAGACTTTTCCAGAAACAAAATTACTTTGGGGAGGGAGAGAAAGTAGGCCGGATGCTTGCCCTCCTAACCAGGTCTAATCTATTCTCACCGGCCATCTCTTCAATTAAAACGTCAGCTGGAAATATTACATCTGATCCGGCTGAGGTCTTAGAAACCTTCTCCACATTCTATAGAGACCTGTACAGGTCCCGCCAGGGCTTGAACCAGCGTGAGATGGACAGGTTCTTGGAGGGGGTAGACCTGCCCACACTCTCGGAGACTGATAGAAGCGAGGTAGATTCCCCTTTGACCCTGGAGGAGCTACAAAAGGCAGTCGCGGAGATGTCAGGGCAGAAATCTCCGGGCCCGGATGGGCTACCATTGGAGATCTATAGGAAATATGGGGAGACTCTGCTCCCGGAACTTCTAAAAGTGCTAGAGCAGGCGACCAGGGATGGTAGGCTGCCCCTATCAATGTCAGAGGCCGATATAGTAGTAATCCCAAAGGAGGGGAAAGATCAATCGGAATTTGCCTCATACAGACCGATATCACTGTTGTGCACAGATGCCAAGATTATTGCAAGGGCGCTCGCATCTAGGCTAAATAAATGTATCGACAAACTGGTGCATCCGGACCAATCGGGGTTTATCCCCGGTCGGTCCACTAGTATAAACATTAGAAGAGCTTACCTGAATCTACAGGTACCAACAGAGAACGCGGAATCCAGAGCCATACTGTCTTTGGACGCCGCCAAGGCCTTTGACAGCCTGGAGTGGGAATACCTTTGGAGGGTGCTAGTGAAGTTTGGATTCGGCCCCGTATTTATCAGCTGGCTAAAAACCTTATATAACCACCCAAGGGCAAGGCTCAAGATAAACGGCGAATATTCGGAATGCTTTTCCCTCGAAAGAGGGACAAGGCAGGGATGCCCCCTGTCCCCTTTGCTGTTTGTTCTGGCCATGGAGCCATTGGCGGGAGCAGTGAGATCATCCACCGAAATACAGAGATTTCAAAGAAAAGGGAGAGAAGAGAGAATAGCGCTTTTTGCAGATGATGTTATATTTTTCCTGGGGGACACGACCTCTTCGTTGGAGAAAGTGGTGCACTTAGTAGAAGACTTTGGCAAGTTTTCAGGACTAGTCATCAACTGGGAGAAGTCATCGCTTCTACCGGTAGATCCACTGGCCAACTCCATCCCGATGTGTTTGCCCCACTTGAAGATCACAGAGAAAATGAAATACCTGGGTGTTGTGCTGGCCAAGGACCCCGGTATGTTTATTAAGGACAATTTGATCCCCCTCCTATCGAAATTCAAGAGGAAATGCGATATTTGGAGTAGACTCCCTTTGTCGGTGGCAGGCCGAGCCAATTTGATAAAAATGGTTTGGATGCCCCAGCTGTTATACTTACTTCACAACTCTCCAACTTGGATTGGAGAAAAGTGGTTTCAAAAAATCCAATCCCTCTTTAGGGAATTAATATGGAAAAAAGAGCAGGCTAGGATTGGCCTACAAAAACTGCAGCGCCCCGACACGGAGGGGGGACTGGGGGTCCCTCAACCATTTATCTACTTCCTGGCAGCCCAGCTACAACAACTGGGCGGTTGTGCTACCGAGAGTGGGGGAAACAGCAATATTAAAATCATTCTGCAGGGAAATCCACACACCTCATTAGTGGGAGCACTGGAGGCAGACTCGCTACAAGGAGAAATCCCAACATTTAAAATGATCACCAAGGTCTGGCAGGCTACTAAAAAAATAATGGGGTACAAAGGTATATCAGAATACGCGCCATTATGGAACAATAAGCGACTGCATGAACTATCAGCAGTAGAAAGGAACAGACTGTGGGAAAACTGTGGGGTAAGCCGGCTGATACAACTATACGAAGGGGACACTCTGAAATCCTTTGAGGACCTAAGACGCGAGTACGGGATGTCAAGCCAGGCATTCTACAGCTACCTGCAGATCAGGCATGCTTTGAGCAAACAGTTTGGTGGACAACCCCCAACATGGTGCGGGATCCCACTACTACAGACAATAATCAAATCAGAGACCACCAAGGGCTTAATCACAGTGGCATACACCCAACTAACAAAGAGAGGTAATACGAAGGCAGGTCTATCAGGGGGAAGGGGCAGATGGGCGGTAGATGTGGGGGTGATAACAGACGAGCAATGGGAGAGGATTCTTGAGCTTGGATCAGAGGTGTCAGTTTCTCCTTCACAAAAAGCCTCTCACTTGATGTTGTTACACAGATCCTACTACACACCAAAAAAGCTGTTTATGTTTGGCCGTAGAACCAACGACGAATGCCCTAGATGTAGAGGAACAGGTGACCTAATTCACATGGTTTGGAGGTGCCCAAAATTAGTTAGGTATTGGACCGAGATTATAAAGAAAATAAATGCTACGTTCAGAGTGGATTTAGAACCTGATCCCAAAATCTGTGTGCTGGGTTATGTCAGTAGTGAACTGAGGGATAGGAGCACGGCCATAGCGATAGTAAGATGCCTGTTTCAGGCCAGAAAATAATTGCTCAAGCATGGCAATCAAGCACACCTCCAACCCCGGAAGCCTGGGCTGGAGCGGTCAACTCCACAATACGGAGCGAAAGGACTTTCTACACCAGGTTAGGCAATTACAACTTGTTCATGAAACTATGGAACCCATGGGTCCAAGCAATGCCACGCCCTCTATTAACACTACCTTAGTGCCGAGGGCAATAGCCTCTCTACCAGGGCAGAGATGCTGTCCCATAGCCTAGAGACACGAAGTCAAGAGAGAATGTGAGAGGAGGAAGAGAGAGGAAAGGAGGGAAAACATAGACATTAGCTTAAAATAAAGTGTGCACTGGAACAACTGGGGTGGGTCACTGGGGGGAGGGGGTGGGGGGGATCACTAGTTCTAAAAGCAATAAATATAGCCATGCATGTAAACAGCAAGAGTTTGTGTGGCCGAGACGTATAGCGTGTAGCGTGGGTGTTTTTTCTTTTTTTTTCTCTTTTTCTTTTCTATGATACACTTTTGTATAACTGTAACCTTATATATTGAACGCACAAACTAAACCAAGAGAAAAGCTTTAACGGCCACAATGATGTGACTCGGCAAGAGACAACCATGACTATTAATCTGAAAGATGTCTCTGATTAAGGTAACTGAAGTGGTCTAAAAAAAAAAATTAAAAAAAAAAAAAAAAGGGAGAAAAAAAAAAAAAAAAAAAAGGTATACGCTACCGAAGTAGCCCTGTCAAGTGGCTTCCCTTCTTTGCAAGCCGATTCTAGAGCTGTCAGGGGTCTACATAGTTGTTGGTCGTTTTTAAATTTACCTAAATAGCTTCTTATTTGAAAGTAAGTCCATTGTCTCATACGGGGTAGGTTTTTTTCTGATTTAAGTAGTGACCATTCTCTAAATTTATTGTCTGTGTAGCAGTCACCGGCCAGCAGAGGAACGTTCTGCATCGGCGGTTGGAGTGTCTGGTTGTGCATGCCTGGCAAAAAGTCAGGGTTGTCCAACAGCGGTGTCAGGGGGCTTGGTAGTGTAGTAAGCTCTTTTTGTTTTGCTATGGTATTAATGATTCGCAAGGTCGTGCCGGTGATTGGGTGTTTGCGTAGTACATGCGGGTAGCTATTTAAGGTAACCCATGGCGAATACTTCAATGGGTATGTGGATAACTCCGCTTCTAAGGCAACCCAGTCTTTCGTGTGGTCATGGCAGTGCCAATCAATGACTATCGCTATGTGTGATGCATAATAGTAGTGCTGATAGTTTGGTAGGTTGATGCCTCCTAGATCTTTAGGTTTTGTTAGTGTGGTTTATTTGACTCTTGGTTTTTTGTGGTGCCATAGGAACTTCGAAATTAAAGAGTTTAGGGCTCTGAAGAATTTTTGGGGGATCTCGATCGGTAGGGTGCGTGTTAGGTAGAGGAATTTGGGCAGTATCACCATTTTCACTATTGCTGCTCTGCCAAACCATAAGAAGAACCCCTCATTCCACCTCACGAGATCTGTCCTGTATCCCTGAAGGAGAGGCATGAAGTTTCTCTCAAAAATGGAGCTTAGCTGTGGCGTGAGCCAAGTCCCTAGGTATTTCAATGTATTCGGATCCCATCGAAATTGGGAGTTGGTCTTGGTCTGTGTAAGCAGTCTTTCTGTAAGGGAAATGTTTAAAGCTTCAGATTTTGTGTAATTTATTTTTAAAGTGGATATATACCCATAATTAGCGAATTCTTGTAGGAGGTTGGGGAGGGTTATTGTTGGGTCAGTGAGGAAGAACAAGAGGTCGTCAGCATAGGCTGCCACCTTATATTCTCTGTCTTTGATCTGAAATCCATGAATTGCTGTGTTGCGTTGGACTAATCTAATGAAGGGTTCCAGGGATAGGATAAATAATAGGGGCGAAAGGGGACATCCTTGTCTGGTCCCATTAGTAATGTGGACCTTTTTAGAGAGTATGCCATTTATTTTCAGTTCCGCTGAAGGGTTTTGATAAAGTGCGGAGATCCAGGCCATCATATGCGGACCCAAACCAACTCGTCTACATACAGTCAGCATGAAATCCCATGCTACTCGATCGAAGGCCTTCTCCGCATCAGTTGATAGGAGAAAACCCTCGATCTTTCGCAATTTCACTGCATGAGTGAGCAGCAGTGCTTTGGTTACATTATCCTTGGCCTCTCTGCCCGGCATAAAACCCACCTGTTCCATACCTATCAGATTCGGGAATAGTGGGCCCATCCTCAAAGCAAGCACCTTGGCAAACAATTTGACATCCAAATTCAATAGGGAGATGGGTCGATAGCTAGCGCATTCTCTGGGGTCTTTACCCATTTTTGGTATAACCGCGATGTGCGCTGCTAATAAATCTGGGGTTACTGCTCTCGGGTTAGAAAGTGTGTTCAAGGCGTCTTTTAAAGGATTAGTGAGAATGTCTATAAAGGTCTTATAGGAGGTGGCTGAGAACCCATCAGGGCCCGGACTTTTACCTGATTTGAGTTGTTTAATGGCTTGTTTGATTTCCAATGAAGAGATTGGGGTTTCTAGTAGATCTATGTCAGATTTCGTTAGAGTTGGGAGTCCACTGTTAGTTATGTAGTCCTGCATGATTTGTGTTCGGTCTCCGGTCATATGTGGTTGCCTGTGTTGTGGAGATAGGTTGTATAACTTTGTGTAGAAATCATGGAAGTGATTGGCTATAGCCTCTGATGCAATATCTAGTTTCCCCTGCTTGTTTCTAATGCCCGCAATATTGTTGGTTGAATTTTGTTCTCTTATGCCGCGTACACACGGTCGGACTTTTCACCTATAAAAGTCGGACAGCCTGTCCGACATACTTCCGGCGTACCTTCGGCGGACTTGCGGCAGACTTTCTTACGAACGGACTTGCCTACACACGACCACACAAAAGTACGACAGCCTAGTACGCGGTGACGTACACCAAGTCCGACGAGACTATAAAACGGAAGTTCAATAGCCCGTACGACACCTTTTGGGCTCCTTCTGCTAATCTCGTGTTTATCTCGTGTTAGTAGAAGTTTGGTGAGAGACGATTCGCGCTTGTGAGACTCGTATTTTTCAGTTCGTTTTAACTGTTGTTCAGTCTGTGCTTGTGAGGTTTGTATCTGCTTTTCAGTGCGTTTGGTCAGTTGGCATTGAGAAATCTTTGTTTTATTGGCCGCTCGTTCCTGATTTTCAGGTCGCTCTTCACAGGCCTTGCTGTTCTTCAGTGCGTTCTGTTTAGTGCGTTCTGACCAGCCGACCGTTTTGAAACCATGTTACCTGTACGTACTCGTCGTCGAGCTCGTGCATTGTATGTGTTTGGTGCTGTAGTTTATTCTTCAGCCCAAGACCAGTCCATGAACAGGGCGAGGAGGAGTTCATGGACCAAGAATTGGTTGCTCCAGCGTGACCAGTTCTGTCACATGCCATTGCTCCGTGAGATCCGTGAGAATAATCCTGAGGATTTCAGGAACTTTCTCCGGATGACGGACCCCGTTTTTGACCGTTTGTTGGCTTTGCTGACCCCCTATATCAGCAGGCAGGATACCTGAATGAGGCAAGCCATCACTCCGGAGCAGAGGCTGGTCGCTACCTTGCGGTATTTGGCCACAGGGAGAAGCCTGCAGGACCTTAAGTTCTCGACAGGCATCTCCCCCCAGGCTCTGGGGATCATTATCCCAGAGACCTGTTCTGCCATCATCCAGGTCCTGCAGAAGGACTATATTAAGGTAAGATATTTTTCTTTTATTAGCATCACATGTTCTTTTATGTAATCTTTGATAATGTAATGTATTTCTTGCTTCAAACACTACTTACCATCATTGCAATATAGTGTGAATGTCCCCTTTTTATCCTCACACATGCTGGATTTTTTTCCTGTTATTTTTTGTCATGCATGTATATTTTCCTTCAATAACCTCCCCAGCATGCAGTGATGGGAACATATCCACCTAGTCTACTCATTTTGAATGTATTTTGTTTGAGTGTATTTAGTGTGCTTATAATTAACAATTAGCTAGATTTCACACCCCCCCCCCACCTAATCTCACTCCAAATAGTGTGCTGCTAATTAGCAATTAGCTAGATTTCCCAACCCCCCCACCTAAACTCACTCCAAATAGTGTGCTGCTAATTAGCAATTAGCTAGATTTCCCAACCCCCCCCCCCCACCTAAACTCACTCCAAATAGTGTGCTGCTAATTAGCAATTAGCTAGATTTCCCAACCCCCCCCCACCTAAACTCACTCCAAATAGTGTGCTGCTAATTAGCAATTAGCTAGATTTCCCCCCCCCCACCTAAACTCACTCCAAATAGTGTGCTGCTAATTAGCAATTAGCTAGATTTCCCAACCCCCCCCCCACCTAAACTCACTCCAAATAGTGTGCTGCTAATTAGCAATTAGCTAGATTTCCCAACCCCCCCCCACCTAAACTCACTCCAAATAGTGTGCTGCTAATTAGCAATTAGCTAGATTTCCCAACCCCCCCCCCCACCTAAACTGACTCCAAATAGTGTGCTGCTAATTAGCAATTAGCTAGATTTCCCAACCCCCCCCCACCTAAACTCACTCCAAATAGTGTGCTGCTAATTAGCAATTAGCTAGATTTCCCAACCCCCCCACCTAAACTCACTCCAAATAGTGTGCTGCTAATTAGCAATTAGCTAGATTTCCCAACCCCCCCCCCCCCACCTAAACTCACTCCAAATAGTGTGCTGCTAATTAGCAATTAGCTAGATTTCCCAACCCCCCCCCCCACACCTAAACTCACTCCAAATAGTGTGCTGCTAATTAGCAATTAGCTAGATTTCCCAACCCCCCCCCACCCTCGTAAAAATTTGCTTGAATGTTCTGTGGTGTTGATTTGTCTAAAGCAAATATATGTTGCACTTTGCAAAATGCATGTGCACTCTACAAGTGCATTTGTTCCAGTGCTTTAGTAAATGAGCAGAAGCTCTGCTGATTTCCATCATCAAATCATATGCAAGCCTCAAAGTGTTTTCATTAATTGCCCTTGCATGTGATTGTGTACTCCTTGCAACATGAATGCCTTTTTACATTACCTCATTTACTGTAAGCTGGTTAGCAACTGCACCTGCAGAGTGCGACAACTGCAGTCTTGTAGCCTTTTTAGTCCCTAAATTCCTGCGTGTCCTAAAAGTAATCTTTTTTAGGGATTTCACAACCCCCTAAAATGTAATCAATGTTCCATCAGAGGGGGTGAGCAATCTGATAAGTGTGCCTTTCCATATTAGTTATTCCAGAAGAATTAAATTATTTAATGTTATACTGATGCTGGGGAATATTGTTTTTAATTGTCTAATTTTCTTGCAATGTTAGCTTCCAAATTAATTGATTTTGGTTTTCTTGTTTGATTCCCCAGTTTCCTTCAACGCCACAGGAATGGCAGACTGTTGCATCCCATTTTGCCAGCCGTTGGGACTTTCCCAATTGTGGAGGGGCTATAGATGGGAAACATGTCCACATCGTGCCACCACCCCATTCGGGGTCATACTATTTCAATTATAAAGGGTTCCACAGTATTGTTTTAATGGCGGTGGTGTCGGCACACTATGAATTTTTATATGTGGACGTGGGGAAGAATGGCCGGATGTCGGATGGAGGAGTATTTGCCCAGACGGAGTTCTGCCAGCGTCTCCAGAGTGGTGGCCTGGGATAGCCACCTGATGCGGATAATGTGGAAGGACTCCCCTTTGTCTTCATTGCCGATGAAGCCTTCGCTCTGAGCAAGCACCTCATGAGGCCATTCCCCCAAAGAACCCTCACCCCGGAGAAGAGGGTTTTTAATTTCCGCCTGTTTCAAACAGCCATTAATTTGGCGGAATACAAACTTAATTTTATAATTTTATCGTGCTGCATTCTGCACAACTTTTTAAACAAACATTCTCAGAATTATATAGGCACAGTTGGGCCTGAGGCCGGACTTATAGATGACAACCTTACGGGCCTGGATACTGTCCGTACTGGCTTGGCCCCCCAAAGTGCCCGTCAAGTTAGACAGCAATATGTTAATTATTTTATGGGTAGGGGGGCCATTGCAATGGGCCAGGATATTTAATTTTTTACAATAAAAAAAATATTGATGAAATCTTGAATTATATTTATTGCTTGCCTTTCTTTTGGGCTTTCTCCTAGGTTATGGTCGAGCAGTTGTAGTGCCAACTGTATTTTCATTTTAAATGTCTAAATAAGCTCCATTGCCACTGTAAACAACTTTTTGACAATTATAACCAAACTGATACTGAGCATTGAAATAACAAACCACACATTTATTTAATTCCTATAAGGAGATGTTTTTATTAATGGTTGTTATGCATTCAGTTCTGCATTTAGTATAAAAGGTTCATAGACAAAAATATAATGATATCTTAATAATTTTGAAAAATATAATTATATTTAAATATTTCTACCTAATCCACAAAAAAATATTTTTGGCTTTTTGATTTTCGCAAACAGGCTTTTTTTTTGTATATTTTTTTTTTGTTTTTTAAAATCAAGTTTTTTACTTTTTTTGGTTTTTTTAAAATCAAGTTTTTTTTTTGTTTTAAAATCAAGTTTTTTTTTTTTTTTGGTTTTTGAGAAAATCAATTTTTTTTGTTTTTTTTTGTTTTAAAATCAAGTTTTGTTTTTTGTTTTTTTTTTTTTAAATCAAGTTTTTTTTTTTTGTTTTTTTTTTTTTAAATCAAGTTTTTTATTTATTTTGGTTTTTTGAAATCAAGTTTTTTTTTTTTTTGGTTTTTGAGAAAATCAATTTTTTTTTTTGTTTTAAAATCAAGTTTTTTATTTTTTTTTGGTTTTTTTAAAATCAAGTTTTTTATTTATTTATTTTTTTTTAAATCAAGTTTTTTATTTATTTTGGTTTTTTGAAATCAAGTTTTATTTTTTTTTTTTTGGTTTTTGAGAAAATCAATTTTTTTTTTTTCGTTTTAAAATCAAGTTTTTTATTTTTTTTTGGTTTTTTTAAAATCAAGTTTTTTATTTTTTTTGGTTTTTTGAAATCAAGTTTTATTTATTTTTTTTGGTTTTTTTGAAAATCAAGTTTTATTTTTTTGTGGATTTTTTATGTATTTTCGAGAAACAGCCCTCCTTTTTTAAATTAGGTTAAACAGCCATTTATGTTCAGCCAAAAAAATAAAGAGAAGGCCCAGAATGGGGTCAGCAAAACAGGAAATGAAGGACATGATCGATGTTTTGGGGTTTCAAAAAGGGCATTTAGATTCGACCCAAAACATCAATCATGTCCTTCATTTCCTGCTGCATACGATCCAGCCGATTACGCATTTCATCGATGTCCTTATTCCAGGCCATTATTTGACCAATTAGCCGTTGGGCACTTTCTGAGGTGAAATAGTCACTTCTTGTACCTAAAGTGGAATGAAACCAAAAAATGTATTTAGAAATATGCACACATACATAGTTTACCTTACCATAATAAAGCTGTTGTCTCAGACACTGACCTGGTGGGGTGCCCATGTAGCATAATTCCTCCACATCCTCGGGGGTGGCACTGTTGCTTGAATCAAGCACAACCAGATCCCCTAAAATAGAGTAGAAAAATTACATTAAACAAAAGGCAGCCATGCATAGATTACCGTAAGCTGGTGTGTCAGACACTCACCTGGTGGGGTGCCCATGTCGCCCACCTCTCCTTCCTCCACATCCTCAGTGGGGCTTGGGCTGATTTCCCAATCATGTTTGGCTTGGGGTGGACTGTCTTCTTGTTGGCTGAGTGATTTTTCCCCTATGTGAAACAAAAAATTATTAATTTACTTAGCACACAGATATTTTAGTACATAGTAATTTTCCAACATTTGTAGTGAAGTGGTTTGTGTAGAGTTCCTATTTTACCTCAATATTTAAAATTATAAAGACATATTGGATAGATAGATATCTAGATATCAATATCTCAAAATATAGTTAATAATCTTTTGATCTCTCTCTCTCTCTCTGTATATCTGGAACAAAATCTATAAATATCTAACTAAATGTAAAGAAAAAAAAAAAGATAACTTAAAATATTCAAAAAGAATGTTTTACATTTCCAAATCTATCTATCTACCTATCTCTATATTTCTCTCTCTCTCTATATATTTCTCTCTCTCTCTCTCTCTCTCTCTCTATCTCTATACGGTATATATCTATATATATATATCTATATATATATCTATATATATCTATATATATATCTATATATATATCTATATCTATATCTATATCTATATATATCTATATATATATCTATATATATCTATATATATATCTATATATATCTATATATATATATATATATATATCTATATATATATCTATATCTTTATATATATATATATATATATCTTTATATATATATATATATATATATATATATATAGATATATAGATAGATCTATCTATAGATATGTAACGAGGTTTATTAAAAGATCGTTTGAAACGATGAACAAAAAAATCGTATAGGAAGGAAAAGCACATGGAGCAGTATACAAGGTAATAAACACAAGAGAAAAACACGACAAGTACTTACTTTTTTTCAGCACTTTCCGGATCCGTCTGTATTGATCCGGCTCCCTGAGTTTCAGGTCAGACCATCTTTTTCGAAGTTGATCTCTGGAGCGCTGTACCCCAAAAGAAGCCTGCAAAGTGTCCACGACCTTCGCCATTATTTTGGCCTTGCGCAAATTTGGCCGTGCGTACGGCCCATACTTCCCATCATAGTCGTCTTTGTGAAGAATGGCCACCATCTCCACCTTCTCTTTAAAACTCATATTGGAGGCCTTAAATCTAGGCCTCACAGATTTGGTTGACGTTCCAGCCTCCGGGCTTTTTCCACTACCTGAGGTAGTCAACATGTCAGGTGTCTCCGCCATTATTTACCCCACTACGTGCCGTAACTAAAAATGGGCAGAGAACATGAGTTAAAATCGAACGTCAGGGGCGGGCGACGCAGGCGGAGTTTCACACATGCGTAGTGTATAAAGAGGGGCCTTGCGCACGTGTCGTACGTACGTTCTGTGCGTCGAATTAGGGGGCGGAGAACATGAGTTAATTTCGAACGTCAGGGGCGGGCGACGCAGGCGGAGTTTCACACATGCGTAGTGTATAAAGAGGGCCCTTGCGCACGTGTCGTACGTACGTTCTGTGCGTCGAATTAGGGGGCGGAGAACATGAGTTAATTTCGAACGTCAGGGGCGGGCGACGCAGGCGGAGTTTCACACATGCGTAGTGTATAAAGAGGGCCCTTGCGCACGTGTCGTACGTACGTTCTGTGCGTAGGTGATAGTGGACCAGGACGTTACAAAACGAAGGTAATTTTAAATATTTTTTTTGGGTTTTATGGTCATGACTTTGTAGCAAGCGGCCTATATGGCTTGATAGATTGATGAGGCCTACATAGGGAGAAGATGATGAGGGGTTAGCAGAAACCTATAATAAGTGTTTTTTGTCTTGTGACTTTATCTTTTCCAGATATAATGAATCCCCTATTTAAGGATCCAGAGTTCCTTACAGCTTTTATTTCGAAATATCGAGATATGAGGAATTTGTGGGAGGTGAAACACCCTCAGTATTATGCAAAGCATGTGAGGAAGTCAACGCTGGAGAGACTTCTGTCCTTTGTCCAGGCGACCATCCCGGAAGCAACAATGGAGACATTGCTCAAGAAAATTGGGGTCTTGAGGAACATGTATAAGAGGGAGCATAAGAAGATCCAGGAATCAAGGAGATCAGGAGCATCAGCAGATGATGTTTATGTACCCAGGCTGTGGTACTACAATCAACTCCGTTTTCTTGATGACCAGAATGAAGCCAGGGCATCACTTTCAACCCTTCCCTCCACCCTTCCCTCCACCCTTCCCTCCACCCCAGCAGAGGCTGATGAGGAGCAAGCTGGGTCTTCCATCCTGGATGAACCGGATATGACCATCTGGAGTCAGGTAAATTATATTAACAAATATTGACTGTACTAATATTAATGATGTTAACTGGATGTTATAATTGTCTAAAATAATTTTGCCCTCAAAATTGTGTATACATATCAATTGACAGGAGTGGCTAAATATGTTTGGCACCTGCTATAAAAAATGAGGGTGTCTGATTAGACTCTTTTATTAAAGAGATGTATTCACATTGAATTTGCTAGTCATGAGAAGCAAATTGTGTGTCATTGATGAACCCCAAATAAAGAAATAAAACTATGTCCTTTTTTTATACACAGGATGAGTCCATCCAGGAGGAATGTGTGGAAAGTGGCAGGCAGGAGGAGACCGGGCCCATGGACAGCCTGGAGGAGGGCGGATTCTCCATCATCCTGGAGGAGGCTGGGCCCAGTGTCAGGCAGGAGGTGGCTGGTCCCAGTGAGGTGGCTGGTCCCAGTGAGGTGGCTGGTCCCAGTGAGGTGGCTGGGCCAAGTGAGGTGGCTGGGCCCAGTAGGAGCATGACCCAATCACAAGTGCTTCCATTCCACCTTCCCAAAAAAAGGGCCAGGAAGGGGACGGTCACACAGGAGGCATCCCTGCGCCTCATGCAAGAGGCCACCCGTTTTTTGAGAAGCCCCCCCGAAGCAGAAGAGTCCTATGGCTGCTACTTAGCCAGCAGGCTTCTTCAAATGGATTGGGAGCAGCGTCTCATTTGTGAGCGCCTATTTGGGGAAACTATCCAGAAGGGGCTGCAGGGCACGCTAACCCGAAACACACAACTACATGAGGCAGCCCCCCCTCCTCCTCCTCCTCCTCCTCCTCCTCCTCCTGCCACAACTGAAACACCACAGCCACAGCCTCCAAAGAAGGCTACAGGGAAGGCTGCAGGGAAGGCTGCAGGGCAGCGTGGAGGAAAGGCTGCAGGGAAGAGAAGAAAGTGATGACCTGGGTTCAGTCTGGTCTGACAGAAGACGCAGGCTGTTGTAGGACCACAGTCTGGGGACATCTAGATCATCTGCTGGTGCTGTTGATCTCTGGGATTCTTGGACCAGATTGTGCTCCCTCTTATATGGACTCCGCAAGATCCCAATTTTCTTGTACACCGACTTTTTCCAGCGTTGACTTCCTCTTTATTTTATTTTGACCATGAATAAATGGATCTTTTTTGAGTTTAGCAAAAGACTTATGTGTTTTCTTTTAAATCATTGATTTTACACACAATGTTAAATTAACAAGGGACAACAATCTCATTGAGTTTGAAAAAAACACACCAAAAATACATTACTAATGTTAATAATGTTCAAGTGGTAAGTCTTGAAAATAAAAAAATCTACATAACCAAAAACGGTGCTTTGGGTTAACTTTATCTAAAAACTAAAAAATAATCACTAGAAAAAAAAAAATAGAATAATGGGTTCTTTGTGGTAACTTTACAAACCTAAAAAAAAAAAAAAAAAAGGGAAAAAGTATTATTAGTATGGAAACATTGTTTTTAAAAAGCATACTATATCATTCATGAGATCAAAGAGAAAAAGAATCCAGAAATCAGTTTGGGAGAACTCTGATTATGAACAGCAAAACACCTTCGTTCTTTAGAGCATTCGTAAAGAAGAAATAAAATGCGCTGCATTCAACGATCACAGATTTTGCAGCGTGATGAATGTGCTACCTACAATAGGAACACTAGTTTTACTAGACCGAGTGCTTCCGTTTAGTTTTTGCTTATGAGCATGCGTCGTTTTTTTGTCCGTAGGACTAGCATACAGACGAGCGGACTTCGGGGTCCGTCGTAGTTACAACGTAAAGATTTGAAGCATGTTTCAAATCTAAAGTACGTCGGATTTGAGTCTAAAAGAGTACGTTGAAAGTCCGGAGAAGCCCACACACGATCGGATTACCAGCCAGCTTTAGTCCGTCAGCGTCCGTTGGACTTTTGTAGCTGAAAAGTCCGACCGTGTGTACGCGGCAATAGAGCTCTCGCCAGGAACCTACCGGCCTTGTCTCCTGACTCATAATAAATTCGTTTTTTGAAAAATAGCATCCGTTTGGCTCTAGAGTCAAGCATCTGTTGTAGCTCTTTCCTGGCTTCTAATAGGCTCCCGGCTGAAGCTACAGAGAGGGACTGTTTGTGCAATCGTTCCAAAGTTTCTATTTGGTCAATCAGTGTCTTTATTTTGGTGTCTCTTTCTTTTTTACGCCTGGAACCCAGTTCTATTAGTGTTCCACGTATTGTACATTTGTGTGCTTCCCATACCATCAGTGGGTCTGCCTCAGGTGCAACATTGTGAGTGAAGAATTCTGTCAAGTTTTTAGTGATCGTGGGCAGGAGTATTTGGTCCGTCAGTAGTGAAGTATTCAGTCTCCAAGTCGGTTGCTTTTGTGTGGAGATTTGTAAGTCCATGGAGATAGAAATCGGGGAGTGGTTTGAAATCGTCTGTATACCTATTAGGGGTGTTGAATTTAATCGCAGCATCGATGCATCGCGATTCGGCCGTCTGTGATTCGGCATCGATGCTGCGACCGCTAAAAATCGATTTTTAAATGACCTGATCTATCTGCCTGCCGTGCTATGCCCCGCCCCGCCCCTCCGAACGGAGCTGAAAGCGCTGTGCCCTGCCTCTCCACACTGAGCCGTGGGCGTTAGCCACGCCCCCTTTCGATGAGGTCATCCCCAGCCACGTCGGGAAACACAGCGTTCGCTGGAGCCTGTGTGAGGCGGCTGGTCAGGTGACCGTAGCTCCTGGAACCCGGAAGTCGAGCCGCGAGAGGTTTCCTCCGCTCTCCCTGGCTAACTGCAGCGGTGCCGGTGCTGCCGCTTTCCCCGGGTAGCATTGGGCTACATGGTTGCCCCCCTTGTTCCATCCCCTGGCGTTCTGTGCTGTGCGGCTGGCGGACACCGCAGCCCCCCCCCCCCGCCCCTGATACTTAGATCCAGTGATACTGCTACTGAGCAGTGAGCACCCCCAAGTTCTGCCACTGGACTGGCATTGTGTTTCCCCCATTGGAGGCAGGTAGTCTCCTCTCTGGCTCCTGTGTGCTCCTGCAGCAATCATTAGTTACTGTATGCACAAGTAAAAATAAAGTTAAGATAAACTTGATGGTTAACCTAACAAGTGACAGTGCCATTTTATTAATTATGTTTTATATATGTCTTATTGTCTTAGTGATTGATTCACATCACAACTTCATTAATAACTTTTTTTCTGTATGATTTATGGTTTCTCTCATCACAGATCCCACACATGCAGCGTTGCATGTGTGGGATCTGTGATGAGAGAAACCATAAATCATACAAAAAAAAAAAGGTATCAATGAAGTTGTGATGTGAATCAATCACTAAGACAATAAGACATATAAAACATAATTAATGAAATGACATACATTATCATTTGGGGGGACGTTATGGGGACATTGTCCACAGTCTCTGATCCTCTCTTGTATCATGTCCGCAGTCTATGACCCTCTCTTGTATCATGTCCGCAGTCTCTGATCCTCTCTTGTATCATGTCTGCAGTCTATGACCCTCTCTTGTATCATGTCCGCAGTCTCTGACCATCTCCTGTACTAAGTCTGCAGTCTCTGACCATCTCCTGTACTAAGTCTGCAGTCTCTGACCATCTCCTGTATCATGTCTGCAGTCTCTGACCATCTCCTGTATCATGTCTGCAGTCTCTGACCATTTCCTGTATCATGTCTGCAGTCTCTGACAATCTCCTGTATCATGTCTGCAGTCTCTGACCCTCTGCTCTATCATGTCTGCAGTCTCTGACCCTCTGCTGTATCATGTCTGCAGTCTCTGATCCTCTGCTGTATCATGTCTGCAGTCTCTGACCCTCTGCTATATCATGTCTGCAGTCTCTGACCCTCTGCTGTATCATGTCTGCAGTCTCTGACCCTCTGCTGTATCATGTCTGCAGTCTCTGACCCTCTGCTGTATCATGTCTGCAGTCTCTGACATGATTTTTTTTGACCCTCTCCTGTATCATGTCTGCAGTCTCTGACCCTCTCTTGTAGTAGTTTGGGGGCAGTCTGGAACTCCTCTATAAGTTGTCTGCTGTAATTTACACTTTGCTACATGCAGGGTGTGTTGTCTTTTTTATTTATTTTTTTTTTTTAGATAAACAGATAAAATAAAAAAATTGAGTTCTTCTGACTGCTTGAATTTTTTGGATGAAAACCGAGCGCAGTAATCGTGATGCATCGTGATGCATTGCGGAATCGAATCGAATCGAATCGTGGACAGGATAATCGTAATCGAATCGAATCGCGAGGTCAGTGAAGATGCGCACCTCTAATACCTATGCGGGCGTCAGTTAGTTTTGAAAGGTCCCTTTGTGAGATGAATAAATAGTCTAGTCGCGCGTATCTATTATGTGGGGTTGAGAAGTGGGTATAGTCCCTTCCTTCTGGGTTAAGAAAGCGCCAGGAGTCCACCAGTTGTAGCGTCTGTAAGAGTGATTTGAGTTTTTAAAGTATTTTGTAAGTGATAAAGGTCTTGCCATTAGAGGTATCAAGGAGGGGGTTCAAGGGAACATTGAAGTCCCCCCCCAGTATCAGGCATCCCCTTGCAAACTCCTGGAGCTTTCCCACAATATGTTGACAGAATGTAATGTGGGCTTTGTTCGGAAAATAGACGTTAGCCAAGGTTATGGGAGTGCCTCTGTATGAGCCCTTCAGGAATACAAATCTTCCTTCCGGATCACACATTTGTTCTGCTAGTTCAAAGGGTACATCCCTACCTATAAGGATAGATACACCCTTGGACTTAAAATCAGGAGTAGTGGCAGGAAAAGCTCTTGGGAAGTGTAAATTTGTAAGTCTCGGTACGTGGTGCGTCTTAAAGTGGGTCTCTTGCAAGAAAACTAATTGTGGCTTACCTTTTTTAAGTTCCCTCATGAGGGTGGAGCGGCGTTCGGGAATATTTAGGCCTCTGATGTTATGTGATACTAGTAGAGGGCGGGTGCCCATGGATGAGTAGATCATGGCGGAGCGGTAGGAGGAGACAGTCGGAAGTCCTCACTGGGGATACAAAACTGTTTTATGGAGATTAATACCCACAACCTTTTTCAAAAACAGTACTCTTATGGCACACTTTTCTGGTACCTTCTATAATTTAACCTCCCTGGCTTTATGATTATTTCGGATTTTAGGTGCTGAAAGCGGTACCATTATTTTGCATGGAAATTTGGCGTTTTATATTGTAGGTTTGTAAATATTAACAATAACACACTTAAATCTGTCCAAACCAGAGTCTAGTAGATATCCCGGGTATGATAAAGTTTGAAACACAAAAACATAAATTATAATATAATAAATAAAAATAAATAATTAAAAAAATTAAAAAAAATAGTAATAAAATAAATTTCCCCACAATTCACTATCGCTCAATTCTGCAAGTGTTCTAATTTACTATCGCTGTTTTCTAGCTGGTCTAAAGCCACTTTTGACGTAAAGGGACACTTTTTGGTTGCTATGGACAATCTCCAGTTTCCAGGTAGAAAGAACAGTTTTATATATATAAAACTGCATGCAGGACACTGGGCAGACCACTAGGGACAAAGGGGATGTGTCATTATTTGATACAGTACTGTAATCTGTAAGATTACAGTATACTGTATCTGTACTGTGTGTTTCACTTTTTGAATTTGCCGCCGAACTCCGTCCCCGTGCGTCGCAACCCTCGCAGGGAACGGAGCTCGGCACTGTGAACCGAGCGAGACACAGCGGCTCGCCGATCACAGCGGGGAGACATTGCAGGATCCAGGGGACAAGGTAAGTAAACTCTTCCTGGATCCTGCGATGCGATCCCGAGTCTGGCTCGGGGATACCGCTTTTGGTATGAAAAATCCACCCCGAGCCAGACTCGGGAATACCGCCAGGGGGGTTAAAAACAAAATAAGTAGAGGGAGGAGAAAAAGCACAGGTCAAGAGAAGGGAAGAGAGAGAAAGACAGAAAAAAAAAAGGAAACACTTGTTGAGAGGATTGGGAGAGTTTTACTATGGTAATCCTCTCTCCTGAGGGGTCACCTACTCCCCCAGAGTAGAGGTACCACCTGTTGTACTGTAGCTATTCCCTTCGCTCGACCAGGAGGTCGGGGAAGCTTTGTGGGAGCGCTGGGAGGCGATAACAACCAGGGGACAGTCTACCCGTCAATCCGCAAAAATGTAGATTGATCAGATAACTGTAAATGGGGCTAGCCTCAGTGAGGCACACACGGTCAGTTCAATTATAGTTTAAGGTAGGAATTTATCCTTTATTTATTTATTTACACCCGATCATGGTGTAGCGTATGGAAGTAAATGGGCATTTTTTTTTTTTTTTGAAGTATAACATAATATAATGTAGTATAATGTATAGGATCTAGTTGGCACAGTGTGTCGTTATAAGCAGCATAACATGTATCCGCCATCATAACTATTAAAAGAGAACCGTCTCAACTGATGGTGGCTAATACATATAAGTATCGTTATTTCTAACTTTGTTAGTTAATAGGACTTAGGGTGGTAGATATATGCGAGAAGGATTATACGATGTGTAGTAGTAGCGTCGTTACTCCTCTTCTTTCCCTCTGTGTAAGTCCTCTGCTCCTGCTGCATTCATCAGTTCTGTTGCCTCAGCCTTATCAACTTTGTTTAGAGTGAAAAACAGTATTTGCAAGTAGTGATCTTTTTACAGATAGTGAGCCATGTCCTGGGCAAGGTGGTGTGTGGGTCCTGTTTGAGCATTGTAGAGTCTGCTAATATTCTTATGGTCAGTCTGTGCTCCCAGGTAGTATGAACCGAGATCTCATATTTGCTAGGGCTATTCTGTGGGAGTTTAAGGTAGAACTCATCAGAGAGTGTGACTGTGACATGATGATGTCATCTGGATTGAGCTGTAGTGAGGAGAGAAGTTCATACAAATTCTTTACCTGCCTTTCTGGGGTTGTGTCGAAATTCAAAATGAAAAGTTGAAACAGGGGAGTCCTGAGATGGCATTTCAATCCTCTTCTTGTTCTCTAGAGGTGCTAGCCAGACTTCTCGGGGTGTCTGGTACAGAATTACCCCCTCGATTTTGCTTGCGTTTTTTCAGCTGTCTCCTGTCTGGAGACGAGAAGGGTGAGGTAGGTGGGCTCCTCATCACCGGAGGTTGTAGGAATTCAGCGTACCATTCCGGAAGGTCCAGTTGATCTATGTCCAACATCTCGCAGAATTCTAGGAGATCTGCTGGGGTGCGCAGTATGCATTGGTGCCCCTTATGAGATACTGTGAGGGCGAACGGGAATCGCCATGTGTATTTTAAGTCTCTAGCTCTCAATTTCTCCAGCAGGGGGCGTAAGGCACGACGGTTCCTCAGAGTGGTCTGTGATAAATCCTGAAAGAGCATGATTGTAGCTCCATTAAAGATGATCTGGTCGTTTCGCCTAGCTTTGCGCATAATATCTTCTTTTATGCCGAAATTTTGTAGGCAGCATATTATGTCTCGGGGTGGTGCTGATTCTGACCCTCTGGGTCTTAAGGCTCTATGGGCTCTCACAAAGTCAATCTCTGTGTCTTCCTGTCTCTCCAATAGTGTGTTAAAGACTCTCCTGAGGGCTGGAACAATTTGATCTTGTTCCACCGATTCAGGGATCCCTCTCACCCTGATGTTGCATCTTCTGCCCCTGTTATCAAGGTCCTCGATATGGCGGTTCATGTCTATGAGATGTTGTACATGTGCTGATGCAGTCATCTCTAGTTTGTGTATCGCCCTATCTCTGTGTCTGCCAGCGTTTTCAGCAGCGGCCATCTTCTCATTAATCACCAGCATGCTCGTTTTTAAGTCTGTGATGGCTGCTGAAAAGGTCGCTTTGATGTCTGCAGCAAACACTGACATGTCAGCAAACGTTAGGGGATGGTCCGGCCTGGACTTACCCCTGCCTGTGTCTTCCGCGGCTGAGAGAGAGTCCTCACTGTCCTCTTCCTCATGAGACGGCGGCGCCATCTTAGGCTTTGTTGTTCCGCTACGGGCCGCCGACTTGTTTCTGAAGATGTCAGCGATGGTATTGTTAGCTGATGGTGCCGAATTGCGACGCGATCTTGTGCGGGGAGTCAGGTGGAGCTTTCTGCCCGGCATCTGGAGGCGGCTGATCGGGTTAGGAGCCGTGAACTGCCGTGTGTGTCGAGGAGCTCCTTCAATGTGCTGCCATCCCTGTTGCTCGCCAAGCCACGCCCCTATAGTGGCCATTTTTATGTAGCCTTCTCCCGGAGTGCATTTGCATGAAACACGCAGCTTCCGCCGCCCCTTATGTAAGTTTGAAAGCGCATTTGTTTTTATACTGGTTATTCACAGATTGCAATGCAGAGAGTGCTGAAACTTAGGCCCTTTTCACACTGAGGCACCTGTAAACTGCCAGTAAAACACTGAGCACTTTTGAAGAGCTTTTCAGGCGCTTTTGAAGATCTTTTCAGGCGCTTTTGAAACGCTTTCCATTCATTTCAATGGAGAGGGGAGTTTTTTTACCACCCAGCCAGTGCACTGCCTCAGTGTGAAAGCATTCACAGATTTTAATGATAATAGGTTTTCGTGAGCTTTTCAGCTTTTTTTTTTTTTAGCGTGAAAGCGCCTGAAAAGCGCCTTAGTGTGAAAGGGGTCTTAAAGTGCAACTTCACTGAAAGACGGAAGTTCCGCTCATACTCCTCCCTCCCTCCTCTACCAATAATACATTGTTTTTTTTTGGGGGGGGGGATGAGGGGTGGGAGCGGGTACCTATTTCTGGCAGGTACCCACTCCTACTTCTGCTGGAATTGCACAGAGCAACCTCATATCTGCTCTTTCAGTACAGTCCCCTGATGTGCTCCTGCCCACCTGTGTGTGCCCCCATAGCAAGCTGTGTACAAGTGCACTCCTGAGCCAGGCTGTGTGTGTCCCTCCTTACAGGAATGGCACCTGCTGCTGCCCGAGTCTCCTGTGAGACTAAAAAATGAGAAGAGAAGAGTTGCAGCTGGGCAAAGGGCTAGATTGAGAGAGGTTCAGTTGCAGCACAATTGTAAATTAGCCCCATTGTAAATTATCATTCAGCAAAAAAAAAAAGACATTCAGGAGGCGGCCTACTAAATGCCTGACAGCGGCTGTTTTTCAAAGCATGGACTAATGTAAACCTAGAGTGTTTATTTTTTAAAACAAGTGATATTTTTAGATGTTTTGTTCCAAAGACCTCAAAAATTGAGAAAAATATATTAGGGGTTGATTCCACTGTTGAGCTGAACCTTTCATTTTAAATAAAAGCTGACAGAATGGATATACAGCATTAGTCCACCAAGTACCAATAGTCTATAGAGTTTTGGATAGATGCTGCTGGATTGTCTTTTGAGGGCCCCAGTGGTGAGACCTGTCCATTGCAGTTCCAGGTTCTGCTTACCAACTCTCTCCATCTTTCTGAAGCAAGCTTTAGGCTCTGTTTCCTCTACTGCGAGTTGTTGTGCGACTTGACACATGTGAAGTCGCATAACAAGTCAAAATCCATGTATTTCAATGGTCCCCGTTCTAATTGATGCGACTCAAGTTGCAGCGACTCCAAAAAAGGTTTTTGTACTACTTTGTTCCAACTTCGGTGCAACTTGTTCTCCCATAGTTCTCACCAGTCACATGACATTGCATCACAAATCGCAGTGCAAAGTCGCACTGTAAATCGCGCAATGGGAACCCCAATTACAGAAATCAATCTGCCAAAGACCATAAGAACAAACTAATTTAATTCTAAAACTTGAAAAAATATGAAGTAAGGTAAATTTTATATTTCACTCTGCCTGTTTATGCTTGAATTCTGGTATAACCATATCATTTTAAACCCACTATTCTGGAATCATTGCATTGAAATATTGCTGTTATCTGCACAATAAAAACCTTCAGTTTTAGTGCTGCCCTAAAAGAATATTTTTTCCTCAGTCCCCCTAAACCCCCCACTTATATCAAGGTCTATTACTAGGTATGAGGCAAGATTCAAATGTGTTGTTAGTCATTTAAAGATTGTACTACTAACCTGTAAAATTTCTTCTTTGTTGTGAATGACAACAAAACCGAGGGTCATTGTAATAGGAAATTTATTGTAAAACAAACATTAGTGCGGACTTGCTAGGACAATACAATTAATATTTTAATCACAGATTACAATTCTTCATCATCTTCTGCAGTGAGTTTTGCCAACTCGTCTTTATCCCCGGCCAGTTGATAGTCTTCTTTTTCTAGTTTGCTACCCCAACGTCTGTGTACAATACTTGTTAGCCAGAAGATAAGAGCCACTAGACCTGCATCAAAGGTTAGATGCCAGCTGTAGAAAGTGGTGAGAAACATGAGGTCCACAGGGTCCGATGAGTTCCAAATATGTCCTGTTGGAGGTCGGAATAAGATAAAAGCAGCATGAAGCAGCCAAGTTCCTTGCACAGTCACTAACCATGCCTTGGTAAACCAGAGTTTGCGATGGTTCGGCTGCCAGATCTCAAAAACCATTATGGCACAATTTATGCCAACAGTGAGCAGTAGCAGTTGGTGGACTTGCACTTCCACTGCTTCCTTGCTATGACCGTGGAACTTCAGTAAGACGGTTGTGATGAAGAAAGCATAAGTGAGTCCTACATGCTCAAGCAGTGGGTAACGCTTCTGCAGACAGGACTGACTCACTATGTCCAGGATTCCACTTACAAAGAAGCAACTAAACATGGTGGCATGATGCCACTCACTAGGGTTCTGAAAGTGATACTCAGGGTCATCTGAGCGGAAAAATCGCAGCTTCTGTACTCCTGGAGGAAAGAAGAACTCAGCCAAAACAGCCAGGAAAGAATAAATTAGCTTCAATATGGCCTCTATAGGCAATGTCTTCCAAAACTTTGGGTAAGTCTTGGTGCGGGGGGCATACTGAACCTTGCATCCATTCAGGACCATCCAGGAGTAGCGAATAGCATACAATATAGCAAAAGACAGGAATGCCAGCCCAGGACAAATATGTCCAATAAAAGTGCCCATGTTGAGTATGGGTCAGTTTCTGAGTAAAATTACAAGTATGATTCACAAGGACTGGAGCCTTTTAAGCATCTGCTTTATGCAACGGAGGTTTGCTGTTATCTCTGGGTTACACAAGTGTACTCTCTGAAGTCTGCTGCAGAATGAATGTCACTCTTCAAGTCAGATGTCACTTGACTTTGATGATGTATTCACTAGAGCAAAGGTGTTCCGAGTTTGTTAGTAGGAAGTTCAGCAGGCTACCCTGGAGAGTAAATCAAATGAGTTGACAAAGGTCAATGGGATGTCCATAGAAGAAGAAAGGATTTGTGTATTGTCAGTGTCCAAGATGCACACCATGCCAGTCTCCCTGGTTTACAGCAGTCTTATTATATCTTTTAATTTTTTCTTCTTCTTTAATGTAAAGTTATCACTTCACTCATGTCCACTGTATTCCTTTACATGTCTTCAGGTTTGTCCGCCATTCTTCTTTGACAAGGAATTCCCTGTCCAGTCCAGCAGCAGCAGCAGCAGCCTGCTGGGTTATTGCACAAGCCGGTGTTTCACAAAGGACAGAGAAGAGTAACCAGGCTGTTCTTACCGTGGTGAGCAGTCCATGAAAAGAATCACCTATTGACAGGAGCCTGCAGAGCAACTCAGATATAAAAATACCTGTGACTTACAGACACACCCCACAATTTGGCTCAAGCTCTGTACTAACAGGATTTATGAAGGGTGTGTGATGGGAAAGAAAAATCCTCTCAATCAAGTGTTGATGATAATTAAAAAAAAAAAAAATGAATAGGATGGAAAGCAAGTTAAGAATGGGAAGGGCACAGAGGAAGGTTGGGAATTAGGTCAAACATGTTTTAACAAATAAAAAAACCTATCACAGCCAGGCAACAGAATGACTATTACTTGTATATTTTACATGTGTGTATATATATATATATGTATTATATGTGTATTCAATGTGCATCTCTAGCCAAAACTTTTTTTTGTTGGATAGAGAAGAAGAGTTAGGGCTTGTTTACATGGGTGGCCAGGGGGTGGTAACAGCAGGCAATTGAGCTGCGCCTTTACTGCCCCTGGCCACCAACCTAAACACAGCACGCAGCTGCACAGGGCTGTATCTATGCTGCGGCTGCAATGCTTTGCAGCAAAAATTAAATGGCATATTAAATTCTGCAGGTGGTTTTAACGCGAAACGTATCCCATTCAAGTGATTGGGGCCGTACTGCAACCAACCTGCAAAGCACAAGGTTGCAGTGCAGCGAGTTGGCATTTTGAGGGTTAAAGTAGCCTACCAATCTCCACTAAAAAGTGGCCCCCCTGGATTGCTTTTCAGAGGATGCACATGTGGACGAGCCCTTAGAACCCCTGTCAGGATATTATTGCTGTGTCCCCCTTTCTATGTGTCCTGGGGACCACTGTCACCAGAAAAAAAGTGATTAAAAAAATCCGAAAAGATAGTCACTACAACAGAAAGCGGGGAGGAATATTCCATAGGGGTGCCTGTTCTGGTGACAACATTTATCAAACACAAGACCCTCAGCTCCCCTGGTCTCAGCAATCGGTAGCAGAGAGGAGGACAGACTTCCTCTGCCAGATCCTGCACTTTTCCGTGCATCCGTGGAGAGGCTCATCTCTGCTCCCCCCAATCTCAGCAGTAAGCAGCAGAGAGCAGGACAGAGCTCCTCCTACAGATCCTGCTCTTCTCTGTGCAGTCGCACCACCCCTTTGTCTTTACCTCCCCTGGACTACTGATCCCAGAAAGTCTGGTGCAAATCCTGCCAACCCTCCTGGCTGCAGCAACTTGACTTAAACCACACCACAGTCTCTCCCTCTGGCTTCACATCCAATCCTGGCATGTCTCTCCCAGAGCTTCTCAATGTGCTTCTCACTCACCGACCCCGGAATGGATCCCTACTGAATGACTTTCCTGGCAGTGCTCCACGCTGTCTTCATCCTGCTGCTGTTCCAGGACACCTTTCAATGACAGTGTAGAAAGAGGCTCCCTCCCAGCTCCCGAGCTCAAGGCCCGAGGTCAGCCCCCCAGAAAGGCAGTCCCTTAGGGGCCACCACAGCCTAACACTCCATCATTCAGTTCTTCCACCTGACAACTCCTCCCCCAGCAGGCTGACCATGAGTATATATAGGAGGCCTGCCCTCTGCCAATCCTAGTTGGGGATTGGTCAGAGCTCCCAAATACACCCTATGTCACTCTCACTCTCTGCCTTGCCTCTTTTCCAGAACCCTCTGGAAACAAAGGAGGTGCCAGAGAGATAAAGTACATGTCAGTCACCTGCTGCTACACTAAACCACTCCCCAGCCCCCAGATCAAAAACAAACAGGCCTGCCTAAGTTTACCTCCACTGGCTGTAAAAACACAAACACTACTCTAGCACCTACCTACCTAGGTAGAGGGTGCTATACTCACCCCCCACCAGAATACAGCTGGTCCCCACTCCCCAGCTGAGAAAATTTAAAAATGACTCCTGGACAGGAGCAAGGGCATCCCATGAATTAGTTGGATGGGGAAAGGGAAACAACTTGGACAGGGCTATAGTACAAATACATTACGTACAAAAATAAATATATACATTTTTGACAAGTATATACACTGTACATCACCAATAAACAAACCTAGCTACAGGTCCCTGCAGCTAAACACATACAACATTTTTGAGCCAGAGCATTTCTCCCTCAGGAAAAATACTCTGCTCACAGAATTCTTGTCCTCTGGAACGATGGGGATGGACAGCCATCCCATCCCTGAAGATCCTAAAAGAAAACATAACATAACATCCTAACATCCTACACTTACACTCTACTTATACACTGTACACCACCACTGAAAGGGGGTTATGATCCTTCCAGCAGAGAAAATCAGCAACACAACATATACATTTCTGCTTGCTTTGTTCTGTCAGAAGGGAACTACTAACCTAAAAACAGAACCTCCTACCTCTTTCCTGCTACTTCCTTCGTTACTTGGTTCAATAAAGCATTAAAAACGTACTCAAGTGTTGGTGCTTAAATCGTCCAGAAGTAAACTCAACGGTGCCGGTGAAACAGGGGTGTCGAGAGTGAAGGTAACAAGCCCGCTTAAACCAGCAGCTCCACCGAGAGTTAGTGCTACACATGGTAAATATACCTCTGTCAGATAATTTAGTGTTTGGGACTAGGTTAGAGGTTACGTTAAATTATTGTTAGGATTAGGGGAGTCAGTATTGTGGTTTTAGGGTGCTGAGTGCTAGTGGGAGGGTGAGGTTAAATGTAAGGATCAGGTTAGGGATTCATCTAAATTGTTAGGTTAAAGTGATTGTAAACCTTTCTATATACCCAGTAAAGTGAGTGGCCTTTAAGTGATACACAGAGATGAAACAAATCCTTCTACATAAGGTGTACCTGTTTACCTGCAGCCTTCTCTTCTCTACATCTGTTCAAAGTGCAGAATTTATATAGCTTGTCTAAGCTGTCAGAAAACAGGGGACAGAGAGCTAACATTAATTTCTTCAGAGCTCAGTGAGGGGAGATGACTGGAAGAAAGGGACACCCTCCCTTCGCACAGCACACAGGAACAGAGATGAAACGGTCAATCACAGGCTGTGTGCTGAAGATCCCCCTTTTCTTGGTGTCAGAAAAACTTGTCAGAAGTGATTCATGCAGCTAGCAGAGGAACAGGGCAACAAACAGAAATTACACTTTGGGGGTTATTTACTAAGGGAAACTCCACTTTGCACTGCAAGTGCACTTGAAATTGGAAGTAAATTCGCTGTAGATCCGAGGGGGACATGCAAGTAAAATAAAAAACAGCATTTTAGCTTGCACATGATTGGATGATAAAATCAGCAGAGCTTCCACTCATTTCAGATCTACCCCTTAGATTTAGAGCGACTGCACTTCTAAGTGCACTTTCAGTGCAAAGTGGATTTGCCTTTCGTAAATAACCCCCTTTGTGTTCTTAATTGAGACAATTACACACTATAGACTCTAGAGGGATATAGTTGGGATATAGTTAGGTAAAGTCAGCACTCTTTCAGTGAAATTTAAACAGCCACTTGCAATAATAAAGGGTCCACGAAAATATGACCATGAACTGAAGATTGTCAAAACAAAAAAATAAACAGTTCATATTGTTATGTGTTTAAAACATATAAAAGTGCTCCACTTCAGCCTTCACCCAACGCTTGGAAACACCCATAGTGCCAGTCCTATACCAATGGTAAAAATACACACTCACCAGAGGGATATGCTGTCTATTACTAAAACAGCAGTAAGCGCTTTGTGTAAATGGCATCCAGCACCACCACTGTCGCTCCACAGATGGCAGGACCAGAATGCTCTATTCCACTCCACCAGGGGATAGTACCAGAGTTATCAACATGGAGTCACCATCCAAAAACAATATTTTTGCTCATATTGTAGTAGTTTAATGTTTCCAAATATACATTTAAAACATCCAGTATAAAAACAACCAGTATAAAAACAAATGCCACTTTCAAACTTACATAAGGGGCCGCCAAATCTGCAAAGAATGGCGACACGACCTCTAGCCCTTCAGAGTGTAGCTCTACGTACATTTCACGCAAATGCGCATCTTTGGGAGCTGTCTGTTTGTTTGTCTATAGCGGCCATTTTTATGTAGCCTTCTCCCGGAGTGCATTTGCATGAAACACGCAGCTTCCGCCGCCCCTTATGTAAGTTTGAAAGCGCATTTGTTTTTATACTGGTTGTTCACAGATTGCAATGCAGAGAGTGCTGTAACTTAGGCCCTTTTCACACTGAGGCACCTGTAAACTGCCAGTAAAACACTGAGCACTTTTGAAGAGCTTTTCAGGCGCTTTTGAAGATCTTTTCAGGCGCTTTTGAAACGCTTTTCATTCATTTCAATGGAGAGGGGAGTTTTTTTTACCACCCAGCCAGTGCACTGCCTCAGTGTGAAAGCATTCACAGATTTTAACGAAAATAGGTTTTCGTGAGCTTTTCAGCTTTTTTTTTTTTTAGCGTGAAAGCGCCTGAAAAGCGCCTCAGTGTGAAAGGGGTCTTAAAGTGCAAATAATCCGAAATCGCAGCTAAAATGAACTAAGATGTAGGATGAAGTAGACAAAGTGAGCTCCACCTCATATAATCAATGCCAGAAAAAATATTTAAAGCCTAGGAATAAATATCACCATACAGGAGTAAATCAAAGAAAAAATCAGTTCTGCAATGTGAAGAAAATATAAATAAAAAAGTGAATACCAGCAATTAAAATGCTCAAAACTAAATATAAATTGTCTCAGTGCTCAATAAAATAAATATAGATTATATCAGCCAACCCTCATCAAGTGACAGTAATAGTGAACCTGTGAATAAAATAAGCTGACTTACCGGTTAAACACCAAAAAAAACCCACAAACAAATGATAACCAATGTCTCACAGGTAACAACCGGAGATTAAATTAATTCTAATGCTAATATCAAAATAAGTGAATCTTCAACGTGAGCTAAAAAATGGATGTGATAAACTGACATAAAGTGCAAGAAAATTCCTAAGGTCAGCAAAATCTCCATATAATCCACAATGTAAAAATGAATTCCAAAATAGTAGTGCAATCATACCATAATAAACTAATGCATAATTAATGAAATATAGTAAAAATGTAGGATAATAATAATATTTTAAATTAATAAAAAATCAAATGCGATAGGACAGCTAATCCCACAACAGAGATGCTGTCCCAAACAGTGACAATAGTGCAATATAGTCCATACAGAAAGTGCAGTAGTGATGGGTGATTTCCACAAAAAACAGTCTTTGAACACAGTGCAAAATGTGCAGTGACTGGTACTTTTCTTCTATGCACGTTCTAGTGCATCTCCCAAGTGTTTCCCCCAGCCTCTCACCTCCAGCAGCGGCCCCCACTGGGCCAAGTAGAGCGGGTAGATATTCTAGGAGAGGATGTGTTTCCTGCAGCGTTTCTTTACCATCAAATGAGTCTGTCTCTCTGCAACTCCTCCCGCAGCTCCCAGCACTCCCAGCAATCCCAGCAGTTTATTTCGAAACAAAGGAGAGGTCTCATGGTGCAGTAATTAAACACATTTATTGAAAAAAACGTAGTAACTTACATCTAAAATAACAGCAATCAGTGGATGTATAGAGCTTCCGGGTTCGGCCGTCCCCGAGAAGCGTCGGCACCTGACTCCTCCTACCCTGACGCGTTGCGTCACACCATGTGACTTTATCAAAGGGATGAGGAGTCCGGTGCCTGTCATTCAGTTTATATGTGCGCCGTTGACATAGCAACGGATAAACAATACTTAAAGCCGAGCTTGTGTGTGTAATGCCGCACAATAGGGGAGTGTAAGTGATGTACTCAGTCATAACAATATGAGACATGATCAGTAAGCATCATCTCCTAATTCTGGACTATAATTAAAAAACATATATGGAAACATACTTATTACGGCAATTAACATTATAGATTCCTATAATAAACATAAGTACCGTATTTATCGGCGTATAACACACACCGGCGTATAACACGCACCCCAATTTAGGAGGGAATTTTAAGGAAAAAAAACTTTTAGGAGGGAAGTTGAAGGAAAAAAAACTTACATTTAAATGCCCATCAATGCAGCCTTCTCAGTGCAGCCATGTCAGTGCAGCCTTCCCCAGTGCAGCCTTGTTAGTGCAGCCATGTCAGTGCAGCCTTGTTAGTGCAGCCTTGTCAGTGCAGCCTTCCCCAGTGCAGCCTTTCCCAGTGCAACCTTCCCCAGTGCAGCCTTCCCCAGTGCAGCCTTCCCCAGTGCAGCCTTCCCCAGTGCAGCCTTTTCCAGTGCAGCCATTCCCAGTGCAGCCTTTCCCAGTGCAGCCTTCCCCAGTGCAGCCTTCCCCAGTGCAGCCTTTCCCAGTGCAGCCTTTCCCAGTGCAGCCTTCCCCAGTGCAGCCATTCCCAGTGCAGCCTTTCCCAGTGCAGCCTTCCCCAGTGCAGCCTTCCCCAGTGCAGCCATTCCCAGTGCAGCCTTTCCCAGTGCAGCCATTCCCAGTGCAGCCTTTCCCAGTGCAGCCTTTCCCAGTGCAGCCATTCCCAGTGCAGCCTTCTCCAGTGCAGCCTTTCCCAGTGCAGCCATTCCCAGTGCAGCCTTTCCCAGTGCAGCCTTCCCCAGTGCAGCCTTTCCCAGTGCAGCCTTTCCCAGTGCAGCCTTTCCCAGTGCAGCCTTTCCCAGTGCAGCCTTCCCCAGTGCAGCCTTCCCCAGTGCAGCCTTCGCTTCGATCCCCTGTCCTGAGCTTTAAAATCGCCGACCGCGATTTGAAAATGGCGCCGCCGGCGCCGAAATACACCGAGCCGGTCCTCGGCTCTTTCCGGCGGCTCTCGTTCACTTTCGGCTCCACTCGTAGTCCCGAGCGGAGCTATCCGAACCTAGCCGGGTAGGTTCGGATAGCTCCGCTCGGGACTACGAGTGGAGCCGAAAGTAAACGAGAGCCGCCGGAAAGAGCCGAGGATCGGCTCGGTGTATTTCGGCGCCGGCGGCGCCATTTTCAAATCGCGGTCGGCGATTTTAAGATTGTGACAGCTCGGGATCGCATGGTATCGGCGTATAACACGCACCTGCGACTTTCCCCTGATTTTAAGGGGAAAAAAGTGCGTGTTATACGCCGATAAATACGGTAATTCACAAAGCCACAAGGTCATCATCGCCATCTTGTGGTGACTCAGGATATCACCCATAATAATTACACAGGAACCATAAAATAGAACTAGAAAATAATTGTGTTCCATTAAAAGCACTGGTCATAATGTCAATCCAAACAAGAACAAACGACCAGCCCAACAGGTAAAAATACAAAGGACTCATTAAAAATTTCCTAAGGAAATATTAAAATAAAAATAAAAATAAAATAAAAAAATAAAAAAAGGGGAGAATAAATATATATCTTCAATAGGATAAGCATAATTAAAATTAAAATTTAAATATTCATAGGTATAAGATAAAAGTTAACGTGCTAATGAATAGGATCATAAACAGTATTAAATCTCTAAAAAGGGGGGGGGGGGGGGCAGATGGAACAAATGAGCATGCCAAACCCCATAGTCAAACTAAAACGTACTATGTCAGAATGTGGATAAGATTGTAGGACCACTAAAAATTGGAGATAAAACAATTTAAATCAAATTCCACATTATGTCCTAGGGGCGATAAAGTCTGTAATTCATGAATCCATCTGGATTCCGCCTGACTAATTCTGATGATTTTATTGTCGCCCCTCCAATGAGGTTTATACTTTTCAATTCCACATATTTTTAATGATGAAGGGTCACTATTGTGATATTCTACATAGTGTCGAGATAGACTGTGCTTGTCAAATCTTTTTTTAATATTTTGTACATGTTCTTTCAGTCTAATCCATAGTGCCCTCTTTGTTCTGCCAACATATTGGATATGACAGGGGCACTCCAGGAGATAAACCACTCCTTCACTCCTACATGAGATAAAATCCTCTATTTCATAGTTCTGTGCTGTAACAGTGGACGTGAAACTTGATTTTTTCTTTTTATCTTCTTTTGTGTGTCTGCAAGCATAACAGTTTTTGCATGGGTAAAACCCCTTTCCCTCAAAAAAGGAGAATTTTTTCTTTTGAGGTGGATCTAAGACATTTTTAGCTAGGCGATCCCGCAATGTCGGGGCCCTCCTGTATATAAATTTAGGTGTATTTGATAAAATGAGGCCCAGATGTCGATCTGTCTTGACAATGTCCCAGTATTTCTTAATAATTTTTTCAATTTGTCTATATTGCATGTTATAGTCCATAATAATGGGTACATTGTCTTGTTGGATAAGATTTTTTTCTTCATCCTGTATTAGTTTATCTCTCTCCAGACGTGTAACATCAATAATTTTTTCTTCAATGAATTTGGCATCATATCCTTTCTGGATAAATCTTTCTCCAACCATTTTAGCCTGTTCCATAAAAACTTCTTTTTTAGTGCAATTTCGCCTTAATCTTACCAACTGTCCCTTAGGTATATTATTCAACCATAATGAGTGGTGACAACTGTCCAGAGCTAAATAACTGTTTCTATCCACTGCCTTAAAATAAGTTTGAGTACATAATTTAATTCCTTCTTTTTTAATTTCGAGATCTAGAAAATTAATTTTCTCATTACTGATCTCCCAAGTCAATTTTATATTTTTATTGTTATTATTCAGATAAAAACAGAAATCACTAAGACTTTCTTTGTCTCCCTTCCAGATAATAAAAATATCGTCAATGAAACGTTTATATACTAGCAGCTGGTGTGGTCGATTGCTATACAGTACTTCTTCCTCCCACTCTGACATATATAATTTAGCCATGCTAGGTGCATATTTAGCACCCATTGCAATTCCCCGTATTTGTTTGTAGTAGTTCTTATTATGCCAGAAATAGCTGGAATCCAGACTATATTTTAGACAATCTAATAAGAATCTTCTTTGTTTATATTTTAAACCACTAAATTTTCTTAGGGCCCATTTAGTTGCCTGTAGAGCTTCATCATGATTAATGATCGTATACAAGGATGAGACATCGGATGTTGCCAGATATATAGGTCCATCACTCAAGGTCACATCATTGAGGAGTTGAATAAGGTGCTTAGTATCTCTCAAATATGATTTTGTCATCTTCACTACTGGTTGTAAAAACCAGTCAATGTATTCGCCTATTCTTGCACTTACTGAATTGATCCCATTCACTATAGGTCGTCCTGGGGGTTTATCCTTATCCTTGTGAATCTTTGGCAACGTATAGATTATGGGTATCTTGCAAGTTTTCGGCTGTAAGTAGAGAGCCTCCTTTTTATTTAGGAGGCCCTTATTAACACCTTTCTGGATAACTTTTGCCAATTCTTTTTTAAGGCTTAACGTTGGGTTACTTAATAATAAACGATAGGTATCTTTGTCATTCACTTGTCTATTCAACTCCTCGTAGTAGTCATCCTTGGATTGGATGACAATTGCTCCTCCTTTATCGGCCTGTCGAATTACAATATCTTTTCTTGTTTCCAATTTTTTTATACCATTCTTTATACTTCTTGGATCCTGCACGTTTTTCACTTTTAATTCTTGTAAATCTTTTAAAACCATTTTTTTAAAAACTTCAATGTGTCCATCTTTACCAGCAGGTGGATTAAAAAGAGATTTATTCTTTAAATTACTGAATATAATTTCATCATTATCTGGTATAGTTTTTCTTCTTTCTAATGGATTACTGATCATGTATTTTTTTATGTTAAGGCTCCTGATAAACTTGTTGATATCCACGTATGCATTGAATTTATTCAAATTCTTCCTTGGGGCGAACTTTAATCCCTTATCCAGTACTTTTATTTCTTCTGGTGTTAGTTCTACCCCACTGATGTTAATGATGCCCTCCCCTATTGTTCTCTTTTTCTTTTGCTCCTTGATTCCTGCTCGGCATCCTCTTCTCGTTTTTCGTTTTTTCCTTTCTTTTTTTCCACAGATCTTCTTGGGGTGTTTCTTTGGTATTCCCCCCTGTCTTGGTCCCTTTGTCCTTCTTGTCTCCTGTCTTCTCTCCTCCTTGTTCTCCTGTCCGGGCTGGGATTCGGGGTACGCCTGTTCTGTCTCCTTGGGGGATCCTCGCGGTACTGACGTCTCGGCGACACTCGATGGCGTTGGTCTAAAAAACGATATGGTGTTCTCTCTCGTTCATGCCTTTCCGATTGTCGTTGTTTGTAATACCAGGGTGACCTCCCTCCATCATCATACCTTTGTAATTGTTCATATCTATTGTATGTAGGTACAGCATAATGATCAAAACGTGGAGGGGAATCCCTTCTTCTCCTTTCATCTCTCTCATCCCTCAAAGGTCTTTCTTCTCTTCTTGCTCTGTCTGGGTGATAATTACTTCTGTCACCATTGTTCTCATAGTTTTGCCATCTCCGATAGGGAGATCTTCTATCCCATGGGGACTGATGGTAAGATCTATGGATATACCTATGGATATTTAAATTTTAATTTTAATTATGCTTATCCTATTGAAAATATATATTTATTCTCCCCTTTTTTTATTTTTTTATTTTATTTTTATTTTTATTTTAATATTTCCTTAGGAAATTTTTAATGAGTCCTTTGTATTTTTACCTGTTGGGCTGGTCGTTTGTTCTTGTTTGGATTGACATAATGACCAGTGCTTTTAATGGAACACAATTATTTTCTAGTTCTATTTTATGGTTCCTGTGTAATTATTATGGGTGATATCCTGAGTCACCACAAGATGGCGATGATGACCTTGTGGCTTTGTAAATTACTTATGTTTATTATAGGAATCTATAATGTTAATTGCCATAATAAGTATGTTTCCATATATGTTTTTTAATTATAGTCCAGAATTAGGAGATGATGCTTACTGATCATGTCTCATATTGCTATGACTGAGTACATCACTTACACTCCCCTATTGTGCGGCATTACACACACAAGCTCGGCTTTAAGTATTGTTTATCCGTTGCTATGTCAACGGCGCACATATAAACTGAATGACAGGCACCGGACTCCTCATCCCTTTGATAAAGTCACATGGTGTGACGCAACGCGTCAGGGTAGGAGGAGTCAGGTGCCGACGCTTCTCGGGGACGGCCGAACCCGGAAGCTCTATACATCCACTGATTGCTGTTATTTTAGATGTAAGTTACTATGTTTTTTTCAATAAATGTGTTTAATTACTGCACCATGAGACCTCTCCTTTGTTTCTAAATAAACTGCTGGGATTGCTGGGAGTGCTGGGAGCTGCGGGAGGAGTTGCAGAGAGACAGACTCATTTGAAGGTAAAGAAACGCTGCAGGAAACACATCCTCTCCTAGAATATCTACCCGCTCTACTTGGCCCAGTGGGGGCCACTGCTGGAGGTGAGAGGCTGGGGGAAACACTTGGGAGATGCACTAGAACGTGCATAGAAGAAAAGTACCAGTCACTGCACATTTTGCACTGTGTTCAAAGACTGTTTTTTGTGGAAATCACCCATCACTACTGCACTTTCTGTATGGACTATATTGCACTATTGTCACTGTTTGGGACAGCATCTCTGTTGTGGGATTAGCTGTCCTATCGCATTTGATTTTTTATTAATTTAAAATATTATTATTATCCTACATTTTTACTATAATTTCATTAATTATGCATTAGTTTATTATGGTATGATTGCACTACTATTTTGGAATTCATTTTTACATTGTGGATTATATGGAGATTTTGCTGACCTTAGGAATTTTCTTGCACTTTATGTCAGTTTATCACATCCATTTTTTAGCTCACGTTGAAGATTCACTTATTTTGATATTAGCATTAGAATGAATTTAATCTCCGGTTGTTACCTGTGAGACATTGGTTACCATTTGTTTATGGTTTTTTTTTGGTGTTTAACCGGTAAGTCAGCTTATTTTATTCACAGGTTCACTATTACTGTCACTTGATGAGGGTTGGCTGATATAATCTATATTTATTTTATTGAGCAATGAGACAATTTATATTTAGTTTTGAGCATTTTAATTGCTGGTATTCACTTTTTTATTTATATTTTCTTCACATTGCAGAACTGATTTTTTCTTTGATTTACTCCTGTATGGTGATATTTATTCCTAGGCTTTAAATATTTTTTTAGCTGCGATTTCGGATTATTTGTTACTGATGGATGGAATAGCGCCACATATTTCCATTTAACATTTTATTCTGGGGGAACTGAGTTGACCTATCTATGTTGGCAGCTCTCTATCGGGTATTTTACCGTCAGTTTCAAAGTTTTTCATTCACATTGTGGTTTTTGCGCACTGGTTCTTATACATTTATTTCTGTTTACTCTCAAATTTACTAGTGCTGCATACCATGGAAGTTTTTCAGTTTTTAGATAATAGAACTTTAGACATAGATACAGTGTTTACTAAACAGGAAACCAATCAGGCAGGAAATGTTGAAAGTGGTTTTAGGAAGATAGGACATTTGATGGAGAAGAAAATTAATGCATGGTGGGATATGGTAACCCATGAAAAATACATCAAGGATAAAATAGTACCCAGGAGACTCCGTTGGGATGTACCTATAAATGATGGTCTGGTAGACAAGGAATCTACAGATGAATGGTTCCACTTCTTCAATGAGAAGGGTTTGGAGCTACTGGAATTCCTGAGAAAAAGGAAACAAAAGAAAATTAGACTCCTAAATAAAACCATTGAGGAAATTAAAACCACTCTGGAATCTTCTAAAGAACTACCAGAATTTAAGACACTATCCAAACAATTGAATCACGATATGGAATTGAAAGATAAGGAAACAGCCACACGAAAAAGGAAAAAATATCAGAGAGATATAAAAGATTTCAATGATGATCTGGTGTTTAAGTGGCAGAATAAAATTGAAGAGGCTATTATAAATTCAAACAATAGTACTCCGGTTAAAGAAGTAAAAGTGATAGAGAATATAAATGAAAGGAAGAATGAGGAGCCTCTGCCCATTAGTGGCATTCAGGGCAACTACAACACTTATAACACCCCCAACAGAAACAAAGATGGAAAGGCAATAATTGGAATAAACCATTCTGGAAAAACAATGGAAATCCGAATAATCACCAAGGAAGATCTTACCATCAGTCCCCATGGGATAGAAGATCTCCCTATCGGAGATGGCAAAACTATGAGAACAATGGTGACAGAAGTAATTATCACCCAGACAGAGCAAGAAGAGAAGAAAGACCTTTGAGGGATGAGAGAGATGAAAGGAGAAGAAGGGATTCCCCTCCACGTTTTGATCATTATGCTGTACCTACATACAATAGATATGAACAATTACAAAGGTATGATGATGGAGGGAGGTCACCCTGGTATTACAAACAACGACAATCGGAAAGGCATCAACGAGAGAGAACACCATATCGTTTTTTAAACCAACGCCATCGAGTGTCGCCGAGACGTCAGTACCGCGAGGATCCCCCAAGGAGACAGAACAGGCGTACCCCGAATCCCAGCCCGGACAGGAGAACAAGGAGGAGAGAAGACAGGAGACAAGAAGGACAAAGGGACCAAGACAGGAGGGAATACCAAAGAAACACCCCAAGAAGATCTGTGGAAAAAAAGAAAGGAAAAAATGAAAAACGAGAAGAGGATGCCGAGCAGGAATCAAGGAGCAAAAGAAAAAGAGAACAATAGGGGAGGGCATCATTAACATCAGTGGGGTAGAACTAACACCAGAAGAAATGAAAGTACTGGATAAAGGATTAAAGTTCGCCCCAAGGAAGAATTTGAATAAATTCAATGCATACGTGGATATCAACAAGTTTATCAGGAGCCTTAACATAAAAAAATACATGATCAGTAATCCATTAGAAAGAAGAAAAACTATACCAGATAATGATGAAATTATATTCAGTAATTTAAAGAATAAATCTCTTTTTAATCCACCTGCTGGTAAAGATGGACACATTGAAGTTTTTAAAAAAATGGTTTTAAAAGATTTACAAGAATTAAAAGTGAAAAACGTGCAGGATCCAAGAAGTATAAAGAATGGTATAAAAAAATTGGAAACAAGAAAAGATATTGTAATTCGACAGGCCGATAAAGGAGGAGCAATTGTCATCCAATCCAAGGATGACTACTACGAGGAGTTGAATAGACAAGTGAATGACAAAGATACCTATCGTTTATTATTAAGTAACCCAACGTTAAGCCTTAAAAAAGAATTGGCAAAAGTTATCCAGAAAGGTGTTAATAAGGGCCTCCTAAATAAAAAGGAGGCTCTCTACTTACAGCCGAAAACTTGCAAGATACCCATAATCTATACGTTGCCAAAGATTCACAAGGATAAGGATAAACCCCCAGGACGACCTATAGTGAATGGGATCAATTCAGTAAGTGCAAGAATAGGCGAATACATTGACTGGTTTTTACAACCAGTAGTGAAGATGACAAAATCATATTTGAGAGATACTAAGCACCTTATTCAACTCCTCAATGATGTGACCTTGAGTGATGGACCTATATATCTGGCAACATCCGATGTCTCATCCTTGTATACGATCATTAATCATGATGAAGCTCTACAGGCAACTAAATGGGCCCTAAGAAAATTTAGTGGTTTAAAATGTAAACAAAGAAGATTCTTATTAGATTGTCTAAAATATAGTCTGGATTCCAGCTATTTCTGGCATAATAAGAACTACTACAAACAAATACGGGGAATTGCAATGGGTGCTAAATATGCACCTAGCATGGCTAACTTATATATGTCAGAGTGGGAGGAAGAAGTACTGTATAGCAATCGACCACACCAGCTGCTAGTATATAAACTTTTTCATTGACGATATTTTTATTATCTGGAAGGGAGACAAAGAAAGTCTTAGTGATTTCTGTTTTTATCTGAATAATAACAATAAAAATATAAAATTGACTTGGGAGATCAGTAATGAGAAAATTAATTTTCTAGATCTCGAAATTAAAAAAGAAGGAATTAAATTATCTACTCAAACTTATTTTAGGGCAGTGGATAGAAACAGTTATTTACCTCTGGACAGTTGTCACCACTCATTATGGTTGAATAATATACCTAAGGGACAGTTGGTAAGATTAAGGCGAAATTGCACTAAAAAAGAAGTTTTTATGGAACAGGCTAAAATGGTTGGAGAAAGATTTATCCAGAAAGGATATGATGCCAAATTCATCGAAGAAAAAATTATTGATGTTACACGTCTGGAGAGAGATAAACTAATACAGGATGAAGAAAAAAATCTTATCCAACAAGACAATGTACCCATTATTATGGACTATAACATGCAATATAGACAAATTGAAAAAATTATTAAGAAATACTGGGACATTGTCAAGACAGATCGACATCTGGGCCTCATTTTATCAAATACACCTAAATTTATATACAGGAGGGCCCCGACATTGCGGGATCGCCTAGCTAAAAATGTCTTAGATCCACCTCAAAAGAAAAAATTCTCCTTTTTTGAGGGAAAGGGGTTTTACCCATGCAAAAACTGTTATGCTTGCAGACACACAAAAGAAGATAAAAAGAAAAAATCAAGTTTCACGTCCACTGTTACAGCACAGAACTATGAAATAGAGGATTTTATCTCATGTAGGAGTGAAGGAGTGGTTTATCTCCTGGAGTGCCCCTGTCATATCCAATATGTTGGCAGAACAAAGAGGGCACTATGGATTAGACTGAAAGAACATGTACAAAATATTAAAAAAAGATTTGACAAGCACAGTCTATCTCGACACTATGTAGAATATCACAATAGTGACCCTTCATCATTAAAAATATGTGGAATTGAAAAGTATAAACCTCATTGGAGGGGCGACAATAAAATCATCAGAATTAGTCAGGCGGAATCCAGATGGATTCATGAATTACAGACTTTATCGCCCCTAGGACATAATGTGGAATTTGATTTAAATTGTTTTATCTCCAATTTTTAGTGGTCCTACAATCTTATCCACATTCTGACATAGTACGTTTTAGTTTGACTATGGGGTTTGGCATGCTCATTTGTTCCATCTGCCCCCCCCCCCTTTTTATAGATTTAATACTGTTTATGATCCTATTCATTAGCACGTTAACTTTTATCTTATACCTATGGATATTTAAATTTTAATTTTAATTATGCTTATCCTATTGAAGATATATATTTATTCTCCCCTTTTTTTATTTTTTATTTTATTTTTATTTTTATTTTAATATTTCCTTAGGAAATTTTTAATGAGTCCTTTGTATTTTTACCTGTTGGGCTGGTCGTTTGTTCTTGTTTGGATTGACATAATGACCAGTGCTTTTATTGGAACACAATTATTTTCTAGTTCTATTTTATGGTTCCTGTGTAATTATTATGGGTGATATCCTGAGTCACCACAAGATGGCGATGATGACCTTGTGGCTTTGTGAATTACTTATGTTTATTATAGGAATCTATAATGTTAATTGCTGTAATAAGTATGTTTCCATATATGTTTTTTAATTATAGTCCAGAATTAGGAGATGATGCTTACTGATCATGTCTCATATTGTTATGACTGAGTACATCACTTACACTCCCCTATTGTGCGGCATTACACACACAAGCTCTGCTTTAAGTATTGTTTATCCGTTGCTATGTCAACGGCGCACATATAAACTGAATGACAGGCACCGGACTCCTCATCCCTTTGATAAAGTCACGTGGTGTGACGCAACGCATCAGGGTAGGAGGAGTCAGGTGCCGACGCTTCTCGGGGACGGCCGAACCCGGAAGCTCTATACATCCACTGATTGCTGTTATTTTAGATGTAAGTTACTACGTTTTTTTCAATAAATGTGTTTAATTACTGCACCATGAGACCTCTCCTTTGTTTCTAAATAAACTGCTGGGATTGCTGGGAGTGCTGGGAGCTGCGGGAGGAGTTGCAGAGAGACAGACTCATTTGATGGTAAAGAAACGCTGCAGGAAACACATCCTCTCCTAGAATATCTACCCGCTCTACTTGGCCCAGTGGGGGCCGCTGCTGGAGGTGAGAGGCTGGGGGAAACACTTGGGAGATGCACTAGAACGTGCATAGAAGAAAAGTACCAGTCACTGCACATTTTGCACTGTGTTCAAAGACTGTTTTTTGTGGAAATCACCCATCACTACTGCACTTTCTGTATGGACTATATTGCACTATTGTCACTGTTTGGGACAGCATCTCTGTTGTGGGATTAGCTGTCCTATCACATTTGATTTTTTATTAATTTAAAATATTATTATTATCCTACATTTTTACTATATTTCATTAATTATGCATTAGTTTATTATGGTATGATTGCACTACTATTTTGGAATTCATTTTTACATTGTGGATTATTTGGAGATTTTGCTGACATTAGGAATTTTCTTGCACTTTATGTCAGTTTATCACATCCATTTTTTAGCTCACGTTGAAGATTCACTTATTTTGATATTAGCATTAGAATTAATTTAATCTCCGGTTGTTACCTGTGAGACATTGGTTACCATTTGTTTATAGGGTTTTTTTTGGTGTTTAACCGGTAAGTCAGCTTATTTTATTCACAGGTTCACTATTACTGTCACTTGATGAGGGTTGGCTGATATAATCTATATTTATTTTATTGAGCACTGAGACAATTTATATTTAGTTTTGAGCATTTTAATTGCTGGTATTCACTTTTTTATTTATATTTTCTTCACATTGCAGAACTGATTTTTTCTTTGATTTACTCCTGTATGGTGATATTTATTCCTAGGCTTTAAATATTTTTTCTGGCATTGATTATATGAGGTGGAGCTCACTTTGTCTACTTCATCCTACATCTTAGTTCATTTTAGCTGCGATTTCGGATTATTTGTTACTGATGGATGGAATAGCGCCACATATTTCCATTTAACATTTTATTCTGGGGGAACTGAGTTGACCTATCTATGTTGGCAGCTCTCTATCGGGTATTTTACCGTCAGTTTCAAAGTTTTTCATTCACATTGTGGTTTTTGCGCACTGGTTCTTATACATTTAGGTCTTAAAGTGCAACTTCACTGAAAGACGGAAGTTCCGCTCATACTCCTCCCTCCCTCCTCTACCAATAATACATTGTTTTTTTGGGGGGTGGGAGCGGGTACCTATTTCTGGCAGGTACCCACTCCTACTTCTGCTGGAATTGCACAGAGCAACCCCATATCTGCTCTTTTTCAGTCCCCTGATGTGCTCCTGCCCACCTGTGTGTGCCCCCATAGCAAGCTGTGTACAAGTGCACTCCTGAGCCAGGCTGTGTGTGTCCCTCCTTACAGGAATGGCACCTGCTGCTGCCTGAGTCTCCTGTGAGACTAAAAAATGAGAAGAGAAGAGTTGCAGCTGGGCAAAGGGCTAGATTGAGAGAGGTTCAGTTGCACCACAATTGTAAATTAGCCCCATTGTAAATTATCATTCAGCAAAAAAAAAAAAGACATTCAGGAGGCGGCCTACTAAATGCCTGATAGCGGCTGTTTTTCAAAGCATGGACTAATGTAAACCTAGAGTGTTTATTTTTAAAACAAGTGATATTTTTAGATATTTTGTTCCAAAGACCTCAAAAATTGAGAAAAATATATTAGGGGTTGATTCCACTGTTGAGCTGAACCTTTCATTTTAAATAAAAGCTGACAGAATGGATATACAGCATTAGTCCACCAAGTACCAATAGTCTAGAGTTTTGGATAGATGCTGCTGGATTGTCTTTTGAGGGCCCCAGTGGTGAGACCTGTCCATTGCAGTTCCAGGTTCTGCTTACCAACTCTCTCCATCTTTCTGAAGCAGGCTTTAGGCTCTGTTTCCTCTACTGCGAGTTGTTGTGCGACTTGACACATGTCAAGTCGCATAACAAGTCAAAATCCATGTATTTCAATGGTCCCCGTTCTAATTGATGCGACTCAAGTTGCAGCGACTCCAAAAAAAGGTTTTTGTACTACTTTGTTCCAACTTCGGTGCAACTTGTTCTCCCATAGTTCTCACCAGTCACATGACATTGCATCACAAATCGCAGTGCAAAGTCGCACTGTAAATCGCGCAATGGGAACCCCAATTACAGAAATCAATCTGCCAAAGACCATAGGAACAAACTAATTTAATTTAATTCTAAAACTTGAAAATATATAAAGTAAGGTAAATTTTATATTTCACTCTGCCTGTTTATGCTTGAATTCTGGTATAACCATATCATTATAAACCCACTATTGTGAAATCATTGCATTGAAATATTGCTGTTATCTGCACAATAAAAACCTTCAGTTTTAGTGCAGCCCTAATAGAATATTTTTTCCTCAGTCCCCCTAAACCCCCCTGACTTATATCAAGGTCTATTACTAGGTATGAGGCAGGGTTCAAATGTGTTGTTGTTAGTCATTTAAAGATTGTACTACTTGTTTTTGCACTGGCGACTTTTCCCACAGGAACCCAATGCCACTACCTTGTTTGAGGCGGCATTGACTACCTCTCAGGAAACCCTCCAGAATATACTATATAGAAAGGGGATTCCGGGGAAGAAGATGGGATCAGTTCTGGCACTTCCTGGGAAAGTATTCCACCTGTGCTCCCAATGGCGAAAAGATACGTCACTGGCACTGTCCCTGAATAGTCCGCTATGGTTCAATGGGTCACTCGGGGAATTTTTGAAATTACCGGATGGGCAAAAGACCTGGGCGCAATATGGTATTAAGTACCTGCACCTGATTTGTCAGAATGATCGACTGGCTACCTTTGATCAATTGAGGGCCCAGTTTAATGTACCCAAGATATGGTTGTTTCGGTATATGCAGTTGAAATGCAGTTTGGAGGGGATACAATTTTGGTCCAGAATACAGATTTGGAGAAGGCTTTGTTAGACCCCGAACCATCTGGGCGAATCTCTAGATATTACGGGGCAGTGGGACCAGGAATAAAGACAATAATGACTAGAGCTAAACAGCGATGGGTAGAGGCTGTCCCGGAGTTGTCGGAGGAGCAGTGGCAGGAGGTACTGGATACATATGTGGTGACTGTTATTTCATCAACGGACAAAATGATTCAGTTTAGGTACCTTCACCAACAGTATTATACTCCTGTGAGACTATACAACATGCAAAGAAAGGAAACAGCTCTCTGTCATAAATGTAGGGAGAAAGATGGCACTTTCATACATATGGTGTGGGAGTGCAGGAAGGTGAGGCCACTGTGGTCACAGGTAACTGAATTCATCTCTGATAAATTCGCCTTACCTAACGTTTGCTCACCCTTACGCTGTCTCCTGGGGGTTTTTGATCAGGAGGAGATAAATACATGTACTAAACTGTTCCTTAGGATTTTATATTTTGGGATGCGGAAACTTATTGCCAGACGCTGGATTCATGAAGAACAGCTGACATTAGGAATGTGGTTAAAAATAGTTAATGCAGATGTGCTGATGTACAAGATGACATATGAAGCCAGGGGAGCTCCCAAGAAATTTAGGAAGGTTTGGTTTAGATGGGTGGATTCGAAAAACACGCTGGACGAGGAAGAGCCATCGAATGAGGGACAGTGAGGGCTGTTGTGTTTTTTGTTCTCAATTTGATAAGGAAGGGGAGATAGGGGGAGTTGGCTTCTTTCCATCTCATATGAAATTTTAGAGCATAGGATTTCTTTTTTGATTAATGCTTGGGACACCGAATGCGGACATCTCAGGGGGGAAATGGGTTTTGTTTTATTGTTATGGGAGGTTACCTCCTCCTTTTTTTTTGAAGGAGGGCTTTTTTTCCCCCTTCTTTTGTTTTTCTGTTTTTCTTTAAAAAAAATGCAAAATGCACGTATACATTGCAAAAGTAGTGTGGAAATGGAAATCTATGTGACATATGTCAAAAAGACGGATATATTTATCTGTGATAATACTGTGATGGATATGCAATTTCTATTTATTTTTTTGTTGGACATTGTAATCCCAACTACTGTTTTGTATGTTTATTCTGATATGTGCGCAATAAAAATTCTTTTCAAAAAAAAAAAAAAAAAGATTGTACTACTAACCTGTAAAATTTCTTCTTTGTTGTGAATGACAACAAAACCGAGGGTCATTGTAACAGGAAATTTATTGTAAAACAAACATTAGTGCGGACTTGCTAGGACAATACAATTAATATTTTAATCACAGATTACAATTCTTCATCATCTTCTGCAGTGAGTTTTGCCAACTCGTCTTTATCCCCGGCCAGTTGATAGTCTTCTTTTTCTAGTTTGCTACCCCAACGTCTGTGTACAATACTTGTTAGCCAGAAGATAAGAGCCACTAGCCCTGCATCAGCGGTTAGATGCCAGCTGTAGAAAGTGGTGAGAAACATGAGGTCCACAGGGTCCGATGAGTTCCAAATATGTCCTGTTGGAGGTCGGTATAAGATAAAAGCAGCATGAAGCAGCCAAGTTCCTTGCACAGTCACTAACCATGCCTTGGTAAACCAGAGTTTGCGATGGTTTGGCTGCCAGATCTCAAAAACCATTATGGCACAATTTATGCCAACAGTGAGCAGTAGCAGTTGGTGGACTTGCACTTCCACTGCTTCCTTGCCATGACCGTGGAACTTCAGTAAGAGGGTTGTGATGAAGAAAGCATAAGTGAGTCCTACATGCTCAAGCAGTGGGTAACGCTTCTGCAGACAGGACTGACTCACTATGTCCAGGATTCCACTTACAAAGAAGGAACCATACATGTTGACATGCTGCCACTCACTAGGGTTCTGAAAGTGATACTCAGGGTCATCTGAGCGGAAAAATCGCAGCTTCTGCACTCCTGGAGGAAAGAAGAACTCAGCCAAAACAGCCAGGAAAGAATAAATTAGCTTCATTATGGCCTCTATAGGCAATGTCTTCCAAAACTTTGGGTAAGTCTTGGTGCGGGGGGCATACTGAACCTTGCATCCATTCAGGACCATCCAGGAGTAGCGAATAGCATACAATAAAGCAAAAGACAGGAATGCCAGCCCAGGAGAAATATGTCCAATAAAAGTGCCCATGTTGAGTATGGGTCAGTTTCTGAGTAAAATTACAAGTATGATTCACAAGGACTGGAGCCTTTTAAGCATCTGCTTTATGCAACGGAGTTTTGCTGTTATCTCTGGGTTACACAAGTGTACTCTCTGAAGTCTGCTGCAGAATGAATGTCACTCCTCAAGTCAGATGTCACTTGACTTTGATGATGTATTCACTAGAGCAAAGGTGTTCCGAGTTTGTTAGTAGGAAGTTCAGCAGGCTACCCTGGAGAGTAAATCAAATGAGTTGACAAAGGTCAATGTGATGTCCATAGAAGAAGAAAGGATTTGTGTATTGTCAGTGTCCAAGATGCACACCATGCCAGTCTCCCTGGTTTATAGCAGTCTTATTATATCTTTTAATTTTTTCTTCTTCTTTAATGTAAAGTTATCACTTCACTCATGTCCACTGTATTCCTTTACATGTCTTCAGGTTTGTCCGCCATTCTTCTTTGACAAGGAATTCCCTGTCCAGTCCAGCAGCAGCAGCCTGCTGGGTTATTGCACAAGCCGGTGTTTCACAAAGGACAGAGAAGAGTCCCCAGGCTGTTCATACCGTGGTGAGCAGTCGATGAAAAGAATTACCTATTGACAGGAGCCTGCAGAGCAACTCAGATATAAAAATACCTGTGACTTACAGACACACCCCACAAGGTGGCTCAAGCTCTGTTGTACTAACAGGATTTATGAAGGGTGTGTGATGGGGAAAGAAAAATCCTCTCAATCAAGTGTTGATGATAATAAAAAAAAAAAATGAATAGGATGGAAAGCAAGTTAAGAATGGGAAGGGTACAGAGGAAGGTTGGGAATTAGGACAAACATGTTTTAGCAAATAAAAAAAACTATCACAGCCAGGCAACAGAATGACCGTTACTTGTGTATTTTACATGTGTATTCAATGTGCATCTCTAGCCAAAACTTTTTTTTGTTGGATAGAGAAGAAGAGTTAGGGCTTGTTTACATGGGTGGCCAGGGGGTGGTAACAGCAGGCAATTGAGCTGCGCCTTTACTGCCCCTGGCCACCAACCTAAACACAGCACGCAGCTGCACAGGGCTGTACCTATGCTGCGGCTGCAATGCTTTGCAGCAAAAATTAAATGGCATATTAAATTCTGCAGGTGGTTTTAACGCGAAACGTATCCCATTCAAGTGATTGGGGCCGTACTGCAACCGCCCTGCAAAGCACAAGGTTGCAGTGCAGCGAGTTGGCATTTTGAGGGTTAAAGTAGCCTACCAATCTCCACTAAAAAGTGCCCCCCCTGGATTGCTTTTCAGAGGATGCACATGTGGACAAGCCCTTAGAACCCCTGTCAGGATATTATTGCTGTGTCCCCCTTTCTATGTGTCCTGGGGACCACTGTCACCAGAAAAAAAGTGATAAAAAAAATCCGAAAAGATAGTCACTACAACAGAAAGCGTGGAGGAATATTCCATAGGGGTGCCTGTTCTGGTGACAACATTTGTCAAACACAAGGCCCGCAGCCCCCCTGTCTCAGCAATCGGTAGCAGAGAGGAGGACAGACTTCCTCTGCCAGATCCTGCACTTTTCCGTGCATCCGTGGAGAGGCTCGTCTCTGCTCCCCCCAATCTAAGCAGTAAGCAGCAGAGAGCAGGACAGAGCTCCTCCTACAGATACTGCTCTTCTCTGTGCAGTCGCACCACCCCTTTGTCTTTACCTCCCCTGGACTACTGATCCCAGAAAGTCTGGTGCAAATCCTGCCAACCCTCCTGGCTGCAGCAACTTGACTTCAACCACACCACAGTCTCTCCCTCTGGCTTCACATCCAATCCTGGCATGTCTCTCCCAGAGCTTCTCAATGTGCTTCTCACTCACCGATCCCGGAATAGATCCCTACTGAATGACTTTCCTGGCAGTGCTCCGCGCTGTCTTCATCCTGCTCCTGTTCCAGGACACCTTTCAATGACAGTGTAGAGAGAGGCTCCCTCCCAGCTCCCGAGCTCCAGGCCCGAGGTCACCCCCCCAGAAAGGCAGTCCCTTAGGGGCCACCACAGCCTAACACTCCATCATTCAGTTCTTCCACCTGACAACTCCTCCCCCAGCAGGCTGACCATGAGTATATATAGGAGGCCTGCCCCCTGCCAATCCTAGTTGGGGATTGGTCAGAGCTCCCAAATACACCCTATGTCACTCTCACTCTCTGCCTTGCCTCTTTTCCAGAACCCTCTGGAAACAAAGGAGGTGCCAGAGAGATAAAGTACATGTCAGTCACCTGCTGCTACACTAAACCACTCCCCAGCCCCAGATCAAAAACAAACAGGCCTGCCTACATTTACCTCCACTGGCTGTAAAAACACAAACACTACTCTAGCACCTACCTACCTAAGGTAGAGGGTGCTATACTCACCCCCCACCAGAATACAGCTGGTCCCCACTCCCCAGCTGAGAAAATTTAAAAATAACTCCTGGACAGGAGCAAGGGCATCCCATGAATTAGTTGGATGGGGAAAGGGAAACAACTTGGACAGGGCTATAGTACAAATACATTACGTACAAAAATAAATATATTTATGACAAGTATATACACTGTACATCACCAATAAACAAACCTAGCTACAGGTCCCTGCAGCTAAACACATACAACATTTTTGAGCCAGAGCATTTCTCCCTCAGGAAAAATACTCTGCTCACAGAATACTTGTCCTCTGGAACGATGGGGATGGACAGCCATCCCATCCCTGAAGATCCTAAAAGAAAACATAAACCATTACATCCTACACTTACACTCTACTTATACACTGTACACCACCACTGAAAGGGGGTTATGATCCTTCCAGCAGAGAAAATCAGCAACACAACATATACATTTCTGCATGCTTTGTTCTGTCAGAAGGGAACTACTAACCTAAAAACAGAACAGCCGCAACAAAATATATACACCACAACTTGAGAACAGTTCCTTTGGCTTCTGGTAGGAGGGGCCCCTCCTCAGACAAACAGGCTCCAAAAGAGGTGGGCAGGAACAATTTCACCCAAAGCGTCCATGAAACAGACAGTCTGTCACGTACCTTACTGTGGAGTCTGAAATGACGAGGGTGGCCTCTTGCACGGTTCCGGTCCTAACACCCCTGGAGGTGGAGACAGGGCTGCTAGGGCAACGGAAGGGTGCAGGTGCCTGTTGGCAGGATCAGGAACACCAGAGTCTTAGAGGTGCTGGTGAGATGTTGATCCTGGATTGGTTCAGAAAAGTCCAACAGGAGAACTTGCAAGGTGGGGAACAAGCAGGAGTCGGCAACGTGATGGCAGGAAGGTACACAATCAATAGGCAGGTTCGTAGTCAGGGGCTAGCAGAGGTTGGCAATGGGCTGGCAGAGAGGTACAAGATCGGAAGACAAAGCCGTGGTCAGGAGTTCAAGCCGGGTTCAGTACAAGAATCAGAAGTAAGCAGAGTTTGCAGGGATAATCCAAAAGAGTAGTCAGGAAGGCCAACGTTTCAGGATCCAGGTTCAATCAAACAGCAATCAAGGATACAGGAACTAGCTGAGACAATGCAGCACTGATACTAGTATGCTGATCCTTTAAATAGGGCACCCTGTGCTGTGATAGAGCAAGAGACTCCTGCGCTGCTAGTGGACTCCTAAACTAACAGGGGGGCACTGCTGCAACACCTAAAGACTGCTCCACACAGACAAAAACGCATAAAAACTAGAGGGGGGTGGTGGTTGCGCTGTGATGGGGAAGGGGATGGGAAAAAAGGGGGGAACTACACTAGAGTGTATCTGGCAAATATGCCAAGTGACCTGAAAGTGAAATATATAAAACAAACACAGCACACTGGTGAATGTGTATAATAAATAACTAAAAAGGTGACAAGTGCATATAGTGAACGAATAGATAAAAAGCACTAAATGGTGTAGGTATAAAGGCAAAGTGGTAATGAATCACATAAAAATGAGCAATGCACATGATAAGAAGGGCAATCACACTGATGACATATAATGCATATCTCACTAGGTGCACAAAAGAGCTAGTGAGTAAAGAATAGGGAATGGTCATAAACATAAATCAGAAACGCTTGACCAATAAAATAATGATAAATAGAATTCCAAAAAAATCTAGAAACCGTGGATCTCAAAATGTATATATAAAAATATAATGATGGTGTTGAATATAAACGACAGTCCCACCACCAGGTGTAATAATGCTGGGTCACAGTTCAAGTAGACATCCAAACAAATTGACAGGTGAAGGAAGGGGGGTGGTCTTTGATGGGGGCACCTCAGTGAACACAGGCCCCTTACCTTACAGCTGTAAGGTGTACAGCATAAAAGACACTCAGTGGAATATGGAATCCAGAATGGTTGCGGCTGCCGGTATGGCTTGTAAATGCAGTGATATCACTTTGTGGCAGATGAGCGCAAGCCTCAATCCACGAGTGCCGAACTCGTATAATCCACACTGCTGGCCGTAGACCCCTCTAGCGTCTCATATCTCCTGTGGCTCTCCACCCGTCATCCGTCATAAAGATAATGTAGTAGCAAGACAAGAAGACCGCATATAGCGTAATCCCGTACAGTAAACACACTTTATGTTAAAAACAGTGGTACACTTACAAAAAACAGACAGCTGGGGGGTAAAACTCCGCAAGCGCCGTGCTCGTAACATCAGCTGTTGTGTGGCAGCGTCCCGTGCTCCTAACGCGTGTCGTCACGTGACTTCTTCAGAGGATACAGAGTTTTACCCCCCAGCTGTCTGTTTTTTGTAAGTGTACCACTGTTTTTAACATAAAGTGTGTTTACTGTACGGGATTACGCTATATGCGGTCTTCTTGTCTTGCTACTACATTATCTTTATGACGGATGACGGGTGGAGAGCCACAGGAGATATGAGACGCTAGAGGGGTCTACGGCCAGCAGTGTGGATTATACGAGTTCGGCACTCGTGGATTGAGGCTTGCGCTCATCTGCCACAAAGTGATATCACTGCATTTACAAGCCATACCGGCAGCCGCAACCATTCTGGATTCCATATTCCACTGAGTGTCTTTTATGCTGTACACCTTACAGCTGTAAGGTAAGGGGCCTGTGTTCACTGAGGTGCCCCCATCAAAGACCACCCCCCTTCCTTCACCTGTCAATTTGTTTGGATGTCTACTTGAACTGTGACCCAGCATTATTACACCTGGTGGTGGGACTGTCGTTTATATTCAACACCATCATTATATTTTTATATATACATTTTGAGATCCACGGTTTCTAGATTTTTTTGGAATTCTATTTATCATTATTTTATTGGTCAAGCGTTTCTGATTTATGTTTATGACCATTCGCTATTCTTTACTCACTAGCTCTTTTGTGCACCTAGTGAGATATGCATTATATGTCATCAGTGTGATTGCCCTTCTTATCATGTGCATTGCTCATTTTTATGTGATTCATTACCACTTTGCCTTTATACCTACACCATTTAGTGCTTTTTATCTATTCGTTCACTATATGCACTTGTCACCTTTTTAGTTATTTATTATACACATTCACCAGTGTGCTGTGTTTGTTTTATATATTTCACTTTCAGGTCACTTGGCATATTTGCCAGATACACTCTAGTGTAGTTCCCCCCTTTTTTCCCATCCCCTTCCCCATCACAGCGCAACCACCACCCCCCTCTAGTTTTTATGCACCCTGTGCTGTGATTCGTTGGCGTGCAGACGTGCCCACGCCGATGTGCACTCGTTCGTATGAGAGTACTAACGTGCGTGCCTGGTCCGGGTTCACACGTTTGTGCCGCACGTCTGGCTGGCGCACGGAAACAAGCGTTTGTAATGGTTCTCTGACATTGCCCCCTCCTTACGGGCAGCCTCCGGATGCCCCTCTGGATCCTTCTTTCTGGATGAGAGCTGTGACGAACGCGGGTGTCAGATCCCTGCCCTCCTCGCTAACTCGCGACAAAGGACCAGCCAACCTCACACCACGCTGTCACTTACGTAACAATGCCACTCTCAGCTGCGCCCAGCACAAAGATTTTCCAGCTTGCAGGACCACAATCTAGGTGCGAGCAGCCTGAGAGTGATTGTCACTGGGCTAATTACACAATTAACCCTTTAACTGCCACCACCCCCGTTTAAAAGACCGAGCCGGGGGAGACTCGTAATTTCAGCAATACCAATTATAATTTTAGAATAAGCGTCTGCCACACACACTGTCACCACAGACAGGTCTGCTCAGAGTCTTACTCTACAACAGTAGCGCCCTTCAAGAGGCAGGTTCGTTTATAGCTTGCATTAAGAGCTTTAGAGACAAGGTTAACACTTTTCAACATAAGGGTTTATTATGAAAAGGTCAAAGTTGATGCAAATAAAATATTTACAGAAAAAAGATGTTTCAAAAGATAAAGACAATATACAGCCACAAAGCAATAAGGTAGAATTGGGAAGAGAGAATACTTGCAATTAATGTCCGAGGGTTGATCAGAGTTCAATCGATGAGCTAGGTAATCGGTTCTCAACTTGGCAGATGTTTCTTCTTGGATGGTAAAAGGAGAACTGACCATTGTCTTGGCATCTCCTCTTTTCTGTCAAATCAAAGGGGGTGTTGACAGCGACCAGTAACCAATCATCTGGCCAGCTGGTTTTAGGGGTTGGTTGCTGGGAGGTGTCTACACTCATGACCATGTCCCAGGTAGATTTCTTTAATACATATTCATATATCTGCATCTGTAGTGTTGACAGACTCCAAATATCCATATTATTATTCAACTTGAGATTTCCTTCAAAACAAGTCTAAACATGCCATATCTATAACGTATAGCCTGCTTTGGAGGAATAAGTGGTCCCAGGGGTTTCCCATATGACCTGACATAGGGGTGTCTGGACTTGAAACGTTCCATATTATCTGAGGAAGCTAAATATGTCCAGATTATGTCTGTGCTATTACTAAGTCAGAAGTTATGAAACATGCTGAAATTTCATACTTATTCTTATGAGGTGTATTCAGAAACTTTACGACCGAGGTCTGTTAGGGCTCTGAATGGGGAGGGTGACAGTTTTACGACAGGCCTGAACACTGCCCTTACAACAAATGTTTTCCTACTGACTTAGCCTGCTCTGTTTTCTCTGTTGAGATAACCTTTTCTGTTGAACCTAAAAAGCTTTGAATTCCTAAGGTGGGGAAGACGGAGTTCAGAGTTCTCTGTGAGGTTACATGGTTAGCAAAACTGTCATGGTTACTTCCACACAAGATGGCAGCTAGCTACAGCTTGTCATGTCCCGTACTTGATATCGTTACAAGAGCGATGAAAGGCTTGTATAAGCCTTGGGGCATGAAGGTTTGCTTCCGGTTCCCAGGAGTTTTCTTCTGGGCCAAAACCTTTCCATTTAATTAAATATTGATTATGTCCTTGCCTTTTTCTGCAGTCCACAATGGTCTCCATCTCGAACTCCTCCTCTCCATCCACCATTATGGCCTCTGGGGGCCCCATTTCACCTCCTGGAAAGGGATTAACCACGTCAGGTTTCAACAAGGAAGTATGAAACACAGGATGTATCTTGAATGTGTCGGGAAGTTCAAGTTCATATGCCACTGAATTGATCTTTCTCTTGACTGGGAAAGGTCCCAGATATTTAGGCCCCAATTTCCTGGACGGGCAGGCCAGTTTCAGATTGACTGTCGAAAGCCACAAACGGTCACCCACTTTCAAATCCAATTGTCCTCTCCTCTTCCTGTCAAAGAATCTTTTATTAACCTCCTGTGTCCTGGCAATGGTCTCTCTCAGCAGCTGGTTATTAGTAGCAAGGAAATTTAGTCTGTCCTGAACAGCTGGTAACGGAGAGTCTGGAATTAGCGTTGGCAAGAAAGAGGGATGGAACCCATAATTAGAGAAGAAGGGAGATTGGTTGGTAGCTGTATGGGTAGAGTTGTTAAATGCCAATTCCGCCAAGGGCAATAGTGAGGCCCAATCTTCCTGGGAAAAAGAGGTAAAGCATCGCAGGTATTGTTCTAGCGTTTGGTTGGTACGCTCAGTCTGTCCATTGGACTGGGGATGATAAGCTGAGGAGAAATTTAGTTTGATGCCCAGTGCTTCGCACAGTGTTTTCCAAAATCTTGAAGTAAACTGCACTCCACGATCTGAGACAATGTCACTAGGGATTCCATGCAATCTCACCACTTCTTTAATAAAAACTTCAGCAGTTTCTGTTGCTGATGGGGTCCCTTTCATGGGGACAAAATGTGACATCCTGGAGAGGCGGTCCACCACTACAAAGATGGATGAAAATCCTTCCGATGGAGGAAACTCTACAATAAAATCCATCGCAATCTTATCCCAGGGTCTTTCAGGAATGGGTAATGGTCTTAATAATCCCCATGCTTTGCTTTTGCTGTTCTTGTTTCTGAGACAAATTGAGCACGAGCCGACATATTTCCTGCAGTCCCTTGCTAAGCTGGGCCACCAAAAATGTCTCTGGACCAAATCCATGGTCTTGTGTCCCCCGAAATGGCCGGCCAGCGCGTAGTCATGGCACACTTGTAGAATAGTAGTACGCAGATTCTGTGGTACGAAAATTTTATTCCCCTGCCAATAGAGCCCATCGTCTTCTTGAAGGTTCATATCTGGAGGCAGAGAGATTCCCCTGGATGCTTGACGTATCTGTGTCATTAAATCGTTTTGTGTGAGCAGAAAATTCCCAGCCTGTAATATGGTATCCGTTTGAGGTGGAACCTCGATTTCCATGAACATACGCAACAACGCATCTGGTTTCACATTCTTGGATCCGGGCCGGTAGGTTATATGAAAACTGAAGCGAGAAAAAAAAAGATCCCATCTTGCTTGTCTGGGTCTGAGACGTTTAGCAGTCCTGAGATACTCTAAATTTTTGTGATCTGTGAAGATCAGTATTGGGTGTGTTGCTCCCTCCAAGAGGTACCGCCACTCTTCCAGAGCCGATTTGATTGCCAACAGTTCCCGGTCCCCTACATCCTAGTTCCTTTCTGAAGGCCCTAATTTCTTCGAGAAAAAGGCCACAGGGTGCATTAAAGCTTTAGGTCCTTGGCGCTGAGACAGGATGGCCCCTACAGCGCTCTCTGAAGCATCTACTTCCAGTATGTATGGAAGGGCAGGATCAGGGTGCTTCAGTACCGGGGCAGAGGTGAATAGTCTCTTTAATTTGTCAAAAGCAGCTTGAGCTACCTCTGTCCACTGAAAGCGGTTCTGTTTTTTGGTGAGCTGAGTGATGGGCATGATGATACCCGAAAAGTTTTTAATAAATTACCTGTCAAAATTGGAGAAACCAATAAACCGTTGTACCCCTTTCTTGTTAACGGGAGGCGGCCAGGACATTATGGCTGCGACCTTTTGAGGATCCATTGCCATCCCTCTTGTAGAGATTACTAGTCCGAAAAAGTGAATGGTCTGCCGTTCGAATTCACATTTCTCGGCCTTGGCATAGAGTCCATTTTGTCTTAACCTAAGAAGGACCTGTTTCACATGGTCACGGTGTAGTTCCAGGAAAACCGAGAAAATCAGAATGTCGTCTAGATAACTGATCATGAATAAGTCTAGGAAGTCTCTGAAAATATTATTTACGAAATGCTGGAAGGTTGCTGGTGCGTTACATAACCCAAAGGGCATAACAAGGCACTTGAAATGGCCAAACCGCGTCCGGAATGCCGTTTTCCACTCATCACCCTTTCTGATCCTGATCAAGTTGTAAGCACCTCGTAGATCCAACTTGGTGAAAATTGTTGCAGAGCAGAGTCTCTGGAGTAATTCTGGAATTAGAGGCAGGGGGTAGCGGTTTTTAACGGTAATCCGATTTAGTTCCCTGTAACCCACACACAGCCGGAGTGAGTGGTCCTTCTTTTCAACAAAGAATATTCCTGCTCCGGCTGAAGAAGTAGAGTGTCGGATGAACCCCTTTTTGAGGTTCTCGTTGACGTAGTCTTTCAGGACCAAGAGTTCAGGTTCCGAGAGGGGGAAAATTCGGCCAAAGGGGATTTCTGCCCCTGGTAAAAGTTCAATTGGGCAATCGTAGGCCCGGTGGGGAGGAAGGGTGTCTGCTTTCTGTTTATCAAAGACATCCAGGAAATCGTGGTATACGGGTGGAACAAGATCTTGGGATTTGGATGTGGGTTTGAGACAGCCAACAACTGGTACTGAGTGGTGGAGGGTTTGGAGGCAGTTATGGAGGCAATAGGCAGACTGAAAGACCACCTTGCCAGTTGTCCAATCGATCTGCGGGTTGTGTGCTTGCAACCATGGCATTCCCAGGATGAATGGGAAGAGCGGTGAGGATATCACGTCTAGGCACAACAGTTCTTGGTGGTTGGGTGAGATATCAGCGGGCAGAGGTTGAGTTTCTTGAATGATGGGCCCAGATTTGATGTTGGACCCATCAGCTAGTCGTATGGACAATTTGTGTTGCAGGGCGAAGGCATGGTCGACGAAGAAACTACAGGTCCCTGAGTCAACGATGGCCTGGACCTGGAGTGCCCCTTCCGGAAGCTGTAGGGAGACAGGAACAGCAATGTGAGTTGATCTTGATAGAGCCAAAGCACAAGGATCAAGAGAAGGAGAGACACACTTTCGAGTCTTGTTAGGACACATGTTGGCGTAATGACCGGCTCCTCCACAGTAAAGGCAGAGATTATTCATACGGCGGCGCTGCTTCTCTTCTGGTGTCAATGGGGCACAAAGCAGGCCTAATTGCATTGGCTCGGGACCTTCAGTAACTGGAGCAGATAGTGGGGTTGCAGGAATAGGTGGGTGGCTGGGTACCCTAGGTAACATCCACATGGGCCGGTATTGGCTGGTTCTTTCAGATCTTCGCTCCCTCAGCCGGCGATCGATCTGAATAGATAGCTGAATCAGTTCTTCAAGAGAATTGGGGACCCCCACCCAAGCTAGTTCATCTTTCAATGCCTCTGACAGTCCTGAGCGGAACTTAAAACGAAGAGCGGCGTCGTGTGTCGGAACTCCACCGTCTAAAGTCTGTGACATAGTCCTCCACAGGCCTACGGCCCTGCTGGAGGGCGTGGAGACTGGCCTCAGCTGTAGTGGTGCGCTGAGGGTCATCATAAAGCTTAGCCATTTCATCCAAAAAAGAGTCCATGGTGCCTAGCAAGGGACTAGCTTGTTCTAAGAGATGGTGAGCCCAGGTCTGGGGTTCTCCCTGTAGCAATGAGATGACGAATCCCACCTTGGTACTTTCCAGGGAGAAGGTGCGAGGCTTAAGTAGGAAATACAGATGGCAAGCGTTTCTGAAAGCGCGGAATTTACTGTGGTCTCCCATGAATCTTTCTGGAGCAGGAACTCGTGGCTCTGGGGGTGGCACCACTACTGTGGGAGTAGAAGTTGAGATCGATGATGCAGGTGCTGCGGCTGTCTGGCGTGCCGAGGTGCTTGGAGAGAGAGAGACTCCACTCGTTGCTCAAGTCGCTGATAGCCATCCTGCAGGCCCTGGACTGCTTGAGTGAGGTTTGCAATCTGCTGGCACAGAGCATCCATTGCTGAGGCCCCCCTTTCAGACTCCATTTGGCTGGATTGTACTGGCACGTACCTTACTGTGGAGTCTGAAATGACGAGGGTGGCCTCTTGCACGGTTCCGGTCCTAACACCCCTGAAGGTGGAGACAGGGCTGCTAGGGCAATGGGAGGGTGCAGGTGCCTGTTGGCAGGATCAGGAACACCGGAGTCTTAGAGGTGCTGGTGAGATGTTGATCCTGGATTGGTTCAGGAAAGTCCAACAGGAGAACTTGCAAGGTCGGGAACAAGCAGGAGTCTGCAACGTGCTGGCAGGAAGGTACACAATCGATAGGCAGGTTCGTAGTCAGGGGCTAGCAGAGGTTGGCAATGGGCTGGCAGAGCGGTACAAGATCGGAAGACAAAGCCATGGTCAGGAGTTCAAGCCGGGTTCAGTACAGGAAGCAGAAGTAAGCAGAGTTTGCAGGGATAATCCAAAAGAGTAGTCAGGAAGGCCAAAGTTTCAGGATCCAGGTTCAATCAAACAGCAATCAAGGATACAGGAACTAGCTGAGACAATACAGCACTGATACTAGTATGCTGATCCTTTAAATAGGGCGCCCTGTGCTGTGATTCGTTGGCATGCAGACGTGCCTACGCCGATGTGCACTCGTTCGTATGAGAGTACTAACGTGCGCGCCTGGTCCGGGTTCACACGTTCGTGCCGCACGTCTGGCTGGCGCACGGAAACGAGCGTTTGTAATGGTTCTCTGACACAGTCCCTCTGTCAGGCACACTGGGTGGCAAGCATATTCTGTTCCTGCAAGTCAGGGAAAAAACAAAAAGAAAGGAGCCAGGCTACCCATCTCACAGTTCAGTTACCTGGGTTTCAGGCATAAAACCGTGGGTCCGGCAGTCTCTTCCAGTCCTTCTCAATGTTGTCCCTGGGGACCGAATGTCTTTCTGCAAACCCTCCCGCCTTGCAAAAAAGCACCCTATCCTTATAGATGGTCCTTCCAAGCCGCCACTACTCCTTGATCTCCAGGGACCGGGCCCATGATGCACCACCTGGCACCCGGCACGACTTGGGGAACTGCAAATACTCCCAGATCATGTCATCCTCCCATCCCCCCAGGAGCTCTCGATGTCCCTTATGATCTGAGAGGGGTTGTATGGGAAGTCAAAGCCCCACTCCAGGGCCACTCTCTTCTGTACCATCCTCTGAAACCGGGAGAACTTGGGCAGCTCCAGCAGGTTCCCCTTCCCGGGCATGACACAGGCAGTAAGGGCCCGACTGACCCACTGCCAGGGAAAGTTCCCTGGTCTGGATAGTGTTTGGCTTTTGTGATTGCCTTTTGGTGATTGGGGTTTTTATGGCCAACCTGGGTTCCACAGCTACCTCTGGTCCACCTTCTACTCCTAGGACCTGGGATTCCCCGGTCTCCCTTTCCTCTTCCGAACTCTCACAGGGGGGTGGCCACTTCGCCAACTGCTCCAGGGACCCAAATTTGGCCTGTACTTTGGGGGAACCCCAATCTATGACCCAGCCATCGCTTACCTCATCCAGCTCACATGGAGGCACACCTCCCTGTAGCATGGGCTCCTTCAGAATGGGTACCACAAGGGACTTAGAGCTGGCTCTTCAGGGAGGTCATCTTGCTCCTGCACACTAGCACATGCAGTCGCCAGGCCCCTGGCCAGGCCACAAGTCATGGCAATCTCCTTGCCGAAGTCCTCAGTTTTCAGGGAGGGGTCGCCAGGCCGCAACACCTCTCCCCCTCTGGCTAGTGATCTCTGGCCCTGCAAATCTTCTGCAGCTGCGGTGGACAAAGTCCTGAAAGCAGGTTGACACTATAATACCGTGGCTGCTGCTGAACGGGTCCCAGTCTGGTAAGTGGCTCCCCACAATGGCCACACCGGGCCCAAGCAGTCACCTCTGCCGTCGGAATCCGGGACTCAGGGCAGAGCAAACACAGCCGCTCCGCTCCATCAATCACCCCCAAGGCCAATCCTCCGCATAGCTCCAGCCGGATGCCAGTATCCACCAGCGCCTGCTCCTGCACATGAGGTAACCTTAGCTAATAATTTAATATCAATGTTGAGTATTGATATTGGCCTGTAATTAGACCAAGAGGTATCATCTACGTTCATTTTGGGATCATGAAAATAGAGGCAACAAGTAATTCTGAACGGAAGGAGTGGCCTGTGAGGAGGAAGTTGAAGGCTTCAACCATTAGTGGGGATAGTAGTGTTGCAAATTTTTTATAATAAGTGGCTGAAAAACCATCTACTCCTGGGCGTTTACGTGGTTTTAGTGATTTTATTGCTGTCTGTATTTCTAATTCAGTTATTGGCTTGACTAGGGTTTCTTGTTGAGTATGTGAAAGACAGATGAATAGAGGATAGGAGGGTAGTTAATCGTGGTTGGTCAAATTTATGGGGGTCTTTATAGAGTTCAGACTATTTTCTTTGAAGTTTGTGTAAGATTTTTTGTGGATTGCTGGTATAAGTATCTTTGGTTAATTTTAGTCTAATGGGTTTCGGGTTATAAGTTTTTTTTTGTAATGCAAGGGCTAAAAATGTGTCAGGTTTATTGGCCTTCATATAGAAAGTATGCGTAGATTTTAGGAGAATCTTTTCCGCTGACTCCATCAAAAAAAGATGAAGTTCCAAATGTGCTTTGTCATATTGTTTTCTTGTTGACGGGGAGGGAGCGGTTTGGAAATTCTCTGAAGCTTCGTTGAATGCAGCTTCTAGCTTTTTATGAAGCCGTCCCTTTTGTTTATGGAAATGAGAGGCTTGACTTATACAAACCCCTCTGATACATGGTTTAAGTGCTTCCCAACGAGTCAGGGGGTTTGTATCATCAGTACTGTTATTCGCCATGTAATCTTTAATAGCTTTCTCTATTATCTTTCTATATGTGGAATTTGCTAATAATTCATCATTAATGTACCAAGTTCTGTGATTTGGTCTTGGGATTAGTGAGGAAAGGGATGTCATGACCATGTTATGATCAGACCATGTACATGGTATATTGTTCGAGTTTAGAATATATACAGAGAGATTGACTTTGATTAAGAGGTGATCTATGCATGCAAATTGTTTGTGAGGATGGGAATAATGGGTGTATTGTTGTTTAGCTGGGTTTTGTTCTCTCCAAGTATCAAGAAGAGAATATCGGTTAAGAAGTTGTTAATAGGAGTGACAGCGATTTGTGATAGGTGTTGGGGATTTGTCTAAGAATGGATATATTGTTTGATTTGAGTCTCCACCTAATATAAGAGTGCCACGGGTATGTTTTTCTACCACAGAAAAAAGATGGGATAGAAATGACAGTGGATTTTTGTTAGGAGCATAAAAAAAAATGTGATTTCAGTATCTTGTAGGAGACCAGATAAGAGTATATATCAACCTTCAGGGTCTTTAAGTTCCGTATGGAGTGTAAATGGTGTTGTGTGATGAAAGACAATCAGTACACCTCTCTGTTTGGTGTCAGCCGATGAGATGTAAACTTGGGGATATTTACGACTAAAGAATTTTGGATAGGATTGAGACGAAAAATGTGTCTCTTGTAAGCATACCACATGTGCATTTAGTTTTGAAAAGGATCGAAAAGCTTTAGTACATTTTGGGGGTGAATTAAGGCCTTGTACATTTAGCGTTATTATGTTTAGAGGTGCCATTATTGGAGTTGGGGGGGGATTCAGGTGTAAAGAGATAGTTTGTGTAAAAAATCTCTCTGGAAAGATTGGGGTGATAATGGTTAGTGAGAGAGTAGAGAAAAGTGAGGATTGAGGATGAGGTTAGTCAATATACTGAGTATATATATTCAGTCAATAACATAAAAAGCTTGTATTATAACTAAGGAGAAGGTGGCTCCTAAATGGAGCTAGTATTCACAAGGTGGTTAAAGAACACCAACCTATGGGTACAATGTGTCCAAGGAGTGTCCAAACTAAACCGTTGGGTACTCGAGGTTGTATTGGAGGTGCAGTGACTGTCTCCGGGACTACGACAGCCATCAAATATGTAAGTTGAAAACAAACATGAAAACAATCAAGTCTCAATTTACAGTAAATATTTGAGGTAACAAGTGTGGATCCAGTTGTTATGGTTAGGTAAACCAGGTTGTTTATTCTACAACAGTGTTTCAGTTAATGTGTAAGTTGAATGAAATCATTGTTTTAGAATAGGATCTGAGAAACAAATGCATACCTAAAAGAGTATACAGAGAGAGAATGGGTTCCTTATTACCTACATGAGGATAATATGTATCTCAATATGGATTTATAGGTAAGTAAAAGAACCTAAAAAAAGAACTAAATAACTAAAATACAAGAATATATATTCTTCTGAATAAGGGTGAATAATTTATACATTTTAGAATTTAAGGAAGGTTAGAGTGATATATTCCATTAAGAGGGTCATATTATAGACAAAGTTTAATGTATAAAAGGAAAAAAAGAGGGGCAAGTGGGACTTTAAATGAAGCATGTCAATTGAAAGTATAATAATGAATACATGTGAGTAGGTAAAATGATTGGATTTAATTTATAGTCAATAACCCCTAGGGCTAGTCCATGATTTTGATGCATACAGTACCAATAAAGTAGTATAGATACAAACATAATCGCATGAGTTGATATATAAGCATATTTAGCAGTAACAATCACTGAAGACTCAGTAGTGCAAACAAATCAATGGACATACATATATGCAATTCATAACAGAAATACATGAATTAAAATCGCCAATCAAAATCACCAAATTGCATGAAATGAGAAAAAACTTGATAAAAAATAAATAAATGTCAGGAATATGATTAGGCTTGATGGAGCATCCTTAGTTTGAAAACCCAACACGTTTCTTGGCTTCTTGCCAGTCATCAGGGGTGGGATGCATAATTTTACTGAGAAAAACAAAGGAATATCATAAATATTGATACATGTGGAACCTCAGGCTACTAGAGAAAGTTATATCAAAAATATCCAAATTGTCTACTTTGAATAAAGAAGCTACTTAACAAAATAGCCCAAAAATCAAGGATAGTAGAGAAAAGTTACCAGCATCTCCTTGATTTTTGGGCTATTTTGTTAAGTCCCACTTGCCCCTGTTTTTTCCTTGCCCCTCTTTTTTCCTTTTATATATTGACCCGGGATGGAAGCATGCCATTGATATTTAGTCATGCGACTGGTCACTTTCTTCTTTTTATATTTCTGCTTTTTATAGACAAAGTTTAAGTTTGTCTTGAATTCATGTGAGATATACCCAGACAAACAGATCTGGAATTAGGATTTTAGTTTGGATCTGTTTGTGTGGGGGATGTAATTTTGTGAAATGTCATGGTTCATTGGTTCATTGGTTCCGCTTCTGGAGTAGGTGAAGCAACGCAGCTTCTCTTATGGATGCTAGATGATGGTAGTTGTTCAGGAATGTCTTTTTGTTGTTGAGAGGAGCCAGAATTCGCACACAACGCTTGGAACTTTCTGCAAGTGTTTCTGGTGTTGACAGGCGAAGTTCAAGGATTGTGGCTAGTAAGTCGTCAGCTGTTTTACAGGTATAGGTGGTTCCAAGCCCGGACTGGGACAAAAAATAGGCCCGGGCATTTTAGACTGAGCAGCCAACTTTCCCAGGTACGGGGGGGAGGTTGGTAGACATTCGCGGGGGTGGCTGGTGTCGGTCCTCCACACTGTAATGTGCAGGGACATGGTGATATAAAGGGAACTGTGCTGTAAAGGGGCACTGCAATGATTACAGTGCCCCTTTACAGTGCAGTCCCCTTTATATTAGTGTCCCAGTCCTATTGTGGCCATACAAATCTAGTACTGTCTGTCTCCTATTGTGCCCACACTGCCCAGTGACACTGACCTGTTCTCTTTTTTGTGGTGCGGTACAGCGTGGCTCTCTCTCTGGTGGTGCGGTACAGCATGGCCCTCTCTCTGGTGGTGAGGTACAGCGTGGCTCTTTCTGGTGGTGCGGGTACAGCGTGGCCCTCTGGTGGTGCGGGTACAGCGTGGCTCTCTGGTGGTGCGGGTACAGCGTGGCTCTCTGGTGGTGCGATACAGCGTGGCTCTCTCTCTGGCGGTGCGGGTACAGCGTGGCTCTCTCTGGTGGTGCGGGTACAGTGTGGCTCTCTGGTGGTGCGGTACAGCGTGGCTCTCTGGTGGTGCGGGTACAGCGTGACTCTCTCTTTGGTGGTGCGGGTACAGCGTGGCTATCTCTCTGGTGGTGCGGTACAGCGTGGCTCTATCTCTGGTGGTGTGGGTACAGCGTGGCTTTCTCTGGTGGTGCTGGAGCTATTAGTTCCCCCAGCACAGTCCTCTCTTTCTTTTTATATGTCTCCTGTAGTAGCTGCTACAGGCACTTCTCAGCTTGTTTCCAGGTCCCCCCCCCCAGCAGAGTGCATGCTGGGGAGTGTATTCAGCTCCCTGCTGAAAACAATGGGGCCACCTATCTCTGGGACTACATTTCCCATGATGCCCCTCTAGTTCTCCAATTGGCCCTCTGTTGTGGCCAATGATGAGGGAGGAACAATAGGCAGGAAGCTTTCTCCTCACATGTGCTGCCGACAAGAGAAGGAGAGGGGGGAAAATGTCCTGACAGCAGCCCTCCCCCTTGCCCCACCGTGCGGACACCTTAGCTGGAGGAGGAGGAGCAGTCCCTGGGAGCAGAGAGCGGAACTATCAGCACGGCTCTGAGGCTGAGCTGTGTGTGAGAGAGACACACAGTTCAGCCCATGCAGCCAAAAGTTCCGCTGGAGAAGACACAGGCACGGCCGCATAGCGGTAGTGGCGAGCGGCGGCCATGGCCTGTGTTAACCATGTTCAGGCCGTGGGCGCCGCTTACCTCTTGCTGTGCGGCCTGCAACATGCTACGGAGTAGTCTGCCCTATGGCCAGTCCGGGCCTGGGTGGTTCCTTTCTCTTTATAAGTGTTTGTTGAGAAAGATCTTGATATATTTGATATCGATGACCTTGGAATATGAGGGAGTCTTTGTTGTGGGCAGCTTCCAATAATTGTTCTTTTGTTCAGAAATAGTGGAATTTAATAATGATATCTCTAGGTGGGCCATCTTCTTTACGCGGTGTCAGAGATCTGTGTATTCTGTCCATTTCCAGACGTTCAATAGGGAGAGAAGGGGCTAATTCCTGAAATAATGCATTGACTGTTGATTGAAGATCTTCAATTACCTCAGGGATACCCCTAATATGGAGATTAGATCTTCTATTTCTATTTTCAAACTCTTCAAGACGATTTTGAAGGGAAGAATATTCTTCTCTGATGTATTCAAGTTCCTCGGTATGATTAGAAGTGGTAATATCAACTTCATCGACTATTTGTTCCAGGATTGAGGTGTGTCTTCCTACCTCACGAATTTCTCTTGTTAATTCGTCAGTAATGGCATCTGAGGTGGTCTGAAGGGCTTTATTAAAGCGGAGTTCCACCCAAATTTTGAACAATATCTGTATGTATTCTCTTCCTTGCCTAGATGCTGACATGCCGTTTAAAAAAATTTAAATCGCCGTAATTACCTTTTATTTTTCTATTCTTCTTTGCACTTCCTGGTTCTCCTCCTGTGGGAGTAGGCGTGTTTCTAGCCTCTCCCAGACTCCTGGGAGCTAGTCTCAGGCTTCCCAGGATGCCACTGAGCATGTGCGGGAACGAGCAGTGAATGCTGGGAGCACAGCATTCACCACATCCAGGAAATAAATGCTTGTGGGCTTCAAATGCCCACAATGAAGATGGAAACCGCCTGCAGTGAATAATATAAGTTATTCTTTCCGACGAAATTTGACACAGGCGGACATATTACACACAATATGTGAGTATGTAATGCTGAGAAGAAAAGTTTGTGAATGAACTCAAAAAAAAAAAAGGATAGATAGGTGGACCCCCGCTTTAAGAATTCTTTCAAAATGAATAATTAAGTCACAATTAAGTGGTGTATGCTGTAAAGAATTAGGAATTATTCCAATATCATAATCTGTCTCACTGCGCTGTGAGGAGACTGGAGACTGGAGCTGTTTCAGTGAGTAAGGCTGTGTGAGGTGAGAGAGTAATGGTGCTACTAATTTAGCTGCGGATCTATTCAGCGGTTCTTGCGCTTTTGCTGTCTTCAGTTTTGCTTTCCTCCCACTGTACATCATTTCCAATTGTGCTCGGGGGTATCAGCTAAATACCTGTCACCGGTATATGTCGGTTCGTGAGTGAGGTTTGAATTTATAGGCTATCGTGTCCCGGTCGTAGCAGAGCACTTGGGTGGACATGTCCGTCTCAGACAGCTGCGCGCATGCGCCTCGCACTCCACATTTTTCACATATTTATTTGTAAACAATTTTGAAAACCATTTTTAATTTTCCTTATACTTCATAATTATGTGCCACTTGGTCTATCACATAAAATCCCAATAAAATACATTTATGTTTTTGGTTGTAACATGACAAAATGTGGACACTTTCAAGGGGTATGAATACATTTTCAAGGCACTGTAAGTGCCTGCGTGCATGAGACCGAAAAGGGGATTTTCTCTCACTTTCTGTTGTCGCTGTAACAGAAGTAAGCCTAGGTTCACCCTGAATGCGTTCAGCTGAACTCGCACAATTTCAAACCGGCATTTCAGTCTGACTTCGGGGGCGATTTGAGAGACATCTGTGCAGGTTTCTGCACAGATGTCTATTGAAATCGCCCCGAAGTCGCCAAAAGTAGTGCAGGAACTACTTTTGGGAATCAGTGCGGCGCCGCAACCCGATTCAGACAGTGCCACTGCCGGCAATAGGATTCGATTTGGCATGCGATTTGACATGTCAAATCGGCCCAATGTGAACGTGGACTTAAAGCGGAGTTCCACCCAAAAATGGAACTTCCACTTTTTGGATCCCCCCTCCGGTGCCACATTTTGGCACCTCACGGGGGAGGGGGAGCAGTTACCTGTATAATCCAGATATTTGCTCCCACTTCCGGGCATAGATCACCGCAGGCTCCACAGTGATCTACGCCATGTCTCCTCCGTCCCCCCCGCTGTCTTCTGGGAGACACACAGGTCCCAGAGGACAGCAGGGACCAGTGAGGATGCGCAGTGCAACTCGTCCATAGTGTCCAAGTGTCCATATTTTAAAAGTCAGCAGCTGTTGTATTTGTAGCTGCTGACTTTAAAAAAAAAAAACAATTTTGGCAGAACTCCGCTTTAAGGTGAAGATCTCAAATGGAACACAGACAGCAAAAATAAAACTGAATTGGATTTTAACTATTCCCTAAAAAACGTTTTTGCAACCACATATCCGGATATCATTGACTGTACATGAGAGCACTTTTATCTCCATTCTCTCTTTTTTGTGCGTCTGTTGAACTTACCTGGCTAATCCCTGCTTTGACCTTTTCAGATAGTATAAGTTCAGACCATATTCTATATTCCCATGCCCTGTACACACGAGCAGGGTTTCTGACTGGACTGGTCCAACGGGCCGAATCCAGCGGACAATCTGACCGTGTGTGGGCTTCATCGGACCTTCAGCAGACTGTTTCTGTCAAAAATCTGACGGACTTTAGAATATGTTTCAAATCTTTGCGTCGGAACTCCGAAAACCGACGTTAGGGCACATTTACTTCCATGAATTCTATGACACATATTCGCTATACCCTGTGAGTAGGTGCTGCTGTGTCACACATTTCACAGAGCCTGCCTTCTAAATTGCAGAGGTTCTGAGAGGAGGGGTTTCAGGAGGCAGTAGAGGAATCTCAGCTTGCAGGCAGCAAGGTACCATGGGATATGTAGTCCTTAGAAATTGAAAGAAAACAGCAAAGGAGAAGCTGCAAAGCATGCAGGGAATCCACAAAGTTGTGGAAAGAGATGACCAGCAGACAGGCAGAACCAGGGGCGGACTGACCATTCGGCCACTCGGGCACTGCCCGAGGGCCCCAGGCCACTAGGGGGCCCCATCAGGGTTGCCAGCCTCAGTAAAACCAGGGACAGTATGTAAAAATCTGTGGTTTTTTTACATCTGTCTCTGAAATGTCCCTTACCGACATCCTTTTGGTCTAAAAATCCTGAAATTATAGCTGCCCCACCTCTCCAGTACCTTCTCAGCCAATAGAAACATGTCTGTGTATACTGTGTGTACATGTATGTATATACTGTGTGATTGTATACTGTGTGTGTGTATACTGTGTGTGTGTATACTGTGTGGCCCCATAATCTCTGATTGCCTGGGGGCCCCATAATCTTCTCCTATTGCCCGGGGGCCCCATGAGTTGTCAGTCTGCCCCTGGGCAGAACTCACATGAAAGAAGATTTTTCAAGTAAGCTTACAGTGGATTGTCAAATATAACTATTGTTTATATTGATATTACAATGGTTATGTTATAAAATCAAAGTGTATGCTGTGACCATAGGACTCCTTTAAGCAAATATGTATGTTACTAGGTTTTCTTGGCCATGTCTACAGCTGCTGCCTGTGCGGTCAGATATGTGTATTGTAGACAGAAGCGCATACTACATATTTGCTCAGTATAGCAGCTTTGAGAAGTCTGTGTGTCTAGTGTATTCATATCCCATACCTGTCATGTGCACACCCTTCTGTATTCCTCACCCACATACAGACAATTTGGATTAATGTTTAGCTCAAAATAAACAGAACAGAGAAAGAAGTTAATATCTTTTGATTCCACTCTAGGACTGTTTTTGTGCTGTAAGTGGCTGTGAGGATAGGGCAGGGGTCTCCAAACTTTCTAAACAAAGTGCCAGGTTACTGTCCATCAGGCTTTAAGGGGCCAGACTGTGGCTGGTAGGAGTAGAAAATGCCCTGCCATCAATGGGAGTAAGTAATGCCTCATCATTGGTTTTAATGAGAAGAAAAGTGCCCAATTGTTATCAGTTGGAGATATGGTGCCCCATTATTGGTGTCAGTGGCAGGAATAGTGCCCCAATATTGATGTCAGTGGCAGGAGTAGTGCCCCAATATTGGTGTAATTGTGATGAATATTTCCCCAATATTGGTGTCAGTGGCAGGAATAGTGCCCCAATATTGGTGTCGGTGGCAGGAGTAGTGCCCTATTATTGGTGTATTTGTGAGGAATAGTGCCCCAATATGGGTGTCAGTGGCAGGAGTAGTGCCCCATTATTGGTATATTTGTGAGGAATAATGCCTCAATATTGGTGTCATTGGCAGGAATAGTGCCCCAATATTGGTGTCAGTGGGAGGAATAATGCCCCAATATTGGTGTCAGTGGGAGGAATAATGCCCCAATATTGGTGTCAGTGGCAGGAATAGTGCCCCAAAATTGGTGTCAGTAGCAAGAATTGTGCCCCAATATTGGTGTCAGTTGGAGGAATAGTGCCCAAATATTGGTGTCAGTGGCAGGACTAGTGCCCCCATTATTGGTGTAATTGGGATGAATAGTGCCCCATCATTGGTGTCAATGGGAAAAATAGTACCTGGAGGGTACTATTCAAAGGGCCACATCTGCCCAGGGGGCCTCAGCTTGGAGACCAGACTACTGGAATAGGGGATCTGTTGAGGAAAAAAACCGAAATGATTAATAGTTTTTAGCCTTTTCATAGCATTTAAAGGAAATGTATGACTTACACAGTGTTAGCTCCTGAAAATAGAATAAGTGCTCACACTACATTGTAGCATGCTTGTCATTAGGTGAACAAACACAAGAACAAACGGGGCGCTGGATTCCGATTTTCAATGAGTCACAAAAATTTGACTTCGGGCATGCTATGCTGGCTCTGGTTCAGCAGCACTCCACAAATTAGGGACTCCCCTCAGGAACAAAAAAAGGACCCAGAGTTTAGAATCCACATACATACAAGCCAATGAGAGCGCCAAACAAATGTCGAAGAATCCAAGGCTTTTAATGATAAAAATAAATTTGAGCAGAAAAAAGCCAACACAATTCAGGGACCAAACACACTGCACCTTCATCAGGGCTTCAGAATTCAGATTGTGCTTAAACTGACTTAGGTAAGTAGATACCAAATAGATATGTACTTTAATATACTGCTTGTAACAGTTTCAGGAAGGTAGGTTAAGCCAGTGTTACTGAATTGTTGTACATATTGCACGACTTTAGAAACAGACACCTTTTATATACTGTATATTAGACTTTTAAAATGATCTAAAATGGTCTTTGGACAAGATGGCAGAATCCAGATATATACTCTACATATATAGATATACATCATACAATACCAAATATTATTCCTGCAATCAATAACCTGGTGTGGTTGAAAGATAAGAATAAGCTACTTGCACAAACATTATCAAATGTGCACTGACTGCTTTTTATTACTGTGTGCTTAGTACAGTGTTTCTCAACTCCAGTCCTCAAGGCTCCCCAACAGGTCATGTTTTCAGGCTTTCCATTATTTTGATCACTTTCACTGCCTTAGTAATTACCACAGCTGTTTCATCTGAGGGAAATCCTGAAAACATGACCTGTTTAGGCGCCTTGGAGTTGGCTGGAGTTCAGAATCACTGGCTTAGCAGATTACCCCTCCCAGTGTGCTATTTCCAGGTTAGGTTTCAAATGATTGGATGGCTGGCATATTTTCTGTGTACTAAAAAATGCCCTTAATAATTTATCAGGACAGTTCACATGCTGCCAAGAACATTCACTTAACTACTTCAGCCCCAGAAGAATTTACCCCTTTCCTGACCAGGCCATTTTTTGCGATACGGCACTGGGTCGCTTTAACTGACAATTGCGCGGTCGTGCAATGCTGTACTCAAACAAAATTTACGTCCTTTTTTTCCCACAAATAGAGCTGTCCTTTGGTGGTATTTGATCACCTCTGCGGTTTTTATTTTTTGCGCTTTAAACAAAAGAAGAGCAACAATTTTGAAAAAAACACAATATCTTTTACTTTTTGCTATAATAAATATCCCAAATTTAAAAAACATGAATACAATTTTTTTCTTCAGTTTAGGCCAATATGTATTCTTCTACAAATTTTTGGTAAAAAAAACGCAATAAGCGTATATTAATTGGTTTGTGCAAAAGTTATTGCGTCTACAAAATAGGGGATAGATTTATGGCATTTTTATTATTATAATTTTTTTTTTACTAGTAATGGCGGCGATCGGCAATTTTTATCAGGACTGCGATATTGCGGCGGACAAATCTGACACTTTTGACGCATTTTTGGGACCAGTGACATTTATACAGCGATCAGTGCTATAAAAATTCACTGATTATTACTGTATAAATGTCACTGGCAGGAAAGGGATTAACACTAGGAGGCGATCAAGGGGTTAACTGTGTTCCCTAGGTGTGTTCTAACTGTGGGGGAGTGGGACTGACTAGGGGAGGAGAGAGATCGGTGTTCATACTTAGTATGAACACACAATCTTTCTCCTCTCCCCTGAGAGAACCGGGATTTGTGTGTTTACACACACAGATCCTGGGTCTCACTCTGTCACAAGCGATCGTGGGTGCCCGGCGGTCATCGTGCACGCCGGGCACTCGCATCGGCTCAAGGGACATGCTGCGGCGAGCGTGCGCCTCCTACAGCATCTTAAAGGGTCCGACATGCTGCTACAACGGCTCGGCCAGGGGAGCCAACCTGCCGCAGTATAACTGTGGCGGCTGGTCGGGATTCGGGTAAAGTGTCACTAAACCCACATCATAAAAAAACTATCAATAAATGGTGTATTACATGCTGTTCATACTCCCTCAGTCCCTATGTGATTCGTTTTCTGTATTCTGCAAAAAACCTGGTTGGTCCTGCTGCTCTCTATCTCCACCTTCTGTTCATTTCCCCAATTCAGCTAGGGATTTTGCAGCTGTGGTGGCAACTCTGCACATGTTACATTTTCAGAGAGTTTCTATACTGAGTATTTCCTCTCTATCACATCTGAGCAGCCTATGTGACTATAGAGTCACACATGTGGGTGTATACACAGTGGTACAGTGCATCCAGAAAGTATTCACAGCGCTTCTATTTTTCCACATTTTGTTATATTACAGCCTTATTCCAAAATGGATTAAGTTCAATATTTTCCCCAAAATTCTACAAACAATACCCCATAATGACAATGTGAAAGAAGTTTGTTTGAAATCTTTGCAAATTTATTAAAAATAAAAAATGAAAAAAATCACAAGTATTCACAACCTTTGCTCAAAACTTTTGGATACCAATCACAGCCTCAAATCTTTTTGAGTATGATGCTACAAGCTTGGCACACCTATTTTTGGGAAGTTTCTCCCATTCTTCTTTGCAGGACCTCTCAAGCTCCATCAGGTTGAATGGGGAGCGTCTGTGCACAGCCATTATCTGATCTCTCCGGAGATGTTGAATCAGGTTCAAGTCTGGGCTCTGGCTGGGCCACTCAAGGACATTCACAGAGTTGTCCCATAGCCACTCCTTTGTTATCTTGGCTGTGTGCTTAGGATCAATGTCCTGTTGGAAGATCAACCTTCGCCCCAGTCTCAGGTGCAGAGCACTCTGGAGCAGGTTTTCATCAAGGAAGTCTCTGTACATTGCTGCATTCATCTTTCCCTCGATCCTGGCTGGTCTCCCAGTTCCAGCCGCTGAAAAACATCCCCACAGCATGATGCTGCCACCATAATGCTTCACTGTAGGGATGGTATTGGCCAGGTGATGAGTGGTGCCTGGTTTCCTCCAGACATAATGCTTGTCATTTAGGCCAAAGAGTTCAATCTTTGTTTCATCAGACCAGAGAATTTTGTTTCTTATGGTCTGAGAGTCCTTCATGTGCCTTTTGGCAAACTCCAGGCTGTCAGATGCCTTTTACTGAGGAGTGGCTTCCGTCTGGCCACTCTACCATACAGGCCTGATTGGTAAGGTGTGCAGAGGTGGTTGTTCTTCTGGAAGGTTCTCCTCTCTCAACAGAGAAATGCTGGAGCTCTGTCAGAGTGACCATCAGGTTATTGGTCACCTCCCTGACTAAGGCCCTTCTCCCCCAATTGCTCAGTTTGACTGGACGGCCTGCTCTAGGAAGAGCTTTCTGGTGGTTTCAAACTTCTTCCATTTATAGATAATGGAGGCCACTGTGCTCATTTGGGACCTTCAATGCTGCAGAAATGTTTCTGTACCCTTCCCCAGATCTGTGCCTCCATACAATCCTGTCTTGGAGGTCTACAGGCAATTCCTTGGACTGCATGGCTTGGTTTGTGCTCTGACATGCACTGTTAACTGTGGGACCTTATATAGACAGGTGTGTGCCTTTCCAAATCATGTCCAATTAACTTATTTTACCACATGTGGACTCTAATCAAGTTGCAGAAACATCTCAAGGATGATCAGTGGAAACAGGATGCACCTGAGCTCAATTTTAAGTGCCATAACAAAGGCTGTGAATTCTTATGTACATGTGATTTTTTTGTTTTTTTATTTTTAATAAATTTGCAAAAGATTTTAAACAAAGTTATTTCACGTTGTCATTATAGGGTATTGTTTGTAGAATTTCGAGGAAAATAATGAATTTAATCCATTTTGGAATGGGGCTATAACATAACAAAATATGGAAAAAGTGAAGCGCTGTGAATACTTTCCGGATGCACTGTAAATGCCAGCCCACCCCCTCCCTCCTCCTCCATGCCTACTAACCAGCTCAAACAACAAGGAGCACTCACATGAGTGTAGACGGGTAGGCCGCACACCCCATACAGTGCATAAAAAGACAAAAGAGAACCCCCTAGCGGGGCTTTGAAGCAGCCAATGAAGTGCAATAGAGATGGTTGAAAAAATTGGATTTTATTAGTACAAAAAATATATAAATAACATTAAAAGAAAGAATTCATTGAAATGAGTACTGACTGTTAGAGTCAGGACACGAACTGGGTATGGCGTACATATGCAAAGGACAGCAGTTTACAGTGAAAACCAATGCAGGACACAATGTATGCGGGGGCAGCCTGATTCCCCCAATTATAAGCGTTAGGTTTGAATAACAATAAGCGCCTCTAAATGAAGACAATAGACCATACAATACATGTGGGACAGCAGTGGTTGTATATAGTAATCCTGACGCGTTTCGACCCTTCCTGGGTCTTCTTCAGAGGATGGTTGTCCACACTAAAAGAGGGTAACATATATCAAACATAACATCAAATTACCACGGTGCCAGAAACCATGCAGGCATACCCTGTAATGTAATCAAGTAAGTTATATAATTACCTATCACAGGAATTGTGACACTACCATGTCATTCTTGACATTGCAAAATGTCCAGGATGATACAGTTAATTCTTCGCTCCCCTGTCTCCCCCGTGTCGGACCAACTCACCCCAGGGACGGGTGGTGGATCAGATGAGTCTTACGAGAGATCACGCTTACCAGCCCCCCATATGGGAGAGGGAGGGAGAAGGAGGGGCGAGACGGGCAATCCAAAACCGCACCCAGATAGGATTCACGTTAGTACTACAAATCAAAAAAATGGAAAATAATGGAGGGTCAGTTGGTTCATACCATGTAGTTGGGAAGTTTACCAACCATGGAGTTCTATGCGCTTACTAAATTATGAGTCCATGGATATACAGGAGGGCATTGCTGAAAAATGAAAAAGGGAAAGGGAAAAAAGGGGAAGGAAAGGGGGGGGAAGGGAAAGGGGGAGGAAAGGGAAGAGGGGCGGAAGAAGGAAAAAGGGAAGAGGAAGGGCATGTGAGGAAAGAGTGAAAAGGAAAAGGAAGAAAAGAAAGAGTAGAATAGGAGTGAGTGAAATACAGTTGATGTGGAAAATAGCAAATGCCCTGCTGACAATGATTAACCATGCGACTTCAAAATATATGGGGAAATTGATAGGGTAAAAGCACCAACAAACCACAGAAAATGGATGAGGGAGAAGAAAGTGAGGAAGCAGACCAACATAGTTGGTCTGCTTCCTCACTTTCTTCTCCCTCATCCATTTTCTGTGGTTTGTTGGTGCTTTTACCCTATCAATTTCCCCATATATTTTGAAGTCGCATGGTTAATCATTGTCAGCAGGGCATTTGCTATTTTCCACATCAACTGTATTTCACTCACTCCTATTCTACTCTTTCTTTTCTTCCTTTTCCTTTTCACTCTTTCCTCACATGCCCTTCCTCTTCCCTTTTTCCTTCTTCCGCCCCTCTTCCCTTTCCTCCCCCTTTCCCTTCCCCCCCCTTTCCTTCCCCTTTTTTCCCTTTCCCTTTTTCATTTTTCAGCAATGCCCTCCTGTATATCCATGGACTCATAATTTAGTAAGCGCATAGAACTCCATGGTTGGTAAACTTCCCAACTACATGGTATGAACCAACTGACCCTCCATTATTTTCCATTTTTTTGATTTGTAGTACTAACGTGAATCCTATCTGGGTGCGGTTTTGGATTGCCCGTCTCGCCCCTCCTTCTCCCTCCCTCTCCCATATGGGGGGCTGGTAAGCGTGATCTCTCGTAAGACTCATCTGATCCACCACCCGTCCCTGGGGTGAGTTGGTCCGACACGGGGGAGACAGGGGAGCGAAGAATTAACTGTATCATCCTGGACATTTTGCAATGTCAAGAATGACATGGTAGTGTCACAATTCCTGTGATAGGTAATTATATAACTTACTTGATTACATTACAGGGTATGCCTGCATGGTTTCTGGCACCGTGGTAATTTGATGTTATGTTTGATATATGTTACCCTCTTTTAGTGTGGACAACCATCCTCTGAAGAAGACCCAGGAAGGGTCGAAACGCGTCAGGATTACTATATACAACCACTGCTGTCCCACATGTATTGTATGGTCTATTGTCTTCATTTAGAGGCGCTTATTGTTATTCAAACCTAACGCTTATAATTGGGGGAATCAGGCTGCCCCCGCATACATTGTGTCCTGCATTGGTTTTCACTGTAAACTGCTGTCCTTTGCATATGTACGCCATACCCAGTTCGTGTCCTGACTCTAACAGTCAGTACTCATTTCAATGAATTCTTTCTTTTAATGTTATTTATATATTTTTTGTACTAATAAAATCCAATTTTTTCAACCATCTCTATTGCACTTCATTGGCTGCTTCAAAGCCCCGCTAGGGGGTTCTCTTTTGTCTTTTTATGCCTACTAACCAGCTAAACACAATGGGGGTGGGATATTACATGTACAGTAGATTAATGGAGGTTTCACTTCTCTCTCACTTTAACCACTTCATATCCGGGCCATTTCTGACACTTTGCTCCTACATGTAAAAATCATCATTTTTTTGCTATAAAATTACATAGAACCCCCAAACATTATATATGTTTTTTTAGCAGAGACCCTACAGAATACAATGGCGGTCATTGCAACTTTTTATCTTGCACGGTATTTGCGCAGCAATTTTTCAAACGCGTTTTTTTTGGAAAAAAAACAGTTTCATGCTTAAAAAAAAACAAAACAGCAAAGTTAGACAAATTTTTTTGCATTGTGTGAAAGATGAAGTTACGCCGAGTAAATAGATACCTAACATGTCACGCTTCAAAATTGCACACGCTCGTGGAATGGCGCCAAACTTTGGTACTTAAAAATGCCCATAGGCGACGCTTTAAAATTTTTTACTGGTTACATGTTTTGAGTTACAGAGGAGGTCTAGGGCCAAAATTATTGCTCTCGCTCTAACGTTCGCGGCGATACCTCACATGTGTGGTTTGAACACCGTTTTCATATGTGGGCGGGACTTACGTATGCGTTCGCTTCTGCGTGCGAGCTCACGGGGACAGGGGCGCTTTAAAAAATTTTTTTTTTTTTTTTATTGTTAATTTTACTTAAAATTTTTTATTTTGACACTTTAAAAAAATATTTTTTTTTTTTGATCACTTTTATTTCTATTACAAGGAATGTAAACATCCCTTGTAATAGGAAACTGACACGATCAGTCCTCTTTACAGTGAGATATGGGGTCAATAAGACCCCACATCTCACCTCTAGGCTGGGAAGCCTAAAATAAAAAAAAAAAATAAAACGATCGCCGCTTCACAACCGAAGCGGCGCCGTTTTTTTGAATGCAGAGGCCGGGCGTGACGTCATAACATCGCGCCCGGCCTCCGAACGATCATAGAGACTCCGGCGACCATCTGGTCCGCCGGAAATCTCTATGGTGAACATCCGGCGCCGGCGGATCCGCTATCCGACTCACCGATCGCTGAGGTGAGTCGGTAGTAGCACCGGAGGGCGGCGGGAGGGGGGGGTGTCCCCTCCCGCCGCCCGTAAGAACGATCAAGCGGCGGAACAGCCGCTATGATCGTTCTTATGGTGTACGGAATCGCCGGCTGAAAATGCCGGTATCTGAATGATGTCTGTAGCCTCAGACATCATTCAGATATAAGCCCTGAAAGTGGAGGCCGTCATATGACGGCCTCCGGATGTCAAGAGGTTAATTATAAGAAAAAAAAAGATATTTCTATTCTTTGAGGATTATTACACATCTGTTTGTACCAAAGATGAAGTGAAGTGTGAAAGCTGTGTGCAAAAAAGGTGGAGGACAAAGGACCAGTCACTGGTATTGCCTGTGGTCTACCTGCGGCTGATTTTTTCCTATTACTGTCTTACCATGCCTTGTTCTGCACTGTGTCTCTGTGTAGAAGTGGCCATGTAGTAGAGGCAGAGCTTTTCTTTATTATGTCATAATTTCTTACCTGATGACTGGTGATGTTCTATGTAAGAAGCAGCAAAAGAGGTGCAGAAAGCACAGATCCACAGAATGAATGATGCAGAAGTGAAGAGATCCTTGCACTGTGGGTTCTTAGTACAGCTTCCTCCCCAGCAAGGACAGCAGCACAGTAGTATGCTCAGTGGCAGCACAAGGTCTAGTGCCCAGGGCGAAAATGCCAAATTGCGCCCTCCCCAGGAGGAGTCAGGAGCGGTGGTAAGGGAAGTGTATGCATCGCTGAAATTTATGGAGTAGTTGTGGCATGTGCTGCAAAGATTACAACCCCTTATTGAGAAATAAGAAACATGTTTTTATTTGTGACATCTACAGTATATTTTATATTTATTTAGGCTTAGTTTACACTTGTGGCTGGGGAGCAGAAAAAAAACAGGTGGCTGAACAGTGTTTTTTCCACACCTCAACCACCCCCTAAGTGGCAAAAGCAGCTGTATGGAGGAATATGCATGTCATGGCTGCGATGCTTTGCTTGGCAAAAAGAATCCCTTTAATGTTTGGTGAGCAATACTACCTGCAAAAACTGACATATTCAAACAAAACTTGGCTACTGTTAACTGTAAAGAGGAGCTCCTGGCTCCCCCTAAAAAATTAAAAGTCAGCAGCTACAAATATTGTAGCTGCTGACTTTTAATATAAGGACACTTACCTGTCCAGTGATCCAGCGGATGTCGATTCTTCAATCGGCTTGGGGTGCAGGTTCTGACATTTTAAATAAGGGAAACCAGCAGACTAATGCCCCGTACACACGGTCGGACTTTGTTCGGACATTCCGACAACAAAATCCTAGGATTTTTTCCGACGGATGTTGGCTCAAACTTGTCTTGCATACACACGATCACACAAAGTTGTCGGAAAATCCGATCGTTCTAAACGCGGTGACGTAAAACACGTACGTTGGGACTATAAACGGGGCAGTGGCCAATAGCTTTCATCTCTTTATTTATTCTGAGCATGCGTGGCACTTTGTCCGTCGGATTTGTGTACACACGATCGGAATTTCCGACAACGGATTTTGTTGTCGGAAAATTTTATCTCCTGCTGTCCAACTTTGTGTGTCGGAAAATCCGATGGAAAATGTCCGATGGAGCCCACACACGGTCGGAATTTCCGACAACACGCTCCGATCGGACATTTTCCATCGGAAAATCCGACCGTGTGTATGGGGCATAAGGGAAGCCTCACTGCTTCACAACCCGCTTTCAACTGCGCAAACGTGAGCTGCGCTGCATTTTGTGAATGGTCCCACAGTCTTCTGGCACCTGTGATGTCCCAGAACACTGCAGGGCAAGGAGGGGGGACAAACTTCTGTCTCAGACGGTACCAGGTACCTACTCCCCCCTGAATAGTGCCAAATGTGGCAGTGGAGGGTGCAAACAAGCAGAATTTCCTCTTTTAGGTGAAGCTCCACTTCAATTAGTAATAAAAGAGAAATTTGTGTTGAGATGAAAAAGCAGTTCAGTAGTAGTGTGTATGTTCCTCTGTGTAATGCATATCTCTGCCAGACCCCCCTCCCTGCATTTCAAGCCTCCCCTTGCCAAAATACATCAGTCTGTTTGATGTAAGCTCTCCTCTGCTGCAATAACCTCATCCACCATAATTGGCAGTAGGACAGGGAAGCTGTTCTCTCTCCTTCCAGTAACAGTAATAGAGGGGTGAGGCTCATCTGAGTTCCTCCATGCTGCTATTAACTTCCAGGATCGATCTTGAATGGCTCTCTGCAGGTTTGTCCCTCCACAGCACTCACTAGCCTGGCTGTAGTGAAACACACCTGACATGCTGACATGTGGGGGGGGGGGGGTGCCCAATGTGTCAGTGAAGGGTGCAAACATGCAGAACTTCCCCTTTTGGGTGGAGCTCCACTTGAATTGGCAATTTCAGTCGGTAATCTCCTCCCTCCTGCCGACTGGCTGCTATTGTAGGGAGGAGAGAGCAGACTCCTCCCTCCAGCAACTATCGGGTTCCTTGCTCTGCCTCACAGAGTGTCAGTGATACTGCCAACATTCCTGTTAGTGAGAACAGAGCAGCTCCAGTGCACCCCTTCCTCTTGACATAACGCTGCACCCAGGTCACTTGTCCCTTCCGCCCACCCCTTGTCCCGGCCCTGAGTACACTCACCAAATTTCACTACAAATCCATTTAAAACTAGCAGTCAGCGGCAGCAGCGCCTTACATACTAAGAAAATATGAGGCTCGGGAGGCAGAAGAGCCTAGGCACGGGACGTTCACTGGTATTTTTCAAGACAAATAGTAAATCTTTCAGGTTACTGTTTCAGCACAATTAACATTTCTTGATGTTCTTTATAACATAGCAAATCTTCACTTTTGAATTTAGGTCCACATGTATAGGTTTAGAAACAACACTGTAGGTAAATTCCAGTGTCTCTATTCCACCAGACACAGGTAACATCTTGCATCTCAACCTTGGACTTTTTTCCCATGCCACAACTTTAAAAAGGTCTATCCTGAAGCGGAACTAACCACTGATTTATCTGTTTCCCAAACCAGTATCACATGATCGGACTTTCCAACAACGGATTTTGTTGTCGGAAAATTTTATAGCAAGCTCTCAAACTTTGTGTGTCGGAAATTCCTATGGAAAATGTGTGATGGAGCCCACACACGGTCGGAATTTCCGAAAACAAGTTCCTATCACTCATTTTCCCTCGGAAAGTCCTATCGTGTGTACAGGGCATTACAGTTGCTTGTGCTCTCAACTGAACTGTCTTGCAGCTTCTCAACTGAATGCAGCTTCTTTGGCTGTAAAGGATAGGAGCGTTTAGTTCAGCTTTAAGCCTCGGTTCACTCTAAATGGGGTGCAAATTCACAGCGAATTAGCTGCGGAGTCCGCACGCACCACATCGAAATCGCAACCCGTTCATGCGAACCGATTGTGGATTGTATGTTAACGACACCCCAGAATCAGTTTGCAAGCCACAGTGTGATTTGCAGAATTAGATGGCGTGGGTGTTCACACCCACGCGATCCGATACTGGCGCGGACAAAAAAAAAGGGTTCTGCACGAGTTTGGTGCGAGTGCGGTGCAATTTGAGCCATACAAAGGCTAAAGATCACTTTAAAGGGTCTCACTGAGTGTGCATGCACTTCTTTGTTTAGATCTGCAGTTGGGATCTTTAGGATTGCCCTTATCAGCAGCATAAATCTTTGTGAAACAAACCAATTTAGATCTGATTAGTACCTTTCACTGAGACTTTGCGTACTATAAGATGTTGGCATGGGATTGCATGCTATGCACCTCAGGGGTAAGTACATATGGTCAGTTTACATATGGGGTAAAGTCTTAAGCCCCGTACACACAGGCTAAATGTCGGGAAACAACAGCCGGTTAAAAAAAAATAAAAAAACGGCCGACATTCGGCCTGTGTATATGTCAGACGTGCGTGCTGGAAAACCAGCCGACCGACTATCGATCAGCCCTTTTAGCCAATGACAGAAAGCACTGATCGGAGTGTCCTAGCGAGGGGGGTATCCCCCTGTCAAACAGCTCGGCGGGGAAGATCGCTGAACTAACCTTGCATGGTTAGTACAGTGTCTCCGACTGGAGCTGTCAGTTTTTTTTTTCCACGCAACACACTGGGTTGTGCAAAAAAACTGTAGTGTGTATCCGACTTAACTCCAGCCAAAACGTTTTATTTCATTTTGGATAGCCTAAGGTAGAGTCCTGTTGCTCTGTCTCTACGGGAAAGTGTTACCCTAAGGCCCGTTTCACACGATTGGCTCCCTTGGATCCGCCTGTACGTTTTTCAGGCGGATCTAAGTGGCCCACCCATTGACTTCCATGGGCAGGTGGATGTCAGCGGAGATGTGTCTGCTGACACCGGCCTGCCATCCGATCGGACAAAATCTGCTCAAATAGGCGAATGGGGATACGTTCGTCATCTGTCCAGCGGATCGGATCAGATGGATCGGATGAAAACGGACAAGTTGTCCGTTTTCATCTGATCCCCCATAGAGGAGAGTGGGGCTCTGACAGGTCCGTCCCTGCACAGTGAGCAGAGACAGACCTGTCATCTGCCTGCTCAGCGAGGATCAACGGAGCGATCTCCCGCTGAGTCCGCTCAATGGATCCGCTTCGTGTGAACCCAGCCTTACTCTCAGGATGAGAAGTGATAGAGAACTCTTTCAGGAGTAAGAGTGATAGTTATACCTCTTTTATCCTCTGTATGTACATTTGTTCTGTCCAAATGGAGGCAAAATCAAATGTTATTAGGCTATTTTCTCTCCGGGTCAAACGTTCTGAGAGTGAATCAGGAAATGACCACAATATGGCCACTAGTTTAGGCTGGTGATAATAGGCAATAAATACTTATTGAATATAATTAACTTGCATAATTCAGTATTTTCCTGATTCACACCAAGGACTTTCGACCTTGAGAGAAAAATAGCCTAACAATGATTTTGCCCCCATTCACACAGATTGAATGTACATGCAGTTTTATGGCACAAATAGCTCTGTACATTTTTTTTTTATAAATACACCCTTAAGTGTTGGTTACTGCTAAAACCTAAAACTTCTTTTAGATATTGCTGGAAAAGAGCAGGGTTAGAACCTCTCAAGTTTTTATTGTTGTAGACAAATTCATCCACCACCAGACCCTTTGTGTTTTCTTATCTCTCTTCAAAGCCTTAAGTCCCCTGGCTTTCTTCTGCTCCATTCTTCTGTTATTATCAGCATAACTTATGACAAGTTCTATGTCTGTGATAAAACCAGGCTGAATTTTGTGTCAGGGAGGGTGCTATAATAGGATTTTTAAACAGCTTACCTGTAAAAACATTTTCTTTGAAGTACATCACAGGACACAGAGCCATAGTAGGTACTATGTGGGTTATAGGTCACCCTTAGGTGATGGACACTGGCACGCCCTAAATTAAAAAGTGCACTCCCTATATAACCCCTCTCACTGCTGGGAGTACCTCAGTTTTGTAGCAAAGCAATACACGTGTATACCAAAGAAGAGAGGGACCTCTGTGTCCTGTGATGTACTTTAAAGAAAAGGATTTTACAGGTAAGCTGTTATAAAAATCTTATTTTCTTATTGTACATCATAGGACACAGAGCCATAGTAGTTACTATGTGGGATGTCCCATAGCAATGCCAATTGAAGGGAGGGAGACACAATAAAAGTAGGGCACCAAGAGACTAGAGGACTCATACTGCAGCCTGCAGTACACTGCGCCCAAAGGCGATATCCTCATGACCTTTTACATCTACTTGATAGATGGTAAATGGTAAATGTATGGACTGAAGACCAAGTTGCAGCCTTGCAGATCTGAGCCATGGAGGCTTGGTGATGCACTGCCCAAGAAGCACTAACAGCCCTGGTCACTTGACGAATCCATTTAGAAATAGTACATTTCAACGCTTCCTGTCCTCTTTTAGGACTGTCTGGTAACACAAACAAAACATCTGTTTTATGAATCTGAGCTGACACTTTTAATAAACTTTGACTGCTTTCACCACATCAAGAGAATGCAGTGACCTTTCTTCCACAGAATGAGGTTCTGGAAAAAATGAAGGCAGAATAATATCCTGGTTTAATTGAAATACCGATACTACCTTCGGTAGGAATTCAGGATGAGGCCGCAATACAACCTCATCCTTATGAATAAACCAATATGGCTCTTTACAAGAAAAAGCAGGCAACTCTGATACTCTTCCTGCAAAAGATATGGCAACCAAGAAAATTATTTTTCATCAAGAGGACCAAGGGAATATCTTGTATTGACTCAAAGGCTGCTTTTGTAAAGCCGACAGGACTAAATTTAAGTCCCAAGGGATCAGGGGTGACCTGACTGGAGGATTAATCCACGTTACCCCCTGAATAAAGTTATGAACCAGAGAGTGTGAAGCAAGTGGTTGTTGAAAAAAACACCAATAAAGCCCACATCTGGCCTTGATAGTACTCAAGGCCAGCTTCATTTCTAATCCTATCTGTAGGAATTTAAGAATCCTACCTATGACATTTTTCCTGGGGTGCCAACCCCTGGATTCACACCAGGAGACATATGCCTGCCAGATTCTATAGTATATGACTATAGGCCGGCTTCCTAGTATTAACCAAGTAGAAACTACTGAAGCTAACAGCCCACGATCTTTTAGAATGTGGGTCTCAATAGCCAAATCGCTAAATTTAGCGTTTGTAAGGTAGGATGGAATACTGGACCTTGCGTGAGAAGGTCTGGCCATAGTGGTAGGGTCCAAGGGTCCCCTACCGCCATTTTTACGATCTCAGTAAACCAAGATCTCCTGGGCCACATGGGGCCACAAGAATCACCTCCTTCCCTTCTTGCTTTATCCTGCGAGAAGGCGCGGAAGCAGCAGAACAGGAGGGAACGCATAGATCAGTGAAAAACTGATCCTACGGAAAAACCAAGGCATCTGTTCCGTATGTCATCGGATCCCTTGTCCTTGACACAAAGTTGTCAATCTTGTTGTTGAACCTGGACGCAAACAGATCCATGTCCGGAACTCCCCATTTTTGGCATAATGACAGAAAGATGTCGAGGTGAAGGGACCATTCTCCCGGGAAAAATTGTTGGCGACTCAAGTAGTTCGCCTGCCAATTCCCTATCCCTGGAATGAAAATTGCTGATAGGCAAGGAATGTTGTTTTCCCAAGATAGAATATGATTCACCTCTCTCTGGGCTGCACGACTTCTCGTGCCCCCTTGGTGATTGATATAGGCCACAGCTGTGGCATTGTCAGATTGGATCCTGACAGGACAATTCTGTAGTCTGAGCGTCCAGGCCTCCAGGGCCAGGCGTAGTGCCCGAATCTCTAGAATATTGATGGGCAAGGTCATTTCTAATTTGGACCATTTATCTTGGACAGACGCTTCTTCCAGGACTGCTCCCCAGCCCAGAAGTCTGGCATCTGTTGTTACCACCTTCCAGGTAACTAGTAGAAAGGATTTTCCTTTTTGAAGATTCTTGGACATCAACCACCAATTGAGGCTCTGATGCGCTTTGGGGGATAAACGTATTGGGAAGTCCAGAGTTTGGACCTTCTTGTTTCAAGTTGACAGGATACTGTTTTGCAGCAGTCTTGAATAAAACTGCACATAAGAAATGGCCTCGAAAGAAGCCACCATCTTTTCCAACAATTTCATGCAAAGTCGAATAGAAAGATTCCCATTAGAAATTCTTTGAATATACCTATCCAGATTGTCTCCAAAGAACTGATCCTTTCCTAGGGCAAAAACACCCTCTTCTGAGCTGTATTTATGATCAGCCCCAAGTACTGCAATCTCCTTGATGGTTTTAAGGAGGATTTTTCTAGGTTGAGAATCCAACCTAGGTATTCCAGGTAGCAAACTGTGGTGACCAAACTTTGGTTTTAAGCGGGCTATCGATTGATCTATCAAGAGTAGATCGTCTAAGTAGGCTAGTATCGCTATACCTTGAGCCCCTAACCTGGTTAAAGGAGGAGCCGGGAAAATCGGCACATGGAGAAAAGCATCCTTGATGTCGATTGACGCCAGAAGTTCTCCCCCTTGTAGGATAGAGACTACTGATCAGATTGACTCCATGCGAAAAGAACGGTATTCAAAAACCGGTTTAGATCTTTGAGGTCTAAAATGGGTCTGACATCCCCGTTAGATTTTGGAATCCTGAAAGGTTTGAATAAAAACCCAAAACCCAAATCCTTGCTCTTCCAAGGGGACCACTGATATCACTCTTTGAGACAAGGGATAATCCAAAGCTAGAAAGAGAGACTTCTTTTTCACTGGATCTCTGGGAACGTTTGATCTGAGAAAACGAGGAGACGGCAACCCTCAGAACTCTAGTTTGAGGAAGCCACCCATCTGTCTTGACATTGTTCCTGCCAAACCCTTGAAAACTGTAGAAGTCTTCCCCCCACTCGAGCGAGCGGGGGTGCCCCTTCATTAAAAGGCTTTAGTATTTTGTTTTGTGGGTTTCCTCCACCAGGTCCTCTTTTGGCCCTGGTACTAACCCTGAGGTTTACCTCTTGAACCTGACTGTGGAGGCCATCATGACTGCCTGGAGGCTGATGCCCCTGGCACCAGAGAAGAAGCACGTTTTAAAAGAAAAAATGCTTAAACTTTTTTTTTAACCAGTAAAAGGGAACTTTTCCCATTAGAAATTCTTTGAATATACCTATCCAGATTGTCTCCAAATAACCGTTCACCATGAAATGGGAAACTGGCCAAGAACTTTTGCATGGCGCTTTGGCTGACCAATTTTTCCATAGGATTCTATGCACATGTACCAGCCCTAGCATGAGCCGTGAGGCCAGGAGAATAGAATCTTTCATAGCGTCTACTGTAAAACACAACGCTTCTGATATCCTGGTCAAATCTTGGGCCTGCTGATCAGGAATAATCTTGAGTACCTCCATAAACTGGTCCTTTAAGGACTGAGATACTCTGATTGCTGCCAGCGCAGGCTGAATTCCAACTTCTAACTGTTGGATCCTTTAGCATATGAGCATTGTCTACTGGGTAAGTCAGGTACAGAGGATATAGCAGCTTCAACTGCAGGAAATCCCCATTTCTTATAGAATTTTTCCTCCATAGGATAAAGTATTGAAAACTTTTTTGGAGGAAAAAACTGTTTATCTGGGTGCTCCCACTCAGAATACATACGCTTTTTTTAGCCATGAATGGATAGGAAAAGCATGAACTGATTGAGGAGGCTTTAATGAACCCAAATCAGAAGTGGGCTCATCGAGTGACTGTGCTTACTGGCAGTAAAAATGTGGAGCAGATCAATTCAGTGAGAGACTGTACCAACCACCTTTCCTGCGAACCTGATCCTTTCGTATTAGGTTCTTCGGACATCAGCCTCTTCCTGGTCCCTTGAGAGAAATTTGTCATCTCTCGCCCTTGTTCCTCATCATGAGGGTCCTGAGCAATGGACGGGGACCTGTTATGCTTAGTCCCACTCTGGGATGCGATTAAAGCATCAATTTTTTTGCTCCACAGTTAGTGGTTGGAGAAAAAACCTCCTTAGTCATATATACAGGGGCTGTAATGCTAAAAGCAGCTGCAACCCTTGCCCCTCCTGATGGCTCATTCTGACCAGCCATATTACTCTCAGGGGAGGATACCCTCTTTTTTGAGATGGGTCTAGGCTCCCTAGTGACTATAGTCTTTCTAGAGCCCTTTTTTGAGGTGATTTTAACCTCCCTTCCAACCATAGCCCAATGCACAAAGCAGAGGTACTACCAGAAGGAATGCATGCATTGCTTGAGCAACAGTCCAGCTCTGCTGCTGCTATTAATGCTCAGCCTGATGCAGTAGTGTCAAAGGAATGCCTGTGTCGCCAAACCTCATATATACCTTCGCTCTTGTGTCCCTCCGCAGCTTGAAACAGCAAAAATTGTGTCTTCAAAACACAAAGTCCCCGCGCTGGGCGTTGGAGGACGCCAATGCCGCACTAAGCGTCGCCCCCCCCCCCCCCGTCGCTACGGCCCTTCCTCTCTCCTTTCAAAAGAAAGCTTTTCCCGCACGAGCGCGGGCTCCGATCTTATGGGATCAACAGAGAGAAATGGAGGATGGGAGGGCCCAGAAGCCGCCGAGCGGCGTGCCATTTGTGCTTCTTTTTATTTATTTTTTTAGCGCTCTTTCCCTAAAGGAAAAACAGCACAGGGGGGCATCTGGTGGGGAGGCAAACCCCCCCAGACTTACCGGAGGTCTGCTGCCGGCCGGAGGAAGAGAAAACTGCTGTTTCCTGGAGACATCGTGGGTTCTCTGAGACGCATGAGACGTAAGTGCTCTTTACAGCCCCCAGTGGTGACACATAGGCATGACAACATTTACTAATTAAAGGAGACATTCATAAGAAAATTTGAAAATTTCTTAGAAAAACTCCACTTACCTTTCCCGCCGCAGGGTTTTCTGTGGTAAACCAACAGACCCAATGTTTACCCTTCACAGTGGGTTCCGTTAAACCTTCAGGAGCTGGGGATCCTCAAGGAAACCAACAATCCTGGATCTGTAATAGCACCTCCGCCTGTAAAACTTTATGGCCTTAATACCAAAAAGTACTGGATCCCGGGGTCCAGCTCTCTAAAAAGAGAAGCGTTATAGGCAAGACCTTGATACGAGGCCCGGGTACCATTCAATTCGGCCAAAAAGACACTTTGAATGGATCCAGCTGCATGGCTAGCCCCAGCAAGGATTGCTCCAGAGGAGCTCAGCACAGCACATCTTTACTCGTGACCAACACCTTAGACACTGGCGAAAAAAACGAAGCTACTCCCACCAGTGGGAGAGGTTATAGAGGGAGTGCACTTCTGAATTTAGGGCGTGCCAGTGTCCATCACCTGAAGGTGGCCTATAACCCACATAGTAACTAATATGGCTCTTTGTCCGTGATGTACGATAAAAAAAATAGATTAGCAGAGAGCGGGTCTATTCACAGCACAGCTCTGCAAGTCTCTGCCTATGTGGAGGGGGGGTGTCTTTCCTCCAATCAGCTGTCTGCCAGTGTAAGCAAAGAATCCACACACACAGTTGAATCAGGAAGAGAACATTCTAACAGGATGTGCACTTTTTAAACAGTATATAAAGCTGAAGACAGCAGATATATATGTAAAACTTATGTAGGAGGATTTGTTTCATCTCTGTGTGTAGCACCCAGATGTTTAGGCAGGGTTGCTCCTAAATTTACCTGCCAGGTGTAGTTACCTTGGAGTTGCTGCACTTCTCTCTTCTGCTGCTAGGTGGCCATGTACCTGGTGACATTAGATAAGACAAGGGCAAAGCAAGGACAGATTAGGAGTATATGGGGTATCTCAGCCAATGGGCAGGGGTTTTCTTAAATCCCTTGGCCTGCTGGTAGAACCTATATATTTTGGTGGAGTCAGGCAATCGGGGTTCTGTGCCACCTGGACGGCTGTCTGGGTGGACGTGTGTTGTATTGCCCGGGCTGCTAGGCCAGAGTTTGGGCCTATCCCAGGCACATCTGGCTGCTAGGCTGTCTGAGGGCCTATCCAGAAACAAGAGAACAGCGTTGGGTTGGGATTGCGGCTTGCAGTCCAACCAGAAGTGACGGTTCTGCCGGCCAGAGAACCTGTCATGGTCGAAGGTAGAGAGAAAGCTGTCGCCGCTAAGACACCAACCACCTTGTTACCAGGGACCATGGTGAGTAGCTGAAGCAAGTACCAGAGCAGTATTCTCACCAACCAGGGACGGAGAAGAATTGGGAAATTTCAGCAGGTGCCAAGCCAGCGGAGGTGACGCTTGCAGAGCAGCCTTGTGTGTCAAGCCAGGGACCCAGCCAGCGGAGGTGACGCTTGCAGAGCAGCCTTGTGTGTCAAGCCAGGGACTGAGCAGGCCAGTGGGGTGAAGCTTGAGAAGTATCTGGAGCAGTGGTGTATTTAGGTTTTGTGCTGCCCTAGGCCTGACTGAGCTTGCGCACCCCCTAATTTAAATATGACCCACCCCTTCCTGTCAAGGCCACACCCCTTTCTTTTAAAGATCCGCCCTGTCATCTTCATTGGAGGAGGACAGAGGGACGCCGTGGGAAGAGGACAGAGAGGCATGCAGCATCTTTTCATTTGGTGGTAAGGGGATATGTGCTGGTTGCTTTGGGAGGGGAGGATCAGACCCCTCCCAAAGCACCCAGCACATATCCCCTTACCCCCCCTCCCCTCATCCATGTGTGCATTTGTTATCTGCCCCCTTCCCGGTTACTGTGTCCCCCTCCACTGTAAACTATACACAGACCTCAGAGCAGAAGCGCGGCTCTTACACTGAAGTCATGACCCTCCTCTGTGGCTCCTTCTCCTCCTGGCTGTGTACACTAGAACATTGGAGCTGTCAATGTTGTGGGCTCTGGGACAGTGGCGTCACTAGGTTTGGTGTCACCTGGAGCTGTAAAAATTGTGTCATCCCTTTTAATTTTTTGACTGGAGGCCCAGCGTTGGAGCTCATTGTGGCGGTCAACAAGGCCCAGAGGATATCAGGTTAGGCACTTCCTAATGGCTGAGTCCCTGGGAACAGTAATGAATAATGGCCAACAGGCTCTCTTACCAGACCCGGTGAAACCGCAACAGTGATCGCTCCAGCGGGACGATCGCTCACTCTGGGTTGCCCAGGCTGACTCTGGTCAGTAGTGTAGCATGTCTGTACCCCGGCAGTGGCTTCATCTTTCTCCCCCTCTGGTGGTGCGGGTACAGCATGGCTCTCTGGTGGTGCGGGTACAGCGTGGCTCTCTGGTGGTGCGGGTACAGCGTGGCTCTCTGGTGGTGCGGGTACAGCGTGGCTCTCTGGTGGTGTGGGTACAGTGTGGCTTTCTGGTGGTGCGGGTACAGTGTGGCTCTCTGGTGGTGCGGATACAGCGTGGCTCTCTGGTGGTGCGGGTACAGCGTGGCTCTCTGGTAGGGCGGGTACAGTGTGGCTCTCTGGTGGGGCGGGTACAGCGTGGCTCTCTGGTGGTGCGGGTACAGCGTGGCTCCCTCTTTGGCTTCCCCCAGCACAGTACGCTCTTTTTCTCCTCTAACACCCCCCCTCAGCAGAGTGCATGCATGCTGGGGGCTGTAGCATGTCTGTGGGGGCTACTTTTCCCATGATGCCCCCCAGAGTCTTCTGATTGGCCCTCTGCTGTGGCCAATCATGGGGAGGAAAACAGCGGTCAGGAAGCTGGGCGATGGCGCAGGGAAACCAATTAGAGCCGCTCTCTCTCTCTTCTCCCTTAGGCTGACAGAAAGGGGAGGGGGCGAGCGGGGGAGTTCTCTGGCAAATGGAGCAGCAGATCTGTGACAGGAAGAGGAGAGATGCGGGTTGTCAGGGGAGGGGGGGCGAGCGGGGGAGATACACAGACAACCCGCATCTCTCCTCTCCCTGTCACAGCGCTGCTGCTCCATTTGCCAGAGAACTCCTCCGCTCGCCCCCCCTTCCCTTTCTGTCAGCCGAAGGGAGAAGAGAGAGAGAGCAGCTCTAATTGGTTTTACCGTGCCGCCGCCCAGCTTCCTCCCCGCTGTTTTCCTCCCCATGATTGGCCACAGCAGAGGGCCAATCAGAGACAGAATCACAGCTTTACGGAGGGGCGGCTTGACGGCACCCGGGACGCCACTGTACTGCACTGCTAAGCTGTACTCCCTGCTGTGCGGGAGTCGGGAAGAGGGCGCCGCTGCCATTTTCGGGGGCCCGCACAGTGCCGCCCTAGGCCTGGGCCTTGTTGGCCTAGGCCAAGACACAGCACTGATCTGGAGTGCCAAGCTAGGGACCCAGCAGAGAAGCAGGGGTGATGCTTGAGGAAGATACTAAAGTGAAGATTGGAAGAGCTCACAGGATTTTGGTAGCAGTGAATCAACAAGTCTATAGAGAGAGACACTGGGAGCTCAGTGGGTTGAGAACCTACAAGAAGTGACTGTAGAGAAAGTAAAGGAGTTCATTACAACTTGTGTTAGGAACTGTTCTAAGACTGGTGCCATAGGAGACAGCATTCCTACACATGAAGATATGGTGTCTTGGTGGATGCGTTTTCCTGCATGGCTGTCTACCTGAAGAAGTCTGAGTCTGTTAATTAACATTGCAACTACTTAAGGGTGTCCTAGCCCTAACCCTCTCTCCCAAAGTTCTGTTAAAGAGAAATAAAATCTCTTTGCATTCAAGAAGTGTCTGGCGGCCATGAATCTATCTTGCATTACACCCACTATGCTTTACAATCCACTCTACACAGAAGGATGTCTGTAACTCTTGGCCCTGGAGGTTCTCATTAGACTAAATGAGTCCTGGGACCTTGCTACATATGTATCATATGAGGCTGTTCACTTCACTGGGCATAGGAGAGGGTTTACATCCACTTTAAGATGAAGTTCACATGATGTCTTGGGAGACATCATTTTCTATATAAACAAAATGCTTGAAGCATTAATCAACACTGAGTTTACAGTCTTCTGCTACAGAGCGCTCCTCATCCAGTATGCAGACCACCATGCCCCAGACCTGATTAGAGATCTGGAGCACAGCAGGTCACATGTTGGGCACCACGGTTTGAAAAAGTAATTTTAATTTAAAAAAAAGTCTAGAAATACACCGTATCTTAGCCCCGGTTCACGCTGCCGCGACTTGTCATGCAACTTGAGACTTTATAAATAATAGTGTAGCGCTATATGTATATATATATATCAAAAATCTTACATGTATAAAACAGTGAATAAAAACCTAATCATCAAGGGGAGATGGGCGGAGCCTAACGGAGCAGACATGCATTGTTAGAGCTCTGTACCGCTGAGGAGAGAAGAGAAGGACAAAGCGGAGCCTGCAGGCTCAAAAGGTATCCATTTGAACCTTTTTGCCCCTGGGAACAAACTGTGAAAGTTTGGGCAGGAAATATGGTACTGGGAGGAAACCGTGGCAGAAATTAAAATCACCTCACAAAGAGCTCACAGGCACTCACTGCAACTAAAGCAGCTCCAGTCACCTCACAAGGTACAGCATCAGGGCGCTCTCACAGACAGAAAATGTCACAGCAAGACTCTCCATTTGAGTCAGATACAGAACAAATCCTCTCACAAACTTCTCCACAAGCCTCCTCAGCATCCCCAGTAATATTATTACAATTTGAAAAGATGCTTCATAAGGCTTTAAAACAAACCTCAGACCAAATAACAAAAAGCCTAACCAAAGAAATAAGAGAGCTGGGAAACCGCACCGCAGCCTTAGAAATAAAAATAGATGAAATTGAAATTACAACCCAAGAAAATATAACAGAATTGGAACAATTAAAAGAAGAGAATTTAATACTTCAAACTAAGCTCGAAGATTACGAAAATAGAGCCAGACGTTCAAACTTGCGCATAAGGGGAATACCTGAAACTGTGACAGACCTGCAATCTACTATTACTGCTCTATTACAAGAACTAAAGCCAGATATCCCTATTGAACGTTTAGAACTGGACAGAGTACACAGAGCCCTCACAGCCAAAAAGAAAGATGGACCCCCACGTGATATAATCACAAAATTTCATTATTACAGAACGAAAGAACAAATACTAATTGCTGCAAGAGAAAAAAAGGAACTTAATTTTCAAGGACACAATTATCAAATTTTTGCTGACCTATCCCAACTTACTATTACTAAAAGACGATCCATGAAACCCCAACTAATGCAACTGCAACGCCACAACATTATGTATCAATGGGGCTTCCCCTTTTCAGTCAGATTTAACTACAAAGGTACAATTTACAGAAGCAGATCAGCAGATGAACTACAACAAACCCTTTTAAAATTAAATCTGACAGAACCCACAAGCAGCAACTCTCCCATACGCAGAAGAATGACATCATCTTCACCTTCAGGCAGCACTCAGAAAATTTCAGAACAAAATGGGAATCATCATTCTCACAAAAGAGGCCGTTATGCCACATCATCCCTGGACCAAGAAGATTCAATGGACTGACATCCTAATTCCTGATATCGCTTCATTTATTATACTAAGAGATGATTCTCTATAAAAAAACCTATATTTATAACTGAATGTAACTGCATTCTGATAGTCACACACTGTGTGGGATCATGTTACATTCCAGTTATATTTCTTATTACTTCTGATTCATATAGCCTTAGAATATATAAGTGAAATAAGGAAATTCTTGTTCAGTTATATATTATCAGGTAATAACAATAGATTTATTACTTTTTAGGACAAATATGTTCAATAATCCAGAAGTAATGGAAGCTTTTTCTTTCTTTTCCTAACTAGTTCCTAGAATTATGTTTTTGTTTATTCTAATCTGAAGCAATACAACCTCAATTTTATGAGTTAACATATCTAAACAGTTACATATGAATAAAATATGTAATTGTTTACTCTAAAAGGGTTAAAATCCCAAAATAATTCAAACTATCTTCATCAATACCAAAGTTATTAACAGTACCTTTCTAACTGAATTATTTAGCCTAGGGCAAGACTAACCATATACAACCACCCTGGAATAAATAATTTCAACAAAAACTATATTCTGCACTCCAATTAATGAAACATCATTTTGATGTCTTTTGACATAGCACTTCTCTCCTGTAAGCGGAAGATCCGTGTACCCCCATTAGCCCTCCTCATTCTCCCAACCATATTATGTGGGAGTGTGACGAAGGCACTTATTCCCCTGAGAGAGATATTTATTCTCTTTCACGGGTAAATTGTGATTACTTGCAAAAAATAATTTATACAATGTATCAACTAATCTCATATGTTTTTTGTTTACTCTTTACTCCAGAATTCACTGGTTTCTTTTCTATCTATTCATCTCTTCAGTCCACACAGGTTGATCTGCGCAGTCAGCTCTGCATAACAAAAAGTAAGTCAAAACTATTTGATCTGTTGCCATGGCACCACTGAATATACTTTCCCTGAATGTTCAGGGAATAAATGTCCCTCAAAAAAGGACCAAAGCCTTCCATACTTTCCATAACAAGAAGGCTCACATAGTATGCCTCCAAGAAACACACTTCACCAAAGATTCTACTCCAAAATATATTTCTCCTTTTTATCAACAAATTTACACGGCTTCTGCCTGTACCAAGCAAAGGGGAACTCTAATTGCATTTCACCGATCCACACCATTCACCTTATCATCAGAAATTAAAGATCCAGAAGGTAGATACCTGATACTCATGGGTTATATAATGGATACAGCAATCACGGTGATTTCCTACTACGCTCCTAACAAACAACCTACACCATTCCTTTCACATATATTACAAGTGATTAATACACACAAAATAGGAACAGTGATAATGTGCGGGGATTCGAACCAGGTCCTCCTCCCATTTCTAGATAAATCACCTTTTACACCATCTAAAATAACCTCTAGATTACCTTTTCCTCAACTTCTTTCCAAATACAATCTGGTAGATTCGTGGAGAGAAAGTAACCCAATGAAAAAGAAATTCACTTATTTCTCGCACCCTCATCAAACCTTCACCAGAATAGATCATATTTTTCTAACAATAGGAATGATACCAGAAATTATTGCATCAGATATAATTCCGATTCCGTGGTCTGACCATAAAGCAGTATACACTACTATAGCCTCAGCCATACCAAAAGCGCATGACCCAACGTGGTACTTACCGGACATAATGCTCAAACACCCACTACATCAGATGGCCATTGAACAAGCTTTAAAGGAATACATATCAATTAATAATACAACAGACATCTCCCCAATAACACTGTGGGAAGCTCATAAGCCTGTCTTGCATGGTACAATACAAAGACAAATGGCACTATTCAAACGGGAACGCAAAAATCTAGCAAAAAAACTAGAACTCAATTTTAATGCAGCCTACATATCATTTCAAGATAATCCATCTCAGAGTACAAAATCTCATCTGGAAAAATCTAGATTGGAATACGATCTATTTCTCACTGAGTCAGTTGATAAATCCCTCAAACGCTCCAAACACAATTTCTACATGAATACAAACAAACCAGGTACATATTTGGCTCGGGCATTAAATTCAACTAACAAATCTTTCAAACCAATACGTTTGAAATTATCAAAAAATGTTTACACTTGTAATCCAGTTAAAATAGTCCATAAATTTCACTCACATCTCGCAACTTTATACAAGACAAACAATGAATTTAATCCTACAGAGGCTGAATCCTTCTTCTCAAAAATAACCTTACCTGAGTTATCTCAGAATCAAAAAAGCAGTTTGGATGAACCTATAACTATAGATGAAGTTGCTAACGCCATAAAAGACCTAAAACTTAACAAAAGACCAGGCCCAGACGGCTACTCGGCTTTATACTATAAAACATTCTCAGAAATACTCTCTCCCATTCTCACTGAAACTTTTAACAAACTTCTAGATGGACATTCTTTTCGGCAAGAAACACTAATGGCAATTGTTTGTATGATCCCAAAACCCCTCTCTGATGATACTTCCTGTGTGAATTATCGGCCTATCTCTCTGTTAAACCTCGATATTAAATTATTAGCAAAAATAATAGCAAAATGCCTCAATAGCATTATAGGAAAATTAATACATAGAGATCAAGTAGGCTTCATGCCAAATAGACAGGCAGGCGATAATGTACGCAGGGCAGTGTTATTGGCACATATTGCTAAAAAACGGAAAATCCCTTTATGTTTTCTATCTCTCGATATTAAGAGGGCATTTGACACAGTATCCTGGCAATATATGCAATATTCATTACAAAAATGGGGTTTTGGACCCCACTTTTTAACATGGATCAAAGCATTATATAATAAACCCAAAGCCTATATAAAATATGCTGGATACAAATCTGATGCCTTTAATATCGAAAGAGGTACCCGACAGGGTTGCCCATTATCTCCCTTATTATTTGCCCTTATACTCGAACCCATGGCCCAATACATCAGAACAAACCAAACTATAACTGGCATTGAAGTAGGAGGTATTACACACAAATTATGTATATTTGCAGACGATATATTACTTTTTCTATCATCACCACAGGTCTCTGGTCCTAACTTAATACCAGCTCTTGATGGATTTGCAGCCCTATCCGGCCTTATGATTAATCCTAAGAAAGGCCTAGTGCTTAATATTTCACTCACAAACATGGAATTGATCCCGGCTAGGGCTGCACTCCCATTCACATGGGCAGAAAAATCAATCCCATATCTTGGAATTCATTTAACAGCATCTCATTCTGACCTATTCTCAACCAATTATCCTCCTGTATTAAGACAGATCACAAATCTAATAAAACAATGGTCGCAACTTCCTTTATCCTGGATAGGGAAGATTAATGCAATCAAAATGACTATTCTACCCAAATTGCTTTATCTATTCAGAGTCCTCCCTATTCCAATTCCTTCCTATTTTTTGAGAATAGTACAAAAAAGAGCAACTTCGTTTATATGGGGCTCTTCTAAACCACGTATACCTATACACACACTACATCTTCCCAAAAATAAAGGAGGCCTGGGATACCCTAATTTTACTAACTACTACAGAGCAGCACATTTGGCCAGTCTGTCCAAATACCATGCAAAACAGGAAATCCCATTATGGGTATTTATAGAGGCTTCAGAAAATGACCCTCTGTTAATATCAAATTTATTATGGCTTGATCCTAAAGACCGCTTTAAAATTCATAATCCCATAACTAAACACTTCGTATCTCTCTGGGATAAACTAAAAACCAAATATCAGTTACAATCTCCACACAATCCTCTCCTTTCTTTTATCAGAAATCCGGCCTTTTATCCGGCATGGATCTACCAAATTCTTTTAAAGCTTGGACAACATCGGGCATTCAGACACTAAATGACTTCATAGCATCTAAATCATTCCTTTCATTCCCATCGCTTAGAGAAAAATATGATCTACCAAACTCTGAGATATTTAGATATCTCCAAATCAAAAATTTCTATACACCATTCCTAAAGGGGGATACACCATTATCCCAATTATCCATTTTTGAATCAATCTGTACAAAAGATCCATTTGCTAAAGGTACAATTTCATCACTTTATAATCAATTATATGGAGTAGCAAATCTTAATAGACCCTCTTACGTTCAGAGGTGGGAGGAGGACCTGGGACGAACTTTAGAAGACACGGACTGGTCTAACATATGGCTCACATCTAAGTCATCTTCACCCAACATCTTAGCACTGGAGACAAATTATAAAGTCCTAACTCGCTGGTACCTTGTACCCGCTAGAGTGGCAAAATATTCACCTAATACCTCAGCTCTTTGTTTTCGAGGATGCCCAGAAATAGGCACATATTTACACATATGGTGGACTTGCCCAGTAATCCAAACCTTCTGGAAGGAAGTCTTCGTGATTGCATCTAAAATATTTAAAAAAATAATACAACCAGATCCATATTTAACTTTACTTAATCTAAAACCGGAATGGTTAACACTCTCTCAATTCAAACTTATGATCCAACTAATAACGGCTGCAAAACAAACAGTGGCCAAAGCATGGAAATCTCCTACATTGGTACTAGCAGAAACAATTCACAGAATGAATAATACAATGTCCCATGCTAAGATGGTAGCCATCGAACAAAATCAAATTCCAAAATTTGAAAAACTTTGGCACCCTTGGATAAAACAACAGTTCCTGTCAAACTTCAATGACTCTGTCCTGTTGCCATGGTAACAGATTAAATGACTTACAGAGAAACCCATTCTAAGGCTTCAAAGAGAACTAAAAAGAATAATAAACTGACAAGCGGGACAACCTTGTGGACCATACCTCTACCTTTCAACCCTTTTTCTTCTTTCTCTTTCCTTTTCTCCACCTTACGATTAAAGCTCATTATCAGAATTTATTTGACCTATATACACTCTACTTGTAAACAATATGTATAGTAGGTATAAATCATTTAAATACCTACAAAAGTAACTAAGGAAATGATATATATCTTTAATTTAGGTTTACGTGAACCCAATGTTTAATATTTGAAATTTCATGATATTTACCTATATAAACCCTACTGTAAAACAATGAGCTTACTTTATAGATCCTTGTAAACTTACTTTATGTATCTTTATAATATTGTATACTCAATAAACTTCTTTTGACAAGGAAAAACCTAATCATCCCTTAAGGGCAAAAAGTGCATATTGAAGTGTCACTGTGTAGTTCAAAACAACACTTGAAATACAGTGAATAATAACCAATAGTAAAGAAAATAATACAATGGGTCTGGGAAACCATACGCATATGGTAAATCAACCACTCAAGTCCATAAAAATCCAACAAATATGTTAATAATAACTTGTGAAAAAGAAAACCACCACCAAAAGTCTATGGGGGTTGTGCGTTGAAAATGGTGGAAATAAAGCTCCCAAATTTCCTCGTCGATGGAATTGATCACATCTGGCAGATGAGTAGATAGATAAGGAACCACAGATGGACAGAGGGTCTAAGTAGGTGGCAGGACCATCACCGGAGCATCAAAAAGCCTTACCAGATTTGAGAGGTGACTTGAAAAGACCTACGTCTTACAAGTCTAAGAAGCTTATTGACCAACCGGTCTGGACAAGATGACTCGTCAGATATCCACAGCTTAGAATAGGAGGAGGGGTGTCACCACAGCTTTCAACGTCCCCGAACGTTCCAACAGGCCAAACGGATAATTCAAATACCATGCGAGGAATAAAACTCACATAGCGTGATAACGTTTAAAAAACACTAATTTATTAAAATAATAAAAGATAAACTCACATATTAGGAGATCAAAGACAGCTCAAAAAAGGTCAAATAGCGGTAATCGCGAGGGATCCACCCGACATGTTTCAGCTACAAAGCCGTCATCATGACAAGTAGGGATGAGCCGAACCCCCCCCCCCCCCCCGGTTCGGTTCGCACCAGAACCTGTGAACGGACCGAAAATTTGTGCGAACTTTAGAGCCCCATTGAAGTCTATGGAACTCGAACGTTTGAAATCAAAAGTGCTAAATTTAAAGGCTAATTTGCATGGTGTTGTCCTAAAAAGAGTTTGGGGACCCGGGTCCTGCCCCAGGGGACATGTATCAATGCAAAAAAAGTTCTAAAAATGGCTGTTTTTTCAGGAGCAGTGATTTTAATGATACTTAAAGTGAAAAAAAAAGTGAAATATTCCTTTAAATATCGTACCTGGGGGGTGTCCATAGTATGCCTGTAAAGTGGCGCGTGTTTCCCGTGCTTAGAACAGTCCCTGCACAAAATGACATTTTTAAAAGAATAAAAGTCATTTAACCCTTTCATGACTAAGCCTATTTTTTAAATTTGATCCGTATTTTTTGCTAGAAAATTACTTAGAACCCCCAAACATTATATATATTTTTTTTAGCAGAGAATCTAGAGAATAAAATGGAGAGTGTTTTAAATGCAAATTTTTGGGAAAAGGGACACTTTCATAAATTTTAAAAAATCCAAACAGTAAAGTTACCCCAATTTTTTTGTATAATGTGAAAGATGATGTTACACCGAGTAAATAGATGCCAAACATGTCATGCTTTATAATTAAAAGCAGAAAATGATTTTGCGCAGTGATCTAATTCCCTGGGGAAATTTCCTCTAGGCAAGATATTGTGGAAACTATTAAAACAGGGCTAATATAGTGCATACAGTGCAAAAAGTGTATCCAAAATAAATAAATAACAAAGAAATATATTCATAAATTCATAACTGATACAAATAGATAAATTAAAATAACTGGTGAGTGATACCCAAAATGCTGATAAATGTTGTACCAATAGCAGTGGCGTAACTAAAACCTTCAGGGCCCCGATGCAAGAAATCACGAAGGGCCCCCCTGACCCCTGGACAGCGCTTTTCCTAAGGGGGTGTCTCATAAGAGGAGGAGCGCAGGAACGAGCCCTGCTGCAAAGTATTGCATCAAAAATTGTAATTACACCCACCTGTTAAACAGGGGGTAAATAATTGGGCCTTAGGCACTGGTGCTTTCAGCCGCATCGGTTGTTATACTAGGATAGCCGATCGCCCGCTTTAAACAACGGTACCAGGATGATGCCTGCAGCTGCGGGCATCATCCCGGTATAACCCCGGAAAGCCGAGTACGCACATCTGCGTACGCTCGGTGGGAAGGGGTTAAAACTGCTTGCGGCTTTAATGTAATGTCGGGTCCCAGCAATATGGATGAAAATCAGTGAAACAAACAGCATGAAATTGCAGCCTTAGGTGTTGGTGGTGCCACAACACTGTAAGCTCTTTACAGTTACTCTTGGTGGGCGCAGGAATGGGCCCTGCTGTGAAATATTAGATCAAGAATTGTAATTACATGCCTCTATTGAACAGGGTCAGAAAAATTGGGCCTTTGGTGGTGCTGGTACCACAACACTGTAAGTCCTCACAGTTACTCTTGGTGGGCGCAGAAACGGGCCCTGCTGTGAAATATTAGATCAAAAATTGTAATTACACGCCCCTGTTAAACAGGGGCTGAAAAATTGGGCCTTAGGCGCTGGTGCCACAACACTGCAATCCCTTACAGATACTCTAGTTGGAGCGCAGGAACAAGCCCTGCTGCAAAGTATTGCATCAAAAATTGTAATTACACCCCCCTGTTAAACAGGGGGTAAATAATTAGGCCTTAGGCACTGGTGCTGGTGCTACAACACTGCAACCCCTCACAAATACTTTAGTTGAGCTCAGCAACGAACCCTCCTTGCAAAATATTGCATCAAAAATTGTAATTACTTGCCCCTGTTAAACAGGGGCTGAAAAATTGGACCTTAGCCACTGGTGGCGGTGCCCAGAACCAATAATATTCTTACAAGCTATCAGCATGATCATTGAGGAGGAAGACGATAGTCACTCAGCATAAAAGGATAGTCACTCAGCATTAGCATAGGCAGTCTTGAAGGGAGCTGACATTTCAAAAAAAATTATTCAGTTACATCAGCATCAGGTGCTTGATAGCTGGTGGTGATCCAAGACTGATTCATTTTTATGAAGGTCAGTCAATCGACCGAGTCGGTGGACAGGCGCACCCTGTGATCGGTTACAAAGCCTCCAGCAGCACTGAATGTGCGTTCCGAAAGAACGCTGGATGCAGGACAGGCCAGTAGCTCAATTGCATACTGTGCAAGCTCTGGCCAGTGATCCATCCTTAAGACCCAGTAACCCAGAGGATTTTCGGTGGGAAAGGTGTCCAAGTCAGATCTTGCCCCTAGGTATTCATGCACCATGTAAAACAGACGCTGGCGATGGTTGCTGGAACCGATCATACCTTGGGGCTGCGGACTAAAAAATTGTCTGAACGCATCGGTCAGACGGCCACCTTCTCCACCGCTCCTTCTTTGACCAAAGCCTCAGCAGCACGTTGTCCAGGAACAGGAGTTTGTAACCTCCCAGGCTCTGGGAACGTGTTGCACAGACCTTTCTGCAAGGCCTCTCGAAGAGGTTTCATCCTCTGCTCCCTCTGCGACAGCAATATAAGGACCGCAACCTTACCCTTGTAATGTGGATCAAGGAGGGTTGCCAGCCAGTATTGATCCCTCTCCTTGATACCACGAATACAAGGATCCTTCCGCAGGCTTTGCAGGATCAGGGAGGTCATGCAGCGTAGGTTTGCTGAGGCATTCGGTCCGGAGTCCTCTGGGTCACTAAGGATGACATGATCCGCAGCCACCTCCTTCCAGCCACATACAAGTTCATGGGTTTCTTGGGGCTGTAAATGATCCCTTAAAGGCTAATGCTGAGTGCCAGGCTCCATCTCCATGCTGACACAGTCCTTCTCTTCCTCCTCCTCGTCCTCTTCCTGTGTGATCGGCGGACACGCAGGAACACTGTCTGGATAAAGGGGGGCCTTGAGAGCTAAGGAAGTCCTCCTCTTCCTGCCTCTGTTCTGCCTCAAGTGCCCTGTCCATTATTCCACGCAGAGTGTGCTCCAACAGGTGGACAAGGGGGACAGTGTCACTGAAGCATGCACTGTCACTGCTCACCATCCTCATGGCCTCCTCAAATGGTGACAGGACAGTGCATGCATCCCTGATCATGGCCCACTGGCGTGGGGAAAAAAAACAAGCTCCCCTGACCCTGTCCTGGTGCCATAGTCACACAGGTACTCATTGATGGCCCTCTGCTGCGTGTGCAGCCGCTGCAGCATCGCCAACGTTGAGTTCCACCTGGTGGGCATGTCACAGATTACGCGGTTCTTGGGCAGGCTAAATTCCTTTTGGAGGTCAGCCAGCCGAGCACTGGCATTATATGACCTGCGGAAATGCACACAGACTTGCCTCAGGACATCCTGTAAGCCCGGGTACCTGCCCAAGAACCGCTGCACCACCAAGTTAAGGATGTGAGCCAAACAGGGCACATGGGTCAGTTGCCCCTGTCGGAGGGCAGAGAGGAGGTTGGTGCCATTGTTGCAACTCACCATACCTGCCTTAAGCTGGCGTGGCATCAACCACCTCTGAAGCTGCCCCTGCAGAGCTGACAGAATCTCTGCCCCAGTGTGGCACACCAGCTCAAGCAGCGCATGGCATCTTTTGGCCTGCGTGCTTGCGTAGCCCCTTGAATGCCTACGGAGCACCGCTGGTTCCGAAGACAAATCAGCACAGGAAGAGGCCATGGAGGAAAAAGAAGAGGAGGGGTGGAGGAGAGAGGTGTGGCAGAATCACCACTACTAGTATTTTGGAGGCGTGGTGGCGGAACAACCTCCAACACTACTGCACCCTGTCCTGCATCCTTCCCAGCTGCCAGAAGAGTCACCCAGTGCGGGGTGAAAGATAGGTAACGTCCCTGTCTATGCCTGCTGGACCATGAGTCAGCGGTAATATGCACCTTATCGCTGACCGCCCTGTCCAGCGAGGCCAAGACATTGCCTTCCACATGCCGGTAGAGAGCCGGGATCGCCTTCCGTGAGAAAAAGTGGCCTTTGGGAACCTGCCACGGAGGAACCGCACATTCCACAAACTCACGGAAGGGGGCAGAGTCTACCAACTGAAAAGGCAGCAGTTGAAGTGCTAGCAATTTAGCCAAGCTAGCATTCAACCGCTGGGCATGTGGATGGCTGGGAGCGAACTTCTTTCAGCGGCGCAGCTGCTGGGGCAGGTAAATTTGCCTGGTACAATCTGACGTCGGTGTACAGATAGTGGATTGCCCCCAAGTACTTGGCTGTGACACACCTAATTCTACACCTTTATTCCTCTCAGTGCAGGTCTCAGAGAGGACTGAAGGTATAGTGGGGTTGGAGATCCCAGCTGATGAGGAGCAAGGAGAGGTCCTCTTTGTTCTTTGGTGTGGGTCTTTTAGGTACGCTTGCCAATGAACTGCATGGCAGGTCGACATATGTCTAGTCAAGCATGTGGTGCCCAAGCGGGTGATGTTTTGGCCACGTGAGATACGCTTGAGACATATGTTGCAAATAGCAGCGATGGGATTTGATTCACTTGTCTCAAAAAAGGCCCACACCAAAGAACTTTTGGAATAACACGCAGAGACAGCAGCGCCCTGCACATGCGGAGCTCTGCGGTGTGATGCAGTCGGTGTGCTGCCCTTAAGCTGGCCCCTGGAGGGCATCCTGCCTCATTGGTGATGTACCTCCTCCTCCTCCTCTCTCCTATCAGGCACCCACGTGGAGTCAGTGACCTCATCATCCCCTCCCTCCTCATCACTGGAGCAAAGCTGGCAGTATGCTGCAGCTGGGGGAACATGACTGCCAGATTGCTGTCCTTCTTGGACATCCCCTCTTTCTGGGCTTACGTTACTGCCTTCCTCTAGCTGGGTACCATCATCGGAGCCTTTAAAAGGCTGGGCATCCTCCTGGAGCATGTACCCAACACTGTGGTCAAACAGTTCGGGGGACTCCTCAGGAGGACATAAGTGGAGCTAGGGAAGGAGTGACTGATGCCATTGAGCCGAGGGAAGAGGCTGCGTTGGCAGCTGCTTTGCCAGACAAAGTACCCTGAGCCTGGGTGAGAGAGGATGAGGACGGCTTGGTCATCCACTCTACCAAGTCTTCCGCATGTTGCGACTCAACACGGCCAGCTGCCGAAAAAAAGGACAAGCGTGTCCCACGTCCACGTGCTAATGAGGATGTACCGTCTCCACGACCAGCACTGTTGCCTCTAGACAGAGAGCCTGCTTGCCCTCTTTTATTGGCTTGTGACTGTCTGCCTCTCCTTGTTGGCCTTCCAGACATACTAATGGCCTGCAGTGATATGTAGCTGCACAAAGCTGGGATGTATATATATACTGATACTGCAGCTAGCAGAATCAACTGCCTGCCTGTAGTATTATTAGTATGAGAACACCAGCAATTGTCTTCAGGTAGCTTTAGGTGCACACTGTGCAGAGGACGCAGTGCACTAACTGAAAATACTGTAGCTGCCTGCCTGCGGTATTAATAAGAGCAGAACAACAGCATTTGTCTTTAGGTAGCTTTAGGTGCACACTGTGCAGAGGATGCAGTGCACTAACTGTAAATACTGTAGCTGCCTGCCTGTGGTATTAATAGGAGCAGAACAACAGGAATTGTCTTCAGGTAGCTTTAGGTGCACACTGTGCAGAGGACACAGTACACTAACTGTAAATACTGTAGCTGCCTGTCTGTGGTATTAATAGGAGCAGAACAACAGCAAATGTCTTCAGGTAGCTTTAGGTGCACACTGTGCAGAGGATGCACTACACTAACTTGTAAATACTGTAGCTGCCTGCCTGTGGTATTAATATAGGATCAGAAGAACACCACCAATTTTATTCAGGTAGCTTTAGGTGCACACTGTGCAGAGGACACAGTACACTAACTGTAAATACTGTAGCTGCCTGTCTGTGGTATTAATAGGAGCAGAACAACAGCAATTGTCTCCAGGTAGCTTTAGGTGCACACTGTGCAGAGGACACACTACACTAACTGTAAATACTGTAGCTGCCTGCCTGTGGTTTTAATAGGATCAGAAGAACACCACCAATTTTATTCAGGTAGCTTTAGGTGCACACTGTGCAGAGGACACAGTACACTAACTGGAAATACTGTAGCTGCCTGTCTGTGGTATTAATAGAAGCAGAACAGCAATTTTCTTCAGGTAGCTTTAGGTGCACACTGTGCAGGGGACGCACTACACTAACTTGTAAATACTACAGCTGCCTGCGGTACTAATAGGATCAGAAGAACACCACCAATTTTCTTTAGGTAGCTTTAGGTGCACACTGTGCAGAGGACGCACTACACTAACTTGTAAATACTGCAGCTGCCTGCGGTACTAATAGGATCAGAAGAACACCACCAATTTTCTTCAGGTAGCTTTAGGTGTACACTGTGCAGAGGACGCACTACACTAATTTGTAAATACTGCAGCTGCCTGCGGTTCTGTACTAATAGGATCAGAAGAACACCATTAATATTCTTCAGGTAGCTTTAGGTGCACACTGTGCAGAGGACGCACTACACTAACTTGTAAATACTGCAGGTGCCTGCGGTACTGTACTAATTGGATCAGAAGAACACCGCCAATTTTCTTCAGGTAGCTTTAGGTGCACACTGTGCAGAGGACACACTACACTAACTTGTAAATACTACAGCTGCCTGCGGTACTGTACTAATAGGATCAGAAGAACACCACCAATTTTCTTCAGGTAGCTATAGGTGCACACTGTGCAGAGGATGCACTACACTAACTTGTAAATTATACAGCTGCCTGCAGTACTAATAGGATCAGAAGAACACCATCAATTTTCTTCAGGTAGCTTTAGGTGCACACTGTGCAGAGGACGCACTACACTGCTTTGTAAATACTACAGCTGCCTGCGGTACTAATAGGATCAGAAGAACACCACTAATTTTCTTCAGGTAGCTTTAGGTGCACACTGTGCAGAGGACGCACTACACTAATTTGTAAATACTGCAGCTGCCTGCAGTACTGTACTAATAGGATCAGAAGAACACCACTAATTTTCTTCAGGTAGCTTTAGGTGCACACTGTGCAGAGGGCGCACTACACTAACTTGTAAATACTGCAGCTGCCTGCGGTAGTGTACTAATAGGATCAGAAGAACACCACTAATTTTCTTCAGGTAGCTTTAGGTGCACACTGTGCAGAGGACGCACTACACTAACTGTAAATACTGTAGCTAATAGGACTAATAGAATCAGAAGAACACCAGCAATTTTCTTCAGGTAGCTGTAAATACTGTAAAAACACCTGCCTGCCTGTCAGTAGGAAGAGAATAACAGGAACGGATCTAGCTAAACTGAATACAGTATATATATATATATCTATATATATATATATATATATATAGATATATATATACACACACACACACACACAACACCTAGGATTGTATATATATATATATATATATATATATATATATATACACACAATACACTGTAAGTGCAGCTAACTGACTCGCCTGCCTACCCTATCTAACTTAAATCAAATGACACTGTCTCTCTGTCTCTCTCTCAACGCCGGAACACACTACACAGGGCCGCCGTGCAGGCGGCCTTATATAGTGTGGGGTGTGTACTAAACCCCCTGAGCCATAATTACGGCTCTCTGTACAGACAGCACTGTGATTGGCCAAGCAAGCTTCAGCCAGCAATGCACTGCGATGCCGCAGTGAATTATGGGCCGTGACGCGCCACTCGAATTTGGCGCGAACGGCCCATATCGTTCGTAATTCGACGAACGGGCGAACATACGATGTTCGAGTCGAACATGGGTTCGACTCGAACACGAAGCTCATCCCTAATGTCAAGTCACGCCCCCAATAACGGCAGTGGATCCATTCTAATTAGTGCAACTAAAGTCGCTCTGACTTAGAACAAGGTTCCTGCACTACTTTTGGTGCGACTTCAACATGACTTGCATTGACTTCTGTTAAAGAAGTCGTATGCAAGCAACGATGAAGTCGCGCAGGGATGTTGGATTCAAAGTCGTGCCAGTGTGAACCGGGGCTACAGGACAGTTCTCTGCAGGAATATTGTGATACAGGTCAGCTTTACAGCACCAGACAGCTTAAAGCGGAGTTTCGCGAAAAAAAATTTTTTTTCAGATGTGTATATGTAAACAATGTTAAAGAGGGAGTCCGGCGAAAAAAAATAATTTAAAAGTCAGCAGCTACAAATACTGCAGCTGCTGACTTTCTAAAATAAGGACACTTACCTGTCCCGGGGTCCAGCGATGTCGGCACCTGAGACCGAACCGTCCCTCGATCCTCGGGTGCTGCCGCCGCCATTCTCCATGAGGGAATCAGGAAGTGAAGCGTTGCGGCTTCATTGCCCGGTTCCCTACTACGCATGCGCGAGTCGCGCTGCGCATCTACACTGGTCCCCGTTGTGTTGTGGGAACTGTGTATTTCCCACAACACAACGGGGGTGGGCGAGGAGTCTGCGGCTAGCTGCGGCTAGCTATACCCGGAAGTGGTATAAGTATAATACAGGTATCTGCACCCCCCTCCCCCCTGAAAGGTGCCAATTGTGACACCGGAGGGGGGGAGGAATCCGATGAGCGGAAGTTCCACTTTAGGGTGGAACTCCACTTTAAAGTGTTTGTTAACGTAAAAAAAAAAAAAGGATCCTGTTCACTTAAAGCATGTTATATAGCACAGTGCTTGTGCTGTGTCATTTGGCTCCCTGTAACAACTAAAATACCTGATCCTGCTTGGTTATGCCCTCCTCTCTGTAAACTGATCACGGTATATCATGGCTGCTGAGCCCTGACAATGTGGTCAGTTTACGTGCCTCCATGATCCGCTGCTATCTGCAGCTGTCCTGTGTCTCCCTCTGTCCTCCTTCCCCCTCTTCTCCCTGCCTGTCAGCTCTCACTAGCACCGCTCTGCTTTTCTCCCCGCTGCTACAAAACTATCTGATCTTTATATTATCCCTATTGTTAGATAAAGATCTGTATCCTAGTGCCTGTGCTTTATAAAAAAAAAAAAAAAGATTTCTACCTGTTTTAACAGCGTCTCCCAGCTGACTCCCAGCTCTCGGCCTGCCTGCTGAAGCTATCAGACTGGGAGAGGAGAGAGCCGGGAGTCATGTGAGCACCAGGAGATGATGTTAAAACAGGTAGAAATCGGCTTTTTTTTTAGAAAGCACAGGCACTGGGATACAGGTTTTTATCTAACAATGGGGATGATATAAAGATCACATAGTGGTTTAACAACCACTTTAACCGTTTAAATGAACTGCCGCATGGTTGGCAGTCTATTCTTTTTTGTGACACTCCCAGCTTTCTACCTGTGTGAAAGAGATTTACAATAATGAAAGGCATGCTAGAACTGCATACCTCGCAACTTTAGAACTTGAGAATGAGGAACACTTGAGGCTGATGTAAGCATGTGACTGGGGCCTGTGGAATGGGCCTAAAGGGGTTGTAAACATACTTACCTCCACTGTGCAGTTCATTTTGCACATAGTGGCCCCTATCATTGTCTACTGGGATCCCCCCAACGGCACTCGCGGCTCCTCCCCGCATCAGTAAACGCCCTGGGAGAAGCGCTCCATAGACACAGAATGCCGGACTCAGCCCACCCTCCTGGCGCCCGCGTCATTGGATTTGATTGACAGCAGCAGGAGCCAATGGCTGTGCTGCTATCAATTTATCCAATCAAGAGCCGAGAACCCCAGCCAGAGAGGTAGAGTACGTCTCCGGCGGGGGAACAAACGGCTCAGGTGAGTAAAACAAGGGGGGCTGGGAGGTTGCTCAAGGACAGAAGTTTTTTCACCTTAATGTATAGGATGCATTAAGCTGAAAAAACACGAGGGTTTACAACCCCTTTAAGGGGCATGGTTAAACAAAAACAATCCCCCAACCCCCCACCACCATCCCTCTCCCATATCATCCCATTACACAGGATCCCTTCCTAACACTACCCGCCATTGTTACACATGGCCCCCTCCCTCATACTAACCCCATCATTAAACACAGAGGTCATTGCTGAGGGTGGAGAGGCAGGGAGGGGGATATTTCTTTAGGGAGGAGATGCGGCGGTGTGTCACTGTTCGGTGGACACACTGGGGAGATGGATTGGCGCTAATCGCCTGACGGCTGAGCCGCCCAGGTGAAAGTGCTCCACTCTCAGGTGTTGTCTGTTGACTTGACGTGGGGGGCTGGGCCATGATGGAACACACTTCACTTTGCTTCCTGTTCAGCATCACACTCACATGCATGGAATTGTCCACTTTGTGCACACCAGGTATTATTCCCTTTTCCCTATTTTTTCTTTTTCATCGGTCTTTATTGTTTATGTTCTTTCTTGGCCTCATTTTTCCCTTTGTTTTTTCTCTCTTTATTCACTCCTTCCTATCCCACTCTCTCTCCTTATTTCCACGTTTGTCACCACATTACTCTTTTTTTCCTTTTTCTCACACTTACACATCAACACATATTACTTTGATTTGTTTCATCTAGGTTTCCCACATGGAGGTCCGCATCCTACACTCATTGCACCCACCAGCAATGGTTTTGCTTATGATCGTTGTTCTCATTCCCGCAGATCACCCTGGCGTCGGGCAGCTTTGCAGCTCTCTGCGATTCTGGATGCTGTTTCACTGGATCACTGATGCAGACGTGAGTTTGGACGCACAACCTTTAATTCATTCTATACAACTAAAATATTTGTATACAAAACCTTTTTTCATTTCCTACTTATTTACTGAATATATATATTATTTTTTTTATTTTTGTATTATTAAAAAATCATTTTTTAAGAATCATTCCATGACGTATGCTCCTGATGAGCGGTTGCTATACCACGAAACGCGTAGAGTTTTGATTATTACTAATCTTCCCATATCATGGAATACCAAGATTTCAATGATTCCACTTACCTCCAAGTATCTGTTATGGCATTAAATCTCTTTCATTTTAATTTTTTGTCCTAATTTTCATGGCTCTTTTTGGGTCTAATCACAGTAACAAATGTGCACATGCATATTGATTGTTATCTGTGCTCTCTGTGTGACAATGGATCATGACCTATTGTGTAATTTATGCGTATTTTATGTATAATCAATCCATGGTTTATTATATAGAGGCTTAATGCCCACAGCATTTTACAGGTTGGATGCCCAAAATGTTTTTTACATACCATGGATTATACCAAGTAAATGAATTTTGGTCACTTGACCTGCATTTGTGCTGCTGTGTGCTTCATTTAAAGTCCCACTTCTCTTTTTTTTCTTTTTAACCAATGACCGGGATGGAGGCGAGCATCCCCTTGGTGCTAACCTCATTTAAAGTCCCAAATTTACTTTTCCTTTTTTGAAAGGAGAAGCGGGGGTTGTTGTTTAGGGTGGAGAGACAGGGAGGGGGGTTATTTGTTTAGGGTGGAGAAGCGGGGAGGATTATTGTTTAGGGTGCTGAGGCAGGGAGGGGGGTTGTTGTTTAGGGTGGAGAGGAAGAGAGGGGAGGGTATTTTTTTATAATGAAGAGGCAGGGAGGGGGGTTATTGTTTAGGGTGGAGAGGCAGGGAGGTGGGTTATTGTTTAGGGTGGAGAGGCAGGGAAGGGGGTATTGTTTAAGGTGGAGAGGCAGGGAAGGAGGATTATTGTTTAGGGTGGAGAAGCAGGGATAGGGAGGCTATTGTTTAGGGTGGAGAAGCAGGGGGGGTTGTTTAGCATGGTGGGGCAGGGAGGTTTTTTTTGTTTAGAATGGAGAGGCAGGGGGGTTATTTGTTTAGGGTAGAGTGGCAGGGAGGGTTTCATGTTTAGGGTGGAGAGGCAGGGATAGGGGAATTATTGTTTAGGGTGGAGTGGCAGGCGGGGGGGAGTTGTTTAGGGTGGAGAGGCAGGGAGGGAGGGTTTGTTTAGGGTGGAGAGGCAGGGAGGGGGGTTTGTTTAGGGTAGAGAGACAGGGAGGGGTTGTTTAGGGTGGGGTGGCCAGCAGGGGGGTTTGTTTAGGGTGGAGTGGCAGGCAATGGGAGTTTGTTTAGGGTGGAGAGGCAGGCAGGGGGGTTTGTTTAGGGTGGAGAGGCAGGGAGAGGGGGTTTGTTTAGGGTGGAGTAGCAGGTGGGGGGGTTGTTTATGGTTGAGTGGCAGGCAGGGGGGTTTGTTTAGGGTGGAGTTGCGGGGGGGTTGTTTAGGGTGGAGTGGCAGGGAGGGGGTATTTGTTTAGGGTGGAGAGGCAGGGGGGTTAGGGTGGAGTGGCAGGGAGGAGGGGTTTGTTTAGGGTGGAGTGGCGGGGAGGGTTTCTTTACAGTAAAGAGGCAGAGGGGAGGGTTTGTTTAGGGTGGAGTGGCAGGGAGGGGGGTTTGTTTAGGGTGAAGTGGTAGGAAGGGGGGTTTGTTTAGGGTGGAGTGGCAGGGGTGTTTGCTTAGGTGGAGAGGCGGGGGGGGGTTGTTTATGGTGGAGAGGCCTGTTAGTGGGGGGGTTTGTTTAGGGTGGAGAGTAGAGATGAGCTGAACACCCCCCCCCCCCTCCCCCCGGTTCACTTCGCACCAGAGAATGCGAACAGGAAAGGTTTGAGCAAACATGCGAACCCTATTAAAGTCTATGGGACACGAACGTGAAAAATCAAAAGTGCTCATTTTAAAGACTTATATGCAAGTTATTGCCATAAAAAGTGTATGGGGACCCAGGTATTGCCCTATCAATGCATCAATGTATCAATGCAAAAAACGTTTTTAAAACTACAGTTTTTTTTAGGAGCAGTGATTTTAATAATGCTTAAAGTGAAACATTATATAAAATAAAATAATAAAAATGAAAAATATATCGTGCCTTGGGGGGGGGTCCCCTTAGTCTGCATGTAAAGTGGCGCATCTGTGTGATGTGTAGAACAGTGCCACAGCAAAATTACATTTCTAAAGGAAAAAATGTCATTTAAACTTGCTCGAGGCTGTAATGTATCGCCGGTTTTCTGACGAGAAGTGACCATCAGCTGTACACAGCGCTTGGGCACTTATTAGTGAAGGCTTTGTAAGCTTTGTAAGCGGGCTCGCTTCGCTCGCCACGCTTCGCTCGCCACGCTTCGGGCGCGGCCTCGCTGCGCTCGGCATCTATTTATTCTAGCTCTATGTCCACTTGGATAGTGGGGAATGAACCTGGACACAGGGTGAGAATAAAAGCGCAGGCGCCGTGTACAGCTGACGATCAGCTGTTGAACTTCGGAGACTTTCGGCGTCTCATTTGTCCTCCGTACTGTGCCTGCGCAGTACAGGGCGGACACTATCCGATGGGGGACAGTATTCAACAAGACACCGGCTCCCGGCAATATAGATGAAAAATCAAGGGAACAAAACAGTGTGGGTCCCCCCCCAGTCCATTCCTGACCCTTTTGGGCTTATTGTGGTTTTTACTTTTTGACACGTTTCTTTGCTGCTTGCTCAGAATGGGGTCTGGTATGGATTTTGGGGGGACCCCACGATAATATTTTTTTTTTACATTTTGGCGTGGAGTTCCCCTTAAAATCTATACCAGACCCAAAGGGCCTGGTATGGATTGGGGGGGGGGGGCATGTGTTTTTTTCCTAATTCTGTCATAGGGTAAGTAGATGGTTACAATCCTTACTATATACAGCTCCATCATGTTGGCATAGGCATGTGTGCGCATGCACACCTATACATATGCCTATGTGTGTATGCACCTATGTGCACATATACAGTATCTCACAGAAGTGAGTATACCCCTCACATTTTTGCAAATATTTTATTATATCTTTTCATGTGACAACACTGAGGAAATGACACTTTGCTACAATGTAAAATAGTGAGTGTACAGCTTGTATAACAGTGTCAATTTGCTGTCCCCTCAAAATAACTCAACACACAACCATTACATGTCTAAACCGTTGGCAACAAAAAGCGAGTACACCCTTAAGTGAAAATGTCCAAACTGGGCCCAAAGTGTCAATATTTTGTGTGGCTACCATTATTTTCCAGCACTGCCTTAAAGCGGGGTTCCACTCAAATTTTTAACTTAATCTTACCCCCTTCAGTTAATTGCATAGATGTTCAAATGCCGCACGAAAAATTTTTTTATCGCTGTAATTACCTTTATATTGTACTTTATTGTGGCACTTCCTGTCTCTCCTCCCATGGGAGTAGGCGTGTTTATTGCCTTTCCCTGGCGCCGCACTGTCTCCTGGGAGCTTAGTGTCAGGCTTCCCAAGATTCAGTGCGGAAACAATGATCATGCACGTGAACAAGCTGTGAATGAACAGCATTCACCGCATCCCGGAAATCAATGCTTGTGGGCTTCACATGCCCACAAGCAAGATGGAAACAGCCAGCATCACATTTTTTTAAGTTATTCTTCAGTACAAAAACACACAGAGGTGGAAATATTACACCCAAACTGTGAGTATTATTTTGGGATTAGCAAAGTGTCTCAATGACCTAAAAAAAAAAAAAAAGATTGGTCGCCGGACTCCCGCTTTAACCCTCTTGGGCATAAAGTTCACCATAGCTTCACAGGTTGCCACTGGAGTCCTCTTCCACTCCTCCATGACGACATCACAGAGCTGGTGGATGTTAGCAACCTTGCGCTCCTCCACCCTATGTTTCAGGATACCCCACAGATGCTCAATAGGGTTTAGGGCTGAAGACATGCTTGGCCAGTCCATCACCTTTACCCTCAGCTTCTTTAGCAAGGCAGTGGTCGACTTGGAGGTGTGTTTGGGGTTGTTATTATGTTGGAATACTGCCCTGCGGCCCAGTCTCCGAAAGGAGGGGATCATGCTCTGCTTCAGTATGTCACAGTACATGTTGGCATTCATGGGTCCCTCAATGAACTGTAGCTCCCCAGTGGCGGCAGCACTCATGCAGCCCCAGACCATGACACTCTCACCACCATGCTTGACTGTAGGCAAGACACACTTGTCTTTGTACTCCTCACCTGGCTGCCACCACACATGCTTGACACCATCTGAACCAAATAAATATATCTTGGTCTCATCAGACCACAGGACATGTTTCAGTAATCCATGTACTTAGTCTGCTTGTCTTCTGCAAACTGTTTGTGGGGTTTCTTGTGCATCAACTTTAAAAGTGGCTTCTTTCTGGGACGACATGCAGACCAATTTGATGCAGTGTGCAACGTATGGTCTGAGCACTGACGGGCTGACCTCCCACCCCTTCACCTTCTCCAGCAATGCTGGCAGCACTCATATGTCTATTTCCCAAAGACAACCTCCGGATATGACGGTGAGCACGTGCACTTAACTGCTTTGGTCGACCATGGCGAGGCCTAAGGGGAACCTGTCCTGGTAAACCATTGTACGGTCTTGGCCACCGTGCTGCAGTGTCAGGGCTGGGCTTCCTTCTCTGAGCTGGCCGCTCAGCTGATCTCTGCCTTAGCCTTTGTCAACATCACAGAGACTTTCTCTTGCGTTCCTGTTGAAGACTTGCTCGGCTTACGTTCCTTCTGGCTCCTGATCCTGCTTGCTGTACTACTACGTTTATCTCTGTCTCTCTGACATTTGCTTGGCTAACTACCCAATCCGGTTACTGAACTATGGCTTGTTTTGACTATGCTTACTCTGTTTACCTTACTATTATTATTAAACAAGTATGATTTAACTATACTTCTGTCTCGGTCTGATTCATGGTCCCTGATAGTAGGCGAAGACCATGAATTCAGAAGATACAGTCAATCCACTTGGTAATATATTTTCCAGATTGGTGTCAGGGGAATAATTCCTCCAGGGGAATAATTCCTCCAGAAGCTTTGGCCGTGTTCCTGCACATGCGCGGCGGAACGGCGCTCCGGCGCATGCGCGTCTGCGGTCTGGCACTCCGGCACACACGCATGCGCACTGGCGCACGCCCCAACATGATCCTTTCAGCTGGCCTATATAAAGGGCTCTGGTACTCAGACAAATTGCTGGTTCGTCTTCAGCTTCCTGTTTTGAAAACTTGATCTTGTCTCCTGTGCCTGTTTACCCGTTGTGACCCGGATTGCTACCAGACTATTCTACTCTTCTCCTGGACTTGACCTCGGCTTGTTTAAAACTGATCTCCAACTATCTCCTGTGTTTGACCCTATGCCTGTGACCCAGATTTGTCTCCTGTCTCCTTGCCTTGACCTCCTGCCTGTAACCTGGACTTGCCCTGTGTCTTCCTGGCACCATCCCTCAGCCTGCAGTTGTGTTGCTGACTCTGGTGTTTGACACTCAGCCTGGTTCTGGACTTTCTGTTTGCTCTCTTCCAGCTAAGAACTCCTGTTACCAGTTCCTGCACAGCGGCTCCTCCCTTCAAGGACCTCCACGCAAGTCTTCTATGGTCCACTGGGTAGCCTGTGCCTCTTTGTGCCATTCACTCCCTGTAACACCTCCAGGGGGCGGGGACTGCGCTTAGTTGCAAGGGTGAACCGCTCTCGGCATCTCGGCCTTGCTAAGTACTTTCCTGACAGTACGAACCAGCCATGTCAGAGGCCGACAGAGCACGTTCCCCGCTTGAGATCCTATGTCAGCAAGTCTCAGCACTCACCGATGCAGTTCAGAAGTTGCAAGAGGGATACACCCAAATTGACAATCGTCTTCAGCAACTCTCTGTGGCACCCCCATTATCAGCCGCAGCTCCTGCGCCTCCCAGTGGGGCCTCTTCTCAGGTATCATCCAGCCATACAGTGATTATGGCTTCCCCTGAACCCAGGGTTCCTATACCGGAATGATTCGCTGGCGACCGCAAAAAATTCATAGCCTTCAAAAACGCCTGTTCTCTGTACTTAGCTCTGCAACCCAGGACTTTTTCTTCTGAAGTAGTCAAGATTGGCTTTATCATCTCCCTCTTAGCCAATGAACCCTCAAGCTTGGGCTCATAGCTTGATGGAACAGAGGAGCCCTGTGTTGAATTCAATATATACCTCTTTTGAAAGTATGGCACAACTTTACGATGATCCCCAACGCATGGCTACGGCTGAGGCAACGCTGCCCAATCTATCTCAAGGGCGAAGGCCGGTAGAGAACTATACTGTGGAGTTCCGGAAATGGTCAGCCGATACCGGCTGGAATGAACCTGCCCTTAAGTACCAGTTCCGTCAGGGGCTGTCTGAAACCCTGAAAGATGAGCTGGCCAGGATAGAGACCCCCGATACTCTGGAGGATTTGATCCAAGCAGCCACCAAATTGGATCAGCGTATGCGGGAGCGACGCTCAGAACGCTTCCAGGCTCTTCATCCCAGCTGGATGCTCCCCAAACCGACTCCCATCCATCCATCCTACCCGACTCCTCCAGTCTCCATCACTCCTGAGGTTGAGCCTATGCAATTAGGACTAGTCCGTTCTCCTCTTACCCCAGAGGAAAGATTACGTAGGCGTCAGGGTAACCTATGCCTTTACTGTGGGGTTCTGGACATTTCCTCCATTCCTGTCCTGTGAGACCCAGTAAGTCTTACCCTCGATCTGCCTTAAACTCCTTATCAAGTCTCCGGTATTTCACAGACTTATGTTACCCTCTTTGTCTCCTTAAAGTTAACGGGACAGGAAACTCGCCTGCCGGCCATAGTTGATTCTGGAGCTTGCAGTTGCTTCCTGGATGCTTCATTAGCTGCAAGATTAAACATCCCTCTGTTGAAAAAGAACCAAAGCCTCCAGGTACACCTAGCTGATGGGTCTCTTCCCCGCTCTGGACTTATCACTCAGGAAACCAGACCCATCCTTACCATCAGGGACTCCGGTCACCAGGAGTTCCTACGCTTTGACATTATTCCTTCCCCTATGTTTCCCATCATCTTGGGGCTTTCCTGGCTACAGGCTCATGAAACTCAGATTAATTGGAATAAAAAGAAGTCTCCTTTTCCTCTCAATACTGTTCTCAACACTGCCTCCTTCCAGCACCAACCTCTTGCTCAACCATAGTACCAATACCTGACAATCTGCAACATGTACCTCCTGTCTATCTGGAATTCAAGGATGTTTTTGATAAACAACAGGCCGACCGTCTACCACCTCATCGGTCTTATGACTGCCCTATAGACCTTTTGCCCGGCTCTGAAATTCCTTTTGGCCGCATCTTTCCCTTGTCCCAGTGGCGGAAGTATAGGGGTCGCTGAGGTCGCCATGGCGACTGGGCCCCATGCTGCAGGGGGCCCTTGAGGGCCCCCCTGTTTATCTTGATAGGAGCAGGGCAGCTGAGATTGATCTCCCCGATCATCAGCCGAACTGTAATCGGCACTGTGCGGGGAGCTTGTCACACTGATCTAAAGTGAAAGCAGTGTGTGCTATGCTCTTTGTCTCCCCCTACAGTGCAGTACCCGGCAGGAAGAGTTAAGGTAAAGCACTGCCGTTTTTGAAAAGGCTTTCTGTATGTGTGTATGTATGTGTTCTTATATGTGTGTTCATGTATGTGTATGTGTTTGCATGTGTTTATGTGTGTATTTATATATGTATATGTGTTTGTGTGTGTGTATATACAGTATATGTACGTGTATAATATGTGTGTGTTTATCTATGTGTATGTGTGTGTGTGTGTTTAGATGCAGTGGTGGCCCTTGCATCAAGGGTGCACAGGCGCCGCCCCCTCTCTCCAGCCACCCCTCTATCACCAATAGATAGATTCATGCATTGCATAAATCTATCTATGGCCGCCGCTGCCACCCCCTATTTAGGCACCCAGCCTCTTTTTGGGCGCAGGGAACCTGAATTTCAGTGGCGGGGGGGGGGGTGTTTTTGAAGCACCGGATTAGAGCCATAGGCTCTAATAGGCATCAAAAAAGGTGACCTCGCAGGCCACTCAGCTGTGTTAGAAAAGCGAATGACTATTCGCTTTCCTAACACTAAACTGCCTCTCCGCCAATCAGGTGCTCGGGTCTGTTACCTGTCACCTGATTGGCTGAAACGACAGGCGCCGCTATTGGACGCCTATCAGGAGGAGAGCACGGGAGATGAGGACAGCAGGAGACGCATGGAGGACCCCACTCGTTGCCGTCACCCACTGCCCCACCAAGACAGGGTAAGTGCCGGTGAGCGGTCGGGGGTCACACGGGGGGCATTCAAGGGCACACTGGCAGCATTTAATGGGCACACTGGCAGCATTTAATGGGCACACGGGCAGCATTTGATGGGCACACTGGCTGCGTTTGATGGGCACGGTGGCAGCGTTTGATGGCACAGTGGCAGCGTTTGATGGGCACAGTGGCTGCAATTGATGGCACGGTGGCTGCAATTGATGGGCACAGTGGCAGCGTTTGATGGGCACAGTGGCTGCATTTGATGATTTTTTTTCAAAAAATGTTTGCGCCCCCCAAAAAATTTTGTGCACCAGCTGCCACGGTTTAGATGTATGTATGCACATTTTATGTATGCATGTTTAATCCTGACACCCTATATGTGTACAATCAGGACTGATTTTTTTTTCTTGCTCGTTCAAAGTACCAGCAACAAAATGCTGTTCCTCTGAAAAGCGATCCATGCTCAGATCACTTTTCAGAGGCATTTTACAGCCGGTAAAGAGGCAATATGTTGCCTCCTGACCACCTGTTTTAACCCCTTAAAGTGATTGTAAAGGTTTTTTTTTTTTAAATAACAAACATGTCATACCTTCATTGTGCAGTTAGTTTTGTACAGAGTGGCCCCAAACACCGACTTCTGGGGTCCCTCGGCGGCTCTCGCGGCTCCTCCTTTTATCAGACACCCCCTTATGAAAAAGCGCTGTCCAGGGGTCAGGGGGGCCCTTCATGATTTCTTGCATCGGGGCCCTGGAGGATTTAGTTACGCCACTGCCTTTTCCGAAACAGAATTAAAGGCTCTCAAAACCTACATAGATGAAAATCTTGAGAAAGGATTTATCCGTCCTTCCTCATCACCATCTGGAGCCGGTATCTTCTTCGTAGAAAGAAAAGATGGCTCTCTCAGACCATGCACTGATTATAGGGAGCTAAACAAAATCACAATTAAAAACCGATACCCGCTTTCTCTCATCCCAGAGTTGTTTCAATGTTTCCGATCCGCCCGGATCTTCTCAAAGTTAGATCTTCGTGGTGCCTACAACCTTATTCGATATCGAGAGGGCGATGAATGGAAGACCGCCTTCAGGTCCAGGTTCGGGCACTACGAATACCTGATAATGCCGTTTGGGCTCTGCAAGGCCCCGGCTACTTTTCAACACCTGGTAAATGACATTTTCCGAGAATATCTTGATGACTTCCTAGTAGTTTACCTGGATGACATCCTCATTTTTTCTGCCACCATAGAACTACACCAGACACATGTCAAACAGGTCCTGGCAATCCTCAGGAGGCACAAATTATACCTCAAAGCAGAAAAATGTGAATTTGAAAAGACAACCATGCAATTCTTGGGATTCATCATCTCCACCAACGGGGTCGCAATGGACCCTCAGAAGATCAAGGCAATCCAGGAGTGGCTGGCTCCTGTAGATAAAAAAGGAGTTCAACGATTTATAGGTTTCTCAAATTTTTACTGGAGGTTTATCGCTGGCTTCTCAGCTATTGTAGCTCCCATTACCCAACTCACACGCCAACATAACCGTTTTCAATGGTCTTCAGAAGCACAGGAAGCTTTCATTAAGTTAAAGGCCCTATTCTCATCTGCACCAGTCTTACGACACCCAGATCCAGCCCTGCCATTTATACTGGAAGGTGATGCTTCAGAAAAGCTACTGGGGCCATCCTTTCTCAAAGACAGGGCCCCAAGGCCCTCCTGCTTCCCGTAGCCTTCGCATCCCAGAAATTAAGTCCACCAGAAAAGAATTATGACGTAGGCGATAGGGAGTTGTTGGCCATCAAGTTTGCTCTGAAAAAGTGGAGATACTTGCTAGAAGGGGCATCTCATCCTGTCATGATATTCACCGATCATAAAAATCTGGAGTATCTCAGGACAGCAAAACGTTTAAAACCCAGACAGGCCTGATGGGCCCTCTTCTTCTCCAGATTTAATTTCCATATTTCTTACAGACCCGGTTCAAAAAATGGAAAAGCGGACGCACTCTCCCGGATGTTCCACAAAACCTCTCAGGTAACTGAACCCAATACCATCTTGTCTCCACAAAAATTTTTTTTTGGTCACTCAAGCTGACCTAATAACCTCCATTAAATCAGCATCCAGTCAATGTTCTGATCCTGACATGTCCTCTTTGGAGAAACATGATGACTTACTCTGGTCCCACGGAAAAAAATTTGTCCGGCTGGAGTCAAGGCCTCTAGCTTTAAGGACCTTCCATGACCATAAACTGGCAGGCCACTTCGGGACACAAAAGACTATTCAATTAATTTCTCGCTCTTTTTGGTGGCCGGGTTGGAGACAGGACTGTAAGAATTATGTTGCCTCCTGCATCCCATGCCAACGCAGTAAGGGTCCAAATAATAAATCTTGGGGTCTACTAAAACCTTTGTCCATTCCTGAACGGCCATGGGCAGAAATATCCATGGATTTTATCGTGGACCTACCTCTTTCAGGGGGTTCACCACCATTCTTGTTATCGTTGACCGGCTTTCAAAGATGGCACACTTCCTGCCCATGGTGGGTACTCCCTCTGCTTCTGCTACAGCCAATGTGTTCTTTAAAGAAATTATTAGACTGCATGGTGTACCTGTGAGCATCACCTCGGACAGAGGTGTCCAATTCACTTCTAAGTTTTGGAGAGAATTATGTAAATCTCTGGAAATAAAGGTCTGTCTCTCCTCTGCATACCATCCCCAAAGCAGTGGCCAGACGGAAAGAATGAATTAAACCCTGGAACAGTATCTCCGATGTTTTTGTTCTGACTCCCAAGATGACTGGTCCATTCTACTACGGTACGCGGAGTTTGCATATAACAATTTCATCCATACTGCCACCAATCAAACACCTTTTTGTCTAACTTTGGTTTCCATCCCTCTTACCTTCCAGATTCGGTTCCTGAGTCGTCTGTCCCTGCGGTACAAGACCGAGTAGCTTCCATCCAGCTAAACTTCCGGAGAATTCAGGAAGCCATGCAGAAAGCCCAGGAGGATTACCAAAAGCACTATAACAAGGGAAGGAAGGAGAATCCAGCCTTTAAGGTAGGCGAAGAAGTTTGGTTGTCAGCCATTAACCTCAGGTTGCCAATTCCCTCACGGAAACTAGGGCCAAAGTTCATAGGCCCCTTCAAGATCAAGAGGGTGGGAGGTGCACTTACAAAGTGCATCCAGTATTCCATGCATCTCTCCTGAAGCCTGTTGTTCCCAGTCCTTTTCCTGACAGGGAATGACCACCTCCTCCACCAGTCATGATAGACGGGGAGAGTGAATTTGAAGTGGAAAGAATCTTGAGTTGCAGGAAAAGGGGAAGACAACTCCAGTACTTGATTAAGTGAAAGGGGTATCCCCCTGAAGATAATTCCTGGGAACCTTCCAAAAATTTACATGCCCCACGTCTGGTCCAGGCCTTTCATCGAGAACATCAAGAGTTAATGTCTAGTTTGGGTGTCCAGAGGCCACCCCTCGGGGAGGGGGGCACTGTGAGGGGAATAATTCCTCCAGACGCTCTGGCCGTGTTTCTGCCTGCATACACGGCGGAACGGCGGAACGGCGCATGCACGTTCGCAGTCTGGCGCTCCGGCGCACGCCCAACGTGATTATTATTATTATTAATAAACAAGTGTGATTTAACTATACTTCTGTCTCTGTCTGATTTATGGTCCCTGATATGCAGCTCAGTTTCAGGGTCTTGGCAATATTCTTATAGCCTAGGCCATCTTTATGCAGAGCAACAATTCTTTTTTTCAGATCCTCAGAGGGTTCTTTCTTTGCCATGAGGTTCCATGTTGAACCTCCAGTGACTAGTATGAGAGAGTGAGAGCAATAACACCAAATTTAACACGGTTCTCAAAGATGTGTCATTGTATTCCACTTAAGAAGTTGCCCGCTTCTAAGGAACTGGCTTCCATTTTTGCTCGGGAGATCTTTCGCTTACATGGGCTACCCAAGGTGATTGTCTTCGACAGGGGTAGCCAGTTTGTGTCCCGGTTCTGGCGAGCCTTTTCTGCAGAGTTGGGAATTCAGCTTGCTTTCTCCTCTGAGTATCACCTGCAGTCTAAAGGGGCCGCAGAACAAGCCAATCAGTCTTTGGAGCATTTCCTATGTTGCTATATTTCTGACCATTATAAAAACTGGTCAAACCTATTAACATGGGCAGAGTTTGCTCACAACAGTGCCTTGAATTCTGCTTCCCGATTGTCCCCATTTATGGCGACTTATGGTTTCCAACCTTCCATGTTGCCTGACTCGTTGTTCCACAGAGTATTCCTGCATTGGAGGAGCATCTCTGTGGTTTTCGTTCCACTTGAGCACAAATCCAGGAGGCTTTGCGACATGCCAATGATAGGTACAGACTCCATGCTGACCGCAAACGCCCGCCTACGCCTTCCTACCAGGTTGGGGACAAGGTCTGGCTGTCATCTCGCAACCTCCGACTTTGTGTCCCCACACTGAAGTTCACACCTCGGTTTATTGGGCCTTTCCGTATTCTTTGCAGGATTAACCCAGTGGCTTACGCAATAGACCTTCCTTCAAATATGAGTATTTCTAATGTATTTCATGTCTCCTTATTAAAACCTTTGCTCTGCAACCGCTTTACCACCTTGCTGGCTCGTCCTCACCCTGTACAGGTTGAGAACCATGAGGAGTATGAAGTACAGTCCATTGTTGACTTCCGTAGGTTCCGTGGGCGCATACAGTACCTGGTGCATTGGAAAAGGTACGGTCCGGAGGAACGCTCTTGGGTCTCATCCTCAGACGTACATGCCCCTGTCCTCCGCCGTGATTACCATATACGTTTTCCCCTCAAGCCTTTTGGTCCTCCGAGAGGGAGGGGTCATTGAGGAGGAGGGTACTGTCAGGGTTGGGGCTCAGCACTTCCTTCTCTGAGCTGGCCGCTCAGCTGTCGGCTAATTGCCAGCTCCTATCTCTCCACAGTTACTAAGCTCTGGATGAAATCCTGCTTGTCAGTCCTGCCTACTTAAGCCGTCCAGTCCAGAGGATTGCTGCCTTTGCCTTAGTCAACATCACAGAGACGCTCTCCTGCATTCCTGTTAAAAGACTTGCTTGGCTGACATCCCTTCTGGCTGCAGATCCTGCTTGCTGTTCCACTACATTTATCCCCGACTTTCTGGCTTGTCTGATTATCCGCTCCGGTTACTGAACTTTGGCCATGTTTGACTACGTTTGTTCTATTTACTTTTATTATCAAACAAGTGTGATTTAACTGTACTTCTGTCTCAGTCTGATTTCATGACACAGGGACAGGGATGCTGGTCAGAGTTGATGGGAGGATGGATGGAGCCAAATACAGGGTAATCTTAGAATTCAAATCTGTTAGAGTCTCCAAAGACATGAGACTGTGTCTGAGGTTCACTTTTCAGCAGGACAACAATCCTAAACATACAGCCAGAGCTACAATGGAATGGTTTAGATCAAAAGCATACTCATGTGTTGGAATGGCCAAGTCAAAGTCCAGACCTAAATCCAATTGAGAATCTGTGGCAAGACTTGAAAATTGCTGTTCACAGACACTCCCCATCCGGTCTGACAAAGCTTGAGCTATTTTGCAAAGAACAATGGATAAAAATGTCACTCTCGATGTGCAAAGCTGGTAGAGACATCCCCAAAAAGGCTTGCAGCTCTAACTGCAGCAAAAGGTGGTTCTACAAAGTACTGACTCAGGGGGGCTGAATACAAATGCACTCCACACTTTTCACATATTTATTTGTAAAAAATTTAGAAAATTTTGAAAACCATGTATCATTTTTCTTCCGCTTCACACTTATGTGCCACTTTGTGTTGGTCTATCACATAAAATACATTTATGTTTTTAGGTTGTAATATGACAAAATGTGGAAAGTGTCAGGGGGTATAAATACGTTTTCAAGGCACTGTTATTGGTAATGACAGTGTCTCTTTTGGGACTTATACCATCAGCGAGGAGAATTTGAAATAGTGAAAATGCAGGCAGCGGTATTGTTTGAGACAATATAAGGGTTTATATGCCAACTATACTTTTTAATGTCTTAAAGTGACAGGTTTTAATTAGGTTAGGCAGCACATGGTCTTAAATATATTGCAAATAAAATATGAATGCTCTTACAGTGGACCACAATACTTTACTTGTCTGCCTCGCTGAAGTTGCAGGAGCTACAGATTCTGCTCTAAAATGGTTTACATCCTTCTTAGAGAATCGCTCCCAGACAGTGAAACTAGGAACATTCACCTCGGAAACCCGGGCAGTCTCCTGTGGAGTCCCTCAAGGCTCACCCTTGTCACCAGTACTATTCAACATCTACATCCGCCCACTTCTCAATATCATCAGGAAAACCGATCTCTGCTTCCACTCATACGCTGACGACACCCAACTCTACCTTCGCATCAACGGACAAAAAGACCTTCATCAGCAATTACAGAAATGCCTCACTTTAATAGATGACTGGATGACCACTAGCTCCCTCAAACTCAACGGATCAAAAACAGAACTTCTTCTCCTACAAGCTAACAAAAATTACAAAATAAAGACTCCGTGGACACCTCCCACCATCCTCGTACAGACCATCTCTCCAAGCACCAAAGCCAAGAGTCTCTGAGTTATTTTTGACTCAGGAATGACAATGGATGCACAAATAGGATCAGTGGTGAGTGGATCCCACCATCTCCTCCGCCAGCTACGCAGACTCATCCCCTTCATCCCAGAAGAGGACAAAGCGGCAGTTGTGGGAACAATCATCAATTCCCGACTTGACTACGCAAATTCGCTCTACGTAGGACTAATCCAATATCAGCTTGCGCGCTTGCAACTCATCCAAAACACGGAGGCAAGATTGTTAACAGGAAAAAAACCCTGGGAATCCATCTCCCCATCCCTAAAGAGCCTACACTGGCTAACCGTGAAGAATCGGATCACATTCAAGACCCTCTGCCTCACCCACAAATGCATACAAGGAAACGCTCCACTATATCTCCGGGAGAGAATAAAACACTACACACTGAATCGCAGTCTTCAATCAGCTAACCAAAACCTCCTTATCATTCCCACATACCGCTACAAAGCAAAGGGAGAACGAAGATTCGCAGTCCAAGGACCTCGACTATGGAATGCTCTTCCAACCAACATCCGCATGGAAGAAAACCACCAGGCCTTCAGGAAAAAACTAAAGACCTTCCTTTTCTAAGAAGCTGACAACAGAGAATGCACCTAGCGCCTTGAGGCGATTCAGTTCGCATTTGCAGCGCTTTACAAATCATTCATTCATTCAACATGGATTGTTTGAGGATTTGCATCATTTAATTTACAGAACATGCCCACAACTTTGAAGATGTTTTTTTTTTAATGTAAAGCAAACAAATAGGACAAAATAACAGAAAAAGTCAACTATTCACCCCCCCCTAAAGTCAATACTTTGTAGAGCCACCTTTTGCGGCTATCACAGCTCCAAGTCGGTCGCTTTGGATAAGTCTCTATGAGCTTGCCACATCTTACCACAGGGATTTTTGCCCATTCCTCCCTGCAAAACTGCTCCAGCTCCTTCAAGTTGGATGGTTTGCGCTTGTGAACAGCAATCTTTAAGTCTGACCACAGATTTTCTATTGGATTGAGGTCTGGGCTTTGACTAGGCCATTCCAACACATTTACATTTTTCCTTCTTTTTTTTTTTCATAACGTGACAAAGCGTTTCTTTAGATCATAACTTGTCCTCAATCAGGCCGGAGGTCAACAGCAGGCGGCATATCCCCAGCGACTCCAGAACCGACTCTACATTACATTGGCTGCCTTCAGCTGCTCCCAGGACCGGCGCTGCGTCTTCAGAGAGCTCAGCAGTCTCCACCTTTCTCTCCAACTCTCGGATACTTTTCTCCAGCTCTTCCTGTTCTATCTTCTCATGGACGTAGTTCAGGACATCTGAGACACGATAGTCACTCCGCTGTTTCCTAAGCTTCTTATTCAGACTTTCAGCATTGGCTCATTCCTGCTCCACTTGCTGTGTTTCCTGTTCGATCCATTGCAGCATGTCGTTTCTGGCAGAAATTTCTTTTCTTAGATAAGTGGACTCTGTTGTGGTGTGGTGAAGCTTCTTTTTGTAGGAGTTGAGAACCTGTAATATCTCTCCTGCATTCAGCTTCAGCTGGAGAAGATCCTGATTCTGCTTATCGATTCTCTCCAGAAATTGCGCATTTTCTATCTTGAGCTGCTGGAAATCCACCTCATTGAGAACTTCACCCATTTCCTCCTTCTGCTTCAGTTGCATCTGCAGCTTCTTTTTCTGGATCCTCAAAGCAGCATTCTTCAGTCGTAACTTGTCTACCAAGCTGACCCTTGCCCTCATCTTCTCATCCACGTAGCGAAGAGCCTTTTCTGGGGTAACTCCTCCACCTTTTTTTCCGCTTATAGCTGCCTTCCCGATGTCTCGCTCAAATTTGTACATGGCTTTCCTAATTTCCGTGCTGCGAATCTCAGCTTCCTCCATCATGGCTTTGAAACTCTGCAGGATCAAAGGGTGTCTCACTGCGCCTCCTCTTTGAAATCTTCCATTTCCCATAGCGCCCGCTCCAACTTCTGATCAACACTCAGACTCAGCAACTGCTCCGAGATCGTACTGCGAGACTATGACCTGTGGCGGCTTTGCATCTGGTTGAAGTCTAAGGTAGATACTCCAACCTCAGGGACTGCCACCGGTGACAGGTCCTTGGGGTCCAGCCACTTGTAGAACTTTTCAAACATCTCCGTTTCAGATTTGAGTGTAGACAAGGCATCGCTGACAAGCCGGGTCACCTCCAGTAGCTGTTCCCTACTGAACTCGGCCACATATGGCTCCTCTCCACCCTGAGACTCGGTCCGCACACTCTCTGTGTCCTGCTCCGCCATCATTACCCTTTAATGTTTCCCCTTAAACCACTCAAGTGTTGCTTTAGTAGTGTGTTTGGGGCCATTGTCCTGCTGGAAGGTGAGCCTCCATCCTTGCCTCAAATCACACACAGAGTGGTACAGGTTTTGCTCAAGAATATCCCTGTATTTAGCACCAACTCTGACCAGTTTCCCAGACCCGACTGCTGAAAAATATCCCCACAGTATGATGCTGCCACCACCATGTTTCACTGTGGGGATGGTGTTCTTTGGGTAATGTGATGTGTTGGGTTTGCGCCAGACATATTGTTTTCTTTGATGGCCAAAAAGTTCAATTTTAGTCTCATCAGACCAGAGCACCTTCCTCCATACATTTTGGGAGTCTCCCACATGCCTTTTCTCAAACTCAAAACGTGCCATTTTGTTTTTGCTGCATGTAATGGCTTTCTTCTGGCCACTCTACCATAAAGCCCAATTCTATGGAGCGTACGGCTTATTAACGTCCTATGTACAGATTCTCCAGTCTTTGCTGTGGAACTCTGCAGCTCCTCCAGGGTTACCTTAGGTCTCTGTGCTGCCTCTCTGATTAATGCCCTCTTTGCCCGGTACGTGAGTTTTGGTGTGTGGCCGTCTCTTGGTAGGTTTGCTGTTGTGCCATGTTCTTTCTATTTGGTTATGATAGATTTGATGGTGCTCCTAAGGATCATCAAAGATTTGGATATTTTTTTCCTAACCCTGACTTGTACTTCTCAACAACATTGTCCCTTACTGGTTTGGAGAGTTCCTTGGTCTTCATGGCAGTGTTTGGTTAGTGGTGCCTTTTGCTTAGGTGTTGCAGCCTCTGGGGCCGTTCAAAAGGGTGTGTATATGTAATAACAGATCATGTGACACTTAGATTGCACACAGGTGGACATCATTTCACTAATTATGTGACTTCTGAAGGTAATTGGTTGAGCCAGAGCTTTTTTACGGGCTTCATAACAAAGGGGTGAATACATACGCACGTGCCAATTATATTTTTATTTCTGAAAAATAGTTTTATGTATATATTTTTCTAATTTTACTTCACCAACTCAGACTATTGTGTTCTGATCCATCACATATAATTCAGATTAAAAACCCCCATTGAACTAAAGACTGTAATGTAACAAAATAGGTAAAAAGCCAAGGGGGTGAATACTTTTGCAAGACACTGTAATACTGCTCCCTAACGCATATCTGGGACTTGCCTGTATTTACTATATGTGATGCTTCTCTAGTCCAATAACCCAGTGTATTGAGGGTGATGGGCAGTGTGCTGGGTGTTCAACATGGGTAGATGCCCCCTCGTTCCCCACCTCTACTGGATTGTACTCAACTTTGTCTTCATTACCTACTCCCCACCAAGGCCAATTCTGACATTTCACTCCTACATGTAAAAATTAATTTTTTTTGCTAGAAAATTACTTTTACTTTTTTAGCAGAGACCTAAGAAAATAAAATGGTTGTTGTTGCAATTTGTTATGTTACACGGTATTTGCGCAGCGATTTTTCAAATGCAATTTTTTTGGAAAACATACACTTTAATGAATTTTAATGCAAAAAAAAAACACAATATATATCGCCCAATTTTTTTGTAATGATGCTGTCACACTGAGTAAATAGATACCCAACAGGTAAAGTTTTAAAATTGTGCACGGTCGTGGAATGGTGCCAAACTGTGGTACTTAAAAATCTCCATAGGCAACGCTTTAAGATTTTCTACGTTGCCAGTTTAGAGTTACAGAGGAGGTCTAGTGCTAGAATTATCACTCTTGCTATAATGTTCATGGCGATACCTCACATGTGTAGTGCAAACACCATTTACATATGTAGGCGTGACTTACTTATGCGTTCGCCTCTGCATGCAAGCAGCGGGGGCACTTTAAACTTTTTCTTTATTATTTTTTTTGACCGCTATTTTTCCTATTGCAAGATAGGTAAACATCCTTTGTGATAGAAATAATGCACAACAGGTCCTCTTTATGGAGACATCTGGGGTCTATAAGACCCCAAATATCTCCTCTGCCCTGGAAAGCATGAGATTTAAAAAAACATTGATCTCTGTTTCTAGGGGAAAAAATGGCAGAGTTTGCAACTGCCAGAGCCAGAAGTGATGCCACTTTCGGCCTCCCAAGGTACATAGAGCTCTGTGGTGACCTGGTCCCACTGCCGGATCTGATCTCTGGCTTCACAATAGAAAGGGAGATCCTGGAGTGGCGCTAAAGGGGGGCGGGACGTGCGCTAGCATGGCTTTTACAGTGTAGGTAAACAGCAGCTGAAGGCATCATCCAGATATAGAATCTTAAAGTTTACGTCATATGACATCATGCGGATGGGAAGTAGTTAAATATGCCCCTGATTGACTCTTATTTACTAACTTTGTGCCCAGGGAGGATGTTTCTTAAAGTAGCATTAAACCCTCAGTGTTTTGTTTAGCGTAACACATTGAGCACAATAAAATATAAAGTCCCTAGCAAACTATTTGTTAAAATTCTTACCCCAGCACCAAAGGTTGTCAGATCCTGGGAGTGGCGTATCAGAATGGAGCTTTTACCCAAATATTAGGGGAGGTGCCTCCAAAAAACATATGTACAACAAAACACCACAAAGGATATAGCACCTACTCAAGCTACCAAAAGGTATTTTTTAATAGACGTACTGTATATAGTAATAAAAGCACTACAAAAGCCAAACCCCCCTATAGGATGCTCTCCTCCCATCCACCTCCCCCAGCCCCCTCACCACCTTTGATCCCCAGACCCACCACATACAACCTCTCTACCTAGCCCAACTTCCCCTCTCTGATCTAATGGCCAGGTGCTGAGAAGTCCCCCTGTGGAATGCTCAGCCGCTATTCCAAAACTAAAAATACCACATACACGATCTCACAAAACCCCTCACATTTGTGTAAATATTTTATTATATCTTTTTCCAAGTCATCTTCCAGGATGGCTTACAGAGAGATAGGCTCCACCCACCTAGCACAGGAAACACATGATACACATCATAAAAGCAGCACACATGTATTAGCCCCTCAGTATTTGTGTTTACTCCGGCCAGTCAGGAACTCCAAACAGATGTTTGTTATTTTTACGGCCTTCGTGCTAGGTGGCAGGGGCCTCCCGACGTCCATACCCAGGGCAAACAGGGGTAGTACTCCTGGAGTATGAGTCAGTTTGGGCCACCCAGAGACCTGACAGAGCGGTCTGGGGTGAAAGTAAGGGACCCCTTCTCCGGATTGAGTTGTAGCCTCAGTGAGGTACCTGTGAGGAGTGGAAGAGGTGATCCAGTGGGTCCATCCAAAATGGCACAGCATGGTGTTCTCCTAGTGGAGGCGCAAGCCGCTGCATGGTCCAGGTACCTTTTTTCTGCTGTTTACAGGGATCTCCATGTGCAGGGCTTTTCTTTCCCCAGCACGTGGATCGTGCTGGTGGCGCAGAGTGATGAGGTAACTTCCAGGGCTGGTGACAGGAAGTGACATGGCAGGAAGTCCAGCGGCGGCCATCTTGGTACACCCAGACTCCGGGAAGTGAAGCCCTAGCTGTCGATAACAAGGTTATCGGTGTCGGATCCACAGGGCGGTGTCGCATCCACAGGGCCGCCCCGGATTCTCCACACCTCCTTATATAAAGGCCGAATAGCAAAATGGCGCTGAAGGTTTCCAGGAGCATGGAGACACCAGGATCCATGGAAGCAGGTCTGGAGGCGCCATCCGTTGATTCAGGCTCTAAGGTAAGAAAATAGGGGGCAGACTGCTCCTTCCCTTTTCTTATCCTCCTGGGGGGGGTGTTGTGTTTTCTTCCAGAGCCTGTTTATTGTTATGCTTAGTGTGGACAGGTGTCGCACATACTAGCATAGGCTCCCGTGGTGGGTACTTTTAAAGAGGTTCTTAGATAAGAATTTTTGTTATCCACAGGGTGTTTTTGTTATGGGTATTGTCTGCAGTGGAAGTAATGTGCTGACGTTTGTCATTTGATTAATTTCAGGACAAAGCCCATGAGCCCGGAGATAGCACCCGCCTTATGGGTGGAAGAAAAGTGCATGTCAGGACTGTATAGACAAGCTCATCAAAGTAGAAACAGACTTTACAGTCCTTTAAACCCAGAGAGCAGGAGGCTCTTGCTGAACCTATCCCCTGTACTTCCGGCACCAGTACTAGTGTTAGGCCAATGGTCCTGACCCAGGCACGGGCAGCCCACCAGCACGGAGTACTGCAGGAGAGCTCAGAGTCAGCCTCAGAGCTTGAGGAGGGACCCAGCAAGGATCAAAGATCCCTTTTTCCTGCAGAGGAAACAGAAGAACTGTTAAAGGCTATATATGACACGCTGGAGGAGCCAGAGGACCAGGAGTTGCCTGTACATGACCTTTTATATGCAGGCCTTCAGCCTAAGCAGAGCAGAACCTTTCCAGTACATATGTCCCTAAAAGAGACAGTACTTCAGAAATGGAAGAAACCGGAAAAGAGAGTCTTCTTCCCTAAAAATTTGAAAAGAAGGTTTCTCTTCAAAGAGGAAGATACAATGTTGTGGGAAAAGTGCCCCAGACTGGACGCTTCCCTATCTAAGGTTTCAAGGGGTTCAGAGTTTTCCTTTGAGGACTCGGGCACCCTAAAGGAGCCAATGGACAGAAAGGCGGAAGGATATTTAAAAAAAGTGTGGGAAGCCTGCTCCGCTAACTTTAAGCCAGCACTAGCCACTACATGCGTGGCTAGTAGGCTTGATTTATGGCTTAAACAGCTCCGCACTCTTCTGGAATCAGATACTCCCAGGGAAGAAATTTTGGATGCTCTACCAACGCTAAATAAGGAAGTACCCTAAATAGCAGATGCGTCCACGGAGTCTGTAATATTCTCGGCCAGGTCTACAGCATTATTTAATGAAGCCAAGAGGGCTATCTGTCTGAAGTCCTGGGGAGGAGACACAGTGTCAAAGGTCAAACTCTGTTTCCTCCCCTTTAATGGAGATTTGCTCTTTGGTAAAGAGCTGGAATCTGTCCTAGAGGGGTCGGCCGATAAAAAGAAAGGGTTTCCTTTCCCCAAAAAACAACAGCAAAAAAAAAAAAAAATATGTTCGTCCCTTCCAGAGATCAGGTGAAAGGAACTATTGTCTGGGGGACAAAAGACAGCATAACAAGGGTTTTGCAGCCACGCAGGACCAGGAAAGAGGGTGGCAATACAGGAGGGGTAGGGGCAGAGGTGGCTTCCTTTTTAAACCCCCCTCAGCCTAAAGACCCTTCCCAGTGACTCAGTCAGCCATGTGGGAGGAAGGTTGGGGTCATTCCTCTCACAGTGGCAGACCATTTCCAGCAGCAGCTTTATCCTGGATCTGATAAAATCGGGGTACGGGATAGAGCTCTTGAGCTGCCCCCCTCAAAAATTTCACACAAGCATTCTCCCAAAAGATGTGGAGAAGGCAACAGCTATGTCTTCCCTCCTACAGAGTATGCTGGAGGAGAAGGTGATAAGCTTCATCCCCCCAACCCTAAGAAAAGGGGGGTTTTATTCTCACTTTTTTTTTATAAAAAAGCCATCAGGAAAATTTCGACTCATTTTGAACCTGAAGCAAGTGAACGTGTACGTAAGGTACAAATGATTCAAAATGGACTCAATTTACACCACCAGAGATTTTTTAACCCCTGGGGTCTTCATGGTCTCATTGGACCTAAGAGATGCCTATCTTCATGTCCCCATTCGAAAGGAGTCCAGGCAGTTTCTCAGGTTTGCAGTGAAGAAGGGGTTCAAGACCCTCTATTTTCAGTTCAATGCTCTGCCCTTCGGATTGGCGTCAGCACCACGCATCTTCACAAAGATTTTGGCAGAAGCTCTGTGGATTCTGATATCGGAGGGAATTCATATAATTCCCTATCTGGATGACCTGCTGATCTTTGCAGACTCAGCAGACGAGGTAAAACAGAACCTGAGCAGAACTATGAGACACCTTCAGCAGCTGGGGTGGCTGGTAAATTAGGAGAAGTCACAGTTGGTACCTACTCAAAGTGTAGTATTCCTAGGATACCTAATAGACTCGACTACATCCAAACTTTTACTGAGGAAAGAAAAAGTGGCAAAGATAATTGCAGAGATGAGCAGCCTCTGCCTATGTACAGAGACCTCAATTCAGGGTATAATGAGGGTTCTTGGATTGACGACCGCTGCCATCCCAGGAGTCCTGTAGGCACAATTCCATACTCGAGCACTTCAGGCATTCATGCTTTCTGTCTGGGATGGAAGGAATCTCTTCAGAGGCAGACAGAGATCCCACAGGAAGTAAAACTCTCAATAGATTGGTGGTTGATCCCTACAAATCTCTCTGCAGGTCGACTTTGGTCCCAACTCAACCCTCTGGCGGTCACCACGGACGCCAGCGGTCAGGGGTGAGGAGCCCATTCAGGGGCACAGATGACCCAAGGGGTCTGGAACTGGCAGGAAGCCAGCCTCTCCTCCAATGCAAGGGAGCTGAGCGCAGTTCTAAGGGCTTTAATAGCCTTTGGTCCGACTCTGAAGGGAAGACATGTGCAGGTCCTTTTGGACAATATTACCACAGTAAGTGGGGAATCCCACAAATAGACCTTTTTGCTACAAGGCAGAACAGGCAGGTGAAACAATTTTTCTCCCTACAGAGATCATCTCAGTCTGGGCCTAGATGCCCTATCCCAGTCCTGGGAGGCAAATATGGTGTATGCGTTTCCACCTTTTGCCCTCATTCCAAAGATTATCCAGAAGATAAGAGCGTCGAGCACAATGCTTATCCTGATCACACCATTCTGGCCAAGGAGGTCTTGGTTCTCAGGACTACCAAAACTCAGCATCATGGAGCCTTGGAGACTGCCTTACGGGACAGACCTCATATATCAGGGAGAGGGGAGGTGAACCATCCAGGAGTGAGCACTCTTTCTCTGATGGCCTGGCTTCTGAGAGGGAGCTGTTAGAGCAGAGAGGGTTATCGGCAAAATTAATCAATACCATTCTTAGCAGCCGGAAGCCGTCCACTAACGCAATTTACAATAAAATCTGGAAAAACTTTGGGGCCTGGTGCCTGCTCAATAACAGAGTGTCAGGAGCCATGATCCCGCCAGTCAGAGATTTTCTTCAAGCCGGAGCAGATCTAAATCTGGCAGTCAGTACCCTTAAGGTGCAGGTATCGGCTCTATCTAGCTTTTTAAATCAAAGACTGTCAGAAGAGCCACTGGTAAAGAGATTTCGTGCACCCATCAGCCATAAGCGGGTCCCCAAGTCAAGGTGTTGGAAAGTCTTTGTAAAGCACCATTTGAGCCAATAGACGAACTACCCATAAAGCGCTTAACCTTGAAAACAGTGGTTTTGGTGGCCCTAGTCTCCGCTAGGAGGGTTGGGAGGATACAGGCGCTTTCAGTGATTGAGCCCTTCTGCATCATCTTGCAAGACAAGATTATCCTCTCGCTGGACCTGGCATTTCTCCCCAAAGTACCATCTAACTTCCATAGGTCGGAAGAGATCGTGATACCATCATTTTGCAGAGATCCTAAAAACAACAGGGAGGCAGCATTTAATAAGATAGATGTCAGGAGATGCTTGATCGCTTACATAGAGCACACCAAGAAATGGTGACGTTCCACCAGCCTGTTTGTGTTATTTGCAGGTTCACACAGGGGTAAAAGGGCATTTAAAAATACCATCGCAAGGTGGAGGAAATCGGCCATCACGGAGGCATACAAAGCAGCATCCCGGACACCTCCGTTAGGAATAAATGCTTATTCCACAAGAGCGGTTTCTACTTCTTGGGCTGAAAGGGCAGGAGCGTCTCCCCTCCAGATTTGCAAGGCAGCAACCTGGTCCAGGTTCCAGACGTTCGTAAAGCATTACAGACTGGATCTGCTTGCCAGCCAAGACCAGTCTTTCGGCAGGAAAGTGCTGCAGGCTGTGGTCCCGCCCTGATCAGGTAGCCCTATTTTGTCCTCTCTGTAAGCCGTCCTGGAAGATGACTTGGAAAAACAGTGTTATTACCTGTTAACTACTTTTTCCAGGAATCTTCCAGTTCCCTCCCTTCTTGGTTGGTGATTAGCAATGTAAAACAGAGTAAAGATGAAGCTACACCAATGAAGGTTTAATGATTGCTTATTCTGAAGCCTTCAGTTATTTGTTAATACTGAGGGGCTAATACATGTGTGCTGCTTTTATGATGTGGATCATGTGTTTCCTGTGCTAGGTGGGAGGAGCCTCTCTTTCTGTAAGCCTTCCTGGAAGATTCCTGGAAAAAGTAGTTAACAGGTAAAAACACTGTTTTCATGTGACACACTGAAAAAAATTACACTTTGCTACAATGTAAAAGTTATGAGTTTACAGCTTTCCCAAAGACAACCTCTGGATATGACAATGAGCACGTGCACTTAACTTCTTTGATCGACCATGGCGAGGCCTGTTCTGAGTGGAACCTGTCCTGTTAAACCGCTGTATGTTTGGCCACCGTGCTGCAGCTCAGTTTCAGGGTATTGGCAATCTTCTTATAGCCTAGCCCATCTTTATGTAGAGCAACAATTTTTTTTTTCAGATCCTCCGAGAGTTCTTTGCCATGAGGTGCCATGTTGAACTTCCAGTGACCAGTATGAGAGTGAGAGTGATAACACCAAATTTAATACACCTGCTCCCCATTCACACCTGAGCCCTGGTAACCCTAATGAGTGACATGACACCGGGGAGGGAAAATGGCTAATTGGGCTCAATTTGGACATTTTCACTTAGGGGTGTACTCACTTTTGTTGCTAGTGGTTTAGACATTAATGGCTGTGTGTTGCGTTATTTTGAGGGGACAGCAAATTTACACTGTTATACAAGCTGTACACTCACTACTTTACATTGTAGCAAAGTGTCATTTCTTCAGTGTTGTCACATGAAAAAACATAATAAAATATTTATAAAAATGAGAAGGGTGTACTCACTTTTGTGAGACATTGTATATGTATATTTATATATTAGCCACTAAGATCTGTGCATCTTTGAGGTTCCCTGACTGAGCACCAATAAGGGCAGCTGGTAACATGGATACCTCTGCCCTGCGGCCTAATAGGACATATGCAACAGCTGAATCAAGCAAAGTTAGAGTGACTAGGCATGCAGGTGTTTATCTCACCACTCCGATCGATACACAGGAAAAATATATTCTCTTTTATTATGGAGTTGCTAGTACGCCATCCAGAGCAGACCTGCCCATACACTGGCTGTGATCCATGGCTTTTTCATTTGGCAGGACGTTCATAGAATCCACATAGGGGGTCATGCACCAGCGTGTACTCTGGTATGTCAGCAGGTCTTCTGGCCTTTGGGGGGGGGTCCCCTTCCACACCCTCCCAGTGACTGGGGCTTCCTCAGGGCATAGATCAGGAAAGAGTTAACAGTGGACAGTGCAATCCCCAGTCAGCCTAATAGTTCAGAGAAGGGAGGAGTAGCCTAGGGGAGGCTTTTGCAAACATACAGGCCTTTATTGCAAAATGGGAGTGACATCATCTTGCACAAACCAATCAAGATGGCCAAAGAATGTCACCCAGAAGAAGCTGGGCGGGGGGGATAAAGGCGCCAGCATGACACTTAGTGGATGTCAGACTGTTTGTTAGAACATAGATGAATATTCTTCCCTTTAGTTTTTCTTTAATATCACTTTAATTTGGTTGCAGTTATTGTCAGACATAAGTTTTAACCTATTTGGACATTTTAATAGAAGGTATAACAGGCAAACACATGAAAGACTGTTTATCTTTAAGTCAAATGTGGCTGTTTAGGAATAAAAAGATCAAACAAAAGACCACCATCACCACACATTCAAATTTTATGATCCATTTATTTATTTTTTTTAGGTATCCCAAACCTCCAAATTTGTATTGTAGAAATCTGCTGGGAACATAGCACTTTGCAGTGTTGAGGAAACCATGCACCACTATCCAAAAATGTGTCCATCAGCATGATGAAAATACCTAATTGAGGTGTGTACATTTAAACTTCATTGAAGTACTCGACAAGAGGGAAGTAATATTTGTATTGACCAGGTGACTTATAAAGCTAAGGGGAAGGAACACCCTTTTCAAGTTGAAAAGGCTAATAAATTCAACAAAAATACTATACCGTATGAACAAATAGGAAACTGTGCCTCACAAACTGACAAAGGTTGAGCAACAATGCTGTATTGACTTAAAAGCTCTTACTGGATTATGGATTAGCATTTAATGTGACCCTTCCATATAAGTAAAACATCCCAAGCCTGCACATACCTGTCAAAAAAATATACCTGCGTCCCCTGGTTTGCTCACGGATTCCTGCTGACCTCCCCAGTACAGAGACAGTGGTGACATGGTGCTAAGTGCGAGGAACCAGTGAGAGCTGCGGAGGACCCAGGAGATCAACACTCCTGAAATTATCCTGGTGGACCATTTGTCAGCAATGGAGAGGAATATAATGGCATTTTCCTTTACATGTGCTTGCTGTAGTCTATCTACTTATGTGGCAGGGTCACATTAAATGCTAATCCATAGGAATCAATCAAAATCCATCCTGTACCAGTGTGAATTCCAGATTGATTTCTTATGGGTTACAACAGTTAGGAGTAAGACGTTTTATTAATTATAGTAAAGATATTGTAGGAAAATAGGAATTTTGTAATACTGTGCAAGACATAACATTCTGGAACATTAGAGAGAACTAAAATGTTATTTACAGATTTGATATAAATATTCAAGTTTTCTTTGATTCTATTTGTAGTGTGCATGTGTTTTTGATTTGTTAGTTTCAATTTCTGTTGCTGACATAAAGTCTTCCGAGTGACAAATACATCTAAATGTCACTAAAGCATGCTGTTTGCGTACTAGTAAAGATCATATCACCTATGTTACAAATAAATACTAGAAAGTTAAAAGACTCTACACCAAAAGGCAAAACCTTTCTACAACCAAGATAGATTTATAGACTTGGTTTAAATCCAAGCATGCAAGTTTATGACTGTGCCAAAGGGGGAAAAAAAATCTTTCAGAAGTTGATCTGTTTCTTCACACCCTTATCTATAGAAAGTGTAGACAAAACTAAAAACATGTCATGAAAGAATTACAGACCTTTGCATGCTCATTGGCTGCTTTATCTGACCTGACCCAAAGAAGTATGCAGATCAGGAATTTTGATCCTTTCTTCACTTTCCTGATTTGTACACATTTATGAGTCAGAAAGACTCGAAGTCAGTGATTCAGTAAATCAGACAGGAAACCAGAATTTGCTTAAAAAAAACCCAAAAACTGTTATGACACCCCTGCATTTCCCTCATGAACGGTTTCCTTCAAGCATTTCTTTTTGATGTTTTATGCTACACTTGTAACCCTTTATACTCGCTTCTCCAGCACTCCCCAGCTGTTCCTTTTCTTATGTGGCTGCCACTGAAAAATACCCAATGTTTCTTGGTATGGGGGGGGTAGGTAATCTGACCTCCTTCCATGATCCAGAGCTAGGACCCAATGTTCACTCGCTAGGTCAAAGCACACTCACATGACGCAGAAGACCACACCACTGCTCCCACTGAACTCCAACACTAGTTGACACCAATTATTTTATTGGTGGCTGTGACAGTGGAAGCAGGACAAGTGAGTATAACATGGGAGAGAGTTTTGCACAAGTACTTCTACTTTGCTTTAAATGGAAAAGGCAACAGTGTCTATTTATAACTAAATACAACAGCATTTTCCTGTTGAGCAACATATCAAATAACTAAAGAAAAGGAAATAAAGAAGATCAATAGCAGCTGCAGGGGAGGAAAGAGCTACTAAAATAAAATGTTCACGAAAAGTGACAATATTTTGAAAAGGGATCTTAAACCTATATGCAGCAGGACCTCTGCCCCATACTTGCTTACCTTATAATTAACCCAGGAATACATGGATCGAAATTTGGCCAGTTTAGCAGTGAACGGATGAATTTTGATCCATGTATGGGCCAACTGGTTGTACACAAGTTGGTCTATCAATCAACTTGTGTACAACCAGCCTGTTGGGTTCTTCATGAACAATCATTGTATTCTACACCAGAAGAATACGATAGCTCAGAGGGAGCGAATTCCCTATCCACGTAGAATGTGTGGAAGGGGGAAGTGGTTAATTTTTTTTTTCTTATACATTCCACCTTCTGGTTGAACGAAAATAAATGAATCATGTATGGCCAGCCTTAGTCAAACCAGTGAAATAAAGTGGTTCAAATAGTGACTCCAGAATTTCACTAGACAGCAGCATTGCAACTGAGTTCTGTAATTCTGTCTCAAGAAAAACTAGAAGCTGTGGGAGAAGGGTGTCTAAATCAAGCCTGGAATTTTCTAATCCACATAAATCTGTCAATTGAAGAATGGTGAAGCCAAGATGGTGAGTACTGTGTGGAGTGATGTGTGTAAATCATGCATATCTCTTTGGCCTGATTGTATATAACCAGGTTGAACAACCACACTGGGCCTATACATCGTTCAACCATAACATTAGGACCACTGACAGGTAAGGTGAATAACATTGAATATCTCATTACAATGGCACTTGAAAATGGGTTGGATATATTAGGCAGCAAGGGAACAGGTTGTCCCTGAAGTTGATGTGTTGAAAGCAGAAAAAATGGGCAAGCATAAGGATTGGAGTGATTTTGACAAAGGGCCAAATTGTAATGGCTAGACAACTGAGTCAGAGTATCTCCAAAACTGCAGCTCTTGTGGGCTGCTCATGGCCTGCAGTGGTCAGCACCTACCTAAAGCAGTCCAAGTAAGGAAAACAGGTGAATGAGCAACAGGGTCATAGGCGGCCAAGGCTCATTGATACACTTGGGGAGAAAAGGCTGGTCTGTGTAGTGTGATTCAAAAGAAAAGCCACTGTAGCTTAAATTGCAGAAAAAGTTAATGCTGGTTCCCATAGAAATATGTCAGAACACAGTGCATAAATTAATAATAAAGCGCCAATCTGCGCAAATAATACCTGAAACAAGATCTATTGTTCATGGTGAACAATATTTATATAATTTTCACATTAACAACTGCTGCTCAGCCAACCATTGTGAAAGTGATTACACAACACTTAAAAAACTTTATATTAGAAAAATAACAGCGTGTGCAGCAATATTTAGAAACAATCTTATGAAGTCCACTCTACAAATGTAAAAAAATAAAGTCCACACTGCAGATGTGTAAAATTGAAATAAAGATATTTCTTCAATGTGCAGTCATAAAACTTCAACACCCCGTGTCTACTCTCTTTACACTCCGTGTGAATCCATCACCAGGTGAAAGGGTTGCTCACCTCATTGCAAATAAAGGAAAGCATATCACACAAATTAGGCACTTCTCTCCTTTCCTCCTCTCCACAGCGATGGTATAGAGACTACACTGTTATTTTTCTAGAACACAGTGCGTCACAGTTTGGTGCATATGGGACTGCATAGCCACAGACCGGTCAGGGTACCCGTGCTGACCCATGTTCACGGACACCTGAGCATCAGAACTGAACCACAGGCAATGGAAGAAGGTGGCCTGGTCTGATGAATTCAAGAATGGTTTGAGGAACATAGCAAGTTTGAGGTGTTGTCTTGGTGTTGCTACTACCTCTAGGTGATATTATGTTATGTTACATTATTAAATATATTAATAAAACAAGGATGTAAACATTTATGAAAGTTGCAAAATGGTTTGTATATGTGTTGTCAGAATATATTTTTTGTAGAGGGTTTTTTTTTTGGCAAGAAACAGAGTACCAAATAGCACTGTTATAAAACACAAGACATAGGCAAATATTTGCTTGTTTCTATGGTCAGTAGCCACCATTAATATTTTACATGGAAAAGAGGAAGTAATGTAAAACTGGCATCTCTAATGGGAGGACTACATTCTCTTCAAGTCAGTTAGAGGAGTACACCACCTTCTTGTCACTGTGCAGCTACTTCACAGAAAAAGCTTGCTTCCACATATGGAAATTCACCTCCCAACTGCAAACAGTAGCTATCTGTCAACAGGGCTGCTGATAGGGCAGTACAACTAGCCCTGTTGTACTGGGCCCGGCCCCATCAGCTCAGCTCTTGCTTTCCAGGGTGTACTTGCATAACCCTGGGCCCCATTAGGGCAACAGAGGGGCCCAGGAAGTAAAATCACTGAAGGGACTTTCCATTTTCGGGGGGGCGAAAAGCAGATAAAACATGTACCGCATAATGCGCTGCATATGTTCTAGTTCCGGCCGCCCTCTGCTTGTACCATCCCTGGCGGAGTGATTCATGTGTACAATGCTCCCTCAGTAAGTGCTGTGGCTGAGTGAGAGACTTATGTGAGACGGGCAAGTGGCTGAGAGGATGCAGGAAACCTAATCTGCCAGCGGTGCACAGCTACAGGCAAAGGGCGGCACACAGTCAGACTAACTACCATGGAAAGAAGGTACAGCCCCTGACTCTCCACTGTGTTTGTGATTATCGTCATTATGATGATCACAGCACTTTAGATCCTCTATTGCTCTTCCACAGTGTCACATGGCTATTGGGTCTGAGTGTGTACAGACTGTAAAACAGTACAGTAATAACAAAGTCAGCACCCAATAGCCATGTGACACTGTGGAAGAGCAATAAAGGATCTAAAGTGCTGTGATCATCATAATGACGATAATTATAAGCATGAGATGCTACTTTACACTTGCTACTTGTTTGGATGGAAGGGGGGCAGTAAAAACATGCAGCTGAGCTGCATTTTTTTAACCACCCCCAACCACTCCTCCTTATAGAAGCTTTCACCCAAGCTTTACAATTAGATCTGCCTGTCATTTTTTCATGTGGATCTGATTGAAAGCTCCATGTAGGATGGAGTCCGGATGTACATAGATTTGAATCTTTTTACATCTGCCTATCTCTGGGTCTGTTCAGGTCCAAAAAAAAAATGGAAAAAGGACTGCGTTTTTCCAGACCTAAACATAACAGATCAGCAGTAGCCTGATTTAAGTGGATAATCAAAGAGCAACACAGGTGAGACAATCCCCTTTCTGAGTCACAGGGTGAGGGTCCAGTCTGTGACCTGGGTGTAGCAGAAGATGTGGAGGGAAGATTGACCGCACTCCCAGCATCAGAAAAAATGAGCTTTAATGTATAAAATCCACAAAGAAAAGCATCACAAACCCACAATACAGAGAGATAGCGGTATGGGTAATGCGTTTCATGAAATAATTTGCTTAATCGTAACCCAATGCCATGCTGCGATCTCTCTGTATTGTGGGTTTGTGATGCTTTTCTTTGTGGACTTTATATATTGAGCCCTGGTTCACACTGGTGCGATTTGACATGCCAAATCAGTGGCAATTGCCGGCAATGGCACCATCCAAATCGGTGCGACACCGCATCTACTGAGCATGATACTTTTCAACTACTGTCGGGATTTTTAAGTGGTTAAAACAGGTGGTGAGGAGGTGATACAATGCTTATTCACCACCAGCCAAATTCTGTCTGAAGAGCAATCCGCATGCAGATGACTCTTCAGAGAGCAATGCTAGTGTGAATTAGCTCATACAGATTTTAAATCATTATTGGAGTGCATGCTTCTGCTGATTTAAAGGCATAATAGATGTGCCTTAAGGCTTAAGGAAAATTGAATCCTTAAAGTCAGCTGCAGCACTCTCATTCACAAGAAGAATTGGGCTCAGTCTGGACAGAGATAAATATCCCTTGAAATATCACTTTTTCGAGGCAGGATCAAGGGTGGGGTTGGGGGGCCCCATCAGGTAGGCTGTATGGGGCCCCATGATTTCTAACAGTGGCCCTGTCTTGTCACATGCATTTTACATTGTCTTACTGGCTTCTGACTCTGAAAAACATACTACAAATTTGTCCATTGCTGTATCTTGTTGATCACAGAGAATAAAGGAATCATAGAGTTCACATTTCATGAAGGTGAAGCAAGCAGATGGTTTTCAGCGGTTAACAGCTTCCAGTCACTACAATGATCCTTGATAAATGGACAAAAAAGAAACCTCAGAGCACTTTTGATTTATAGAAAAGTTCATTATTTTTCATGAAGTTTCAGTTACCGATGGGGCAGGTTCCACGAGGTACTTGTATGACAAGCTGAACAATATCTAGAAATAGACAATAATAATGGTGTAAAGCATCCCATGTTGTATCTGGATAACAAAGCACAACAGAATATTTTGGGATATATATATATATATATATATATATATATATATATATATATATATATATATATATATATATATATAGAGAGAGATATATATATATATAGAGAGATATATATATATAGAGAGAGATATATATATATAGAGAGATATATATATAGAGATATATATATATATATATATATATATATATATATATATATATATATATATATATCACTTTTCTATATTTAGAAATGTTTTCATATAGAACTCTAGGATTTCTTTTTAAGGTTAAAATCTTGTCTACTGCTAATTTCAAGCATTTTTACATAAAATCCAAGCTCTACCAAATTAAATTGGTGTGTTAACTTCACTCCTACTCTAGAGTTAACAATGGCAGATCTGGGAGCATGACGGCTTTACTTTCATGACAGAAGTACAGGGGCTATCATTGACCTCCATCTAAAAATATTACTACAAAGCTGCCTATTATTCTGACCTTCTGGCTTCAATACTTGTGGAGTTACTGGTCCAGAACAGAACAGAAATGTCATTATCTAAATACTAGGTTAGTGACTCAAAGTAATAAAGCCAGGGGTCGAGCATGACATCCAGCCAATCAATCACTTTAAGAATATGTAGTTAGTAATGGCAGCCTCAGCATTTCTCTCTGGAAAGGATTCTTTCAGGGCCAGATTCATACATGCATTATGGTAATGCATGGTAAAACCTGTGCATTACTACAACATGTGGTAGCACATAAAGCCTGCATTACTGGATTGCGATGCTATTAATTTTGAATGGCACCCCACTGCACCAAAACAACATTTCTGCATTGCAGGCCACCACCATGCACAATAACACACTACCGCTGCATTGGCAAAAATGATGCAGGTGCGTTCTTTTGGTCCATTATGGCTGCCCATTCAAACACACCATACAAGACCACAAATGTCTGAATGAAGCCTAACAGATTTGATAGCGATCACCTATTTTGCTATATCTGGTCACATAACTTATTCTGCCATTATCAAGGTCTGAAATTTGCAGTTCAAAGAAAAGGCTGCATGATGACTGTACACATAAGCAAATATGGTCATTATGTGACAGGCAGGAAGTCAAGAATTCCAATACAGTGGCCTTTATAAACAAGTTATATCGAAAACATTTTTTGCTGTGTTAATACATATATAATCCCACACAATAAAGTAGAAATCACACTGAAACTAAGCTCATGCTGAAGAAAACAATGACTAACGTGCAAATGAAACCTATTAATCAAGTCAAAATCTCACAATAAATGCATGTCGGTAAACTATGCTGACCAGGGCCGTCTTTAAGGCAGGGCAAAAGGGGCAGCTGCCCTGGGCCCTGTCATTGTTGTGGGGCCCAAAGCAGCTGCCTCATACTTGCTAACTATCCCAGTTTAAATTCCCGTGTCCTTTGAAGTTTTAGTCCCATGCTGTGTCCTGATATCTCAGTGTGAAGTGCTGCTACTAATGCTGCCCAGCTCTGTCCTAATGTGTACAGATGACTCACCTGCAGACCCTGTGTCTACATGTAAATAACCGGCATTCATATGTAAATAGCTGCATCCGGCAGCATAGATATTTAACAAATAAAGGCAGCATTCACATGTATATCATGCCCCCTGCAGTGAAATTATGTGCTGTAACCTCTAGCAACCAATCAGTGAGTAGTATTACTGTACAGTAATCTCTAGCAACCAATCAACAAGCAGAAATCATGTGCTGTAACATCTAACAACTAATCAGTGAGCCATAATGTGTGCTGTGCAAAAGGAAAGACACACTAAGGAGAGATATAAGTGCTGCTCACCCCAAATATGGACAGAAAAAAAAAAATGGAAAAAAGAATGGAAAAAAGGTCCCCCAGCGGGGTTTTTAGGCAGCTAGCTATAGATATGAGCAAAAAAAGCAAAACAACATTAAGTGAAGCGTTGGAATTCTTTATTAAAAAGTAATAAATAAGTAAATTGATAAATAAGTGTTAAATGATGAGCTCAAATGGTCTCCCCCTGCGTACTGGGGTTGGGGGGTGGAACAATCGACACCTGTAGTTAATTCCATTAGTGTCCCTGTAATTAAGGACACTATTTAATTTTGGAATGAGGGTTGATCCGGTTGAGATCCCCTCACATTCCTCCTTGGATGGCCAGACCCTTTTCCTTAACCGTAGGAGTAAGTAACAACCCCTTATTTATTTGTTTATAAATGTCCTATCAGATTATATAGATTAATATTTTCACTCTTATTCAATTTTTACTTATGCGTACACCAGTTTTTGGATGCCGCAGATCTAAACACTTTGTAACACTATGCACCCCATTTTTTTTCAATTGTACACCACAAATATATATTCACTATTTTTTCACGTATTTGTTTTTCAAACATTCACTCACTTCACCTTCATTTTTTATGTATTTGTCAGAGGTAAAGACAAGGTCATCTCTGGCATATTCCATATTGGTTATACCAATATAGTCATCATCACTTCACTAATACCACTATTTCTTTCTTATATAATATATCAATAAAACCTGTAATAGATCATTGCAATATTTTCTGACCGCCCAATAGATAAATCTAATCACTAATCCACATGGATATGTCCATGAGCTAACGCTCTGATAATTGTCTTAGGTTCTGGCCCCATCTCCCTCGTGGCGTTTTGGTGGGGGGCTTCTGTACGTGTGACTCCTTGTAAGCCGCATTGAGTGGATCCTCGTTCCCCCCCCTCAGAGGTGCTGTGGCGTGCGGGCACACTGGATGGCCTGACTATGTTGGGAGGCTCTGATCGAAGGGTACATCCAAATTCAGTGGTAATTTTGTGCAATTTGTAACAAATTTGCATATGTTATAACCTCTACAAATAAATTGGATATGTTATTATAAATCCTTCTTTTCTCTTTAGCAAACTCATCCTCTGAAGAGACCCCAAACTTCATGGGTCGAAACGCGTCAGCACTGTTGTGCAATAGCTTTATTATATGCTGTGTATAACCCTGTGTTTGCTATTATCTGTATTTGGCATGGGTATTATCCTATTTGAGCTCATAATTTATCACTTATTTATCAATTTATTTATTACTTTTTAATAAAGAATTCCAACGCTTCACTCAATGTTGTTTTGCTTTTTTGCTCATATCTATAGCTAGCTGCCTAAAAACCCTGCTGGGGGACCTTTTTTTCCGTAATGCGTGCTGTAACCTCTAGCAACCAGTCAGTAAGCGGTAATGATACACTGTAACCTCTGGCAACCAATCGCAATCGCTGCCTGATCTGATACAGTAAACTGATTTTAAATCTAGGTGGAGGTGGATAGCAAAGTTTTATGGGGGGGCCCAAGAAAACGTTTGCCCGGGGTCCAATCAATATTAAAGATGGCCCTGATTCTGGCAGTCTCTAAGTAAAACCTATACACTAAAGTTTTGAATACCAAGTAAAGATAGTGTGACAAAGAAGCAGAATGTGAGGGAAAAAAACTCAATATATGTATGGGACAAGTGAGCAAGGAAAATACTATGGGGTTGATTGTAAAATCTGGTGCAGCTTTGCATAGACACCAATCAGCCTCCAGGTTTTATTGTCAAAGCTTAAATGAACACGTTTTATTTAGAAGCCGATTGGCTACCATGCAGAGTTACACCAGATTTTGCACTTTCCAGTTTTAGTAAATCAACCCCTTTGTCTTACCGTGAGCAGAAGGAGCAGACCCATCATGACTCCCAACATTATGTATAGATTTTCTGTTAAGCCCGCTGCCCATAGTGGCCCCAAAATTGTGGCTACACCTCCAACTGAACGACGAATCCCATGGTTAAACCCTGCAAAATGTGCAACAAAATTCAATCTATATAAACATTTTCAGTATTCATAAACAAATATTGCTTTTCTAAGTTGACTTGTAAGCATACTAAATACATTTTATACATTTTAAGGCAAGACAACAGAAAGCTGTATTGTGTTAGCCAGCAACAGAAATAAAATGTACATGTAATGGTTTAAGAGTTGCTAATGACCATTACCACATGGTAGCAGTAATCTCCAGGAGCATGCGCAGAGCTTCAGTTTATTTTCATGACAAAATCCAGGGAGCTTTGTTCTACAAACCAAAACTCCATCTGAGGAGTTGGCACACGGCCTTACCATCCCATTAGTCTATTGGTCGAGGTCGCCCATTCCATTGACTGGACTCTAGTAAGGCATAGCAGGTATATGCAAAATGACAATGAAACCATTTGAAAAGTACGACAAGACGTGTAGAGAGTTGCTTGAAGAAATTGAAGTAAATAAGAACAAAGAAAGGCAAAGAAACTTCTCCATAAGGGAGAAGTCGTCCATCACCAAAGGCTACTAGCAAAAAATGAGATCTCACAGAGTGGGTAGGGTTACAGGGGTACCCCCAGGGGGCATGTCCAAAAGCTCTGCAATTAGGATAATGTGAATTTTGACTTACCAGTAAAAACTGACTCTTGGAGCACATAAAGGCTTTTTATCATTTTGACTGGGTTATATGCAGTTACCTCTAGGTGATTGGACAATGTCATACAAAGAAGGCTGCAGGGACATCCCTCTATATAACAGGAATAGGATGTCTGGATAATCCAAAAGGGTCTACAACGCATCTTCCAAGAGCCCAAGTATATCAGAGTTTAATGTACTCCTGGGCCAATTTAGTGCAATGAGGATCACCAGAATGCCCCCTTCTCAATCCTGTGAATTAGGTGAGGGAGAATCTGGAGGGACAGAAAGGCATAGATTAGGTTGAACTGATCCCATGGGATCACTAGAGCGTGCACTGTAAAGGCCTGAGAGTCCCTGGACCTGGTGACAAACCTGTCCATTTTGTTTGGTTTCTGAAAGGCTTCTGGATTGAGAGCCCATTCCCCTGAATCCAGACACTGACAACTGAGAAAGTCCTCAGACCAAATTTTTCCCACCTGGCATGTGAGCAACAGACATGCTGGCATCCATTGTGAGAACCTTCTACGACTGGCAGAATAGACTTCCCTAACTCCAGCACCAGTTTAGAGATCTGCCACCCTAGTAAAAGTCTTGCTATGGGGATCGGACACATGGAGTGGTTCAAGGACCGAGTCTGTTTGTCCCAAGTGGCCAGAATGTTAAGCTGCTAAGGTCTGGAATGTAACTTGATGTAAAGTATATTTTTGAAGAGGCAACCAATTCTCTCAAGACACTCATGCAAGAATAAATCAAGGGATTCCTCTAAGCCCTGAGGGCCCTGGCATGAGAACTAAAGGAAAGACGTTTTTTCAGATCTGGAAAAGTTCTGCAGAGGGCCCTGTCCAGTGTTAGACCCTGTTACCCCAATCTGTGAGATGGTGGATGTTGGTTGACAGGGACACAAAGGTCAGGTCCTTTAACAGGAGATCAATGTGAATCTGAGACCAGACTGGGAATGGATTAGAGTGAAAACTGGGGCAACACCTTGGTGAAGACTGAGGAGTCATGGACAGACCAAAGTGATGGTGACAAACTGGTAATGCTGATCACACACTGCAAAATTCAGATAGCGTTGCTGAGGTGTAAGGACGGGAATGTGCAGATAAACATCCCAGAGTTTGCAGAGGAAAAAAATTCCCTGCAAAGATGGAGATGATTGCCCTGACATTTTCCACACAAAACTATTGAACCTGTAGGAACTATTTTAAAGTCTTTAGATCCAAAATGGGTCAGACCCCTCCATTTGATATGGGAACCATAAAAAGTTTGGAGTAGAAACCTTGAAAGTGAAATCTTTCACATGAAATCTAACATTGTGACAGAACATTCCTCTTTATATTAGAAAAGAGTAAACTGGTGTGGTTGAAGGGCCAGAAGAAGGCAGGGAGTCAGAGAGGGGACATTAATGGAAAGGGTACTAGGTCCTTGTACAGATGTACTACCACTCCCAAAGGAGCTAAAAGCTGAGCCTGAGTCAGCAAGTGCATCTGCCCCCTGTGTTTGTGATCTGCTTTGCCTGTGAAGTTGGCCCCAGTAGGGTTCTCACAACCTTCAAAGCAATAGGTATAAATTAGGATGACTCGGTGACAAGCACTTATAGGCCACAGTAACCACCTCAGAGAAAGAACCAGGAGGTGTTACTGGTCCAGGGTCCTGTCTGCAAATAGGAAGAGGCAGGGTGTGCAGGGCTGTGTGTACAGAGGCAGGGTGTACAGTAACTCCCTTGAAAACAAGCAGAAGCAGGCACAGAAGGCACTTAGGCTGCGCAGGTACAACAGACGCCACTTAGGATGTGCACAGGCTCAGTAGCACAAAACTTGGTGCGCCTAGAGAGCAAAAATGGCATCAAATTTTACATTTAACTCCGGCCAACCTAGTTCCTATTAGCAAGGGTGGACAGCTGTTCTCAATGCACCCCAAAGGGGAAATTTGTACAAGGGTACCCTGGGGTAAATGTTTAAGGGACCCTGCCCTGTACTCACTTTATCAGTAGCAGGATGAAACAGGAAAATACCCTTATTCTGGCTAAGCCCTCAGCTATTGGCATACCCCCATTGACATCTTCAGTTACAGGGCTATTCACCAGGCATTGGACTTGTGAAGCACCCTGAAGCCAATTCCAGACATTGTGCAACATGCCAAGGGGAGTGCCCACAGCAGTAGCCAGTGCAAACAACATTACAGCAAAGCCAAGCATCTTTAACCACGGAGGGTCAGGGTGGTTGTGATGCACCTTAATTCAATTGTGTTGGAATATTATCATCCATCACCTAAGGACCCTAGAAAAAAGCAAGACTAGCTTGGAATAGGAAGGAGTATATTTGGGGATGACCATGCAGCCTTCTTTTTTCGCCACTACCTAGTGTTGTGTCACTTGACCAATTAATATACACCTCAATTGTATATACATGACTCTGTTGCAAGTTGCACCATTTGTCACAAGAATTTTAATGAGTTTCTATGACACTCTTAATGAATTTCACAGACTGTGTGTGCCTGACAGGGATAAACGGTGTCTGAGCAGCAAGATGCTGGAAGGCATAAATACACAAATAAGGTACATATTATGTATGAAACATAAGCATCAAAGGAAAGCCCAGTCTGTTTCATTGCTCCTAGGCCTGGTCTGCTCTGTATACTCGCCACTGACATGAATCGATATATTTAACCATTGGCTGGTTATAAACTTTTTGGGATGATGATTAAAAAGAGTTACTCACCTTGGGTACTCTCAGCTGTCACTTTGGAGAACAGAGACACCTGGGATACCGATACAAAGGGCAGCGCAAGAACTTGTAGGAAAACCCCAATGATGAACTCTGTCAGCAGAAATCCATAACTCCCTGCATAAGATATGAATATTTTAATGCAAGTAATATTATGTGATAGGACTTGTATCAGGAGATACACTCTCTCCTGCTTGCTGATTGTTTCCATGCTGATCTGGCAGGTTCAATACTTTGAGTCATTGACTAGAAACAAGTACAGTATGCAGGTCAAGTGTTCTGACTTTTCTGTGGCTTCACTGGCTGCATACTTATTCTATGTTAGTGACTTACAAAGTACTATAGCCAGGGATAGGCCAAGCAACCAGTATTTCCACAAGGAGATCAGCCAATGTATATCTCTCAGTACAGGATTCCTTTAAAGCAAAACTTGGATTGCTAACATTGACTAGCAGCAGCAAAGAAAACAATTCTGAAATGCGAAAATAAATATTAAAGTTGGTAATAAATGTTTTACAAAACAAACTCCAATAGTTATATTTTTGTCACATAAAATAAACTTGTAATGAAAATGAATATAAGGGCTGCCATCACTGACCTCCCCAACCAAAAATGCCTGTTCTCTGGCCTTCATGCTGATCCACTGGATTCCATACTGTCTAAGCCAATGACCTGGAACAAGTATGGTGATTGGGAAAGTCACAGTAATTTCAGAAGTAGTTATTTAGCTATTTGTTTCAGGTCAGTGGACAATTATTCAAGCAAGATGGTCAGTATGACAGCCAGTCAACTAGTGTCTCCAGCATGAGATCTCAGTAATGGCAGCCTCTGTGTTTTCCTCATATCATTTACTTTAAGAGGAACTGTAAATGCATTTTTTTTAGACATAAAATGAAAGTGTGATCAACGTAAAATAAACCTAAAAAAAAAAATCGACTAGGCCTGTTGCTCCCCGCATAGGCAGGGATTGGCTGGTACACATAGAACCCTTCTTAGAAGAGCTTATTACTAATGTTCAGATAAAGGAACACCTGGGTAGCAGTGATCATAACATGATTTCATTTGATGTTAGTTGTAAACAAGAGATACATACGGGAAAGATAAAAACACTTAACTTCAAGAGAGCAAATTTTCCAAGGATGAGGGCTGCTCTCCAGGATTTAGACTGGGAGGGAATATTGGCATCGATAAACACAGAACAGAAATGGGAATTCTTCAAAAAGACTGTTTGGGACCTCACTGCAAAGTATATTCCCATGAGCAATAAGTTTAAAAGGCTAAAAATAAAACCTACGTGGCTCGCGGTCAAAGTTAAAAAAGCTATAAACAATAAGAAAAGAGCTTTTAAAAAATATAAAAATGAAGGAACACTAGTGTCGTTTAAATGTTACAAAGAATTTAACAGAATATGTAAAAAGGAAATCAAGGATGCAAAAATTCAAAATGAACGACAGATTTCAAAAGACAGTAGGACAAACCCCAAACAATTCTTCAAATATATTAATAGTAAAAAGGTCAGGCCTGAGCATGTAGGCCCTTTACAAAATAATCTAGAGTGGGTGACTGGGGACAAGGAGAAGGCTAATTTATTAAATACTTTCTTCAGCTCTGTGTATACAAAAGAACATGGGGGAGCTCATGTCCATAATGGAGGTGGTGTTGACACAGCCCCAAATGATCCACAATGGCTCAAAAGTGATATGGTCCAGAAATATTTAGATAGTATAAAGGTGGATAAAGCACCTGGACCTGATGGCATCCACCCACGGATCCTAAAAGAATTGAGCTCTGTAATTTCAAAGCCATTCTATCTAATTTTTAGGGACTCGTTAATGACAGGAATAGTACAACTGGATTGGCGCAGGGTGAACGTGGTGCCTATATTTAAAAGGGAATCAAAGTCTTTACCTAGTAACTATAGACCTGTTAGTTTAACTTCTATAGCCGGGAAGATACTGAAGAGTTTAATAAAAGACCACATAGACGAGTTATTGCTGGAAAAATAGGATTTTTTTATAACAGCTTACCTGTAAAATCCTTTTCTTTTGATGTACATCACGGGACACAGAGCCACAGTAATAACTGATGGGTTATATAGGGTATCACTAGGTGATTGGACACTGGCACATCCTAACCAGGAAGTTCAACCCCCCATATAATCCCTCCCCTTACAGGGATACCTCAGTTTTGTAGGAAAGCAATATAAGTGTATTAGAAGAGGGGCGGGACCTCTGTGTCCCGTGATGTACATCAAAAGAAAAGGATTTTACAGGTAAGCTGTTATAAAAAATCCCTATTTTCTTTCTCGTACATCACGGGACACAGAGGCACAGTAATAACTGATGGGATATCCCAGAGCAATGCTATCTGAGGGGAGAGGAACCACAACCAAGTAGGGTGCAATCAGACCTGAGGACCCTGTACTGCTGCCTGCAGCACACTACGCCCAAAGGCGATATCCTCATGCCTTCTCACATCCACCTGATAAAATCTGGTGAATGTATGGACTGAAGACCAGGTTGCGGCCTTGCAGATTTGAGCCATAGAGGCCCGGTGGTGCACTGCCCAAGAAGCAACAATAGCCCTTGTGGAATGTGCCTTGATCTGAAACGGAGGAATCTTCTGTTTCAAACCGTAAGCTTGAATAATCATTTGTCAAATCCATTTAGAAATGGTAGCTTTTGACGCTGCCTGTCCTCCATTGGGACCCTCTGGCAGCACGAACAAAACATCCGTTTTGCGAATTTGAGCAGTTGCTTCCAGATAGGCCTTGACTGCTCTTACTACATCCAAAGAATGTAGTGACCTTTCTTCCGAAGAACAGGGATCTGGAAAAAAGGAAGGCAGAACAATATCTTGGTTTAGATGAAAATCTGAAACCACCTTCGGTAAAAAACTATGATGAGGGCGCAATACCACTCTATCCTTATGTACAATCAAATAAGGCTCTTTACAGGAAAGAGCTGCTAATTCTGATACTCTTCTAGCAGAAGAAATGGCTACCAGAAAAATTAACTTTTTTGTCAACAAGACCAAAGGAATCTAACGTATTGGTTCAAAAGGCTGTTTCTGTAAAACAGACAGAACCAAGTTCAAGTCCCAGGGGTTTAGGGGCGTCTTAACCGGAGGATTAAGACGCGTCATCCCCTGCATAAAGTTTCGGACCAAAGAATGCGAAGCAAGTGGCCGTTAAATTAATAATACTGATAAGGCGGAGACCTGGCCCTTGATGGTACCCAAGGCCAGCTTCATCCCTAATCCCAACTGTAGAAAATCAAGAATTCTACCTATCACATATTTTCTGGGATGCCAACCCCTGGATTCACACCAGGATACATAAGCTTTCCAGACTCTATGATAAATTACTCTGGAAGCTGGCTCCCTTGCATTGATCAAGGTAGATATTACAGGACCTGAAAGCCCACGATTCTTCAGAATGTGGGTTTCAACAGCCAAACCGTCAAATTTAGCGTTTGTAAGGCAGGATGGAACACTGGACCTTAAGATAACAGGTCTGGGCGTAACGGTAGGGTCCACGGGGAACCCACCGTCATCCTTACTATTTCTGCATACCAAGTCCTCCTGGACCAAGCAGGGGGCTACCAGAAGTACCGACTTCCTTTCCTGCCTGATCCTGCGAAGGAGTCGTGGCAGTAGCAGAATAGGTGGGAATGCATAAATCACTGAGCATCTGAGCATTGTCTACAGGACAAGTCAGACTTTTATTTAGGGAGGAAATGGCGGCATCAACGGCCAGTATTCCCCACATTTTAATAAACTTTTCTTCCATAGGATAAAGTGTTGAAAACTTTTTCGGCGGAAAAAAACGTTTATCTGGGTGATCCCACTTAGAATAAAGGAGCTTTTCAAGTAAATTATGAACAGGAAAAGCATGTGCTATTGAGGAGGCTTCAGTGACCCCAAAGAAGAAAAGGGTTCTTAAACTGCTTCAGATACGGGTACTTTAAATGTGGAGCGGACCAATCCAGCAAGGATCTGCATTAAGACTTTCTCGTCCGGAGAACCTGAAGAGGGCCCTTCTCCACCTGATTCCTCAGAAGAGGAATCATCCGATCCATTCCGATCCTCTGAAAGGGATTCTTCTCCCCTATCCCAGAGCACCTCTGCCTGAGGGTCCTGGGTAGCAGAGGAAGACCTAGTGCGTTTTCTTCCACTGAGTGAAGACGGTCATTAATCTTTCCTCTAAACCATTAATGGTTGAGGAAAAAAACCTCCTGTGTAATGTATACAGGGGCTGAAGTGCCAGAAGCAGGTGTAGCCCCTGACCCCAATGGCTCTCCCTGGCTAGCCGTCCCTGGCCCCTCAGGGGGGAGGATGCTGCAGAAAGGGGGTCCTCAGAACCTGAAGGAGATCCCCTAGAGCCTCTGGTTCTTGGGGTATTTGAACCTCTTCTACCCATAGTGCAAAGCAACAAGGTATCACAAAATGAACACTGACTGCTAAGCGATGTAGTCCGGCAACAGCTACTGCGACCAATGCCCAGTCTAGTGTTTCCTTAGTAAATGCTGCCTAGGAGAATGCCTGTGTCCCACCTTACATGGGACCATCAGCTCTGTGTCCCTCCAAAGGCTGTGTGCACCTGTAAAGTGTGCCTCTATATAGCCTTGCAGCAGGCAATGTGGGCGGCTGAGCACGCTGGACGCCGCGCTGACGCTCCGCCCCCCCCCACTCTACCGCCCCCCCTCGTTTTCTGTAAAAACGTGCGCTTCACACGTGAGCCGACCCTCCTAGACAAGCGTGGAGGAAAGGCTGGGGGTGGGGAAGGAAGGAGAGAGGCTGGCAGTGATGGGGCCTGCACGTGGCAATGGCGGCGGCGGTGATAGTGTGGTATACTACCGCCTCACAGACCACCTGCGGCCTCCCCCTATTCTGGGGGGAATATCCAGAGGAGAACCCCCCATCCCATTCTACCTGGAGCTCGGCTGGAAGAGCTTGTGCAGCGTGAACATCGAGACAGACAATCAGCATGAGAAGGTATGTGCTCTTGGCAGCCCCCGGTGGCGACAATAGGCATAGCATGCATTTACTTAAAGGAGAAACCTACTAGAATTAAAAAATTCTGTGGAATCTCCCTTACGTTATCCAGCCGCAGGGTTCTGTTATACAGACCCAATCTTCACCTCTCACGGTGGGCTCCGTTTGGAAAACTTTCAGAGACTGGGGCCCCCTACGGATAGGGGGATCTGCAGTTCTGGGCCTGTAAAGCACCCGGCCAGAAATAAGGCTAGAAAAACCATTTTCTGAAATGCGGGGTCCAGCTCTCTAAAAAGAGGAAGCGTTACAGGTAAAACCCCATTTCTTCGGACACGAGGCCCGGGTACCATCCAATTCGGCCTAGAAAGGACACTTTGAAATGGATCCGGTTCACCTGGCTTGCCCCAGTATAGGATATAGGATATTCCCTTTGGAGCTCAGCAAAGGACATCTTTACACGTCCAATACCTAAGACACTGGCGTAAAAACTGAGGTATCCCTGTAAGGGGAGGGATTAAATAGGGGGTTGAACTTCCTGGTTAGGGTGTGCCAGTGTCCAATCACCTAGTGATACCCTATATAACCCATCAGTCATTACTGTGGCTCTGTGTCCCATGATGTACGAGAAAGAAAAAAACATTTTAAGCAACAGACAGCATGTATTCATGAAAGACAGAAGTTGTCAGACAAACCTGATTTCTTTTTATGAAGAGGTAAGTAAAACCTTGGACAGAGGGGTGGCTGTGGACGTGGTATACTTGGATTTTGCAAAAGCGTTCGATACCGTTCCGCACACATGGCTCATGTGTAAGGTAAAGTCTACAGGCTTGGAAATATCAGTTTGTAAATGGATAGAAAACTGGCTAAAAGACAGAATTCAGAGAGTAGTGGTTCATGATTTTTACTCTGAATGGTCTAGGATTATCAGTGGTGTACCCCAAGGTTCAGTGCTGGGACCCTTATTCTTTAATATCTTTATAAATGATATTGGGTCTGGGATCAAAAGTAACATTTCTGTCTTTGCAGATGACACCAAGCTATGCAGTGGAATAACGTCCTTACAGGATGTCTCCAATTTAAAAGCTGACCTCAATGCTCTGTCTAATTGGGTGTCTATGTGGCAGATGAGGTTTAATGTTGAGAAATGTAAAGTTATGCACTTGTGGGCTAAGAATATGGGGGGCTAAGAATATGCATGCATCATACATACTAGGGGGGAGTACAATTGGGGGAATCCATAGCGGAGAAGGATCTGGGGGTTTTGGTAAATCATAAGCTCAATAATAGCATGCAATGCCAAGCTGCGGTTTCAAAAGTGAGCAAAGTCCTTTCTTGTATTACGAGAGGTATGGACTCCAGAGAGAGAGATATCATTTTGCCCCTGTACAAATCATTAGTAAGACCTCATCTGGAATATGCAGTTCAGTTTTGGGCACCAGTTCTCAAAAAGGATATCGTGGAACTGGAGAAAGTGCAGAGAAGGGCAACCAAACTGATAAGAGGCATGGAGGAGCTCAGCTATGAGAAAAGATTAGAGGAACTGAATTTAAAGAAGAGGAGAATAAGGGGGGATATGATCAACATGTTCAAATATATAAAGGGGTCTATATAGTGACCTTGGTGTTGAGTTATTCACTTTACGGTCAACACAGAGGACAAGGGGGCACTCTTTACGCCTAGAGGAAAAGAGATTTAATCTCCAAATAAGGAAAGGTTTCTTCACAGTAATGCCCCGTACACACGGTCTGATTTTCCGACGGAAAATGTGTGATAGGACCTTGTTGTCGGAAATTCCGACCGTGTGTAGGCTCCATCACACATTTTCCATCGGATTTTCCGACACACAAAGTTTGAGAGCAGGCTATAAAATTTTCCGACAACAAAATCCGTTGTTGGAATTTCTGATCGTGTGTACACAAATCTGATGCACAAAGTGCCACACATGTTCAGATTAAATAAAGAGATGAAAGCTATTGGCTACTGCACCGTTTATAGTCCCGACATACGTGTTTTACGTCACCTCGTTCAGAATGATCGGATTTTCCGACAACTTTGTGTGACCGTGTGTATGCAAGACAAGTTTGAGCCAACATCCGTCGGAAAAAATCCTAGGATTTTGTTGTTGGAATGTCTGATCAATGTCTGACCGTGTGTACGAGGCATAAGAACTGTGAAATTGTGGAATAGACTCCCTCCAGAGGTGGTTTTTGCCTTCCTCTGGATCAACTGTGGGTATAGAATTGGGTATATAGGATTGTACGATATATTTTTTTTTGTTTTTATGGATGGACTTGTGTCCTTTTTCAACCTAACTATGTAACTATGTAAGAGCAATGTCTGGTGTGACTTAGAGGCCACACTAGTGAACAGGTAAGTATGTGCATGTTACATAAAATAGAGAGTCTTGCATTCATTTGTTACTGGGGTTGCAAAACAGATGTGTGAGCATGACTGTCTGTTGTGCTGTGTGAGACTCACTGTTAGCAAAGCAAAGACTTGCATCCATGTGTTCAGGGAATGAAATCTTGGAAGGGATACAAAGTAAAAGCACATCTATAACTAATCACAGAGGAGTACACATGAAATTTACAATAATTCCTTTAACAAACACTGAAAGTGTTACTAAACCCAATACCTTGCATTCACTATATCTGATCTCCCACAGTACACAGAACATGGAAACGCAATTATTTTAGTAAATATAAACTGCTAAATACCTTTTCTCATCAGCAGTATATAGCAGTCTCGTGACTTCTATCAGTGTCTGTCCGAGTCTGGTTACAGCTTGTAGGAGGCATTTTCATTCTCCTCTGACTGTCCTATAAGGCTGCAGGACCCCTGACACTCTGTCTGGACAGTGCTGAGTTGCCCTGTGTAGATTACATGCACCCTCAAAAAATAAAATAAAAAAAAAACAAAACAAAAAAAACAACCTCTCTAGCAATACACATCAAACTGAGCATGTGCAGAGTGACTCCAAGGCTCTGTACTATCAGGAGATGCATTGAGGCAGTGGAAGATCAAAGAAGACGAGATCAAACAGGCTTTTTACACAATGAGCAGGATTGACCCCTTAGGTTCCACAGTGAGTTGAGCAAGCATGCTTTACTGTGTATACAGACTGATTTTACTGTTGCAGGTTTAGTAACACTTTAGTAACACTTTAAAGTGGATGTAAACCCACTCTCATCATTTTCTAATTACTTCCATAGTGCTGATCTATAAGGATATACATGCATCCTGCATGTATCCTTACCTGTCAAATATCTCCCCTTTAGCTGTGTGGAGCTCTGCAATATTCCAAATTCTGTGGGCAGGTCTGTTGTCCAAGCCTCAGTGGGTGGAGTTGTGATATCAGTAGACTTCCTGCCAACCTCTACACTCCCCTTGGCCAGGCATCGATATCTCTTACTCTGAACTTCTGCTGGTCTTGTGCATTATGCCCCATGATCACTAACATCCAGTCAAAACCCAGGAAAGTCACCACATGACTTCAGCATGCCCAATCATGCTGAGGTGTGGAGCAGCCAATCCTGGGAGAGCTGGAGAAGAAAGGAGGGGGGGATGTGAAGTACACAGAATGCCTCTCTCACACTTGTGCATGAGATAAGAAAATCACCTGTCACACACAGCAAGGGGGAAGAACTGACTCCTATTTCTCTGTGTATGTTTTTATCTAACTGAAGAAAGATAAGAGGATTGCTCAGAGCTGGATTAACTCTTCGTGGCAAGTCTGGGCACAGATGAAATGACATCCTCTGCTGTAACAGATTTGAGTCTTAATTAAAAACAACATTTGGGGGTTTACATCCACTTTAAGTACTGTGTAATGAGTAAGCACACACAAAAAGTAAAATGAGACCTGCTAACCTTTGGGTTCTGCCAAGAATATGAGGCACCAAATGCAGGAGATGATACTGATGAAGAGCCCAAAAGCCAGGATGAGACGATCTGTACAGCAACGGCTGAGGGTGCGTACAACAAGGAAACCAATCAACATCTGCAGAGATACTATTGTTAAATCACCTTTCATAATAAACATGTACAGATAGCTGTCATCAAGTATAGGGATTCATGGGCTGGAACCATACATCACTTTGTGTATGTATAGCCAAACACTTTTTTTTTTTAGTTTTGGATAGAGTAGGTAAGGGTTAATGTTCTGTTGTCCATGCCCGTTGGGGAAATATCTCTTCACTTTCTGTCCAAGGGAAGTAACACGAAGTGAAATGAAATCTCTCCAAACCGAGAGCAATTCCCCTCTTAAGCTGGATACACACTATACAACTTTTGTTGTTCGATTTCCTTTAGATTTACCTTCAACTATGTAGTGCAAGGGACTGACTGATTGCATACAAATTGAAAGTGTTTGTGTTTTTTTTTAATATATTATATGGTTTTGGTAAATCTAAAGAAAAAATCTAAAAGAAAGTTCTATAGTGTGTATCCAGTTTTAGACAGCAGTCACCCAAACAGGTGCTTTCATAGGAAGGTTTCCTCTCACCTCCAGTTCTGGATACAGCTGTAAAAATGTAGATTTGCCAACACTTTCTGTCTTTCAGGGTGCATAAATAGCATTTGGGGATGTGGTTTCCAATCATTTCCTGATCCAGCAATAAAAGCCTGACAGAGGTTCTCACTAGATTCCCTGTCTATCCAAAACGAAAAAAAAAAAATCATATGCAATGTAACGTGTAAAGATAGGCCTTCCCTCTTCTCTCATTCCTGCACGCAACACAGATGCACGCTTATGTCAAGAACAATAGACTTTATATAAGTTGAAACGTGTTGGGTTGACTTGGTGGATATGCAATTTATTTTAATAATTTCATGTTATCCCTGCAGTATATGTATATTGTAGGAATGGTATAAGATCAGGTCGTGAAGTGTCTAGACCAGCCAATTTTAAAACCTGTTGTTCAATAAAAGTTTTTTTTACTTTTTACACACCAATTTGTAATTATGTGATTTCTTTTGCTGCAACAAAGTCCCATGGAACATATCTTTTGTCTAATGTCAAGAAAAATGACTAGTAAGCATTTTGTTCAGTTGATAGTCGCTAACAATACAAAACATTATAATAAAAGCAAACCTTGTGATAAAAGAATAACTGCAAGCAAAAGAAGAAATTTTGCGTAAAGGGTGCTCTTAAATAGTATTTACTTTTTAAATGCTGTCACTATTTAAGCAGCTGTTTCCAGGTGCCAGTGAAGTCTCTTGTTTGTACTGCAAGTCCTTTTACTGAAGATCTCGGTTATAAAAAAACAGCAAGAAACGCCTCAAGGATGACAATATATCAGTGTTGTGGGGTGGCTACCTCATTAGTAACATCCACACTCTAATCCCAATTGCTGCCAATTCTTCCTCTAGGAACCTGCAGTTTTTCCATGGAGCTTGTCCAGTAACTTCAAATACTGGAAGCTTTTAAAGTAATAAATGCATTTGTATCGCTTACAGATTTTGGTTTCATCAGAATTTTAAAACATAACAAAATAAAAAAAAAAAAAAAAAAAAAAGATTTTGATTTCATGCCTTTCCTCTGTAACAATAAAAATGCTGCATGTTCTAATACCAGCCATGACTAGGTGACGATTTAATGACTATGAAGCAGGTGTCTGGGATTGAATGTATCTGCTTTAATTGAATGTATCTGCTTTAATTGAATGTATCTGCTTTAATAAATGTATCTGCTTTAATAAATGTATCTGCTTTAAAACCTATTTAGTGATTTTAGCAAACACAATGGGTATCATCCTTCTTGGAGGAATATCTATGTGAGCCCAACAAAGAAAGTAGCAAGTCACATACAAACAACTATGCTTATTGCCACATCAAACCCCAAAATGTTGTACGCTTTCATTATTTGTAACTTAGCTTCATCTACAAAAGGCACAAAAGTGCTGTCTACGTACTAGATCTACCTAGTACTTGAAGGCGCTCTGTCATTGTATAACCAATGGAAGTCAATGCAGTTGCAAACAGACTTGGTGTACTTAGGTGTGGCTGTTTAGTTAATCTTTAAACGTGCTCACCATAAAAACCTCTTTGTTTTATGCAAGATATTTGCTTACAGGCTAAGACTATTTAGGAATATGAATTTTTTTATGATAAGCACAAGTGTCATATTTGACAAATATGCTGATATCATCCTGACACGGACTACGCTATGGAAAAGCTGGGAATTTGTATACATGTTCGCCCATCACATAAAGACCCACCCTCCTCCCCAATATATATCAGAACTGTCATGTGAGCTGCCATGTGATATTTACTAAAGAGCTGGACCTTGACCGGAGCTGCATTTCATCTTGGACAGCAGATAAAGCGGTGATATAAAGAGTCACGTATTTAATGGTTTATAAAGAGTCACGTATTTAATGGTTTATAAAGAGTCACGTATTTAATGGTTCCTACTATTGCTTCCCATCTTCTTATCTTATCTTGCTAAATGCTGGTGATACACCTTTCAATTATCTCACATGATTGTTTTAACTAGCTAGGCCTAAAGCTGGGTACACACTGTCCGAAAATCGGCTGTTTCAGCGTGAAGCGGACGACTTTCAGTCACTGTGTATAACAGTCTGTCGGACAGAAGATGGTCTAACAACTGCCTTTTGTCAAAGGGCCGTTGTCACTTGACATTCAGCTACCCATCACATTTTGCTTCACGCTGGAGTGCGCATGCGCGACGCCGCCAACACTGTTGTAAGACCACTTTGCCACAGGGCCCCTCGCAGGCTCGCTTCTCCCGCCACGCTTCGGGCACGGCCTCGCTTCGCTCAGCATAATTATAATCTAACTCTAGTTCCACTTGGATGGTGGGGCTTGAACCTGGACTCAGGGGTGTGGCCACAAAATTCTGCGCAAGCACAGATCTCCACAGTGTTTGAACGCATATGGCGGCGTCATGCATGCGCAGTTCAGCGGGTAGCCAAATGTGATGGGTCGCCATATGTGATGCTACACCGTGCTGGAAAACCAGCATCTCATCAGTGTTTGCAGCCAATGGCTGCGAGTGCTGATTAGTGTAATCTGGCTGGGGGAGGGTAGTCCCTCTTTCAAAATAAAATAGCACAGGGGGATAGATCGCCACACTAACATCGCTTGTGTTGGTACGGCGATCTGTCAGTTTTATTGTGCAAAAAAAAACGTGCAGTGTGTACCAGGCCTAGGTGCAGCCGAAATAAGAAAAAAAAAAAAAATCAGCATAAGAGGCATAAAACTTACAATTAACAGGATGTGTCCCTTGTCTCGATTTCTCTTTTGTTATGTTAACTTTTCCTCCATCCATGCCTTCCTACCACCATAATCTCACAGTGTGGCTGCGGTTAATAGAAATAAGGAGGCAGTCACAGGCTCTCATCAAGAGTGCCTGACTATGCCCACTCTTTCTACCCAGTTCTGTCATTCATAGAAGCCGTACTACAGCGTCTATGAATGAAAAACAATCAATGGAGGACAGGTGGATGACTGAACGGTCCACCCCCTCGAGTCATAGATAATGCTTCCTTCATAGAAGCTGTATCACGGCTTCTATAAATGGCGGAGCTGGGCTTAAAAGGCTGGCATAGTCATGCACTCTTGATGAGAGCATGTGACAGCCCCTTAGTTCTATTAACCCCCAATGTACTGGAATATTATGATGGAAGAGGGTGGGGGGCATGGATGGAGGAGGATTTCACATAACAGAAGAGGCATCAGCAAAAGGGACACATCCTACTGACTTGTAAGTTATGTCACTGCTGATTTTTGCGTTTTTTTGTTAGCCTGCACTAAGGCCGGCCATACATGGTTTAGCAGGAACCAGCTGAGATTCGAACCGTTCATGGACAGGCTGAATGTACCAAGTTGATCAATCAACTTGGGTGCAACCAGCTTGCTGGATTCTCTTGTCATTATAGTTAGCGGCTGCTATAGCCACAACAATAATCACTGTCTTCTCCCGGCGGGACAGCTTCCTCTGCCCGGCCACCCGCCGGGAAAGGACAATTACCCGTGGTTGCAGAAAAGAACTACTTGCAGCCTCAGAACTATAAGCCAGTGCAGTACCCTGTAGTAATCAGCAATGACTAAGCACAGGTGTGTGAAATGCGTTTGCTGAAACTTCTCATGAGCTGTAAGTGCATGTCATGTCCTCGATTTTTATGGATTTATGAAAAAGTATGTTTTTATGCTGGATGTGCCGCCACTCTCCTCTGCAGAAAATAAATTTGCACCGTGTATGGTTTGCCTTAGCCTTTAAACTGACCATATACCCTTAGTTTTCTTTTGTTTAGCCTGCGGATTGAACAAAAGAAATCTAACAGATTCTCCTATGCATGTTGTTTAGCATTAATGGAAGAATCTTTTAGATTTCCCCAGCTGAGGTATTGTATTCTGACAGTTAGCACCTGCGGCTGTCAAAATACCCAAAAAGTATACTGCATCTCATTGGATGCAACTGAATTTAAATTTTTTCCAGCAAGCTCCTTTGTCCAGCGCCTATAAAGGACACATTGCAAGCAATAACTCGTTCTTGAACCGAGGTTCGGGTACCATCCACTGTAGCTTAGTAAGCCATCCGAATGGATCCGATTATAACGTCCTCAGTGGGACATTCTTTGAAGAAACTGAAGAGCTTCAACAGTCATGACCATCACCTTCAAGACACTGGCGGAAAAAACTGAGGTTCTTCCGGTATGGGAGGTGTTATATGGGGGGAACCGTCTTACTATTGGTTCCCAGTGTCCAATCACCTAAAGGTAAGCGTATAACCCACATAGTCATTTTTATGGTTCTCTGTGTCCCGTGATGTACGATAAAGAAAAGTTGATTGAACAATCGTCTTTTGTCAGACAGAACGGAGCCGAAAGGGCCACCCACTTGGCATCAGGAACTGGCAGAAATTCACTCAGTGTATGGCCAGCTTGACACACTGGGGGAGATTTACTAAAGCTTGTGCACTCAGAATTTGGTGCAGCTATGCATGATAGCCAATCGGCTTCTAATTTCAGCTTGTTCAATAAAGCTTTGGCAATATTACTTGGAAGCTGATTGGTGCGTTGCAAAAGATTTTGCACTCTCCAGCTTTAGTAAATAACCCCTAATGCTTCCCTCTTCCAAATTTGTATGTGAGCACTTACAGCCCAACTGATACAAACAATGCTTCTGATTTGAAGCATCACTTGTAACATTCATGCGGTTTCTGCTGTCCTCGAAGACAGGAAGAAGAGCCTCCAGCAGCTGAAAAGACTCATTGTACAGATAAATTTTCCATCCTATTGGGACATATTCCTGTGGGCAGAGCAAAGGAAAGGATTAAAGCAACTCACAGAATGGGGTGGGGATCATGGCAGGTCACAGTGTTTGAGCAAGGTGCAAGAAGATGGGCAGATTGCTTCCTGCCCACCATTCTGGGATATCGGTCTGTCCATTTATGGCCAACACTAAAGGTTTACTCATACTGGGCAGGGCTGAACTGATCAATGCCCTAATCTGCCTGCCACCACCCCCCCGCCCCCATCCTCCCCCTCTGCTGGTGTGCACTCAGAGGGCTAAAAGCAAGCGTTTCCAGGCAAACTCACATAATCTCCTCTGCCAGCCAGAACACAGTGATCCATGCTCCTGTACTCAGTAAACTCTGGAGAGTGCTCAGCCATGGTTTGCATTCACACTTAAACAAACTGTACTGGACCACCAGTCAACCATGTACACTTAACTAATCTTGGGAATGATTCGGAGCACTCACCTCAGGCAAATGAAATGGACCAAGGGGGTGAGCCGTGCCTAAGTTTGGTTAAAACTACCAGTGTAAGTGCACCCTAAGATATCTTCAGATACAAAAGCAATGGCAGTTTCCATATTTATGTCCTGACAGGTTCCTTTAAAACCCATGTAACACAATATGTACAGTGCCAACTGGTTTGGAGGATATCTCTATAGTTGCAATGACCAAAATACACTTGACTGAGTCATAAGGAACCAGATCTAACTGGGTTGAACATTTTTCAGTGACCACTTTTTGTCATATTGTTTCCTAACCATCGAACTGCTGCTTCACATCCATTTACTCTAAAAAAAAATTGAGATCACTACCAAAGCTTAATTGTGTGCATTTTTAACTGCACAATCTCAGCATTCTTTGGTGCCTGGGTGATTTAATTTTCATCATCCCAGGCTGGCCAATCAAGATGTCTTAAGCCATTGGTAACGAAAGAAGACTGGGCATAGATGTCAGTGGCAGCAAGGGAGCACGCAGACGTCACAGTGCATTTGAGAAGGAAGTGAAGCAAGTTTTAATTCCACTTTAAGGGCTAGTTTACACTTGCTTCAAAACATGGCTTCGGACATGCTTGTTAAAGCTCTCTGAACGCCAGTCAAAGCCTTGCTTTTGCTTGGTGCTTTGATGAGACTTTGTTGGGGCTTCGGTGAGGCCTCAGTGGGGCTTCAAGCGAGCTTTGCCATAAACTTCTATGGAGGCTTTGAAGACTCTTTGAAGCACCACTAAAGGTACATGGGGTATAATATTTGAAGCGAAGCCGAAGCAAAGCAAAGCAAAAGCAAGGTGTAAATAGGACTGTAAGCTAACCATTTTATTTAGTGACAGGGGCTTTGACTAGCGTTCAGAGATCTTTAACAAAGCCTGTCCGAACCCCTGTTTTGAAGCAAGTGTAAACTAGCCGTTAACGTATGTTGAAGCCGAAGCAAGTATAAATGAACCCTAAGGTTACTGGTGAGGGTCATTCAATACAAAAAATTCTCAGCAGACTTATCAGTTAAAAACCTCTATTTTTAAGGTGAATTGTTGAGCGTGTAATTTGGAAAGGGGAGTGACATGCAATGAATGCTTCTGCCGAGATCATATGAACAAAGCTTCGATATATGGTCATATATACCTATAACCCGATGGGTATTTCTGCCTCCTATTTGATCATCTGCATATTCAGTATGGCAGGAGGGTCAAACAAGACGGGGATCCGAAGCTTTATGTACTTATGTACTTGCAAGAATGTAGTTGAAAATAACATGCATACAGTCATAGTTTAACTTTTTTTTTTTACAGGCCTTTGTTGCAAAAGGTATATTGCTCATAGTAAAACAGATACATTTCTCTTGCTCCTAAAAAAAATTTTGTCAAGGCACCCCTGAAGACACCTGAAGGCACCCTGGCTGAAAAAGGCTGCTCTAGACTAATAAACTATTATAACACAATTCAACACATGCATTGAATCACGCATATCACATGATACATAAATCCTGACATCATTATATTACAGGCACACGGTTGTAACAGATTCCCTTATCCAATACCTGTACCATATAACCTCCCACACAGCACTTATCATATGCTATCATAAAAGCTGTCTCCTCGATTACATACCTCAATTCCACAAAGGAAATAGAGCAGCGAATTCTCCAGATCCTGGAATGCGAGATATTTCTGTGCAAGTGGTGTGACCAGAGTCTGCAGAGGAATACAGCAATAGGTTAGATCTCATCTTTCTTTGCTTGGAACTATCATTCTGTAATACTCACCTCTAATGCTGTCTGATTAAAGAATGTCACAAACTGAGCTGTCAGAAGCACCACAATGTCCTCCCGCAGCAGCCCTACAACAAGCAATGTTGGAAAAAATAAACCTTAGGCGAAATATACCAGGAACCCCTACTATGGGATTAATATGCACAATGTTAATGTAATATGAGAAAAGTAATATAAAATAAATATATTTGCTCTGCGAACACTTTATTGGGTACAATTGTTTTGCAACTCTCTTTTGCTTTAAGAAGAGCCCGAATTCATCATGCCATAATACAAGAAAAATGTTTCTGGTCCAAAACATCAAGGTGTTCCTGCCAAATTGTCAGTCATATAGAACTGTGTGGCTGACGCCATCTTCTACATGTCGCAGCAGAAATCAAGACTCATTAGACCAGTCAATGAATGTTCAATAATCAATCAATTTTGGTAACCCTGTACCCAATGTAGAAATACACTAAATTACTAAAAGTATTGGGACGCCTGCCTTTACACACACACATGAACTTTAATAGCATACCAGTCTTAGTCCGTAGGGTTCAATATTGAGCTGGCCTGTCCACAAGGTTTAGGAGTGTGTCTATGGCAAGGGTTCTCAACTCCAGTCCTCAGGACCCACTAACAGGCCAGGTTTGCAAGATAACTGAAATACATCACCGGTGATATAATTTGCTGCTCAGTGATTGCAGTATTCTAGTCTGCATCTTCCCAAGGTAATACTTAACATCTGGCCTATTAGTGGGTCCTGAGGACAGGAGTTGAGAACCACTGGCCTATGGGAATGTTTGACCATTCTTCCAGAAGTGCATTTGTGAGGTCAGGCACTGATGTTGGACAAGAAGGCCTGGTTTGCAGTCTGCACTCGAATTCATCCCAATGGTTTTCTATCGGGTTGCAGGCCAGTCAAGTTCCTCCACCCCAAACTCGCTCATCCATGTCATCATGGACCTTGCTTTGTGCACTGGTCCAAATCATTTGGTGGAGGGGGGATTATGGTTCTGGGTTGTTTTTCAGGGGTTGGGCTTGGCCCCTTAGTTCCAATGAAGGGAACTCTTAAGGCGTCAGTATACCAAGACATTTTGGACAATTTCCTGCTCCCAACTTTGTGGAAACAGTTTGGGGATTGACCCTCCTATTCCAACATGATTGCGCACCAGTGCACAAAGAAAGGTCTATAAAGACATGGATGAGCGAGTTTGGGGTGGAAGAACTTGACTGGCCTGCACAGAGTCCTGACCTTAACCCAATAGAACACCTTTGGGATGAATTAGAGCAGAGACTGCAAGCCAGGCCTTCTCGCCCACATCGGTGCCTGATCTCACAAATGCGTTTCTGGAAGGATGGTCAAACATTCCCATAGACACACTCTTAAACCTTGTGGACAGGCCAACTCAATATTGAACCCTACGGACTAAGACTGGGATGTAATAAAAGTTCATGTGTGTGTAAAGACAGGCATCCCAATAGTTTAAGTAATATAGTGTATTTTCCTGTTCTAACCTGACAGCTATGGAACCTAGTGTGGTTCAGCATGCTGTTCAAACTATCGCCAAACCTCCTGGCCATGTCTACACTCATTTTGTTTTTAGATGCATCTATGTTATTCATTGATTTCCTATTATATGTTAACAAGCAGATACACCAAATAAAGTGGCCACTGGATGCAAGTGGTTAGACAGACACATCTATACTAAAAGCCAAGTCAATTTATCCCACAGTGTAAAAATGTAATATTTCTGTGCAGTCTTTAAACTTCAAATAACCATATCTCTCTATGTCCTTATTATAAAATATATGATTTGGCTACAGCAACATAAAGAGACACCAACTTCAGCAGAATTAGTTACGCTGGCCACAGATAGGTAGTTTTTTTTTTTTTGTTTAGCCAGCTGGCTGAACAAAAAATAAATAAATAAAAAGAAAATAAAAAAAATGTTTACTCCGTCCATACCAGCGAGGTGGATGGAGGAATCCCCCCTGCCAAGACATTGTATTCTGACAGTGGCACTCACTGCTGTCAGCATACACCGCTCAACAGCTGTAGCCGCTGATCAACAAACATTTTCCAGCATGTCCCTTTGACCAATCAAACAACTGGCTTTTACAGAACAGGGGTGACCACACACGGATCAAAATTTGTCCGGTCTCTGCTGAACTGGATGAATTTAAATCCGTCTAAGTTGAGCTTAACACTAGTTAGAATATGTGCATTTCTACCATTACCTAAGAGCCAATAAGGGTATAATGACTTGGGCACCTTGAGACACCCGATAGACTTACTTTTACAAATACCCCAATATAAGCTGAGCAATATCATGGTGAAGAAAAAACAGAGTAGGAAATGGATTGATATTATGTCATAGGGTTTTTACATATTATAAGTATGAAAAACATTATCAGCAGTCTTGCCAGAGCCATTAAAGTAGAACTATAGGCACAACTTTTTTCATTTTGGATAGAGCAAGGGAGAGTTATAACCCCTGTCCAATTTTTTTTCCCCATCATCTGTGTCCCATTGCAGAGATTTACCTTCACTTCCTGTCCCACAGCCGTACCTGCAAATTAAGGGAATTTTTTGAGGATCCCCAGATCATCGAAACTAGTGTCCCCATTGTAAGATTTCCCCTCTATTACTTTTCTGGAGACAACCCATAACGTAAGATTTTTCAACTTTCAATGATAATGGTAAACAGGACAAATATTGAGAGTGAATCTCCCTAATGAGGACACAGACAGCAATAAAAACTGATAGGTGTTGTAATCTCTTCTCCACTCCAATCTAAAACGAAAAAAAAAAAAAGCTTTGCCTTTAGTTATACTTTAATGCATTCCTTATGTACCTTGAAGAGATCTGAGGTCAGCTCAGTTGCCTTTTTTATGGAGCTTAAGTTGAGGGGAAAGGCCAGTAGCCTTTTGTTTACCCTTTTATGTGGTTATGTTACGCGATATTTACTTACACCTATTTCTTTTTTTACATTGTATACGTATTAAAGAATAATAATCTCATAACTACAGATTGGTTTGTGTAAATTCCTTCTTGTAAGTTCCTTCAAGTAGGTTTGTACTGAGTGAATAATTTCTGGTGTTGTACTGGTAAAACACAAGAAGTATTTTTCTAAATATACCTATTAATTCTTAATACTTTAGTCTATAATAGCACTAATAAGTTAGAGTGTTCTCACCAATCACTGGCTTCCCATTGTGAAATCTTTGATCTAGTTCATGGTTCTTCAGGTGAAGATGATCATTTGATGTTGGACCGGAGGACTTTGATGCATCTGCGTGAGCAGGAAAATCTTCCTGGTTGGACGATGGCTCTTCGGAGTTTACCGAGCCATACAACTGACTTGGTATATCATTTTCCTTTAAGAGAGGCTCATGCTCTTGATTTAGTGACTGTGTGAAATTCCGTGGACCATCATAAAACATAAAAATGACCATGAATTGTATCAAAGTCCATAGAACACACATGAAGATCTGAAGAAAAGGAAAAAATATTAAAAAATAAACTGCAGTCCAATTTTGTAATTAAAAACATTTATTACACATTTACTTTCTGCATGTTGGGTTCTTAAAGACCACTCCAGCAAATAATAATTTAGTTCTTTGTAATGCCAGCTGGGCTGAGTCAGTTCTTATGATCTTCTTGCCATAATTCTCAACTGTCTCCACATTTACCAGAGAGTTTTAGATTTTCACACACATCTTTGTGTGTTCCAATGCATTCCAATGAGCTTTTAAGCAACCCACAGACAGAAAACAATCTAACCATTGTTTCAATGACCATAAAGGCATATAAAGATGCATGCTAGTGTCCTAGGTTTCAAAAAATTTGTCTTGGAGTCAACCGCAGAGCCATTCTGACCTCAAAGAAAAAAATATTATTTTTAAATATTTAAACCCAGAGATTGCGTAAGCGTATCCAACGCGCTTCAGAGTCAATTAACTCCTTCTTTAGAGATAGCTCTGCAGGTAGTAAAGATTGATCTATGATAAGAACCACAGCATATTAGAACATATATACATTTGATTTAGTGGTCGGTGGGACATTCAGATACAATCTGTCACAAGTGTGGCACAGCCAACCTTGAAAATTCATGTAAATCAACAGGGAAGAGGGGGGAAGAAATTTGCACAGGTTTTCTAACCTACTCAATTGATGTGGCCCGCTAGAGTTATCAGCCCAGTGCACATCTGCCTACCACCCCAAACATGAGATCATGGCCAAAAACTGCTGTATGAGGCAAATATCATCTCACGTCTATGGGCTGCCTTTTTAAGATGCAGGATAGGACTGTTTAAATCACCACACCACTCCCTACTTTTTATCTTTCTTAGCCCTGGTTCACACTGACATCTGTGAGACGGGTTGCTGCACAGATGTCAATAGAAATCGCACCCCGAAATCGCCAAAAGTAGTACAGAAACTACTTTTGGGAATCGGTGTGGTGCTGCAAACGCAGTGATGTCATCTCTCACATTCACTTGTACAGTATTCTTGCTATACAGGCATACCCCTCCCCCTTTTTACCCTCTCTATCCCTGCGGTAAAGGGAATATCCTTGAATGGTTGCCAGCCAATCATAAAAGCTGTTATCGGGCGGCATCGGTCGGTTCAATTTAGCCCGTGTGTACTGGAGTTGGTCCGACAGAAGCTGAATTGGCATGACCGAAAAAGGTCTGCCAATCGGCTCCAGATCCCAGTGGCTAAGAGTGCTGACCCCCTGTCAGAACACAATAGCACTGCAGGGGAGATCACTGTACTAACGTTGGATAGTTAGTACAGCGGCTCCTTCTGAGCAATCTTTTTTTTTTTTCAGCCCTGCTGGATTAAAACGAATATAAAACTGCTAGTGTGTACCAGGCTTAAAGGAGTTGTAAAGGCCGAAGGTTTTTTAGCTTAATAAAAAGCCTTCTGTGTGTAGCAGCCACCCTCAGCACCCCTAATACTTACCTCAGCACCCTCTCTGTCTAGCGATGTCCACGAATTCCTCGGCTGTCCGTGACTCTCCCTCCTGATTGGCTGAGACACAGCAGTGGCACCACTGGCTCCCGCGGCTCTCAATCAATCAGCCAATCAGGGGAGAGAGGGGGCAAGGCCGAACGGCAGCTCTGTGCCTGAATAGACACACGGAGCTGCAGCTCGGCTCGGGTGTCCCCATAGCAAGCTGCTTGCTGTGGGGGCACTTGATAGGAGGGAGGAGCCAGGAGCAGCCAAGAGGCTCCCAAGAAGAGGAGGATCCGGGCTGCCCTGTGCAAAACAACCTGCATAGAGCAGGTAAGTATAACATGTTTATTATTTTTTTAAAAAACGAGAATTTACAATCACTTTAAATCTAGGTATGAGGTCCAACCTACCTCCTTCCCCTACCGTAGCTAGGAAGGAAACATACTCATCATAATGGCAGCTTGTATCGGCTCTGAGCATTTTCAAGAGACAAGAGGAATACAGAGGAAGGGTGTGTTAGCCTCCTGTCTCTCTACATTCCTCTTGTCTGGGGAAAGCTACCATTATTATGAGTTCACCTCCTTCCTATTTATTGTCAGATTTGCCATGTGGGGAGGGTCAGGGAAGATGCTTATAACTAGATGTAAGAAGCACCTAGCAGCATGGGACAAAGTACTATATGTACTATGTCTCATGAGGGGCAAAACTGGTTAAAAATTGTAATGATTGTTCTTCCTTAAGTTCTCCGCTTAGTGAAAGAAAAAAAAAAAAAAGGGGCAAAAAGCATCTTTACTATTTTTATATGTTTTTCACTTTATCCTTTGGGCTACAGAGTGTGGGGTTACATTTTAACTGGTATAATAGGAGTGGGACATCAGTATTATCCATATTTTATATTTCTGATGGCAACCTTGCCTGTTCTCACAAGGACAACATGTTAAAACCCTGCTCCATATTTAGGAATATATGATAGTTTAACAATCATGGATTACATAGGAACGAAAGAAAATCTATGCCATACATAAAGATCTTAATCTACACTATTTACAGACGTTTAAAAGTTAACAAAGCTATCACAAGGAGTGGTGATATGTAGATATGTCCAGGTAAAAGACCTCAGTTATTTAAACTGACTCGCCATTTTAACTGCCTAATATTACTTTAATAGTTTTACTACTAAACAAATTCAAAGAGGTTCCACTCCTTTTTCTGAGCTTTTCCCTTGGAACTTCTTGTGAAAAGGCGAGAAGAATTACATCACATATTAAGGAATGCTACAGGGTCACTCTGCATTTTTTCCATACAAGGTAACTGCTGTTCTGTGTGTTCCATATGAATTATCAACATCAGATAAGTCAGATGACCTTTGTAAATGCACCTTAAAAGACTTAAAGTGGAACTTCACTCTCCCAATCAACACTGACTATTTTTAATCCTCATGCTACCAGCATTAGTAAATAGATAGGAAAGTCTATAATTATTTACTAGTTTTAATTATTTTTTTTTTACATTTCTTCAGTTTCTTCCTGGTTTCCAGGCCTAGGCAAAAGCGGTCAAATATCCCAGGAGTTTTCAGGATGGGAAGAGGGGTTTTCTCAGCTAAGCATACCCTCCTGTCTGGATGCCTGAGAGAAGGGCAGATGGATTCCAGGAAGTAAATGCTACATGAATCATCTGCCCTTACTCAAGATGGCCAATATCTGTTTGATCGCTACTACCTAATGATTTCTTGGATGGTGGAGTTTGCAAATTGCCCACTGACAATTATTGCGCAAATACTTTCATGGCTATGGCTACTCTATGCATAAACTGGCAGATAGATCAGAACAGGGAGCTATCTATCTGTAACCTGCATTGCTAGGAACTGATGGACCGAAGCATGCATGCTTGTATATACTACCCTAAAGCTTTTCATTGTGCCTTTGGTGAAAATGTAGTGTCTAGTTGCCCACAAAGGCAATCCAATCACAAAAAAAGAAAAAAGGGCAGCAGGTGGGGCTTAGTCCTGAATTCAGGAAACAACAAAGTGAAAGTACTCTAAACCTCTCTATATATTAGTAGATTTTTCAAGCAAACATTTATATGAAAATCCTCATTGCACCAATGACTTGATGAATGTCATTCGAAAGTACTTTGGAAGGATTGCATGAAAACATCATATTCTAAAGAAAAGTTTCCATCCTGCTCCTTCAAATTTTTGAAAAGGAACGTCGATTTGACCCCACTATAAAAAAAATTGAATGAACATTCTTAAAACAAAAAATTTTAAACAAAATTCTACTAGTGCATGGCCAGACACATAGAGAACAGTTTTATGGCTAATAAAAGGTATTAGCTATGATCTTAAGTTTCTGCTTTTAAGCTAGCCATACATGGATAGAAATTCAGCTGGTTCAACAGGGACCAGCCCAATTTCGATCTATGTATAGCCCCTGTGGTTGAGCAGAAGTTGATCTACAACCACCTTATCAGGTTTCCCCTCTCAATCAGAGCTGCAGGCTACAGCCTGCAAAGCTGATCAGTGTATTCTGATGGCAGGGAAGTCTCTTTGCTGTCAGAATAAAAAAGCTCAGCCGGGAGGATTCCCCCATCCACCTCAAATCTGTGGATGCGGGAATGGGGTCTTTTTTTTTTTTTCGGTTAATGAAAAAAAAAAATAAAGGACTAATCTATGGGCTGCCTTAGGCAGAATTTTAGCATATAAAGGTTTAAAACAGTTGACAGATTAAGTTGTCTTCAAAGGTGCAATAACAAGAGCTGTCTCAGATGTGAACCAAGCATGCTATGTGTGAAGTACGAGACTCCAGTTCTGCATATTTGTTCCAGCTTAATGACTCCCTATGTAATAGAGCCGAGACCAAGGAGACAGTCCTGCAGCCTGTACGTGCAACAGGCTAGCAAAACCCTTTCCATATTACTATCTTCATCCTGAACAGCTTTTAATAAAAGTAATGCTTTATACTTGATAAGAATTGCAATTCCATCTCTTTGCAAATAGTAGTTATATTTAAATCAATTGTTACTATTGATTAAGCAATCAATCATTAATATGTTAGGATCGTGATAGTTTCCAATGCAAACTATGGAGTATATACGCTTGGTCAGTTACAGCATAGAATTTACAGATTAAAAGCTAAAACAAAAAAATAGTTCCTGACAAAAAAACAGCCTAATTGTACAGAGTAAGTCATTACTCTGGAGAACCAGTGAATTAAAAAAAACAAAACACAGACACATTAAAGCCCATCCCTGGGAAAAATGTAAAGTTATTTCTTGCAGTGGGGCTAGGGTTGCCACCTTTTCTTCAAGTCAAACCCGAACACTTTAGCGGTGTACAGCAATTTTTTTAATAGTATAAATTATACATATATTTTGCAATTAAATAACATTTCTAATCAAATGAAGCTAGGAGTCCTTCTTCACATCAGAGTCCAGAGAGTTCCCCTTTTAAATCTGAACTTGCCGAGTTCCCTTACACTGTAAGGGGGACTCTAACACAAGGGATGCTCTGGGACTGCTGATTAAGGGGAACACTGAGATCTCTGAGGTACACAGCGCGCATTCACAAGGTGGAAGATATTGTGATGTCAGGTAGTTCACAGATGATCAGCTGCCAGAATTGTGGCCATCTATGCCCCTCCAACTGCCTTAAGCAGGCCATACAGGGTGCAAAATTTGCACAATTCACCCATCAACAGAGTGTTGACAGGGGAATCAGTAATTGTCTTCTCCCAGCAGGGGGGGGGGGGGGCTAGCCATTCCTGCCAGGAGAAGACCGCGCTTATTTTTAACGGCTATAGCAGTCGCTAGAGATAATGGCAAAGTAATCCGGCAGGCTGGCTGTACCAGTTGGTCAATTGATCAACTTGGTACATTTAGCCTGCCCATTAAGAGTTCGATTCTCACCTGGTTCCTGCTGAACTGGCTGGGATTCAAACCGTGTATGGCTGGCCTTAGTGGTAGTAGTTCTCATAAAGAATCCTTTTAGGGTGTGAGGAATTTTGCCCAAGTTGTTTTTTGAACGTTGACTGGAGACTCAAGTCATCCAAAAGGTTAAAACAATCTATTCCGACTACTGCTTTTCAGAGCAGGCCTTCCCTGAACTCTCAACCCTTCCCTGAACTCTCAACCCTTCCCATTGACATAGAAATGTAAGATTGGCCAAGCTGAGCTTATAGGTTAGTGGAGTCCATCAACGTTTTAAGATACATAACTTCACTTATACTTTATGGTTCATCAATGCACTGATACATATGATACAACAAATACTAGCAATATATAAGATAAAAAAAACTTTTGTATTCTTACTCCAGGAGCAGAGAACTTATCAACATGGAATGGTCCAAGCTGGAAGGTGCAATATCTAAGGAAGATATTAAATGCAGGACCTGAAATACCACAGCAAAAGAAAGTGTGAAAATACTTTAAACCGACATGCCCAAGCACCAACACAATAATATATTATCGAGTTCAATCGCACACCCGTCTCAATAGACTGCTTTTTGCGACAGGAGGGAACCCTGCAGCTGTATAAAAAAAGTCTAATTTTAAAGGCTTAGTTTTTTTTTTTGTATATGCAATTAAATTATTTATAGAGTATTATTATTATACAGGATTTATATAGCTCCAACAGTTTACGCAGCGCTTTACAACATTAGGGCAGACAGTACAAGTACAATACAATTCAATACAAGAGGAATCAGAGGGCCCTGCTCGTTAGAGCTTACAAAATAGATTGTAAGCTCTAACGAGCAGGGCCCTCTGATTCCTCCTGTATTGAATTTTATTGTATTTGTACTGTCTACCTTAATGTTGTAAAGCGCTGCGTAAACTGTCGGCGCTATATAAATCCTTTATAATAATAATAATAATAATAATAATAATAATAAGAGTAATTACAGATAATATATGAAATCAATTAGTGAGCTACTAATGCAGGGATCCTCAAACTACGGCCCTCCAGCTGTTGCAGAACTACACGTCCCATGAGGCATTGTAAAACTCTGACATTCACAGACATGACTAGGCATGATGGGAATTGTAGTTCCTGAACAACTGGAGGGCCGTAGTTTGAAGACCCCTGTACTAATGCATTCTAGTACACGCCATCTATTCCAAAATAAAACATTTTACTGTATTTACATTAATATGCATGCACCCTAGTAGGAAGGCAGCAGAAGTAAAGTTTGCACTGTTTTACCTCGCCTCTGTGCTCTCGCAACTCCAAATCACATTCAAAAGGCAGGATAGAACCTGATGGGTGGCTGTGAGAAACATTTTGACACTGCCATTAATTTTACAACAGGCTTGCTGTTTTAGATGCTGCAAAGAGGGTGTTCCAGCACCACAAGAAGCTGTGTTACACCAGGATCACAGTGTTTTCTGGATTACTGATAAAGGGAACTGGGGTAGATAAGTGCTCTACAACCATGCCTAGGTTAAAAAAAAAAAAACTAAGATACTAATCAGGTAAATTGTACTCTCTGTATATCTCAAGACTTGGTTTATAAATATGGGTGGTGTGTACCTTTAATCATTTTACTGCCACTGCTCTAAGGCCTCTTGCACACGATACTCCTGTATGAGCATCTATTTTTTGTATGTATTTGCATGCATATGCGTCCGTGCATTTCTGCACATTTTCATGTTATAACATTTGCATGTTATTTTGTCCTATTTGTCGTTTGCATCACAATAAAAAAAAAATCTTCAAAGTTGTGGCCATGTTCTGTAAATTAAATGATGCAAATCCTCAAACAAGCCATGTTAATTCCAGGTTGTGAGGCAACAAAACATGAAAAATGCCAAGGGGGTGAATACTTTTGCAAGGCACTGTATATCTTTTCAAGTGACAACACTGAAGAAATGACACTTTGCTACAATGTAAAGTAGTGAGTGTACAGCTTGTATAACAGTGTCGCTTTGCTGTCCCCTCAAAATAACTCAACACAAAGCCATTAATGTCTAAACTGCTGGCAACAAAAGTGAGTACACCCCTAAATGAAAATGTCCAAATTGAACCGAAAGTGTCAATATTTTGTGTGGCCACCATTATTTTCCAGCAACAAAGTGATTGTAAAGACTCGTTTTTTTTTTTAAAATAACAATCATGTCATACTTACCTCCACTGTGCAGCTCATTTTGCACAGGGTGGCCCTGACCCTCGACTTCTTGGGTCCCTCTGCGGCTTTTGCGGCTCCTCCTCACTTCAGATAACCCCCCTAGGAAAAGGGGGGCTCACCTTGCGGGCGCGCTCGAGTCCAGCATTTGCGTCCATAGACACAAATGACGGACTCGGCATCACCCCCCACGTCATTGGATTGACAGCAGCGGGAGCCAACGGCTGCGCTGCTATCAATCTATCCAATCAAGAGTCGGGACCGCGTGCAGAGAGGGACAGCGTATCTCTAGCATGGGAACTGCGGGGTTCAGGTAAGTAAAATGGTGGGGGGGTGGGGGGGGATCTGGGGGCCGGTGACTGCCAGAAGTTTTTTCACCTTAGGTGAAAAAACATGAGGGCTTACAACCCCTTTAACCCTCTTGGACATGAAGTTCACCAGAGCTTCACAGGTTGCAACTGGAGTCCTCTTCCACTCCTCCATGAAGACATCACGGAGCTGGTGGATGTTAGAGACCTTGCGTTCCCCCACCTTCTGTTTGAGGATGCCCCATAGATGCTCAATAGGGTTTAGGTCTGGAGACATGCTTGGCCAGTCCATTACCTTTACCCTCAGCTTCTTTAGCAAGGCAGTGGTCATCTTGGGAAAATAAAAAAAATAAAAATCAAGCTTTGAGGGTTGTAGCTTGGCGACCTGAGGTCACAGAGACCCCAAATGCTGTCAGAAGCTACATACAGAGCGGCCAGGTTAAATACAAGTTGACACACTCTGTTTGCAGCAGACAGAGGATGACCTCACAGTGCCTCTCCTCACTTCTTGTCAGAGGCACTGAGCTCAATGGACAGCTTGGAGTCTTGGACAAATGGTAAAGTACCATTAGCCCCAGCACGCCTCTCACTACAGTGTCATAGAAGGGGCATGTGTCTAAGACAAATGCTCCCTTCTAGCCCATGGTATAAGATTTAACCACAATCCCATGTTTTTCTCACACAGTTAAGTGGGAGAATGAGAATCTGCCGCTGTTGAAAAGTTACTTTTATAATCAAGCTAAAACATAAATTATTATGCTATATGTTATAACATAATAATTTATTATTTATCTATTTACTGTGAAATTACTGGTTGGAAGTTATAACTTCAAACTTCAGTAATTTGTCCGTTAAGCCACCTTCTTGAGTACAGTTTTTGAAAATATAGCAAATTACCTTAAAAACAATATATAATAATTATTTGTATATTATTTGTGGTAATTAACCCCTTGCCACCCAGGCCAATTCTGACACTTCTCTCCTACATGTAATCATCATTTTTTTGCTGGAAAATTACTCAGAACCCCCAAACATTATATATATTGTTTTAGCAGACACCCTAGGCAATAAAATGGTGGTCATCGCAACTTTTTATGTTGCACGGCATCTGCGCAGCAATTTTTAAAACGTTTTTTTTTGGGGAGAAAAAAAAAAAAATCATATTCATGTCATGAACATAAAAACAAAAAAACAAAAAAAACACACATTAAAAATAACTCGATTTTTTGTATAATGTGAAAGATGATGTTACGCCAAGTAAATAGATACCCAACATGTCACACTTTAAAATTGCGCACACTCATCAAAAGGCGCCAAACTTCAGTACTTAAAAATCTCCATAGGCGATGCTTTACATTTTTTACAGATTACATGTTTAGAGTTACAGAGAAGGTCTAGTGCTAGAATTATTGCTCTCGCTCTAACGATTGCAGCATATGTAACTTGTGCATATCTGGCTCTGATACTAGCCAGTGCCTCACCAGCCACTGACCTCACCGCATGTCCGTGTTGAAATACTGCCCTGTGCCCCATTTTCGAAGGGAGGGGTTTCATGCTCTGCTTCAGTATGTCACAGTACATGTTGGCATTTATGGTTCCCTCAATGAACTGTAGTTCCCCAGTGCCAGCAGCACTCATGCAGCACCAGACCATGACACTCCCACCACCATGCTTGACTGTAGGCAAGACACATTTGTCTTTGTACTCCTCACCTGGTTGCCGCCACACACGCTTTACACCATCTGAACCAAATAAGTTTATCTTGGTCTCATCAGACTACAGGACATGGTTCCAGTAATCCATGTCCTTAGTCTGCTTGACTTCAGCAAACTGTTTGCAGGCTTTCTTGTGCATGATCTTTAGAAGAGGCTTCCTTCTGGGATGACAGCCAAGCAGACCAATTTGATGCAGTGTGCGTCGTATGGTCTGAGCACTGACAGGCTGACCCCCCACCCCTTCAAATTCTGTAGCAATGCTGGCAGCACTCATATATCTATTTCACAAAGACAACCTCTGGATATGACCCTGAGCACATGCACTTAACTTCTTTAGTCGACCATGGCGTGGCCCGTTCTCGGTGGAACCTGTCCTATTAAACCACTGTATGGTCTTGGCCACCATGCTGCAGCTCAGTTTCAGGGTCATGGCAATCTTCTTATAGCCTAGCAGGGGTGCCCGGGTGCCGCCCCCTCTCTCCTCGCCACCCCCCTATATGGTAAAAGATTCATGCATGGCATGAATCTATCCATTGCCGCCGCAGCCACCCCCTTTTCACGCGTCAGGCCCTTCAGGTTACTGGTCGCATGAATTAGAGCAGCCAGGTTTTTTTTAAGCACCTGATTAGAGCCAGAGGCTCTAATAGGCTTCAAAACAGTGGAATCAGGTCGCAGAGAGTGTGGTCCAATCCCACCCAGGTGTTTTACAACAGCAAATGAATATTCACTGTTGGAACACTGATCTTCCTCCCGGCCAATCAGGTAGGGGGTCCGATACCCGGCTGAAAGGACAGGCGCTCCTATTGGATGCCTAGGAGGGGAGGAGACGGCGGAAGTGAGGAGGAGAAGAGCCAATGCATGGATGCCCGGTCCCCGCTGCTGCGCCTTGGATGCCCGATCCCCGCTGCTCCTCAGATGTTTTTTCAGATCCTCAGGGAATTCTTTGCCATGAGGTGCCATGTTGAACTTCCAGTGACCAGTATGAGAGAACGATAACACCAAAATTTAACACACCTGCTCCCCATTGAGACCTTGTAACACTAATGAGTCACATGACACCAGGGAGGAAAAATGGCTAATTGGGCCCAATTTGAACATTTTCACTTAGGGGTGTACTCGCTGTTGCCACTGTGCACTGTTATACAAGCTGTACACTCACTACTTTACATTGTAGCAAAGTGTCATTTCTTTCAGTGTTGTCGCATGAAAAGATATAAAAAAATATTTACAATAATGTGAGGGGTGTACTCACTTTTGTGAGATACTGTACATTGTACATTCACATCAGTCCCTGCCCTTAAGGATATTACAATCCAAGGTCCCTAACTCACACAAATACTAGAGCCAATTTAGACAGGATCCACTTAACCTACCAGCACGTCTTTGGAGCGTGGGAGGAAAACGGAGCACCCGGAGACAACCCACGCAGGCACAGGGAGAACACGCAAACTCCATGCAGGTAGTGCCGTGGCTCGGATTCAAACTGACGACGCTTTTGCTGCTAGGCGAAAGTGCTAACCACTACACCACTATGCTGCTCACAATGGTTGATATATGCCACTGTGGTGGCATTACCTGACTCCAATCGAAATGGTGTGCATTTAGAAAGGGGGCCAGTGTTAGCACAGTCTTACTGCTGTGAGCACCAAGATTCTCTCTTGACCATGTTCCCTGAACCGTCAAGGGTTGGAAGAGTAATCCCCAGCCTGATAGATTTGCATTTGTTGTAAGAATTTTCCAATTGTAGGGAAGGAAATATTTTCCCACTGTTAGAGCTGAAGTGGTGACCCACCAGGACAACAAAGTTTTTGTTTGGTTGGATAGAAGCATGAGTAAGTCCAGGTCCAGGCATGAGTAAGTCCGGGGAAAGAAACGGCTGCTTCCATGCTGACAGAATGTTTAGTTCTTGAGTGGAAATGGGGGAAAGGTACTGCCTCAAAAAGGAGGCAACTATTAGATCCAGAGCTCAAATTTCACTGTGGGATTTCTCTTGGATCTCAGTTGCACAGCACAAACTGAGTGAAAGAACTTTCTTTTCTGCTTGGGATCCAGGATCAGACCCAGGCCTTCAAGGCCTGGGGGGCTGGAGAGCAGATTTGTTGAAATTGATTAACCAGTTAAAGGCCGGAAGCAGCTGAATTGTCTCTTAGACATTTGTAGGGAGTTGTAAGGGAGATGAATTCTTCAGGAGAAAGTCTTCTAGGTAGCCTGTCACTTGGATGATCTGAGTTATGCGAAGGGCAAGCAAGGATGCCAAGACCTTTTTTAACATCCTGCAAAGTGTAGAAATTGCTGCTAAGGTGGGCATTTTGGAACATGCAGATAGGCATCTTGAATGTCCTTGGATGTGATTTATTCCCCTCGTCTCAGAGGGGGAATTACTGGCCTTGCATATTCCATGCAAAATTTTGGAATTTGTAGGCATTTGTTATGTCCAGATGAATACTTCTGTTGGGCTCCAGTATTGTGAACAAGTTAGAGTAAAAATCCCCTAAACCCATCCTGTGGCAATACTGGTACGACAACTCCCTGGGACTGGAGGTGGTTCAGGGTGTGCTGCAAAACGGACTGTTGTTGGACAGTTTTTGGTGGATTTGAAAAAACAAAGCATTGAGGCAGTGGAGTTTTGAGCTCTATGTTGTACCCAGCAGATGCAGGTAATCTGCTCCTTTGGAGGGTGGTTTTTGAACCTTCCTCTGAGGAAGTAAAACCTTCCCACCTTTGACCTCCTTGACGAATTAGTCCACTGCCTCACCACTAGTCTTTCTTGGAAGGGCATACATGTGAGGTGCTGTTTATAGGCAGCCTCTGCTATGCAAGACTTTAGCCATAAGATTCTGCCCATCTGTATGGAGATAAGAGCCTTTCTGGATATTTGTTTCATGACATCTTCCAGAGCATGTACACAAAAAAGTAGAGCAGAGGGTAAATGTTGTAATTGATCTGTAATAGCACAATCCTGAAAATAGGATTTTTATAACAGCTTACTGTAAAATCCTTCTCTTGGAGTACATCACGGGACACAGAGCCATAGTAGTTACTATGTGGGTTATAGGCCACCTTCAGGTGATGGACACTGGCACACCCTAAGACAGGAAGATCACTCACTATATAACCGCTCCCACTACTGGGAGTACCTCAGTTTTGTAGCAAAGCAATATACGTGTATTAGAAGAGGGGAGGGACCCCTGTGTCCCATGATGTACTCCAAGAAAAGGATTTTACAGGTAAGCTGTTATAAAAATCCTATTTTCTTTATCGTACATCATGGGACACAGAGCCATAGTAGTTACTATGTGAGATGTCCCAGAGAAATGCCAACTGAGGGGCTGGAGACATAACAAAAGTAGGGCAACCATAAGACCAGAGGACTTATACTGCTGCCTGCAGCACACTACGCCCAAATGCAATATCCTCACGCCTTTTTACATCCACCTGATAGAATCTGGTAAATATATGGACTGAAGACCAAGTTGCGGCCTTGCAGATTTGAGCCATGGAAGCTTGGTAAGGCACTGCCCACGAAGCACTAACAGCCCTAGTGGAGTGAGCTTTGATTTGAGAGGGTGAATTTTTCCTCTTCAAACCATAAGCTTGAATAATTACTTGCCGAATCCATTTAGAAATAATAGATTTCGATGCTGCCCATCCTCTTTTAGGACCTTCAGGCAACACAAACAAAACATACGTTTTTTCGAATCTGAGCAGTCGCCTTTAAGTAGACTTTGACTGCTCTCACCACATCCAGAGAATGTAGTGACTTCTCTTCTGTAGAACAGGGTTCTGGAAAAAATGAAGGTAGAACAATATCCTGGTTTAAATGAAAACCTGACACTACCTTCGGTAGAAAGTTAGGATGAGGACGTAATACCACCTTTATCCTTGTGAATAATATGGCTCTTTACAAGAAAGAGCAGCCAACTATGATACCCTTCTTGCAGAAGATATGGCTACCAGAAAAATTCGTTTCCTTGTCAAAAGGACCAAGGGAATATGCCGTATCGGCTCAGAAGGCTGTTTCTGCAATATCAACAGAACTAAATTCAAGTGACCTAAGCGGAGGATTAAGCCATGTTACCCCCTGAATAAAGCTAGGAACCAGAGAATCCAAAGCAAGTGGTCATTGAAATAATACAGACAAGGCCGAGACCTGGCCTTTGATAGTACTTAAGGCCAGCTTCATTTCTAACCCCATCTGCAGAAAGTCAAGGATTCTACTTATGACATACTTCCTGGGGTGCCAACCCCTGGATTCACACCAGGAGACATATGTCTTCCAGACTCTATAATATATCATTCTGGAAGCCGGCTTCCTTGCATTAATCAAGGTAGATACCACTGACCCCGATAGCCCTCGCTTCTTCAGAATGTGGGTCTCAATAGCCAAACTGTTAAATTTAGCATTTGTAAGGTAGGATGGAATACCGGACCTTGCGAGAGGTCTGGACGTGGTGGTAGGGTCCATGGGTCCCCTACCGCCATCCTTATAATCTCTGCATACCAGGATCTTCTGGGCCATGCTGGGGCCACAAGAATCACCGATTTCCCTTCCTGCTTGATCCTGCAAAGAAGTCGTGGAAGCAGCAGAATAGGAGGGAATGCATAAAACAGTGAGAATTGATTCCATGGAAACACCAAGGCATCTGTTCCGCACGCTAGCGGATCCCTTGTTCTTGACACAAAGTTGTCAATCTTTTTGTTGAACCTGGACGCAAACAGATCTATGTCTGGGATCCCCCATCTTTGGCATATTGTCAGGAAGATATCAGGGTGAAGGGACCATTCTCCTGGGAACAACTGCTGGCGACTCAAGTAGTCCGCCTGCCAATTTTCTATTCCTGGAATGAAGACTGCTGATAGGCAAGGTATATTGTTTTCTGACCAGGTTAGGATATGATTCACCTCTCTATGGGCCGCACGACTTCTCGTGCCCCCTTGGTGATTGATATATGCCACTGCTGTGGCATACTCGGATTGGATCCTGACAGGACTATTCTGCAACCTGAACGTCCAGGCCCTCTGGGTCAAGCCTGCTGCCCGAATCTCTAGAATGTTGATGGGTAAGGTCATTTCTGATCTGGACCATTTCCCTTGGACAGTCGCCTCTTCCAGGACTGCTCCCCCACCTGAAAGGCTGGCATCTGATGTTACCACCTTCCAGGTAACTGGTAGGAAGGATTTTCCATTCTGCAGATTCTTGGTTATTAACCACCAACTGAGGCTCCGGCGCACCCTTGGAGACAGACACATTGGGAAATCTAGAGCTTGGACCTTCTCCTTCCAAGCCGATAGGATACTGTTTTGCAGCAGCCTCGAATGAAACTGAGCATAAGGAACGGCCTCGAATGAAGCCACCATCTTTCCCAACAACCTCATGCAAAGTCAAATAGAAGGATTCTTCTTTGCCTTGACCACCTGAATCAGTTCTTTTATGGCACTGATCTTCACCTGGGGAAAGAATACCCTTTTCTGGGCTGTATCTATGATCAGACCCAAGTATTTCTACTCTCCCTGATGGTTTTAAGGAGGATTTCTCTAGGTTGAGAACCCAACCTAGGTATTCCAGGTAGTTGACTGTGGTGATCATACTTTGGTCTAAGTGAGCTACCGACTGGTCTATTAAGAGCAGATTGTCTAGGTAAGCTATAATCGTTATACCTTGGGCCCTTAATCTGGCTAGAGGAGGGGCCAGGACCTTTGTAAACACTCGAGGTGCAGTTGCTAGACCGAAAGGCAGAGCTACAAACTGAAAATTAAGATTTTTTACCTCGAAACGTAGATATTTCTGGTGAGTGGGAAAAATAGGCACATGGAGGTATGCATCCTTGATGTCGATTGACACCAGAAGTTCTCCACCTTGTAGAATGGAGACTACTGATCAGATTGACTCCATGCGAAAAGAGCGGATATTCAGAAACCGGTTTAGATCTTTGAGATCTAGAATGGGTCTGACATCTCCATTTGGTTTTGGTACCGTGAAAAGGTTTGAATAAAACCCCAATCCCTGCTCTTCCATGGGGACCACCGAGATCACCTTTTGAGACAAAAGATGGTCTAATGCTTGAAAGAGAGATTTCTTTTTCTCTGGATCCCTGGGAACATTTGATCTGAGAAAATGAGACGGGAACTTTCGGAACTCTAGTTTGTACCCTAGTTATTGAGGAAGTCACACATCTGTCCCGACACTCTTCCTGCCAGACCCTTGAGAACTGCAGAAGCCTTCCCCCCCACTCGAGCGAGCGGGGGCGCCTCTTCATAAGGAGGCTTTAGTATTTTGTCTTGTAGGTTTCCTCCCCCAGGGCTTCTTTTGTCCCTGGGGTTGACCCTGAGGTTTACCTCTTGAACTTGACGTCGGAGGCCAAGGTGACTGCCTGGAGGCAGATGCCCCTGGCACTGGAGAAGGCGCTCGTTTAAATGAAATACGTTTACGCTTTCCTCTTCCTAACTGGCAAAAGGGTACTTTTTCCACTAGAAATTTTTTGGATGTATTTATCCAAACCATCCCCGAACGGCCGTTCACCGTGAAAAGGAAAAACTAGCCAGGAGCTTTTTTGCATTGCGCTTCGGCTGACTAATTGTTCAACCATAAGATTCTACACATATGCACCAGCCCAAGCGTAAGGCCTGGAGAATAGAATCTCTCATAGCATCTATTGCAAAACATAAGGCACCTGGTAGCTCGGCTAAATCCTGGGCCTGCTGATCAAGAATAACCTTGAGCGCCTGTTTAAACTGGTCTCTCAAGGATTGACATACATAAATTGCTGCCAGGGCAGGCTGAGTCACTGAACCTGCCAGAGAAAAAGTGCTTTTTAATAGGAGTTCCAACTTCTTATTCGTTGGATCCCTAAGCATTTGAGCATTGTCTACCGGACAAGTCAAACTTTTATTAACAGAGGCTATAGCAGTGTCAATTGCTGGTATCTCCCATTTCTTAGTGACTTTTTCCTCCATAGGATAAAGTGTTGAAAACATTTTAGGAGGAAAAAAATGCTTATCTGGGTGATCCCACTCAGAATACATAAGCCTTTCCAGCAATGAATGGACAGGAAAGGCATGCACTGCTTGAGGAGGCTTTAGTGAACCCAAACAAGAAGTGGGCTTATCAACCAACTCAGTTAGGGGTAGCATAAATGTGGAACGGACCATTTCAGTAAGAGATTGCACCATCAATCTTTCAGATTGTGAAGCTGATCCTTCCGCATTTGACCCCTTAGAAGAGGAGTCATCTTCACGGTTCCCTGAGAGAAAATGGTCTTCTCCCGCCCCCAGTTCCTCAGATTGAGGGTCCTAGGTAATGGAAGGGGACCTGTCACGTTTTGTCCCACACTGGGATGCGATTAAAGCCGCTAATCTTTCCTCCAATCCTATCATGGCTGAGGAAAAAACCTCTTCAGTAATAAAGACAGGGGCTGCAGTGTTGGAAACAGTTGCAACATTTGACAGCCCTGATGGCTCACTCTGACCAGCCACCTCAGATCTCTCAGGGGGGATGCCATAGTAGATATGAGGATAGGTTTTTTTGAGCTTAAGGGAGTCCCTTTTGAGCCCTTTTTTGGGGTGATTCTACCTCCCCTTCTGACCATAGCCCGATGCACAAATGCAGAGGTACTACCAGAAGAAATTGCACCCACTGCTTGAGCATATAGTCCAGCAACTGCCGCTGCTATTAGTGCTCAGCCTGGTGCTTTAGTAAATGTGCCAAGGGAATGTCTGTGTCACCACTTAGATGCCCCCTTTTTGCTCGTGTCCCTCCAACAGCTGCAGTCAGGAAAATGGAGCTTTTTAAGTGTACTCCCGAGCTGGACATTGCTGCACGCCAATGCTGTGCTAAGCCATACCCCCGCCATATTCCCACCGCCCCTTCCTCTTTTCAAAAAGAGCGCTTTCCCGCGCGGGCCTCTGATCCGACGGGATCAGCGCGTGTGTGGGGGGTGGCGTGGAGGAGAGCTGTGACAAAACCGCCGTGCAGAGGCGGTGGAGAATGGAGCGGCATCGGCCGATCGTTCTGGGCTTCCCCCTACTTTCCTGTGGGAGAGGGGGAGAGCTTCTGCCCAGGTGGGGGGTGTTTTTGGAAAAAAATCCCCCCCCAACATCTTACCGGAGGCCTGGGACTGCTAGCTGGAAGGAGATCTGCAGCTTCAGCTGACACACTGATCTGAGGAAAACATGACAAGGTACGTGCTCTATACAGCCCCCAGTGGTGACTTTTAGGCATGACAACATTTATTTTTAAAGGAGATAATTCATAAGAAAATTAAAATTCCTTAGAAATCTCCACTTACCTCCCCCCGCAGGGATTCTGTGGTAAAATCAACAGACCTAATCTTCACCCCTCCCAGTGGGCTAAATTAAAAAACCTTCAGGAACCGGGGCCCCTTTTTAATCGGGGGATCCACACTCCTGGACCCGTAAAGCACCCCACCAGGAAAACTTTATGGTTGAAAAAACCAAAGCACTGGCCCCCGGGGTCCAGCTCTCTAAAAAGAGAAGCGTTACGGGCTAAACCTCGTTTCTTCCGCCACAAGGCCCAGGTACCATTCAATTCGGCCTAAAAAGACACTTTGAATGGATCAGGTTGCATAGATTGCCCTAGCAATGAATATTCCAGTGGAGCTCAGCATAGCACATCTTTAATCGTGACCAACACCTAAGACACTGGCGAAAAAAACTGAGGTACTCCCAGTAGTGGGTGGAGTTTCATAGGGAGTGAACTTCCTGTCTTAGGGTGTGCCAGTGTCCATCACCTGAAGGTGGCCTATAACCCACATAGTAACTACTATGGCTCTGTGTCCCGTGATGTACGATAAAGAAAACAGGGTCATGTTAATTATTATTGTCCTAGTCCAGTTAACTGCAGTTTGACCTACAGAAATAGAAGAAAAAGCTGGTTGCAGGGCTCAGCCTGTCAGGTTAAAGACAGCTTTTAAAAGCATCTCAAAAATTCTATCAGCAGAAACTATGAAAGAAGAAACATCTTCTATAGGTACAGTGAAATGTTTGTATAGGCAAGGTCAACCACAGGAACACTCCACTTTTTTGTAAACTCTTTTTCCACTGGATAGGGCTCAGCAAAGATTTTTGGGGAGTACAAATCCTTTCAGTAGTGACCCAATCTACATATACGGCACATGCTATCTGTTCATAAAGAGGGAATGTTTTGCAAGCTTCTGTAGGTCTCTTTTTGCCCAAAGGGGCATGGCGAGACAGAGGAGTTTCAACTTGCACAATGCCAACATTGTGGCAGACACAGGCAATGAGCTTTTCCATGTTGGCAAAGAGTACAAAGATGGGCGACCGCACTCCAAACTTCGGAGAACAGAGAGCTTTATTTCATAAAAACCCATATATGACATCACGACACATAAGGACAGCAGCATGGTTGATGCGTTTCATGAAAACATTTGCTAAATAGGTTATAATTAAGCTAATAATTTTTTTCTTGAAACGCATCAACCATGCTGCTGTTCTTATGTATCGTGATGTCTTTTATGGATTGTATGAAATAACGCTCCCTGTTCTCTGAAGTCTGGAGTGCGGTCGCTCTTGCTTGTACACTTTGCCTGCTACACCCAGATTGCGGACTGGACCGGCACCTGTCTTTCAGAGAGAGGAATACTTCACCTTGAGCATTGTTGCTTTCCATTACAGCTTTTCCATGTTAGCAAGTATATTGCATTAAACTTTCCCTTCAATATGGAAACAATGTCAATGTTGGGGAGAGAAATGTTCTGCAGCTTCCTCCAGAACTGCCTTAACATCCTCTACATTCCCTTCTGTGTCTGATTCCTCTAGGACCGACATATTGGGATCCCTCTCTGGATGAGAAACAGGAGTAAGAGTAAGGTGGGGTATTTCTGTGCCCTAGACGAAGATGGCTGTATTAAGGCTGTGATCTGTCCATGAAATTATGACATACAGTAGATGCAGAAAATGTAGCTTTTTTCAAGTAGGCCACTTATTCTGTGCCTGAAATAGAACTAGAATCAGATGCAGAGTGCAGTGTGATGGATCACAAATATGTAGTTGTGTTGTGCAAGCTTTCAGCAGCCTGTTGTTTTGAATTGGCCCCATTTCACTTTGTCTCTGCCATAGCTACAAGTGAGGGTATTTCCCTGTGGGCTAATTACGGAGTAGAGTGTGAGAGATAAGGTAAGCGTGTCTGGAAGTATATAACTCCCATGTAGAATGGTACATAGAATGGCAAGGGCTCTAGATAGAAGTGACCTTAAAGTGTGCAACCAATAGTGTGATGCAACACCTGAGACTGAGCTCTGATTAGTTGAATTTTAGCGCCAAGTTTGAAAAGATTGCACTGTGGAATGAATAGTTTTTTACAGTAACGATCAAAGATACAGGTGACCCTGTCCTTCCTGTCCACTACACTGGACTGTATATAAAGTCCAGGCTTCACCTATCACTGTGGGCAAACCCCCAAAGGAGTCTTCAGGGATTGGGTTCTATAGTGACAGACCATGGGCCTGGATCTGTAGAACACCCTGTGGCTAATGCAATGCATTGCACCCAGCGCCGAGGTGATCCAGTACCCAAAGCAATATTAAATGCTGTATCCACAGCATGGGGTGCCGTTTGCAAGGTTATCTGGATACACCGCTTCTGTGTAGGCATTAGAAGAAAGTGTGGGTTGACTGAAGAATTCCAGGAAAGTAACAAAGAAAAAAATAACAAACAAGTGAAGCAGATTTCTTAACAAAGAAGAAGAGGTCCATCACCTTCACACACAAAAGCAAAAAAAAAAACAACTGAGGACTGATGGAGTGCTGTGGGGTTATAGGGGAGAGGCCACAGGGGGCGTGTCCTCAAAAGCTTGCCAGTTCCCAATTACTACCTAAGGGCACAAGCCTATAACCCATAGTGTATGAAGAAGTTGCTGTTCTGTATATTAAGTCGTTCTATTTGTATTTTAGGGGTCATTTGCTTTCAGTAAGTATACAGCTTTGGGAGTTTAACATGTGTGTGAAATATGGAGAAAACATCTGGGCGAAAAAAAGGTTAAAGAATAGTTTCAACAATTTTTTTTTTGGATAAAGTGGAAAGCGTTAGAAGTGATGGGAAGTCTTTTCAACAGGACAAAGAAAGCAATAAAAACCTAAAAAGCGCTATAAACCATCTCTATTCTCTAAGGTAAAGCAAAAAAAGTAGATGGCTCAAGTTTCGGGACAGCGTTGCAAAACTTAGGCATTTTCAGCCAAACTTACATTTTCATGGGCAGTTCCTTTTTTATTTAGCTGCACTTTTCTTAATTTCAAAATACTTTACAATTAACTTAAAATGCTAACTTCCTTTATTTCCCCATGAGTAAAAAGAACTCACCTATCAAAAGACCAGCTTGTCTGCATGCCATTGCCATGGCAAAGACTGGAACACGTTCTTTGGCGCTAGAATGCCGTGTCAGATATCCAAAGATTGAAGCCCCAGCTCCCCCACCAATACCTAAAAAGAAGGAAAATAAGATTGTACCTTCAAACCACTTCGGGGTTTGTTTACTAAAGGCAAATAGACTGCACTTTACAAGTGCAGTTGCACTCTTTTCCCCCAGAGCTTAGTGAATGCGATGAAGCTCTGCTGTCTTTAATCATCTAACTATGTGCAAGCAAAAATGCTGTTTTTTTTTCCCTCTTGCACCTGATTAGGGATTCTTTACAAAGTGACAATTCACCACATTCACTAAGCTCTGGGAAAAATCAACTCCTGTGTGTAAATACCAAAAATATGTTTAAAGTAGAACCAAACAAAAAAAATGAAGATTTGCTATGTTATGGGGGGAATTTTGAAATGTTCAATTGTGCCAATGCAGTTCCTAAAAAATATAACCTCAGTCTGGAAGTCCCCTTGAAAAATAAATATCTATGTAAAAAAAACACTGCGCTATTCACAAAGTTTTTTATTTAACTACAAAATGTGATGTGCTACAATCCTTTCTAGAATTTATTATTCATCACTAAATGACATATGTAAAATAAATAGGAGTAATGGAAATTGTTCTAAGCATAATTGTGATTGCTAAAAAAAAAAAAAAAAAAGTAAGCAGTGCTTTCACCTGTTTGCATACAGCTATACCCAATTTAACATTGTTTACATATCATGGAAAACACGAATGTGCCAAAAAGTCTAGTGATCCTTCATTATTTAAATCTGGTTTTAAAAGCTACAGAGTGCAATCCCACCAAAAACACACCATCCAACAACAAATGGAAGCAAAGCTTACCAAATACAAGGGACCTTTTATTACAGAATTTTAACAACACACAGAAATTATTATGGCAGTCGCCAGTTTTGCATATACACTATATTACCAAGAGTATTGGGACGCCTGCCTTTACACGCACATGAACTTTAATGACATTCCAGTCTTAGTCCATAGGGTTCAATATCGAGTTTTCCCACCCTTTGCATCTATAACAGCTTCAACTCTTCTGGGGAGACTGTCCACAAGGTTTAGGAGTGTTTCTATGGGAATGTTTGACCATTCTTCCAGAAGAGCATTTGTGAGGTCAGGCACTAATGTGGACGAGAAGGCCTGGCTCACAGTCTCCACTCTAATTCATCCCAAAGGTGTTCTATTGGGTTGAGGTCAGGATTCTGTGCAGGCCAGTCAAGTTCCTCCACCCCAAACTCACTCATACATGTCTTTATTGACTTTGCTTTGCACAGAAGAGTTGAAGTTGTTATATAGCTGCAAAGGGTGGGCCAACTCAGTATTGAACCCTACAGACTAAGACTTGGATGCCATTAAAGTTCATGTGTATGTAAAGGCAGGATGTACACAACCAGTAAATATCAATAAAAATTAACTGACTGAATGTAGTTTGTAGTTTTCTACTATACTAAAAATACATATGACCATGCATGAAATCTATTATCTAGAAAGTGCGAGTATTAAAATAAATATCAGAAAAGGACATATGTTTTTCTCATCCCTGCAGACCCAGTTGATATTAGTGGTCCTTTAAAAGAAATACAGGCAATCCCTGGGTTACAAACAAGACAGGTTCTGTAGCTTTGTTCTTAAGCTGGATTTGTATGCAAGTTGGTACATTTTATTAAGTGCAACTGCAGCCAAAAAAAATATTTTTACGTTTTTTGGATAGCATGGGGAAAGGTGAACCCCCCTGTAATGTTTGTTTTGCGGTCTATGCCCCTGTTCAGAAGATTTCACCTCACTTTCTTTCCCTGTAACAATTGGATTTTGAAAATTGTGGGTTGCCATGGAAACAAGGATTGGTAAAAAAGCTTCAGTGGAGACACCTTTTTCCCATGATAACTCTTACAGGAGTGAATTTCCTTTCCTAGCGGTAGCTTTCCTCTCACTTCCTGTTGTTTCCCTCCGTTTGTAAGTATTAGTCGTAGGTAGGTCGGATATTTGTAACTCAGGGACTGCCTGTATAGAAAATGCCACTTTATGAGAATCCAAGTTGCCTGGCTGTCTCCGAGCCACCGATTAGATACAGTAATTTCTAAATAACTACTTGGAAAAAGTAACAGCATGACAGCCAAGTAGCTAGACTTTTATTAATAAGTTGGGATAGCAATAGCAGCCTCCATATTCCACAGTACATATATCATTTATGTCAAGGGTCGGCAACCTACGGCCCACGGGCTGCACCCGGCCCACCCCCCCTTATTGCCTGGCATCTAATTGCCTCAGCTTGAAGGGGTTGCTGCACGTATCACCCCAGTACCGTTTTTTAGAGCCGACAGTTGGCTTTCATGGGACAACAAGCGATGCTGCCAAGAAGCCACTCTCGGCTGTTATCCCAAGCAGTGGGTGGGCAGGCCCCCCTTCCCACTGCCTTCCGTGGCTCACCCAGGCTCTCCCGTCCCACCGGGAGGCCTGAGCGACCAGCCAGCATGTCCGCCAGCTGCCCGGAGACCCGAACAAAGCCGGAATCGGCTTTGATCGGGTCTCGGATCTTTGATATAGTAACCCGGAAGCGATGTCATGAAATCGCTTCCAGTTTACAGAAGACTTAAAGGTGCCAAACTTAAAAAAATGTCAGTATTCAAAACAGCCAAACTTGGCGTTTTGAACGCTTTTAAGTGCAGAGGGATTTGGGGTCTTATAGACCCCAGATCCCTCCATAAAGAGTATCTGACACTGCCTATTAATGTTAGAAGGAATGTTTACATTCCTTTTGACAGCAATAAAAGTGATCAGAATTTTTTTTTTCAAAGGAACAGTGTAAAATAAATAAATAAAAAAAATAAAAATAAACAAACAAAAAAAAAAAAAGTAAAGCGCCCCATCCCTCAGTGCTTACACAGCTGGGGGGGCTGTGTAATATGCAGGAGGGCTGTTTAATGTAAAGGGGTCCAGAGGTACGGGGGCTGTGTAATGTAAGGGAGTCCAGAGGTGCGGGGCTGTGCAAAGGGGTCCAGAGGTGCGGGGGCTGTGTAATGTAAAGGGGGCCAAAGGTGCGGGGGTTGTGTAATGTAAAGGGGGCCAAAGGTGCGGCAACTGTGTAATGTTATCCTAATATATTAGCGAGTGAATGTGGCCTTCCATGCATTCACATACATTAAATCCGGCTTTTAAGTGGAAAAAGGTTGCTGACCCCTGCTTTATGTACTAGGTGAATGGGCCTGTTGGCCACAAAGTTGAACAGTGGAGACACATGCAGACAGATCAGAGGGCTACCTGCTAAAAAACTGATATTACCTGCTACCAACCGACTAGCCAGGAGAAACCATTTGGAGATTCCAACAAAGTACATGAAATTACCTATTGAAATAAAAGAAATTAGGAACAATTGTGTATGGTAACACATAACAGACACAGAAAATAGGAATAGTTTATTATAAAGGATGACATTTCACCAATTAATAGACCACAAAAAATAAATAAATAAAAAAAAAAACAAGTGCATTTTTAAGGCACACTAGCTTTTTCAATATACAGTGCCTTGAAAAAGTATTCACACCCCTTGAAATTTTCCACATTTTGTCATGTTACAAACAAAAACATAAATGTGTTTTATTGGGATTTTATGTTATAGGCAAGGGATATGCAATTAGCGGACCTCCAGCTGTTGCAAAACTAAAAGTCCCATCATGCCTCTGCCTCTGGGTGTCATGCTTGTGGCTGTCAGAGTCTTGCTTTGCCTCTTGGGACTTGTAGTTCTGCAACAGTTGGAGGTCCGCTAATTGCACATCCCTGTTATAGGCCAACACAAATTGGCACATAATTGTGAAGTGAAAGTAAAATGATAAATGGTTTTCAAAATTTTTTTACAAATAAATGAAAAGTGTGGCGTGCATTTGTATTTAGCCCCTCTGAGCCAATACTTTGCAGAACCACCTTACCTGCAATTACAGCTGCAAGTCTTTTTGGATATGTCTCTACCAGCTTTGCACATCTAGAGCGTAACATTTTTGCCCATTCTTTGCAAAAAAGCTCAAGCTCTGTCAGATTGGATAGAGTGCATCTGTGAACAGCAATTTTCAAGTCTTGCCTCAGAGTCTCAATTGGATTTCAGTTTGGATGTTGACTAGGCCATACTAACACATGAATATGCTTTGATCTAAACCATTCCATTGTAGCTCTGGCTGTATGTTTAGGGTTGTTGTCCTGCTGGAAGGTGACCCCCCGCCCCAGTCTCAAGTCTTTTGCAGACTCTAACAGCTTTTCTTCTAAGATTGCCCTGTACTTGACTGCATCCATCTTCCCATCAACTCTGACCAGCTTCCCTGTCCCTGATGAAGAAAGTATCACCACAGCATGATGCTGCCACCACCATGTTTCATGGTGGGGATGGTGTGTTCAGGGTGATGCACAGTGTTAGTTTTCCACCACACATAGCGTTTTGCTTTTAGGCCAAAAAGTTAAATTTTGGTCTTATCTGACCAAAGCACCTTCTTCCACATGTTTGCTGTGTCCCCCACAAGGCTTCTCGCAAACTGCAAATGGGACTTATTATAGCTTTCTTTCAACAATGGCTTTCTTCTTGCCACTCTTCCATAAAGGCCAGATTTGTGGCGTGCACGACTAATAGTTTCTCCCACCTGAGCTGTGGATCTCTGCAGCTCCTCCAGAGTTAACATGGGCCTCTTGGCTGCTTCTTTGATGAATGCTCTCTTTGCCCGGCCTGTCAGTTTAGTTGGATGGCCATGTCTTGGTAGGTTTGCAGTTGTGCCATACTCTATAAATTTTGGGATGATGGATTGAGCAGTGCTCTGTTAGATGTTCAAAGCTTGGGATATTTTTTTATAACCTAAACCTGCTTTAAACTTCTCCACAACTTTATCCCTGACCTGTCTGGTGTGTTCCTTGGCCTTTGTGATGCTGTTTAGTTCACCAAGGTTCTATAACAAACCTCTGAGGGCTTCACAGAACAGCTGTATTTATACTGAGATTAAATTACACAAAGGTGGACTCTATTTACTAATTAGGTGACTTCTGAAGGCAATTGGTTCCACTAGATTTTAATTAGGGGTATCAGCGTAAAGGGGGCTAAATACAAATGCACACCACACTTTTCAGATGTTTATTTGTAAAAAAATTTGAAAGCCATTTATCATTATCCAACCACTTCACAATTATGTGCCATTTTGTGTTGGTCTATCACATAAAATCCCAATAAAATACATTTATGTTTTTGGTTGCAACAGTATAAAATTTCAAGGGGTATGAATACTTTTTCAAGGCATTGTATCTAGGTGAATCAAACTAAATCTGTGTATAATCGTTCACCTTTTCCCTTCTGCTATTCTTTTAAAACGGAGATCATTAAAATATCTTGACAGTTTAAACTTCCTTTTTTCTGGATTACATTTTTCAGACCCTGAAATTCATAAAAAGTGTTGTAGACACTCATTAGAAACCTGTCCCTCGTTTGTGCAACTTGTAACAGATTTATGTAACAGTTGTTAAGGTAGGGTGCATATGGAATCTGGTGCAGAATTATGCTTCAGACAATATTTTGTTACTTAAACCCAGTGGCGGCTGGTGCTCCATTGGCCGGGGAGAGGCAGATGGACCTGACCATGGACCCCCAACCATCCCCCCCCCGGTCGCTCCCCATCAGCCCCCTGCAAATACCCTGTGCATGTCACGGCTCAGTAGACACACACAGGGAAGGTGTGAGGAGCAGAGCATAGACATATGCCTAGAAACCTGGCCTAGTAATTGCAGCTGAAGGAACTGATGATTCCGCAGGGCCATCCAATTGGAGATTTTGCCTGAACTGTGATCCGGTCCTTCAGCCAAGATCATGTAACTGAAATCCTAGGGACGAAATTAACTAACCATGCCGTTTAACAGATAAATTGTACCAGAAATGTAAACTTATTCTTTAAATAACATTGTTGACACTAGCGGGTGATAAACAAAAACCATACTACACTGAAAAGGTTTAAGTGTAAAACATAATATGCCTTGCCTGCAATCTCAAAGCAATTACTCAGTAGGATGACATGCTTTGTTTTGCCCGTCCTGTCTGACCAGTAACCAAACAGGGGACCAGACAATAATTCAGTTAGACTGAAGGCAGAGAGAACAAGACCCAAGAAGAAAGGTTGTGCATCTAATGTTTGTAGGTACATCCAAACAGTGGGTAGGATCACAGCTAGAAGAGGAAAACAAACATGAAATTAATTCTTTATACAATACACTTCCATATAAAGTTAATAAGCCTCCAAGGAGTTGGTATTTTTAGATAGCAAAGCAACGTTTGACATAAGGTAGTGCCATACACTAAACAAAAAAAAAAAACAAAAAAATGTATGCATGGTGAGTTTACAGTAGAGGTGCACCGAATGGAAAATTTTGGTGCTGAAACCGAAAATTCCGGTTGCACTTGGCCGAAACCGAAAATGACAGTTTTTCTAAAAAAATATTTATTTTTTATATGTAATTGTAATATATTCGACTTTTCAATTAACAGCATGAATTTAAATTAATAGGACGTTATTGCCGGTGACCTTTGGTGCAAGAAAAGCTCAAGGAAAATGCATCCCTTTAAATCCTACGTATCTGTTCACACTGGTCTGTTGCGCTTCCTCCCCGTTGAAATGCATTGAAAACGCAGCAATAGCACATCAATAAGGCACCAGTGTTACATTTTTTATGTGTTTTTTGAGAGACATGACTTCTCAAAAACATACTATAAGCACAGTAAAATCGCAGTAAAAATCACTGGAAAATCACAGAAAAATCACGTTTGTTTTCGTCACCAATAATCGGCACCTTTTTCTCTATTAACAAAATGCCGAAAACACAATTTTCGGCCGTCGAAATTTCAGCACATCTCTAGTTTACAGGTATACAATCCATGAGCATGATGTAACCATGTGCCTAAATGTAAAATTGCTTAAAAAAAAGTTTCTTTTTCACTTTACCATTAATGACCAGAATATGTCTGAATACAAAAATTGGATTTTTGTACCTACCGTAAAATACTTTTCTTGGAGTTCACTGAAGGACATAGAAATTGGAGACTACTGGGTTATACTGCTGCCTACAGAAAGATTTGGAAACTGGCAAACAAAAAACAGTGAATGGCCTGGTGTAACCCTACCAATATCAGCACGCATCAGTTTTATACAACGTAGAAGAGCAATATAAAGAGCAAGATCATAGACACAGGGGGTGGGACCCACGTCCATCAAAGACCTCCAAGAAAAGGACTTTGTGGTAAGGAAATCACCGAGATCGGACCCTATATGGTACTCGGGGCCAATTGCTGATCGCTGTCTGATTCTAAAAAGTCAGGTTTCATCCCACAGGCACTTCACTAAGTAAAGTATGTGCTCCATATGTGATGGTAGACGTTGCGGGAAGTGAACTTCCTGACTTTTCACTTTACGGAAATCACCAATTTGGAGAGGCTCTTTCCCTAAAAACCTGGGCTCCAACAGCTATGCCATTAAAGTCAACAACTGTGAAGCATAATGGTAAACAGGTCCTTGGGACAGAAGATTCTGACAGTCTGGCAAATGGAGCATCTTCCAGGAGTTTGATTAGCACAGATTGCCAATCTGCCTGATCCAATACAAAGCTATAAGTATTACTGGTTTCAATCCCGCACAGCAGAAGCAGGAAGAGTTTCAGAAGTGAGGCATAAATCAGGCTGTACTTATCCCATGGAGCCACCAGAGCATCCACTGTTTCTGCAATAGAAGCTTTGTACATGTAGTCAAATCTATCCAGTTTGTTGTTGAATCTAGAGGCCAAGAGGTCCACATCCAGCATTCCTACCCATGACACAGGTGTAGGACCCATTCCTCTGGATCCAGAGGCTGACAGCTGAGGAAGTCTGCCTACCAAGTTTTTCACTACTGGGAGTTAAAAACGGCAGTTGGTAAACGCTGGACTGGTTTTGGCCAAGAGAGAATCCTTTCTACTTGCTGTAGAAAGACTTCTAGTTCCTCCCTGATGGTTGATGTTGTGGCATTGTCCAACTGGATCCTGATCAGATGATCCTGCAGTTGGGGTGACCAGCACTGTAGGGACAACAAAATTACACAGAGCCTGTTGGGCTGGCAATCATTATGAGGCTTTTCCAAGAGATCAGAAGAAACAATTTACCCATCTCCAAAACTGGATTCCTGAGCAGGTCCGAGGTAACCTAGTCCTTAGTATCAGGCGAATCAGTTTGTCCAGGGACTGAACCAATGTGTCCTCCAATGACAGGAATTTGAGTTGTAGTGTTCTAAAGTGGAACTGGGTGAATGGGAATGCCTTGAATAAAGCTTCCATCAGTCCCAAGACTCATGAAGTTTCTCTTTGGAAACAAAAAAACTCTGGCTTGAGCTGTGTCTAGGATAAGACCCAGACACTCCAAGCAATGAGTTGGCTCTAACACGGACTTCTGAAGGTTCACAATTCAACCAAACATTTTTAAGGTCTGAATTGTCAATGCCATATTGTTGGTCAGACTGTTCCTTCAACAGGAAGTTATTCAGATATACCTTAATTAGAATGCATTGGGAAGATAATAAAAGAAAGCACAGGGCCAAAATCTTGTTAAAAACTCAGCGGGAAGAAAACAGGCTAAATGGCAGGGCCAGGAGTTGGAAGTACTGGGGACTTACAGCAAAGCATAGTAAGCACTGGTAAAAAATGGGGACATGCAAGTATGCACTTGTGAGGTCTACAGAGATCAGCATGACCTGATGGAGAGAAGTTTATGACTGGTGAACGTTGGAAAATTAGGGCCTTGAGATCCAATATCGGGTGGATGCCCCCTTCTGGTTTGGGGACCGTGAAAAGGTTGGAGAAAAACCCCTGATACACCCCTGATACACTGAACGTTTCTTGGGAACATGGTCGATAACTCCTTGATCCACAAGACCTGAAGGAACAAGACCTGAAGAAAGAGTCTGCATAGAAATCTGCTTATCCTTTGACACAAGCAGGTTGGAAGACTTGAACTGTGGAAGGGACTGGGATCAGAAGTGTTTGTAGCCCTTGGAAACCACCTCCTGTAGCGATGCCTCTGAGATACTGTCTTTTCAAGCATCCACAAAGACTGTGTCCCCAGTGGTGACCTTTGCCATCACAGTCAGCAAAGATTGCAGTTTGGCCCATAAAATCCTGCATAACTGCAATGAAATCCCCCTAGTAGAGAACTGAGCGGTGGGCCATTCCAGACAGAGCTAAGGAAGATTCTGGGATTCAACAGGTTGAACTCCAAGGCAGGGACAAAGTAGCTCAGAGTACAAGGCTAGGCCTTCAATACTCAAAAAACAGCTGCTGAAAGCAGGAGAGGTTTAAAGGGCTGGAGGTGACCAGGTTACTGTAGGTGAGCAGTAATGACATACCAAGCATAATCCACATGGCACTCACTATAAGGAGCAGTAGTGAGCATGTGTTACTTCATACTAAATGGCTGGAACAACAACACTCCCCCTAAGGATTGCATCAGAGCTCATTCCCCAAGTATTAACCTGAAAAAATAGGGGTAATGATGCAGCTTAATGGTCCTATTCATGAGCCAATTCCTCGGTACACATGGCATACCCAGGAAAATTAGTCTTTAGGGACTGGGTCACACCAAAGGCCGTGCCATGCCTCAAGACCCACAAAGCGCTCCACTGCTAACTAACATAGTTTGGTTAGTGCCACAATGCAGAACCCAGTGTCAGGTTGGCCCCGCAGTTATACAGTCAAGCGGATTCCAAGCATGACCTCCAAAGCTAATACACAGGAAATACTAACCTGAACAGCTGCATACAGAGACCAACTCAAATAGTGTGTAGAAGATTCTTAGGTGAAGGAAAAAAGTATCATTTGCAATGCAGGAGAAACGGCTAGCAAAATGGTAAAATGAGCGTTAAAAACGCTGCTTTTAGGGGCGTCTGAATTTTTGCAGTGGAGAGGTAGAAAAAAACCCCCACTGCCAGCATATCTAGGAGCAGCAGCGTTTTGGCAGTAAAAATGCTTGCCAAGTGTAAATGCGTCTAAATATGCGTTAATGCTAGACGCATTAGGTGCTTCAGCATTAATTCATTTCAATGACCAATATACACCATTATAATTCTGACCAAAAAAATGAAGTAACACCTTAATGCGTCTAGACGTGTTTAGGTATGTCAAGCATTTTTCTGCCAAAATGCTGCTGCAAGGAGTGAAGGCATTAAGGAGAACTGGGCAAAAGCTTTGTGTGCATTAGGCCTATGACATTAGCAAAAAACTGGGAGTGGGAGGGGTTACACTGGAATGTTCTTTTTGATTGTCAGTGTCATAATTCTTCTGTAGGTGGCAGTAAAACCCAAAAGTCCAGGGGTGTCAAACTCAATTCCATAGTAGACCGCATCAGCATTATGATTGGCCCCAAAGGGCCGGTTGTATCTGTAAGACTATATAGTAATTTATCCAGGGCTTTTTTTTATTCCTCAGAGAATAGGAGCTCAACCACACCCTCCACCAAACCGCATTGAACAGTTGGTTTGGCCATATTGCACAGCAGCAGTGGGAGGATCTTAAATGGGCAATAAATACCAGAAGTGCGTTAGGTGCAGAGTTCAGGGGTGCCCTTTGCACAGACTGCAGGGTTTATAAGTGCACTACATACAGAGTGCAGGGTTTAGGGGTGTATTATGCACAGAGTGCAGGGTTCAACTCTCTTTCACAGTCTGTCCACATCTCACTTTCAACCCTCTTCGTCTCTGACCTCTGTGCCACTCTCCCCATCCCCCACCTCTGCACACATCTCCCTCCACAGCCCTCATCCCCCCCAAAAACACTTCCTCGCATCTCAACTACCCAGCCCGGCTTTAGTACCTTCTGGCACTGTAGGTGGCTTCACCTCTCTCTCCCTCTTGCACGAAGATCATTGGTTGGCATCTGTGCACCCAAGCACAGATGGAGCTTACCACGTGATGTCCCATCTCACACTGCGCCTGCATCTCCATCTTCCTTGTCTCTGTCGTGAGTACAGGGCAGGCAGGGATCTGTGAGGCCACAGAGAGGAAAGCTGTCCTTGTAAACACAGAAGGCTTTTTTGTTTACAAGGACAGTGGTGAGTGGGGAGTGGAGGGTGAGAGCCAGAGGTTTGCGGAACGGAGCTCTGCCACGTTCTGGTGGAAAAAAAGCCCTCTAGCCTTGTGTTTGACACATGTACAATAGTCTCTGAAGCCTATGTCCCTTAATGAACAAGAAAAAGTATGTGCCCTAGGTGGAATGAAAACATATGCTATATATACACATATTAATTTTAGTAATTTAATTTATTTACTTGAAAGCAGTTATAAGAACTACAGTTAGGCAATATGTATTACTGTGTCATTACTGACCATATTCAATGCCACTGAGCAAAAAGATGAATCCAATAACAACATTTGTAAGTTTTTGCTTTTTCTGGAGCACACCTGTTTGCAGAAAAATAAAAAAATAGTAATTAATATCAAATATTTGTCTTATCATAGTCATCAAAAACATGAGAAACATTGGGTCTCGTTAATTACTGCTGAACTCCAGTTTAAAATGACCAATTCAAGTATAATAACAGTGTATTTTAAAATGCAACTGGTGTAAGTACCGTATATACTCGAGTATAAGTCGTTCCGAGTATAAGTCGAGGCCCTAATTTACCACAAAAATATGGGAAAAACTTATTGACCCGAGTATAAGACGAGGGTGAGAAATGCACAGCTACTGTAAGTGGAAAAGAGGGTCAACAATGCCCATTTGCAGCATCACTGTGCCCATTTGCAGCCATAGGTCCCCCAAACTTCAAACTCGGTAGTTAAGGGTTCCTAGATGCCCCCTAGCTGCAGCCAAAATTTGGGGTCTCTGAACCCAAAGGGTCCCGAAATGACATTGCTGCAGATGGACACAGTTGACCGAATTTGGGGCCCTGTATCTCAGGGCCACTTAGTGCTAAGATCCCCAAATTTGGTGCGCAAACCCAGTGGAACTAGCACCATAAAATTTCCAAAGCTGGGGTTTCTAGCACCAAGTGGCCTCGAGATACAGGGCCCCAAAAATCAGTTCAGAAAATGTCAAGCACTTTTCTACAGCAGAGAATGACATTTTCTGAACCGGTTTGGGGGCCCCGTATCTCAGGGCCACTTAGTGCTAGGAACTTCAGATTTGGATATGTTGTGGTACCAGTTCCACTGGGTTTGCACACCAAATTTGGGGTTCCTAGCACCAAGTGGCCCTGAGATATGGGTCCCCAAAGTCGGTTCAGAAAATGTCAAGCACGTTTCTGCAGCAGAGAATGACATTTTCCGAACCGATTTTGCGGCCCCGTATCTCGGGGCCACTTAGTGCTAGGAACTTCAGCTTTGGATATGTTGTGGTACCAGGTCCACTTGGTTTGCACACCAAATTTGGAGTTCCTAGCACCAAGTGGCCTTGAGATACGGGGCCCTAAAGTCGGTTCGGAAAAATAAATTTTTTGCTGCAGAAAAGTGCTTGACTCGAGTATAAGTCGAGGGGGGCACTTTCAGCACTAAAAAATGTGCTGAAAAATTCGACTTATACTCGAGTATATACGGTACTTAGATTTGTCATGGTCTCAAATTCATTGGACAGTAAACTAGAAGAAGGAGGATCGGAGCATGACAAGGGACATGCTACAGAAGGAGAGAGCAGAGCTTATCAGTCTGCTGCTGCATCACCATCTAATCATTGGCTGGGAACTATAAGGTGACATCTCTGCATTGCTTATTTGCAAAGAAGAAAAATTATGTCACCAAGCGGTTTCTGATGTCAAACTATTTCTATTTAAAGTATGTATTTAATTTGCTGTTTGCCTGGAGTCCAACTTTGAAACAAAAGAAAGCAAAATGAGAAAATAGGTGGAAATGCTGTCCATAGCAACCAACTAGAATTATTTAATTTTAGATAAAATGAAAAGTGGAAAATTTCTGAATAAATTGATGAAAAGACAAGAAGAAAACTGGTCAGGGAGGCTGCCAAGAGGCCTACAGCAACATTAAAGGAGCTGCGGGAATATCTGGAAAGTAGTACTGGCTGTGTGGTACATGTGACAACAATCTTCCATATTCTTCAAATGTCTGAGCTATGGGGTAGAGTGGCAAGACGGAAGCCTTTTCTTATGAAGAAAAACATCCAAGCCCAGCTAAATTTTGCAAAAACACATCTGAAGTCTCACAAAAGCATGTTGGAACTTTTTGGCAATAATTCCAAAAGATATGTATGGTGCAAAAACAACACTGCACATCACCAAAAGACCACCATACCCACAGTGAAGCATGGTGGCGGCAGCATCATGCTTTGGGGCTGTTTTTCTTCAGCTGGAACAGGGGCCTAAAGCCCCATACACACTATCAGATTTTCTGCTGATTTTTTCCCTCAGATTTACCAAAACCATATAATATGAGGTCAAACCTTAGGAGTTTCAATTTGTATGCAATCAGGCAGGCCCTTGCACTACATGGTTTTGGTAAATCTGAAGACAAAAATCAGCAGAACATCTGATAGTGCAAGGAGAGGCAGGGGGTAGGGGACGGCTGCAGTTGGCTGCTCCTGTCGGCCAGTATCCCAACCCCCCACAGGGGAAAAGGGGGGACTATTGCGGTACTCAGTGTAACTAAATATTCAGTAAGGAAAGGTAAAGAGGGAAATAACAATTTGATAAAAATTCAATTGTAATAGGAACAATATTAAAAGATTATTACAGTGTCACATACAGTTGAGATTCAACGTAGAAGCAGTATATACAACCATAAGGATTACACCTAATAAAATATAGCTTGAATTCTCGACCGGTTTCGCGGTTTTCACCGCTTCCTCAGGAGAGCCATATCTATAGTGCAACATAGAATAGATTGTAATAAATACAACTAAATAAAAAAAATGTATAAGAAAGTTGTTATCGCAGCAAAATCATTAATACATTGAACAATTACAAATTGTATACAATAAGGATAAGCTCACCCGTTCAGGAATTCTCTGTGGGTATGCAAGGCCCCATGTAATTCCCCCTACGGCGAACACAGGGGATAGCAAACAGCCTCTGGTGGATAATTTTTAAATAATTGGATTATACAGGTCACTGGACTAAAAAAATCCAAGGAAAGATGGAATATAGGGGTGCCAGTGACATAGCTCTAGAATTTCAAAGCCGGTGTGCAGGAGATAAACAGGAGGAAATTGGTGATGATGGAAGGAAAACGGTACAGAGGAATGAGGAGGGAAGGGAAGAGAGGGGGGGGAAGAAAAGGGGGGGGAAAGGAAAAGGGAGGGGGGGAAGGGGGAGAGGGGGAGGGAGGGAGAAGGGAGGAAAAGGGGGGAAAAAAGGGGGGGAGATTGAAGGAGGAGACCAGTGATGGGTCAAGAGGAAAAGGGAACCCAGTGATTCCGTCTGTGTAGGAAACAGGTAAGAACTAGAAAAAAATTGCAAAAAACTGGGGGGGGTTGGGATACTGGCCGACAGGAGCAGCCAACTGCGGCCATCCCCTACCCCCTGCCTCTCCTTGTACTTGACATTTGGGATGATGGTACCTTTACCTTATAATATAATTCCTTTAATGTAGGCGTTCTTCCTTATAACATCTGATAGTGTATGGGGCTTTAGTCACGGTAGAGGGAATTATGAACAGTTCCAAATACCAGTCAATATTGGCACAAAACCTTCAGGCTTCTGCTAGAAAGCTGAACATGAAGAGGAACTTCATCTTTCAGCATGACAATGACCCAAAGCATACATCCAAATCAACAAAGGAATAGCTTCACCAGAAGAAGATTAAAGTTTTGGAATGGCCCAGCCAGAGCCCAGACCTGAATCTGACTGAAAATCTGTGGAGTGATCTGAAGAGTGCTGTGCACAGCAGATGCCCTTGCAATCTGACAGATTTGGAGTGTTTTTGCAAAGAAGAGTGGGCAAATATTGGCAATTCAAGATGTGCCATGCTGATAGACTCCCACCCAAAAAGACTGAGTGCTGTAAAAAAATCAAAAGGTGCTTCAGCAAAGTATTAGTTTAACCGATTGCCGCCCGCCTACAGTGAAATGACGGAGGGACAGTGCGGCTCACGTTCTGGGTGGACGTCACATGACGGAGCCCAGAACGGCTGCTCGGGTGCGCACAGCCTTAACCCGGCACTGGGGCTGCTTTTCCAGTCCCTTTTGGTTGTCCCGGTCGGGTTGGTGGAACACACACCAGCCACGGAGGCTGGACGGGAGGCACCATCCAGCACAGACAAGCCAACAGCCCCAGTGCCGGGTTAAGGCACTCATACATGTAAGCGGCCACTTGGCTCCTGTATTTGCTACTTCATTTTTAATAAATAGAATTACGCTTTCTTTCTTATATATCCTATGTCTAATCCCCACGGAGGACGAGTTCCATACATCTCCAGTATATGTAGCAGGCATTATCCTGCTAAAGCTTCGTTTGACTCACTTTTTAATTAAAGTAGTCAAATCTTTCTGGTAAGCAGAATATTTACTCAGAGCACGTGGGGTGTTTCTACAGTTTGTGGTAAGGGAAGGGAGTACTCACTTTTTGGAAGATTATCTGCACAGAAGATTCCCTTTGATCATTTGATTTCTTTTGGGACTACTTTTTCTTGGCTCATTGTCTAATTTATTGTTATGAGCACATGTTTATATCACGTGAATGTAGCTTATTTGTTATTTAGCTTATTTATTTAGTTCATTGCATCCTTTTTTTTTCTTTTTTTTTTAAAGGTTAACTTTTTTATTGTTTTATAAACCCAACAAATAGTCACACAGGTGTATAATCAAAGCGGACATCACTTCAGTCATAGTGCAATACATTTATCAGGTATACATCATGAAACAACATACAAAGTGTGACATCAATCAGCACAGTCTCCATTCAGGGTTCAGTCCCTAGTATTCCTAAATCCGTAATGTCCCTATTACCTTCTGTATCCTCAGGGGCAGGTGGTATGGTACTGAGTTGACCCAGGAGTTCCATATTTTAGAGAACTTTTTTGGGCACCCTCTAGCTTTGCATGTTAACTTATATAGTGCTATTGCTTGGTTGATAAAGGTAAGCCAGAACTTTATAGTAGGTAGGGATTGAGGTTTCCAATGCATGGTTATCGTTTCTTTAGCGTAAAACATCACTATACGTATAAAGGATTGTACATTTTTGGATAAATCTTCATCGCCAATGTATCCTAGCAGACATCTAAGAGGATTGCAAATGTTAGGTATCTTAGGTACAGAGCTTATTAAGGCCGTAACTTCCGACCAGAACTTCCTTATCGGAGCACATTCCCACATTAGATAAAAGAATGTGCCATCGGGAGCATAAGGGAGAGGAAGATCTCTTCAATCTACATAACAAACATGGTGTAAAATAGGATCTATATAGTAGTTTAGTCTGGTTCACCTTGTCCCTTGAGAAAATGACAAAGGGCATGTGCAGGGGAAGAACCTCCCCCCAGATCTCCTCCGTCAACTCAGGTATGTCAGAGCACCATCTATGTTCAATAGTGGTAAGCCTATTTGTCGTGGAGTAGAGTCTTATAGTAAGACGAAACCAGTGTAGTGTGGGAGGGATTGTTCAGTGGGTGTTCAAGTAGGGAAGATCGCATCTCTATATTTCGAAGACCAAATTGTGCAGCAGCAGTGTGTCATATCTGTAGGTATTGAAAGTAGGCCGTGTGTGGGAGACCAAAGTCCCTTTGGAATTCCACAAAAGAGCGGAACGTGTTATCTGTAAATAAGTGTGATATTGTTTTTACCCCTTTTTTGAACCAGTAGCCTCCGTCAGTTCTTTGGTAAAATTCTGGTAGGCATGGGTTTCCCCATAGTGGGGCGTATACGGTATGGGTACTAGGTGGTAACAGCTTAGAGATTCTGAAGATTCATAAAGCCATGACCAGGACATTCACCCCTTCCCTCCCCCTAAGCGATATATGGTGTATGAGGTTCTGGGGAGATTCATATGAGGTGAAAATAGCCGCCTCCAGGGCAGCAGCTGCATTGTTGGCCTCAGGATGAAACCACCAATGGGCGTGCGCCAGTTGTGAGGCGATATAGTACGTTTGGAGACAGGAGAAGGCCAGGCCCCCTTCCAAAGTAGGTATCTGTAGGGTGTGTTTAGCGATCCTCACCACACCGCCACCCCCCCCCCCCCAGATGAAGTTGGTGATTATGGAGTCTCTTTAAATTTTGCTTTGGTAATGTATATTGTGAATTGCGTACAGGAATCATGGCAGATAGATCATTTTGAAAATATTTATTCTTCCTAACAGTGTAAGGGGGAGATTGTTCCATGTTTTCAGGATGTTTTTTAATCTGTTGATAAGGGGATCTAAATTAATCTTGGCATAAGAGGAGATAGGGTGTTGTATCAAGACCCCGAGATATCGAAAGGTGTGAACTATTTGTAGTGGACACGCTGGAGGCAGTACTATTGGTTTCTCCTGGTCAATTTGAAACAAAAGGGATTTGTCCCAATTGACCCGGAACCCTGAAAAGTGGCCAAATCGCCAGAGGGGGGTCCTCCAGATATATCAGCATATCATTTGCGTATAAGGATACCTTTTCCTCTAGACCCCCAATCGTCAGTCCCCTAACTTCCCCACTAGTAGTGGCAACAGAAGACATCCCTGACTGGTGCCTCTCTTTATCAGGAAGTGTAGGGTCTGATATGGATGTGTTAACTCTCAGTCTAGCGATGGGTTTGGAATATAGAAGCTGCACCCACCTTATAAAAAGGTAGTGCCAAATCCAAACTTAGCCAGGACTTCAAAGAGATATGGCCATTCGACTGAGTCAAAGGCCTTGTGAGTATCTAAAGCCAGTACAGCTCGGGAGCCAGTCGTGTCATGAACTTCTTGTATATTGGTAAAGAGTCTGCGCAAATTAATAGAGGTCGATCGTCCAGGCATAAATCTCGTTTGGTCTGCCCCTATAATAGTTGTGATTACTGTATTCAGTCGTTGGGCAAGCACCTTGGCCAGGATTTTAACATCTGAGTTAATAAGCGAAATCGGTCTATAGGATTTGCAAAGGAGGTGATCTTTATGGGGTTTGGGAATCAGGACTATCAGTGCTTCCGACATGGAGGGAGGCAACTGTCCTGTTCTAAGAGCAAAATTGTACATTCACAGCAAGTGTGGGATCAATAGGTCCCGAAACTGCATGTACCACTCAATGGGAAATCCATCGAATCCTGGTGTTTTATGTCTGGCGAACGATTGTATAGACTCCCCTATTTCTTCTGTCGTCAACGGAGCATCAAATCCGGAGACCTGATGGTCCCTTTCGGGAGTGAAATGTCTGAGAGATAGTCATCTAGTTTCACTATTGTATAGTGAGCTCTAGTAGCGTGGAGTAGAAAGCGACAAACGCCTTCATAATTTCATCGTTTTGCTCAACTATTGTGCCTGCTGAGTTTGTTATTCTAGGGATATTACATGGTTGATAATCTGGTTTGGCTAAATAGGCCAGTAGGCAGCTGTTTTTATCCCCAAATTCAAATTTTCGTTGGTTCTGGTATAGCAGTTTTTTTTGTGTGCGTTCTAAAAGTACTAGCACTAATTCCCTGGCCTTATGTCACCATGTTGCGTGTGTTTCGGAGGTAGGGGTTGTAGAATAAGTAGTTTCCACATCCCTTATGCCGTGTACACACGATCGGACTTCTCGTCGGAAAAAAGATATGATGGCTTTTCCGATAGGGATTCCGCTCAAGTTTGCCTTGCATACACACGGTCACGCAAAAGTTTGCTGAACTTACAACCGTCAAGAACGCGGTGACGCACAACACTACGACGAGCCGAGAAAATGAAGTTCAATGCTTCCGAGCATGCGTCGAATTGTTTCAAGCATGCGTAGGAATTTTGCGCGTCGGAATTGCCACAGACGATCGCATTTTCGGATAGGAACTTTTTCCGACTGAAAAATTAAGAACATGCTCTCAATCTCTTGCTGGCTGGAATTCAGCCAGAAAAAGTCAGATGGAGCATACACACGGTCGCATTTTCCGACGAAAAACTCTCATCGGTCTTTTGTGGGCCGAAATTCCGATCCTGTGTACGCAGCATAAGTCCTCCTTCTGCGTCCATCAGTCCAGACTATGACGCCTTGCGGGCTTGCCTGATCGCTGCGGCAAACGAGCCATGAGTAGTGGCCTTAAAGGCATCCCAGACCATAGGGACCAAAATGATTTCACGTCTGCCGAACTCTGGTCTATCATGGCCTGGTCTGCCAACCACAACGGGCTCAGTCTTCATACCCGGTACGAGGAGGGATTGCCCAGGATGAGGTCCACCATCAAAGGTGAGTGGTCGGACATCGTTCTGGGGAGATATTTGACTCCAGCCACCAAGTGAAGCATATCTGATGAAACAAGGCAGAGATCTATACGTGATAATGTACCGTGAGAATCAGACTGGCATGAGTACATTCGCATGTTTCCATCTCCAGGCCTCCAACAGGTCAAATTGAGTTAGGAAAGATCCTAGGGGCGTGGGGGGTAGAGTAGAACATCTAAATCTATCTATAGAGTTGTCTAGAACTGTGTTGCAGTCCCCAGCTATTATTAAGGGGCCTTCAGCAATTTGTGATAGAGAGGGCTCTGCAGGGCCTGTGGTTGTATTAGCAGCATGAAGGGAAGCTGGATCAGTGTCCTCTAGGGGGTCTTCAGGGCTGCAGGCAGGGGTATGGTGTGACTCACCCTTCCCACGATGTTGCTGTGCTTGCAGGGAGGTGGATGGATGGCTGAGTTTCAGGGGATGGAGCTGGTCAGTGCCATTTTGCTGCTGCTGGCATGGCAGTGCTGGTGGCGCAAATCCCTGGGCATCCTCCATGGCTGGGCCATATTTGACCATCGCCTGGCGTGCACAGAGGTCCTGGGGGTCTGCTAAGGCTGGAGAGACCTTCGGATGGCGGTCAGGCTAGGAGGATTGCTTCAGGATCTAAGCGGCATGGACAGAGCTCAGATGCCTCACGTCCTCACATCCCGGTCGTTGGCCACGCCCCGTCGTTCATGGCAATTTCAGCACACTTATGAATGATTCTTTGTTTTAAAAAACGTTTAGATTATCACTTATTATTATATAGCGCCCTCTTCATCTTTTCCAATCAGTGACCATTATTGATGCCAGTCACTGCTGCCTTTCAGTGCCTGCTCATCAGTGCTGCCTATCAATGCCCATCAATGCCCATCAGTGCCGCCTGTCCGTGCCACCTATCCGTGCCCACCAGTGAAACTTTTTTCGCAATTTTTAGTCTTTTTTTTTGTAAAACATAAAAAACCCAGCAATGAATAAATACCACCAAAAAAGCTCTATTTGTGTAAAGAAAATGATAAAAATTTCATTTGGGTACAATGTTGCATGAATGTGCAATTCAAAGTGTGACAGCGCTGAAAGCTGAAAAATGGCCTGAAAGTGCCCTGTAGGCAAGTGGTTAAGGGTGTGCACACCTTTGCAACCATATTATTTAAATTTTTTATTTTTACTTCCCTCTACAGAAAAGAATTTAGTTTGGTGTGCAACTGAGTATTAGTTTATAGGTCACATTAAAGATGGAAAAAGTTCTAAAAATATTTATATTTGTCTCATTTTTTTACATCACAAAAACTTGACATTTTAACAGGGGTGTGTAGACTTTGTATAGCCACTGTAAATACCTTTTCTCATCAGCAGTATATAGCAGTCTTGTGACTTCTATCAGTGCCTGGTTAAAGCTTGTAGGAGAAATTTTCATACTGCACTGGCTGTCCTATCGGGATGCAGGACACCTGACCCTCTGGACAGTGCTGATTGGACCTGTGCTGATCACATGCACTGTCCCAAGAAAAAAAAAAAAAACTCTCTAGCAATGCACACCAAACTGAGCATGTGCAGCCTGACTCCACTAACGCTGTCTTATCCGGACCTGTTTTGGAGTCAGTGGAAGAAGTCACACTACAAACAGTGCTTAAAGTGGAGTTCCACCCAAAAATGGAACTTCCACTTTTTGGATTCCTCCCCTCCTCCGGTGTCACATTTGGCACCTTTCAGGGGGGAGGAGGGAGCAGATACCTGTCTAATACAGGTATTTGCTCCCAGTTCCTGGCATAGATCACCGCGGTGCTTGCGGTGACCTACGCCACTTGCGGCGCCTACACTCTCCTCCACCACTGTATTCTGTGAGACACAGAACACAGCAGGGACCAGACAGGACGCGCAGCGCGACTCACGCATGCACAGTAGAGAACCAGGAAGTGAAGCCGCACGGCTTCACTTCCTTATTCCCTTACCGAGGATGGCGGCAGCAGCAGCCGAGAGCTGAAGGACAGATCAGCTTCGGCTGCCAACATCGCGGGCTCCCTGGACAGGTAAGTGTCCATATATTAAAAGTCAGCAGCTGCAGTATTTGTAGCTGCTGGCTTTTAATATATTTTTTTAATTGGATCTCCGCTTTAATCATAGCTATGATTAAGCACTGTTTGTAGTGTGAAACGCGTCAGCTCTTCTGACCGTTTTGCTGTTGCATGTATTTTTTGACTTTTACTGAATAAAGGCAACAAATTTTCTTGAGTGCGGCTGTCCAGGACTTTTCTCAAATCCATTGCTATATGCATTCCATCACCTGTGTCTTCCAATTTAGAGGAGAGGTTCATTCCTAACTGACCTGCCTGGAGCGGTGATATTTCTTTCCCTGCAGTACTACATGTACTGCATGGCCAGAAGAACCCCAGATAACATATCACCCGGAACATCCCACATCCATGCACACGCGGACGTTACACTTACGAATGCAGTGTTCTGACCGGAAGTTCCACTTACAAATGCAGTGTTGCGACTTACGAACAACTTCGACTTACGAACAAACCTACAGTCTCTATTGTGTTCGTAACTCGGGGACTTCCTGTATAACAAGCATGCTTTACTGCATATATAGGCTGATTTTACTGTTGTTGGTTTAGTAACACTTTAGGGCCTGATTCACACCTATGCAGGTTGCAGTTTGCATATTCCAGGTGCATTTTGCGTTTTTCAATTCACGTTTTTGATTAAAGCTTATGGAACCCAAGATCATAAACGAATCCCTGGCTCTTTCCATAAAATGCACATCTGTAGTGTGTCTCTGCAAAACTGAAAATGCACAAAAAAATGCATAGGTGTGAACCAGGCCTAAGTCTTTATAAGAGAAATATAATCTAGTAGTGAAAGGTGCTAACACTCCGGCAAATTAGGAGGTTTGCATTGGCAATAAGGCCCCTTGCACATGGGGCAGTCTAGGTGCAGTGTATCCCTCCCAGAGTTTTAGTACACCTGGGTGGGATAGGTACATCGCCCATCCGCACTGCACGAAGAAAATCACAGTATGACTGGCTGTGACTGGATGGGATTGAATGCTGTACTGAGTGGTACCCACACTAAAATACCAGGAGGTACTCGCATCTAGATGACCCCATGTGCAGGGGGCCTACTTGACTGACAAAAATGCACTCTGCTATAATGGATGATGTTATACAAGCACTACAATACCATACAACTGCTTCAAATTAATAAGATGCAATTGATGAATGTCAGATTTGGGAATTTTAGAGATAAGTGAAGATCTCCTAAGAAGCAATAGAAAGCTATTGGCCATTAGAAGTGCCTGCTGGTCCAGTGATTCATGAAAAAAAAAATACCTGTGCTTTAAAAAAGGAAAGCAGAACCATTTGGAGAAAAAGCACTGTCACGGAACGTCCCACACTCCACTTAAGTGCTTCCATCAGTATACCACTTCCTTATAGTCTGGATACAGATATTCCAACCGCTCCCAAGCACAAAACAAGGCGAGACTTGCTTAGATGCTAACATGGACTATTTTATTTAGAATCAAAATTACAAGACTTTATATGCCGTTGGAACCTCCTCTAACAATACAACTGTAACCTAATTAACATGAGCTAGTTTTTTAAATCATTTACCCAGACTAGGTGACTATTCAATACACATTACCATAAACATCAACACAGGGTTAATTAGAACAAACAACAATGTGTGGAATACCCTTAGAACCTGTGGTAAGCCAGACTAGACTATTCGTCTCCTAGCCAGTCCTGGAGGCTAATGTGATCAGCTCACTCAATTAACAGGTTGAGTTCAGAATCAAACAAACCAATAATAGTCTCTACATACATCCTGGGAGATATTGTGGACAAATATTACTGTTCCATTTTAAGTAGTCCAAGATATATTTTCTCACTCACCCTGTGCCAGGATGGCACAGGGTGACTTAGACATAAGAGGTGGGGAGCTGAAACAAGGGAATCCCCTACTTTCCAAGGCATTCTGAGTTCCACGGGCCCTCCCGTCACAAGCACATCTGTAGTATTTTTGGCTGTGATCTTCATCTCTGTTGGGGGGTTCAGAACTGATAGGTACCGAGAGGGGGGGGCACGAGAACTGACAGGCACCGAGAGGGGGGGGGAACGCGAGAACTGACAGGCAGCGGGAGGTGGGGAACGCGAGAACTGACAGGCAGCGGGAGGTGGGGAACGCGAGAACTGACAGGCAGCGGGAGGTGGGGACCGCGAGAACTGACAGGCAGCGGGAGGTGAGAACTTATAAATATAAAAATAGCGCTTGCAAACACAATAAGTGAAAATGAGAATATATAAAAATATAAATGGTAAAACAAAACAAAGTCCAAAGTAAGTGACTGAAGGTGCTCCAATCCAAAGTGAAGGGAAAACGTGCTTCAGAAAATTCAGGTGCAAAACACCCCCTCATGTATCCCCACTCACCAGATTAAAACGACCCCCAGCTTTTCAGTCTGGTGGGTCACTTAAGGCTTGGTATGGATGTCTTAGAGTGGCGGGTAAGAAGTCAGGTCATCAGATCCAGGATTCCTTGGTGAAGTTACTCAGCTAGACAAACAAGTACCTATGATCAGTAATATACGATGGATAATGCAGGGGCGCCTAAAAAGATGTTGTGGTAATGAGGTCAGTCTTGCACTGGAATGCCTTAATTGGACACTTCTGAAGCCCCCTGCCCAGCCTCTGACCATGGTAAAAATTTGGACAGGGTAAGCACTGGAGGTGAGAACTGAAATAACAACAAAAAAAAAGGAACCAAGCTGAGCTGCCACTGTAAAGGATGTTCAGGGTCCTTTTTTTTTTTTTTTTTTGCTGTGTATTTAGCTCTCTAGAGTTTTGGATAGAGCATAGAGGTATTAGAACACCTGTCAGGATTATTTGTTGCAGTCTGTGCACCTGTTAGGGAGATTCACTCTCTCTTTTTGTCCTGTTTACCCTTATCACCGAGAGTAAAAGAAAGAAAGAAAATCCCAAATTTGGGTGGTCACCAGAATGGGAATAGAGAGGAAATCTTCTAATGGGGACATTAGTTTTTGTCCCCCTGGTGTCTGCCAGGGATTTCCTGTTTTGGCTATGGGACAGGAAGTGTAGGGGACACAGATAGCAAAAAACAAGACGAAACCCTGATACGGGTTACAGCCTTCCCCTACTCTGCCCAAAATGAAAAAACAAGGTTTTGGATTTAGTTCTACTTTAAGAACTCAGCTTGGACTAACATGGCCCACCATGCTCTTCGAAGAAGTAGCAGAATCTTGCACCATGAAATAATCAGGTAAAAGGCCACACAAGCATACACCAGTCCGAAGGATATGCTTTTCTACACAGAGATGCACAGGTGTTCCATGCATCCCCATGCAGGCCGTCCCATTCATATCAATTGGGATGCAGCAGCTACACCGAAAGAGCCGCTGCTCCCAATTTGACAACCGCGTGGGTTGCACTGAGCGCACTCTGCCTGCGTTTCTTGGGGCCATGCATAGGGTTGCCACCTCATCCCTTTAAACCCAAACACATATGAATTACACAGGTCCTGAGGCTAATTTAATGCAGATAAGGCACCAAGTGGGTTTAATTACCATCTTATTAGCCACAGAACCTGTGTAACTAATATGTGTTCGGTTTTAAAAAGATGAGGCGGCAACCCTAGCCATGCACACACAGAGCTCTCAATTAGGAGCAGCAGCTGTGTCACAATTGATGTGAATGGGACTGCCTGCAAAGGGATGGATGGAACACATGTGCATCCCCATACAGGCAAATAAGGATGAGCTCAGGCGTGTTCGCAAGCCAGGAAGTCGGCTCTGCACAGCGCTAATCACAAGCAGTGAGACATTTCCCGATCTCTGCAGCCACGCATCGGGACAATGTCTCACTGCCTGTGATTAGCGCAGTGCAGTGCCAACTTCCTCTGCGGTTTGCGAACATGCCTGAGCTCATCCTCACAGGCAAACATGGCCTCACACTTTGGTATGCTGTAGTACACCTGTGTGAACTATGCCTAATTATCTTGCACCATGCAACTACCTGGTCCAACAAGAAATGAAGGTTCTTGTAAATGTATTAGGGCCACACACCATAAATATAAGAGCTTTGAATAACCATAATTAAATATAAAAAAATATAAAAGTGCGGAAATTTTTGAAGACTATGTGTGTGTGTGTATGTGTGTATATATATATATATATATATATATATATATATATATACACACACACATAAACTAAGGATGAGCTCCGGCATGTTCGCATGCTGCACGTGCAGAGCCCGCCAGGAAGTCGGCAATGCCCTGTGCTAATCACAAACAGTGAGACGTTTCCCGATGTGCGGCTGCAGAGATCTGGAAATGTCTCACTGCCTGTGATTAGCGCAGGGCATTGCCGACTTCCTGGCGGGCTCGGCACGTGCAGAATGCGAACACGCCAGCGCTCATCCTTAATATACACACACACACACACACACACACACACACACACACACACAAGAGGTCTTCAAAAAGTTTCCACACTTTTATATTTTCGTTGGAAATTGTGAGGGTGTGAGTAGTAATTGGTCATGTCTGAGAGTGTCATGTGACTGGGGAAAAAGCATCGCAAAGGAAGGAACTACGTTGAAAAGTGATATAGCTTGTTTTTGAAACTCTTAATAAAAAAAGAGTTAAAAAATTGTGTGGAAGAACCCTCGTATTTAAAAAGCCATTAATTCCTAAGTTTCATAACAATACCAATGACAGTGCAATTTCCTAGTACATACTACACACCCATAGGAAAACAAATCCAACGCATGACTTATCTGTGTGTACAAAGAGCAATTATTATGTAGTAAGCCGTAGCAACCAGACATCACTTTGGTACACTAAGGACAGCACAATCAGGTTTTTCTGCACACACCGCCATATCAAATTCCAACACACATGTCCACCATTCACAGGTAATCATACTAATCCTGTGTCATGGTCATTTAGTGGGGCAGTTTTTAATCTCTATTTCTAAATAATCATTCCAGGTAAGATAAGATCTGCCTGGATAAAGAAGTGGATAACATCAGATGGGGTCATTGACAAGGAGGACTGTAGCTGGGACCAGACTAAACAAAAGAAAGTACATTTCATCTTACTGTCATTATCTGCCTGGGGATCCATGTGCTCTGCCTCCATTATTAAGAGATTTTATTTTTCTTTATCATCTTGAATGATATCTCCAGCCTCTTCTACAATGCATGTAACTTTAGCACAAGCAATACTTGTTACTGTTTATTAGCACCTTGCATCGCCCCCTCTATCTTATGACAGTTCCTGTACAGCGTGCCTGCACAGCTCTGATCACCCCATGTAAACAATCCATGCACTGTGTTCCATCTGATTCCTGGATGATGCTGGCTCCTCCCACTTCCCTGCTGCCCTTCAGTCTCAAGTCTCAGACTTGGCTTACTTGTTTGTACAAAGACAGCTTTATTTGGCGCGTGACAAAGACACAGTGTCTAGGATGCATTTTGATCAGGTTCTATGCAGACCTGCAGCAGACTTGTAAATATTAGTTGGTGCAGCTGCACAGAGATAGCTACATCTGAGTTTACACTAAATACAATTGTGTAGCAGATAGAAGTGTCGCTAAACCCAGAGCTTCCTGTGTCAAAAAAAGAAATGATGGCACACAGCAATTTTTTTATTTTATTTTTAGTATACACTATAGGATAACAGACTTGGGACACCTTTGGGGTGCAAAGAGAATACTAATGCGGCTTACACAGTGCCCCCTCACCCCCCGTCAAGCCCTGTTCCGGCCCACATTCCTCTCTGAATAATGTGTCCAGGTTTCAGGGGGACTGAAACCTGGACACATGATTCAAAACCCGGACTGTCTGGGTGAATCCAGGACAGGTGGCAACCCTAGCTCTGCCCCTAGGAACTGCTTTGCCTCCGTGCTGGTTCACATATGTGTCCTCTGCGAGATCGCATGTGATTCGCACCACACTGCAGTGCAAATCACATGTGATGTCCGTGCAATGCAATTTCAGCCATCCAGATAGTATGGCTAGGGTTGCCACTTTTTCTTCAAACCAAACCCAAACACTTTAGCAGCACAATTTTTTTTTTAGTGGAGTATACACTATAGGATTGTAAAAGACCTAGGACTTAAGGAGAGTAGTAATGCAGCGCGCTAGGTGCACCACCACGGTGAACAGTGAGTGTTTGCCAAAATGCATTGGGAGGGGCTGAAAGGAACATTGTTAAATAAAACAAAAGCACTCTTGTACCCATAAAATATGATTAATTTAAAACAAATGTCACTGTAAAAATATGAATTGGTCTACCTTAACTTCTTCAGATCCGCGCTATAGCCGAATGACAGCGCAGACCTACTTTGCTGGGAGTATGTCTATTGATGTCCTCCCGACCCCTTACCACGTGATCAGCTGTCAGCCTACCAGTGCCCACCAGCGCCACCTACCAGTGCCCACAGTGCCACCCACAGTGCCACCTATCCCTGCCCACAGTGCCACCTATCAGTGTCACCAATCAGTGCCTCATCAACAGTGCTGCCCATCAGTGTCACCTACCAGTGTCCATCAGTGCCACCTATCAGTGCCATCTATCAGTGGTACCTATCAGTAACACCTATCAGTGCCACCCATCAGGGCCCATCAGTGCCATCTTATAAGTGGCCATCAGTGCCGCCTTATCTGTGCCCATCAGTATCGCCTTATCTGTCCCCATCAGTGCTGCCTTATCTGTGCCTATCAGTGCCACCTCACCTGTGCCTATCAGTGCCCACCAGTGCAGCCTATCAGTGCCCACCAGTGCCGCCTCATCAGCGCATAGCAATGAAGGAGAAAAATTACCTGTTTGCAAAATTTTACAACAAACTATGAAACATGATTTTTTTTTTCAAAATTTTCCATCTTTTTTTGTTTGTTTAGCAAAAAATAAAAACCTCAGCTGTGATTAAATACCACCAAAAGAAAGCTCTATTTGTGTAAAAAAAAATGTTAAAAATGTAATTTGGGTAAAGTGTTGTATGACTGTGCAATTGTCATTCAAAATGTGACAGCGCTGAAAGCTGAAAATTGGTCTGGGCAGTAGGGGGGGTTTAAGTGCCCGGTAAGCAAGTGGTTAAAACCGGACAGTGTCAGTCAGTAGAGCAGTGGATGGTGTCAGTAGAGAAGAGGATGGTGTCAGGAGGCCAGTGGACAGTGTCAGTAGGGCAGATGATGGTGTCAGTAGGGCAGAGGACGGTGTCAGTACGGTGTCAGTAGGGCAGAGGATGGTGTTGGTAGGGCAGAGGATGGTGTTGGTAGGGCAGAGGACGGTGTCAGTAGAGCAGTGATGGTGTCAGTAGGGCAGAGGATGGTGTCAGTAGGGCAGAGGATGGTGTCAGTACGGTGTCAGTAGGGCAGTGGACGGTGTCAGTAGGGTAGAGGACGGTGTCAGTAGGGCAGAGGACGGTGTCAGTAGGGCAGAGGATGGTGTCAGTAGGGCAGAGGATGGTGTCAGTAGGGCAGAGGACGGTGTCAGTAGGGCAGAGGACGGTGTCAGTAGAGCAGTGGACGGTGTCAGTAGAGCAGTGGACGGTGTCAGTAGAGCAGTGGATGGTGTCAGTAGGGCAGAGAACGGTGTCAGTACGGTGTTAGTAGGGCAGTGGACGGTGTCAGTAGGCGTTGAGGACGGTGTCAGTAGGACAGAGGACAGTGTCAGTAGGACAGAGGACAGTGTCAGTAGGGCAGAGGACGGTGTCAGTAGGGCAGAGGACGGTGTCAGTAGGGAAGTGGACGGTGTCAGTAGGGCAGTGGACGGTGTCAGTAGAGCAGTGGAGGGTGTCAGTAGGGCAGGGGACGGTGTCAGTAGGGCAGTGGACAATGTCAGTAGGGCAGAGGACAGTGTCAGTAGGGCAGTGGACGGTGTCAGTAGAGCAGTGGATGGTGTCAGTAGGGCAGAGTATGGTGTCAGTAGGGCAGAGGACGGTGTCAGTACGGTGTCAGTAGGGCAGAGGACGGTGTCAGTAGGGCAGTGGACAGTGTCAGTAGGGCAGTGGACGGTGTCAGTAGAGCAGAGGACAGTGTCAGTAGGGCATTGGACGGTGTCAGTAGGGCATTGGACGGTGTCAGTAGGGCAGTGGACAGTGTCAGTAGAGCAGTGGACGGTGTCAGCAGAGCAGAGGACAGTGTCAGTAGGGCTGTGGACAGTGTCAGTAGCGCAGAGGACAGTGTCAGTAGGGCATTGGACGGTGTCAGTAGGGCAGTGGACAGTGTCAGTAGAGCAGTGGACGGTGTCAGTAGGGCAGTGGATGGTGTCAGTAAAGCAGAAGACAGTGTCAGTAGGGCTGTGGACAGTGTCAGTAGAGCAGTGGACGGTGTCAGTAGAACAAAGGAACGGTGTCAGTAGGTCAGTGGACGGTGTCAGTAGAGCAGAGGAACGGTGTCAGTAGGGCAGTGGACGGTGTCAGTAGAGCAGAGGACAGTGTCAGTAGGGCTGTGGACAGTGTCAGTAGAGCAGTGGACGGTGTCAGTAGAACAAAGGAACGGTGTCAGTAGGTCAGTGGACGGTGTCAGTAGGGCAGTGGACGGTGTCAGAAGAGCAGAGGATAGTGTCAGTAGGGCATTGGATGGTGTCAGTAGGGCAGAGGACGGTGTCAGTCGTTTTTTTAATTATTTATTTTTTTACAAATATATTTATTTTTACATTTTTTAACAGTCTTGTCTTTTTAACAGACCCCAGATAGCTCACTTTGGAGACAGAGAAAGGGACTGAGGGTGGATTCTCCAGTTCCTTTCTCTGAAGCATAATAAACATAGTAAACTGGAAGAAATTTACTCTGTGTGTACCCAACTTTACCTGATTCCCTCAATCTCTGTGACTGGTCCCCTGCAGCTTCTGTGAAAGTTGCGTCTGTAGTAGTACTCCAGCATCCTCATTGTACCATACAGGGTTAATGTTCCTGTATGGTATGTGATGATGCTGCGGTTTTGGGAGGAGGAGAGCACTGCAGCTGTCTGGAACATGGAAACATTTAAGTGAAAGTGGCAATTTCCCCCCAGCAGTGCAAGGGTGGACTTTTCCCTTTCCTGGAGTTGGGCTGTATTCTGTATGTCCCTTGCTATTTATGCTCAAATGTTTGATAATGTCAGAAATATACTGGGACTTTTCAGGTTCTACATAGAAGTATTCCACATTATCAAAAAGAATGATTTTTAAAATGCTATAATGTATGGAATACATCCCAGTCCCCGTATATTCCTGGCATAGTCAAGATTTTTACTTTTGCTTCCAGTAAACCTGCACTGCAAGGTGCAGTCAGTGTACAGCACAGAATCACACAGTTTGTAAGGCAGAACAGGTTGGACTCATGGGAGTAGAATATGCAGTCTAGCATCCATCCTCTGTTATCTTCAATCTGCCCCAGGGTGAGTCCTGATGTCTGCTGGGCAGGAGGAAGCAGTGGTCGGGCTGCGTGTAGGGTTGTTTCGCTTGCTCCGCCCACCTGTAGAGGAGCTCTGTTAGTTACACCCCTGATCAAACTGCCCAGCCTGAGAGGAGCCTGTGCCCAGGAGAAAGGGAGTTTCTTCTGTATGGAAAGCGGGTGTGCTGCTGCCATAGAAAGGAAGCTTGTAAGCGGGTGTAGGGTGTAGCGGCTTCACAGAGGGAATCACACCTACTGACTTTCTAAACCAGGCAACGTTTATTACCGGAGAGACGGTAGTAGAAAGAGTATTTGCAGCAATAATGCAAGTAGTTTCACTCCAAGCATAGAGGCAAAGATACACAGCACAGTCACTGCTGATGTGAGCAGTAGTTGTATTCGTCAGCACTATAGTCACTTTCCATTGACTGACACCGTATAAACCTAAGAACACAATGCGTATCTGTAGAGGCTGATTATCACACACGTTACTCTGTAACAGCGGTATTCCTTCAGCAGATCAATATAGGCATCTGATACACTTGTCCCTCCCTCACAGCGAGGACACCGGATTTTGTGCAAACGAGAAGATCTGGAAAACCGCACCCCAGGAAGTAATAATCCAAGTTTCTTTATTTTAAAATCAGGAACACATCAGATACAGGACATCATAGACAGAGTGTACAGATCATAGGCTAACGCGTTTCACACTTGTCCAAGTGCTTACTCATAGCTTAGGACACCGGATTTATTATCAGCAATGGGGAGTCTTTCATCCGATCAGGATTGCTGATACAGGACTCCGGAGGAACCCTAAGCTATCCCTCACAGGCCGGAACACTCTCTCTATCTTCTCCTAACTCTCCCTGACAAGCAGGTTCTCTCTCCCTGTCTGTGCACGCATGTGAACTAAACTAAACGTGGCTGGGCTTTCTTATATCAAGTATCCACCCAAAAATCGCTGACAAAATCTCTTGAGATTTGCTTGTCCTATCAGGACACCAGGCTTCTCTAAAATGGTGCTGGAGACAATATAGAGGCCAAACAGCTTTGAACATATGTACACATACACATATCAAATAGGCATTGAAAATGAGAATATACACTTGCATACTTGCCAATAGTCCCGAATTTCCCAGGACATTCACAAATTCTGGAGCCTCGTCCCGATTTTATTATTACCCGCGATTTGTCCCGAATTTTGGAGCTTGTCCCGGGGGATAGTAAATTCTTGGGCAATAAAGTGTTAATTAGCATCGCCACAGCCTCGGTATCCTCCCCCCTTGCCTCATTTTGTCCTCCTTGTCCTCTATTGGACAAGGAGGACACCTGCTCTTTCTGCCTGTCTTGATTTGCCAAGTTAGTATGGCAAGCGGGGGCGTGGCTACTTAAGTTACCACGCCAGCTTGCCCAAAGACCCGCACAGTCGGAGCACATGGATTGATGGGGGAGGACGCGCTGCGCTGCTCTGTGTAACACTGACTGCGACTGCGACTGTGCTGGCTGTGGCTGTGTCAGTGCGTGCCAGGACTCACTCAGAGGAGGTTCGCCTCCTCCTGTTAGCTGCTTCACGCTCAGCCTGGGAGGAGGAATTGAAAGGTCCGGGGGAGCCCAAGGCCGCGACCACCACTTCACTTGGCGCCACGTCGGGGGAGCAAACTGACAGAACGGTAAGGCAAAGTGTTCCCAGCTTCTGAGGGGGGTAAAAAAAAAAATTCTCCTTTTTGAGGGGGGGGGGGGGTGTTGTTACAGAAATTGTGTTTTTTTTGGGGGGGGGGGTTGTTACAGCAATTGTGTGGTGTTTTTTGGGTTTTTTTTTGGGGGGGGGGGTTGTTACAGCAATTGTGTGGGGTTTTTTTTGTTTTTTTTGGGGGGGTTGTTACAGCAATTGTGTGGTGTGTGGTTTTTGTTTTTTTTTTGTTTTTTTTTGGGGGGGGGGGGTTGTTACAGCAATTGTGTGGTGTTTTTTTTTTTAGGGGGGGGTTGTTTGCAGCAATTGTGTGTTTTTTTTGTTTGTTTTTTTGGGGGGGGGGGGTGTTACAGCAATTGTGTGGTTTTTTTTTTTGGTTTTTTTTTTGGGGGGGGGTTGTTGCAACAATTGTGTGGTGGTTTTATTTTGTTTGTTTTTTTGGGGGGGGATGGGGGGCACAAAGAGTTCAGTTTTTGGGGGTGGGGGGGGTGTGATAGGAAGCGACAGTGAGCACAGCCTTGATGGGTGGGATTTATTTATTTTGGGGGGGAGATAGGAAGTGGCAGTGGGTGACCCCCGTATGGTGACAAATAGCTGATGGTGGCCCAGGTAGATTTTTGTGTATTTAAAAAATGAACAGGGTCACCCACCACCACTTCCCATCTACCCCCCCCCCCCATCAACGCTGTGCTCACTGTCGCTTCCTATCACACCCCCCCCCAAAATGGAAAAAGAAAAGGAGGGGGTCCACCTTCATCCATCCAACCCTATAAAGGCCACCCACTGCCGCTTCCTATTACCGCCCCCCACCCCCTAGATTGTTGTGTATTTAAAAAAATAAAATAAAAATTAGGTGTTGGGGGGCGGTAATAGGAAGCGGCAGTGGGTGGCCTTTATGGGGTTGGGTGGCTGAAGGTGGACCCCTCCTTTTTTTTCCCCATTTTATGGGGATGGATGGCTGAAGGTGGACCCCTCCTTTTCTCTCCCCCCCTCCCCATTTTGGGGGGTGGGTGTGATAGGAAGTGACAGTGAGCACGGCCTTGATGGGTTTTTTTTTTGTGGGGGGGGAGAGATAGGAAGTGGCAGTGGGTGACCCCCTTATGGGGACAAATAGCTGATGGTGGCCCGGTTAATTTTTTAAATACACAAAAATCTAACCATGCCACAATCAGCTATATGTCCCCATAAGGGGGTCACCCACCGCCACTTCCTATTCCCCCCCCCCAAAAAAATTAACCCATCAAGGCCATGCTCACTGTCGCTTCTTATCACACCCACCCCCCAAAATGGGGGGGGGGGAGAAGAGGAGGGGGTCCACCTTCAGCCATCCATCCCCATAAAGGCCACCCACTGCTACTTCCTATTACCGCCCCCCACCCCCTAATTTTTATTTTTTTTAACAATTTCTAAGCTGGCCCACCACTTTAAAAAATTAACAGGGTCACCCACTGCCACTTCCTATTCCCCCCCCAAAAAAAATTCCATCAAGGCCGTGCTCACTGTTGCTTCCTATCACACCCACCCAAAATGTGAAAAAAAGGAGGGGGTCCACCTTCAGCCATCCATCCCGATAAAGGCCACCCTCTGCCGCTTCATATTACCGCCCCCCACTCCCTAGATTTTTGTGTATTTAAAAAAATCAATCAAAAATTAGGGGGTGGGGGGCGGTAATAGGAAGCGGCAGTGGGTGGCCTTTATGGCGTTGGATGGCTGAAGGTGAACCCCCTCCTTTTTTTTGTTTTGTGTTTTTTTTTTTTTTTGGGGGGGTGGTTGACGGGAAGCCGCAGTAGGTGGACAGTATGGGGACACATGGCTGAGGTGGGGCCTGTTTCTTTATTTTTTATTTACATTTTTTTTTTTTTGGTGGGGGGGGGGCCATTATTTATTTTTTGACTAAATTATGGTATGCGGTAGGGATGCACTGATACTGATATCGGTGCCAATATTAAAGTGGTTATAAACCCTAATAAAAAACGAGAAAAAAAAGCCTGCAAGACAAGGGCATAATGAGCTAGAATGCGTAGCATACCTCAGATCGAAGCCCCCGCAGCCGTCCTAGTCACTCCCACGCATGCTTGTTTGCCCCAGTGCACATGTGCCGATAACATCAGCACTTGTAGATACAGGGGAAAAGAAAAGCCCGAAATGCAGCATGGAATGCATAAAATGGAGGGCATGCATGACGGTGGTAACAGTGGGGGGAAGGAATGGTTAAAATGGAGCCGAGGGGGAGGGACAGGAAGGGTGGGGTCGTATTTAAGAAGGTTAACCTGGGAGGGGTTAACAGAAATCTGGAGGAAAGTTGGTGGACAGCAGCATGGCAGAGGTAGAGCGCATAATGGCACAACTGCGGGCGGAGGCTGAGGTGAGGGGCACGGCATGGCTGCAGGAAGCGATCGGGGCAGCCATGGAGCGAGCTAGGAGGTCCCGTCCGCCCGAGCATTTCTCTCCTGAACGGGCGGTGAACAGAAGGGCGGGTAGGAGCGGTGACGGGGAGCAGGGATGCCCTCCGGCGAAGAGGAAGCCAGGCAGAGGGAGCGGAGGAGCTGTCACGTCCCCGGCGGCACATTGCGGGGAGAGAGTGCATGGCGGGACTGGTAGAAGAAGACGAGTGGGGAGCGCGAGCCCCGCCCCCCGGATGACGGCGGAGGGCTCTAATGGCACAACGAGAGATGCTGCTGTCCCTGGGCTGTCTAATCCGGCAGGGGACAGCATGAATAAAGGAAAAGACAGAGGCAGAGGAGGGCAAACAGAAGGAAGAGCGGAGGCCTACAGGGCTGCGGTATCCTGCACCGGCCCTGCAAATGCTGTCCACAAGTCATCAAGCGGATATGAAGCAAGGAAGAGAGAAAGGATGGAGATGACTGCGGCAGCCAAGGTTACCAGGACTGGCGGGCTTTCGGAAGTGGAAGGAGAAGAGAGGGATCCGGGAGAACAGGAAGAAGTGTCGGAATCGGAAGAGGAGGTGGCCCCCCCTTCCAGGAGCACTGACGAGGAGGAGAGCAGACGGTCGGCTGATGGGGCAACACCTGTGCAGCCCGGTAAGTCACCGCAACTGGGGTTAGAAGGGAGAGGCAGGGTAGGACATGACACAACTAGGCCTGAGGGCAACACAAGGGGGGTGGTCCCAACAGCAGGGGGCGCAGGCTTATTGGGATTCTTGGAGGGCATTAAAGATTTAGTGCAAAGGTTTGAGGCTGGAGAGCGTATGGCAGGAGGCCCGGCAGCTGCGTGGGTCCCGCCAGTGGGGGGCAGCGGTAATGCGGCAGGAGTGGGGACGCCCGCAGCAACAGTTGCGGTTACCGCCCTGGAGTCCACGGTGAGTGACGTTGCGCAGGGGAAGGATAAAGCTGCGGAGACAGCAGAGAGGCAGGATATAACCAGGCTGGCAGATGCAGCGCGCTGCGAGGTGTATGTGTGTTACGAAGGGCCTTTGGGAGCGCACTTAAAACAGGAGGTAAGGGAAAAATTATGGAAAGGTGAGTATGTGGAAATATTTTCACTATTACCTTTGGAAAAATTTTACTTGGATAGGGTCAAGCCAGACAGTTCCAAGAAGGAGGATGAGGAGAAGAGGAGGTATCGGCTGATACCGAGGACGTTTGCCAACTGGTTGCAAGCGTTTGCAATTATGGCGAGCGTAATTGGGGAGAAGCACCCGGAGCACTGTTCAGCATTATTCTGCTATCAGGATGCCATAGGGGAGGCCTACAGAGTGTATGGCGGCACGGGCTGGCTGAGATACGACAAGCAGTTCAGGCAGCGGAGAGCGATACGGCCAGAGCTGCGTTGGGACCACAAGGACATTAGCTTGTGGATGCGTTTGATGACGACAACGCGGGCTCCGAACCAGTTTTTTCAGGGGGGAGCCGGTGGCCCATCAGCCCTGGGACACTCGGCTGGAAACAAAAAGGGAGTTTGTTGACAATACAATTCCGGAGCCTGTAAATTTGGTGCGACATGTAAGTATAAGCACGAGTGCTCAGGCTGCGGGGGAACGCATCCAGCATCTAGATGCTATAAGCAAGGAAAAGGCAGAACCGGTGACGTTGGGAACAAAAGGGAGGACTCCGGTGAAAGTGGAAAGGATGCGACCGTTTCTCGGTAAGTATCCAGACAGACAAGCTGCGAGGTTGTTGGAGGAGGGTTTCACGGGGGGTTTTAGGATCCCATGCAGGATGACGGCAGTTCCCCAAGTGCCAAATAATTTACGTTCCGCATTGCAACATCCGGAAGTGGTTTCTGAGAAGCTGGCAAAGGAGGTTGCAATGGGGAGAATGGGAGGTCCTTTTCGGAGGGCACCAATAGCTGATTTGGTGGTATCACCGCTAGGTGTGGTGCCCAAGAAGGAAAACAACAAATTCAAGCTCATTTACCACCTGTCTTTCCCGAAAGGGGGATCGGTGAATGATGCCATTGATCAGGAGGCATGCTCGGTGACTTATACGTCATTCGATGCCGCTGTGGGTTGGGTGCGCCGTTATGGCAAAGGAGCGTTGATGGCCAAGGCCGATGTCGAATCGGCTTTTCGGTTATTGCCGGTACATCCGGATAGTTTTAGATTGCTGGGGTGCCATTGGAAAGGGGAGTTTTATGTGGACAAATGCTTGCCGATGGGTTGTTCAATATTGTGTGCGATATTTGAACAATTCAGCTCTTTCTTGGAATGGGTAGTGCGGGACGTGTCGGGTGTGAATTCAATAATTCACTACCTGGATGATTTTTTATGCATAGGGCCGGCATCATCTAGAATCTGTACAGTTTTATTGGCGACACTGCAACATATCGCTGACAGATTCGGCATTCCATTGGCCAATGAAAAGACGGAGGGACCTTGCACGGTCATCACGTTCCTAGGCATTGTACTGGATTCTGAGGCAATGGAATGTAGGTTGCCGGAAGACAAATTGGAAGACTTAAAGAAAGAGATTGCTGGGTTAATTGGTTTAAAGAAAGTGCAACTGAGAGCACTGCAATCGGTTCTTGGTAAGCTAAATTTTGCCTGCCGCATACTGCCAATGGGGAGAGTGTTCAGCCGCCGGCTGGCGGCTAGCACGAGTGGGGTAAAATCGCCAAGACATTTTGTGCGATTGGTAAAATCGCACAGAGAAGATTTAAGGGTATGGCATACTTTTTTGGAATCCTTCAACGGAAGGACGATGTGGATGGCAGGACCGGTAAGTAATTTTGATATGGAATTATTCACTGATGCGGCAGGGTCCACGGGTTTTGGGGCGTTTTTTCAGGGCCGGTGGAGTGCAGGTTCTTGGCCTCAGTCATGGATAGAGGAGGGTTTTATCAAAAATTTGGTTTTATTGGAATTGTTTATAGTAGTACTGACAGTGGAGCTATGGGGCCCATCTTTCAGGGATCTGAAGGTGCGTTTCCACGGGGACAATTTGGGGGTGGTGCAAGTTATAAATAGGGTGACAGCATCGTCTCCGCCAGTAATCAAATTGTTGCAGCATTTAGTGTTAAGATGTTTGCAATTGAACGTGTACATTCATGCCGTACACTTGCCGGGGGTGGAGAATGTGGTAGCTGATGCGTTATCTCGCTTCCAGTGGGACAGGTTCCGAGAGTTGGCGCCGGAAGCGGAGCAACAAGTGGTACCTTGTCCCGATTGGCTGTGGGAGATACTGTTGGCGTCATCGCGGGATGGATCAAGCAGTCGGTAAGTGGGGCCACTTGGGCGGCGTACTCAAAAGTGTGTAAAGAGTGGATAGGATTTGTTCAGGCCATCGGTGAGGAGTCGTCAGGTACAAATTTGCATTTGTTATTGCTATATTACGTGACAAGGAAAATGGAGGAGGGGGCATCAGTGGCGGTGTTAAATACTCAGTTAGCGGGGTTAGCGTTCCTATTTAACTTACAGGGTCAGCTGGATGTCACGAAGGATTTTTGGGTGCGTCAAGCGCTTAAGGGGTATAGGAAAAAGAGAATCATGAAGGATTCGAGAAGACCAGTGACGTTTGAGATTCTGGGGAGGATTGTGACAAAGTTGGGGGAGGTATGCTCTTCAGAGTATGAAGTAGCATTGTTTAAGGCGGCATTTGTAATGGCTTTTTTTGGGGCGTTCAGGATAAGCGAGCTGGTTTGTCCGGCAAAAAAAGTTCAAGGTGGTTTGGGATGGCAGGAAGTTCAGGTGGAGCGTGGAGGTTTGACGTTAGTGGTGAAAAGGTCAAAAACTGATCAAATAGGAAAAGGCAGGGTAGTGAGGGTTTACCCGATTCAGGGATCTTGCCTGTGCCCGGTAAGCACGGTAGTGCAGTACTTACAAGTCCGTCCATATGTACAAGGTCCTTTATTAATTCACCTGGACGGTAGTTTTTTGTCTAAGTTTCAGTTCATAACAGTTTTTAGAAGATGCCTGAGGGGGGTGGGATTACAGGACAAGGAATTTTCATCCCACTCGTTTAGGATTGGAGCGGCTACTGAAGCATCCAAGATTGGGCTGGATGTGGAGGCGGTGAAACGCATTGGAAGGTGGGAATCGCAGAGGTTCCGGTCTTACGTTAGGCCTCATTTGGTGGTAGAATTGGAGGGAAGCTATCGGTATAGGACTGTAATTAAGTTTAGTAATGAAAGGTTTATTGTAGGATAGTGTTTTTAGTATAGTTTTCTTGTCTTCTTCTAATTACAGGTACGGCGCCAGGAATGGTCTGGATTATGGGCCATTCTTATGTGTGTTGGGGGGCAAGAAGAGGGGATGCTCGTAGGGATGGCAGGCAGTTAGGTTTTGATAAAAGGGAGGTTTATATTAAGTGGTTGGGGATACCTGGGATGCTGTGGAGTAGATTGTTTCCTGAGTTAAAGAAACATGCCCTGCGGGAAGGACCACCGGATGTGTTAATTTTACACGTTGGAGGTAATGATCTAAGTATCAGATCCATGGTGGACATCACGCGCGATATTAAAGGAGACGTGTGGCGCTTGATGGAATTATTCCCCAAGACTATATTCATATGGTCGGATATGGTGGCTAGGACATCTTGGAGAATGGCCAGGTCAGTGGAAGGTGTAAATCGGGCCAGAAAAAAGATAAATAGGGAGGTGAGCAAATTTATGGTACGCAATGGTTGTTTAGCAATTAGACATCCCGAACTGGAATTCGAAACGTGGAGGTATCTGAGAGCTGATGGGGTACATCTTAATGATGTGGGGATAGATTTGTGGACGTTAGGTTTGCAGGATGGAATACAGCGAGCCATCAGGGTGTGGAGGGGCATCCAAGAGTAAGGTATTACTCGTTGTATGCGGTGGCGGGCGTTGGTCTGTAAAAAGGAAGGAAGATGGAAAAAGTAAGTGGGGGATCTAACGGTGTTATAGATCCGGAGGTCTTTTGGTTCCCGGTTAACGGAGGTTAACCGGGAAGTGATAATGGGGCACTGCGGGAATTGTTAGTCTCTGAGCCAGCTTGTCGGCTTGAGGCATAGTTGAGATAGTTTGATAAGTACCGCAGTGCTAAGTGGGTGATGAACATCAGAATGATTTTAAGTGATAGCGCAGACCAACGCTCTTTAGTTTAAAAAGTTTTCAGGGAATAACAGATGTTTATTGTCGATTGTTTTTTGATGAAAGAGTTTTTATAAGAAAGTTATAAAATATATATTGTTTTAATAAAGTAGGCTGCTACGGCCTTTTTTACTCCAAGTTTGGTGTGGTTTGGTTTATTGGGAGTAGAAAGGTAAGAAGGGTATTAATATAAGTGTACAACATATGTTATCCAACAGTCATGGTTTAGGAGATATCCTGGGTAGCTACGGGTAAGCCTTATTATAGGCTTACCTGTAGCATAAAGTGTTTGTAAAGGGTTTCCAACCACTTTAAGCATTTGTACGAGTAACAGTACTCGTGCAAATGCGCCGATACCTTCAGGTTTGGTTCTTTCATCTGTCAGCAGGATTCCCCCGCTGTTAGATGAAATGTATACAAAAGATTGCAGGCAATTATCGGTTAAGGAGCTTGTCCGCAGCATCATTAAAACCGGTGACATTTCAGTTGTCAGTGGGGATTTCCCTGCCCCGCAATGGACCTGTGCCGGCCCCGCTCCTCCTGTGATGGCCACACCCCTCCATCTTGGGTTTGTTTTTTGTCAATCGAGCGATCTGCTTCTCCTCCTCAAGCTCATCTGGAGGCAGGTGACTGATGTGCCTGGTGAGTAGTGTTATGCACTAAGCCAGGCTTTGCTTCCCCCACCTCTGATGGCTTTCCCTGAGTCTAGGGTCACACTGATGTGATGTGTAATTACAGCACTGGTTCCCTCATCTCTCCTCTCCCACAGACAGTTCACACTGCCTTCTGCGAACCGCTGTGGGTGCAATACATTGTTAATGACACCCCAGATCGGTTTACAGATCGCATTGCGAACTGTGAACTCGCACAGGAATTGGATCGCATAGGTGGGAACACCCATGCGATCCGATTCTAGTGTGAGGGGGGGGAAACAAGTCAGTGCACTTTTTTCTGTGAGAATCTAATGCGGGTTCAGCCATACAGCTATATGGCTTAACTTGCACTAGTGTGAGCCTAGGCTGAGTGCTGCAGAACTTCTTGGAGGGGGAGCAGTGGTGGCCCATGCATTGTGGGTGCACAGACGCCACCCCCCATCCCTGCCACCAACCCCTATCCATGCGCCCTGCCCCTTTCAGGATGCCAGACGCATGGATTCCTATGGCAGGGTTGTTCTGTTTTTTTATTTTTTCTTATTTTATTTTAGCACCTGATTGGAGCCAAAGGCTCTAAATAGGGTGGGCTTGGGGGTCAAAGAGTGTGCACCGATCCCACCCAATTGTGTCATGATGGCAAATGAATTTTAGCTATTTTCACACTAACATTCCTCCCCACCAATCAGGACGTGGAGGAATGTTAGACCTGTTTCCTGATTGGTCAAAGTGCCAGGCGATCATATAGTATGCCGTGCACTTGGACCCCTTTCACACTGAGGCGCTTTGCAGGCGCTATAGTGCCAAAAATATCGCCTGCAAAGCGCTCTGAAAAAGCCGCTGCTTTTACATTGAAGCGGTGCGCTAGCAGAATGGTAAAAGTCCTGCTAGCTGCATCTTTGAGGCACTGTAGGAGCGGTGAATACACTGCTCCTAAAGCGCCCCTGCCCATTGAAATCAATTAACCCTTTTTCAGGCACTAACGGGGGTTAAAAGCACCCCAGTAGCATCCGAATAGCTCCGCTAACACAACGGTAAATCGCCGCTAAAAATAGCGGCGCTTTATCGCCGACGTCCCCACCGCCCCAGTATGAAAGGGGTCTTTGGAAGTAGAGGCACGAGCAGAGGAGACACGTGCTGGACTTGAGGAAGGACACCGCTGCTGCTGCTTTGCAGGAGACAGTCAGGACACCACAGCCCAGTGGTAAGTGCCGCAAGCGATGGGTGCCGTGAGCGGTCAGTGCCTGTAAGACTGAGCTGATGCTATATTCACTGATCAGTGATGCTATATATACCCTGAAATGTGAGGATGAGCTGTGTATACCCTGATCTGTGAGGCTGATCTGTGATCTGTGAGGCTGAGCTGTATACTCTGTCCTGTGATGCTGAGCTGTATACTCCTGACACTATGGGTGGAATACAGGAGACAGAGTGGGTAGATTCTATAAGGGGTTGGGCTTATGAGAAGTGGGAGGGATCAAAAGGGCAGGGTCTGGAGGCCCCCCATCCTAAAATGTAACCAGCTGCCACTGAGGGGGGAGGGCAGCTCTGCTGGATGTTGTAGTCCAGTGATTGGCAGCTCTAGGGTTCCCAAATACCCCCATTCCCCTCCCTTCCTGTATATACCAACAATAACACCACTTCACTCTAAACAATAACCTACCTCCCCTCCCCACCTAAAACGTTAAAGGTACAGTGTTAAAAAAAAAAAAGTAAAAATAGGAATCGGTACTTGTACTCAGTCTTAAAAAACTAGTATCGGTGCAACCCTAGTATGTGGTTGTAGGATATACCCTCCCTCATGTGCAGTGCTTGCAGTCTCCCTCTCACATTGGTGTATCTATCTTGTGGATGTGTAATGCCTCATTGTTATCCTTGCTTTACCCTCAGGTTCCAAGGCTAGTGCGATCCAAAAGATTTGACGGTGACAGTGCCCTGCGTAGAGAACTACTTTGCTGTGAGCTTCTGTTTGGCCAAAAGAAGGTATGTGGTTCTAGATCCCCCTCCATGTGCAGTGCTAGCAGTCTTCCTCTCACATTGGTGTATCTATCTTGTTGATGTGTAATGCCTCATTTTTATCCTTGCTTTACCCTCAGGTTCCAAGGCTAGTGCGATCCAAAAGATTTGACGGTGCCCTGCGTAGAGAACTACTTTGCTGTGAGCATCTGTTTGCCCAAAAGAAGGTATGTGGTTCTAGACCCTATTATGTACAGTGCTAGCAGTCTCTGACCCTCATTTTATAACTCTGCTGTGTGTATTTTTTTACTTTGAAAGTGTTAAAGCAGAGTTCCACCCAATTGGACAGCTACCCATCCCCACTTCCAGGTTATCTTGCCGAGACCTTGCCACGGCGAGGTCACCGGGAATGTTTGGGAGGGGGGTGGTTAGGGGAGAGGGGCCCCCTCCTTCCCCTGCGTGCGTAATAGGGAACCGGCTATGAAGCTGAAAGGCTTCACTGCTGGTTTCCCTTACTGGCAATGGTGCGCCGTTGGCAATTAAGAGCCGATAAAAACATTTAAGCAGAAATGTGGTCAACTACTTGTTATGCCCTTGTTTTTCAACATGCATTAAGGCTGCTTTCACACCGAGGTGTCGGCATTTAAGCGCCGCTATTTTTAGCGGCACTTTACCGCCGTTTTTACAGAGGTATTTGGCCGCTAGCGTGGTGCTTTTAACCCCTGCTAGCAGCCAAAATGGTTAAAACCGCCCACAACACGCCGCTGCCGATTCATTTCAATGGGCAGGAGCGGGGTACACACCGCTCCAAAGATGCTGCTTGCAGGAGTTTTTTTAAATGTCCTGCCAGCGTACCGCCTCGGCTTTCACACTGAGACAGCAGGGGAGCTGTTTTACAGGTGCTATTTTTAGTCCAAAAGTACCTGGAAAAACGCCTCAGTGTGAAAGGGGTCTAGATGTCGTCATGGTTGAGTTGCTCTGATGAAGTGTAACAACTTTACTACCACAATGTAGCCGAAAGCCAGCTAGATCATGGTTCTCTTGTTCTGGGAGGGTGTCTATAGACGTCCTCCCAGAAGGTGCCTTATGTGTGGCCCCTTGGGCACACATCAGGCATGCTCCTGTGAAGTTTCTCAAAGCTATATATAAAAATCATTTTGTATGGGGACTTGCTAGTTATTTTAGATAAAAATAGGGCACTTCACGTGCACCGCATATTTCTTGGATGGCTTTTATGTTTAGGTATCTCTTTAACATGCAAGTCTTGTCTACCATTGCCTTACCGTGACAGGTTGATCACATATACCCTCACTGGCCACTTTGTTAGGTACACCTTGGTAGTATCGGGTTGGACCCCATTTTGCCTTCAGAACTTAATTCTTGCTGCTGTAATTTCAACATGGTGATGGAAACATTTCATGCAGATTTTATCCTGCTGGAATAAAATGGGTACACTGTAGTCATAAAGGGATGGACATGGTCAGCAACAATACTCAGGAAAGCCGTGACATTTAAACGATGCTTAATTAATACCAAGGTGCCCAAATTGTGCTAAGAAAATATCCCCCACACCATTACACCACCAGCCTGAAACATTGAAGCAAAGCGGTATGTATCCATCAGTGGCGGTGCATCCATAAAGGGGGCACGGGCGCCACCCCCTCTCCTGCCGTCCCTCTCTCACCATAGATTCATGCATCGCATGAATCTATCTATGGTTGTCATTGCCACCCCTCAGGTGTCCGGCCACTTGCCGGGCACCTGAATTATAGCGGCGTGGGTATTTTTTGGAAGTACTTGATTAGAGCCATAGGCGTCCAAAACAATGAACAGCGTTCGCTGTTCACTCAGCTGTGTTAGGGAACCGCCTCTCAGCTAATCGGGTGCTTGGGTCTGTGTTACCTGTCACCTGATTGGCTGAAACAGGCGCTGTGATTGGACGCTGCCTATCAGGCGTCATATCATAGCAGAGGGTGGGAGAGGAGAAGAGATCGAGGTGCATGGAGGACACAGCCACCGTGACCCAATACCCCACCGAGAAGAGGTAAGTGCCGGGCAGTGAACGCACAGTGGCTGCGGTGGATGAGCACAGTGGCTGCGTTTTATGGGCACAGTGGCTGCAATTTTTTTTTTTGCACTACCCCCAAAAACTTTGAGCACAGCTGCCACTAGCATCCATGCTTTCATATTCATGCCAAATTCTGATGAAATTGAGACTTGCCATAACAGGCAGTTATTTTAATCTGTTGTCACATATTTTGAGCCTTTGGGAATTGTAGCCTTTCCTGTTCTTAGCTGTCAGGAGTGGTACCTGGTGTGGTCTTCTGCTATAGCCCATATGCTTCAAGGTTCGATGTGGTGTTTGTGTGCATACCTTTGATGTAGCGAGTGGTTATTTGAGTTACTGTTGCCTTTCTATCATCTGTAACCAGTCTGCCCATTTTCCTGACATCATCAAGGCATTTTCCTCCACACAACTGACGCTCACTGGATATTTTCTTTTCCCACCATTCTCTGTAAACCAGCCCATGTGGCACCAAAAACCATGCCATCTGTTAAGTCACTTAAATCTCCTTTCTTCCCCATTTTGATGCTCAGTTTGAACTTCTAGTTGTCTTCACTACATCTAGATGCCTAACTGCATTGAGTTGCCACCATGTGATTGGCTGAATTAGCAATTTGTGTATTAATAGTGTGGCCAGTGAGTGTATATCGTGAAGACCATCATAAGGGCACTAATATATATTAAATTGGCGACAGGCTATAAATATTTATTTATTTTTTTAAAGAACTTATTTTTTTTTCTACTACAGTCCACTATGGTAAATCTAATAGTTTGATTTTGTCCTTTAAATACAGTACGATACGGAGAATCTGAAAATGAGTTGGACCAAAAAAAACCTATTCAATTTCTTAAAAAAAAACCTGTATGCAGAAAAGATGCTGATGTATCTGAACAGGATGAAGGAGTCATTTCAATGCAAAACATGTCAGTCGTTAAAAAAAAATATCAACTTCTATTGTTCAAAATAGCACAGTAATGCATCCTTTTTTTGAAAAAAAAAAATACCGGTCACAATGCAGTAGAACCAGAACCTGTACAATCCATTGCAGTGTATTATGTGGATTCTGAAAGCAATAATTCTGATTGCCATGATGAAGCACAATCCTGTGATGGATCACTCTGTGTCAGTAACTTAGTAGATGTGCACATAATAAGTTCAGAAAATAGTGAGGGTGACAGTGTAAGTGTTTTGCAACAACGGGAGCAACTAGCGCCACAAATGGTGACAACAAAGGAGAGTCGTCCTAATTTGGAAGACTCTACTTCTGAACTGTCTCTTGACATTCAGGTATTGCCTGAACAGGAAATCGTATTGCCTGAACAGGAAGTTGTATTGCCTGAACAGGAAGTCGTATTGCCTGAACAGGAAATTGTATTGCCTGAACAGGAAATCGTATTGCCTGAACAGGAAATCGTATTGCCTGAACAGGAAATCGTATTGCCTGAACAGGAAATCGTATTGCCTGAACAGGAAATCATATTGCCTGAACAGGAAATCATATTGCCTGAACAGGAAATCATATAGCCTGAACAGGAAATCATATAGCCTGAACAGGAAATCATATAGCCTGAACAGGAAATCATATTGCCTGAACAGGAAATCATATTGCCTGAACAGGAAATCATATTGCCTGAACAGGAAATCATAGAGGAGGAGCTCATGGAAAGTGCACCGGCTGAGGAAGATAAACGCCAAGGTTCTCAGACTTTAGCACAATTAAAAGCAACCAAGAAAAAAGGTCATGCAGCTTTGATGCTGAATGGCTGACATAATATGCCTTTATAAGAAAGAGTTATCTTGGCGTGGAGTATGCCTTTTGTACTCTTTGTTGTAAGGATATTAATATTGGCCATGGTGGAGCACCTGACATCAAAATCCATAGCAAGTCTCTCATCCATACAGAAAATTCTGCACTAGAAGACTCATTAACGGTTAATGGAAGAATAACCACATGGACCAATACATCAGGAAGCGCCACACTAGATGATCAAGTCAAACGAGCTGAACTGCTGTGGACTGCCTTCTTAATTGAGCACAACATTTCCTTTCTAACAAGTGACCATGCAACTAAGCTGTTCAAAAAATGTTCCCAGGAGAGGTCATGGCTAGGTTTGCATGCGGTCGAACCAAGACCACACATCTGTGTAATGGTGTTATAGCACCAGAAGCAAATAAAATTGTTGCTGATGCATTGTTGAATACAGAAGATGGCTGGTTTGCTATTGCTACTGACGGAAGTAGTGACACAGAGGATAAAATGTTCCCAATTCTTGTCACACATCATGAAAAGAACTCCATGAATGTTGTTACATCATTGCTGGATATGTTTCCCTGTAACAAGGCAACAGGTGAAAACATATTCAATGCCATCAATGAAGTGATTGATGAGAAAGGCCTTAATTGGAAAAAATGTGAAGCGTACAGCAGTGACAATGCAAGTGTCATGATAGGAAGGCATAACAGCATGCTTAGCAGAGTAAAATCCCAACAACCTTTAGTATTTGATGTGGGTTGTCCGTGTCATCTTGCACATTTACTAAGTCAACGATCTGTCAAGGTTTTGTCTGTGAATGTGGAAGAACTTATAATTGACACTTATTATCACTTTGAGAAAGCTTGTGGTCCAAAACAGGATTTGCGAGACTTTATGGTCTTCTGTGGTACTGATGTCAGGAAAGTTCTAAAGCACAGCTCAACCCATTGGCTTAGCCAAATGAAATGTGTGGAAAGAATTCTTTCTAAATGGGATGCATTAAAAGGCTACTTTCTAACATATTTTCAAGATGATAACGAGCGAGGAAGTAAGAAAGGAAACGAAAGAGAAAAACGTTTGGTTGCAAAGTTTGAAGACCGAATCACAATGATCTACTTCTATTTTATCCATGCGGTGTTAAATGGTGTTGACAGCTTTAATATACTTCTGCAATCCAAGGAACCGAAAATTCATGTTTTGCATGAAGAAATTATAAAGTTATACAAGCACTTTCTTGTTTAACTTGTAACGCCCCGTACACACGGTCGGATTTTCCGACGGAAAATTTGTGATAGGGCCTTGTTGTCGGAAATTGGAGTGTAGGCTCCATCACACATTTTCCATCGAGTTTTTCCGACACACAAAGTTTGAGAGCAGGCTATAAAATTTTCCGACAACAAAATCCGTTGGAATTTCCAATCGTGTGTACACAAATCCGACGCACAAAGTGCCACGCATGCTCAGAATAAATAAAGAGATGAAAGCTATTGGCTACTGCCCCATTTATAGTCCCGACGTACGTGTTTTACGTCACCGCGTTCAGAATGATCGGATTTTCCGACAACTTTGTGCGACCGTGTGTATGCAAGACAAGTTTGAGCCAACATCTGTCGGAAAAAATCCTAGGATTTTGTTGTCGGAATGTCCGATCAATGTCCGACCGTGTGTACGGGGCATAAGATTGGACATTTTGGCAAACAAGAGTGAAGGTGAGCTGCTGGAGATCGACTTCTCCAACGAATCAATCCAAAGAGATAATAGAAGCCTTTTCATTGGTTTTTCTACCAGACAAGCTCTACGAGCACATGAGGATGACCTGAGCCAAATTCACATTAACACATTTTTTTCAGATGTGAGATCTTTCTACTGTGCTGCACTGAAATATATGCATCTGAAATTCCCTCTGGATAACCAAGTTCTAAAAGCTGCCAGATATCTTCATCCAAAAAACAGATAAGTTGTTGGATTTGGAGAAATAGCTGATCTGTTTGACAAGTTTCCAGGCATAATTTCTTCTGAAGAAATCGATACATTGCAATCTGAATATGAATTGTACCAAATAGCTCAAAACGCAGAAATCGGAATTGATGAAGACACAGCTGTTGATAGAATCGATTCTTTCTGGCAGAATATTGATACGCTGACTTGGACTTCATCAGGATTTAAAAAATACCCCCTTCTCTGCAAGCTTTCAAAATGCATCCTGCTCATTCCACATAGCAATGCCTACTGTGAAACTATGTTCAACATGGTGCGAAAAGTACAAACAGAATTACGAAATCAGCTTGGAAAAGACACCAAGCAGGCTTGTTCATCCACCAGTGTGTACTCGGATTTTACTGGAATCCGAAACACGTTGGTTGCAATTTTATCTTCAAAAATTAATTTGTTTTCCAGTGTTTCTTGTCATGAATGGAAGCCAAGTGAGCAGCTTGTAAAGAAGGCAAAAAGTATTACATATACAACATTGAAGCAGAGAAGGGATAAAGTTTCTCAGGAGACCAGGCAATGATGCTATTTTTGCTAAGGAATTGGGTGTTTTATACTATTTGTTGGGCCTTCATTTTGGGTGGTTAGTGGCCTGTTTCTAATTAATACAACCCTAAAGCCAAGCATAAATCCAGCAAAGTTTTGGACCATAGTCAATTCCTATAAGACACAGAATGCAATGATTTCCATGTATCAACCCTTTTTTTTTTTTTTTACCCCCCCAACACAAGAGCAAATATTTGTTTCAACTGTGAAAATGTACCATTTGTAAGAACAAAACTTTGGTTCTTTTAACGTTGATGGCAGCGACAGTGCCAAGTCCTGGTTGGTCTGTAAGCTATACAATCTGCTTTGATTCAGGTTGGGACAGGAGCTAACTGACCGCTCTGGATCACAGCAAGATAAAGCTGCTGTGCTGACACCCCCAAAGGGAGAGAACGCTTCTGCTCCTCCTCCCGTCCTCTCCTGTGTCTGCCCTGCACGCATTCCCTAACAGTGTTCGGCCTAAGAGGAAATGTGTGCAGGAGAGGTAAGATGAATCATACCGATCCATCCACTCCCTCCCTTCTTACTCCTGCTTTGGTTGGTATTCTGATGTAAGGGGCTCCCTTACTCTTCCCCCCCCCTCCCTCCCTTACTCTCCCCCCCTCCCTTAATCTACCCCCTCCCTCCCTTACAGCCCTGGCTGTAAAACCATTGAATACTTCAATTATTTCTTTAGATTACTTATGGAGAATTTAATCTCAAGGAGCTCACTTTCACTCTTATTTGCCAAAATGTCCAATCTTGCAAGCTTGAACAGAAAGTCAATGTGCAAGATGACGCTGACAACCCACATCATATACTAAAGGTTGTTGCAATTTCACTCTGCTAAGCAAACTATTGTGCCTTCCTATCATGACACCTGCACTGTCACGTTCTCAATCACTTAATTGAACGCATTGAATATATTTTTCGAAGATGCCTTTTTACAAGGGAATGTATCCAGCAATGATGTAACTATTACTGGAGTTCTTTTCATGATGCATGACAAGAATTGGGAAGAGTTAATCCGGTGTCGCTACTTCCGTCAGTAGCAATAGCAAACCAGCCATCTTCTGTATCCGACAATGCATCAGCAACAATTTTATATGCAGGAAAACCAATAAAAAGACTTCTATTATCTCTTTAGATTGACTTCTCCAATGAAGCAATCTCCAGCAGCTCACTTTCACTTTTTTGTTTGCTAAAATGTCCAATCTTACAAGCTTGACAAAGTGAATGTGCAAGATGACACGGACAAATACTAGAGGTGGTTGCAATTTCACTGCTACCCTGTTTCCCCGAAAATAAGACCTAGCGTGATTGTCAGTGATAGCTGCAATATAAGCTTTATCCCCCAAATAAGCCCTACCCTGTTTCCCCGAAAATAAGCCCTACCCTGAAAATAAGACCTACAAGGACTTTAACTAGGCTTATTTGGGGGGTAGGGCTTATATTGCAGCCATCACCGACAATCACGCTAGGTCTTATTTTCGGGGAAACAGGGTAATGATACTATTATGCCTTCCTATTATGGCAACTGAACTGTCATTGCTGTCCGCTACACTTTATTTTTTTTTCCCAATTAAGGCCTTCCTAAATCGATTTATTGATATCGAATATATTTTCAGCAGTTGCCTTGTTACAGGGGAACATAACCTGCAATGATGTAACAATATTCATGATGCGTGAAAAAAATTGGGAAGAGTTTATTCTGTCACTACTTCCATCGGTAGCAATAGCAAACCAGCCATTTTTTTTCCTGTCGGCACACCGCTCCAGTGTGAAAGCCCTCGTGGCTTTCACATTGGAGAGACAGCGGCTCTTTCACGGCGCTTTGCAGGCGCTATTTTTAGCGTTCTAGTGCCTGCAAAGCGCCCCAGAGTGAAAGGGGTCTAAGATGAACATTTTTCTCAGTTGGAAAGTTTGATATTTTCTATTGAGACTAAAAAATGGTTGAGATTTGGAAATCATTGCATTCTGCTTTATGTGCACATAACATACCAAGTTTTCAGGATATTGGGTTGTAGTTTTTCAGGTTTGACCATTAATGGACCAAAGTGTTAAACTTTTTGTTGTCCTAAAATTAAAACATTTATCAAATGTTATAACACTCAGTGTGTAGTGGTAAACCACCATCATAGCTTAAGGTTCTTTTCGTCTGTAAAATTTTTTGGGCAATTGTTAGATATTCTATACTGCACTTAGCAAGTTCTAAAGGCATATTTTGTCAGCCATTCAGCATTTTTTTTTTTTTTTTGGTTGCTTTTAATTGTGCTAAAGTATGAGAACCTTTGCGTTATGTTCCTCAGCCGGTGCACTCTCAATGAGCTCCTCAATGATTTCCTGTTCAAGCAATATGATTTCTTGTTCAGGCAATCCGATTTCTTATTCAGACAATATCTCAATGTCAAGAGACAGTTCAGAAGAAGCTAAAGACCCCTTTCACACTGTGCCGCCCCAGGCATCAGCTGTAAAGCGGCGCTATTTTAAGTGAATTGAGATGCTTTTTCAGGGCTCTCTGCAGGCGCTATTTTTAACGCTATAGCGCCTGCAGAGCACCTCAGTGTGAAAGGGGTCCAAGTCACTCTTTTCACTCTCCTGTATGGCTACATGTAGAATGCCACACAGATGCAATATCCAAACATTCAAAGAACTTCCTAAGTGCAATATAGAATATCTGTGTGGCATTCTACATGTAGTCATACAGGAGAGTGAAAAGAACAATGACTTAGACCCTTTTCACACTGAGGCACTATAGCGTTAAAAATAGCGCCTGCAGAGCGCCCTGAACAAGCTGCTCCATTCACTCCAGTACATTGGAGCGGTTAGTTGGCAGGGTATCAGAAAGTCCTGCCAGCAGCTTCTTTGGAGCGGTGAACTAACCGCTCGTCACCCATTGAAATCAATGGGGCAGCGCTGCTATACCACCGGCAAAACGCCGCTGTCGCAGTGTTTTTCGGGTGGATTTAACCCCTTTTCGGCCGGCACAGTGTGAAAGAAGGGGTCTTTAGCTACTCTGTTCTTGATGCCCTGTGTTGCTATAGTACACAATAGCTGTATCTGTAAGGACTGAGCTGCTGAACAGCAAGAATTCCATAAGGCTAAGGCTAGGTTCACACTAGTGCAAATTGGATGCAGATTTCCCTGCATCCAATTTGCATGATCAGAGATTGTGGGAGGGGGTTCACACATCTCCGTGGTGGCTACAGAGTGGCTTGAACAGGAGTCCTGTGCATCTTTGGATGAGTTTCAGGGATGGGTTCAGGCACAAATTCAGCCCCCAATTTGTCCTTGACACTGACATAGTTGCCAACATTGCAAAAAAAAAAATGTAGGACACTTTTTTGGCTGTAGGCGGAGCCGTACAATAATTAGGGGGCGGGTCATTTGTTTGTAGGCGTGGTTTAGCAAAAATACAAGTGCGGGGGAAAATGGGCGTGGTTTACACGAAATAGTGGGAGTGGCTTAAATGGGCGTGGCTCAAGGGGGTGTGGTTCGAGTCTAAGATGAATGAGGGATGGAGAGAGAAAGGGGGAGAGGGGGAGAGGGGGAAAGCGGGAGAGGGAAAGGGGGGGAGGGGGAAAGGGGGAGAGGGGAGTGACGGGACAGCAGCCCCAGATCCTACACAATAAAAATATGTGTATTCTAGAAAGTTTAACAATCAGCAGATAAAGATACTCCAAACACCTGGTGTTAGCACTTCAATCATCTCGGCACCATGGTTGCTATGGTGTCAGGATGATTGAATCGCATTATTTCTATTATTACATTGTAATATAAAATGAAATCATTCAACTCACCATAATGCAGAATCAGTGGGACCCCTGAGCATATCACCTGCCACGTCGCCTGCCACCAGATGCCATCAGGTTCCCCCAACAGAGTCTGTCCTTACATCAGGTGCCCCCAACAGAGTCTGTCCTTGCATCAGGTGCCCCAGCAGAGTGCCTCCTTCCATCAGACATTCCCAATACAGTACCTCTTATGTCAGGTGTCCCCAGCGGAGTGTTGGCTGCAGTCTAGCTACATCTCCTCAAGAGTGGTGACAAGGGGAGAGAGGTGTGTGGGTGGAGGCATGGTGACTTGGGGTGTTACAGGCTGACTTGGGGAAGGGTGGAGACAAGGTGGTGATTTGGGGGTGCAGGCATGATGGTGACCTGGGGGGTGCAAGCATGGTGGTGACTAGGCCGGAGGGGGTGCAGGCATGGTGGTGACTAGGCCGGAGGGGGTTCAGGCATGGTGGTGACTAGGCCTGAGGGGGTGCAGGCATGGTGGTGACTAGGCTGGAGGGGGTGCAGGCATGGGGGGAGGGGGATGCAGGCATGGTGTTGTCATGGGGGGAGGTGGGTGCAGGTATGGTGGTGATATGGGTGGAGGGGGTCAGGTATGGTGGTGATATGGGGGGAGGGGGCCAGGGTTGGACTGGGACAAAAATGTGGCCCTGGACTTCATCCAGACCGGCCCAGGGCACAACACATCAGGGTACGGTACATCAGGCCACATCAGGGCACAAGGCACATCAGGATACAAGGCACATCAGTGCACAGCATATCAGGGTACAGCAAACCAGGCCACATCAGGGTACAGGGCACAGCAGATCAGGGTACAGAGCCCAGCACATCAGCGTATAGGGCACAGCACATCAGGACACAGCACATCAGGGCACACGACATTGAGGCACAGGACATCGGGGCACATCAGGGCATGGGGCACCGGGCCACAAGGCACATCAGGTCACGGGGCACATCCGGGCATAGGAGATCGGGGCACATAGCACATCAGGGCATATAGCACATCAGGGCACATAGCACATCAGGGCATATAGCACATCAGGGCACATAGCACATCAGGGCACATAGCACATCAGGGCACATAGCACATCAGGGCACATTATGGCACATCGGGGCACATGGCACATTATGGGGCACATCAGGGCACATGGCACATTAGGGCACGGGGCACATCAGGGCACATGGCACATTATGGGGCACATCAGGGCACATGGCACATTATGGGGCACATCAGGGCACATGGCACATCAGGGCACATGGCACATTATGGGGCACATCAGGGCACATGGCACATCAGGGCACGGGGCACATGGCACATCAGGGCACGGGGCACATGGCACATCAGGGCACGGGGCACATGGCACATCAGGGCACGGGGCACATAGAACATCAGGGCACGGGGCACATCAGGGCACATTATGGAAAAATCAGGGCACATGGCACATCAGGGCACATGGCACATTATGGGGCACATGAGGGCACATGGCACATCAGGGCACGGGGCACATCAGGGCACATGGCACATTATGGGGCACATAGCACATCAGGGCACGGGGCACATTAGGGCACATTATGGAAAAATCAGGGCACATGGCACATTATGGGGCACATCAGGGCACATTATGGCACATCAGGGCACATGGCACATTATGGGGCAAAGGACACATCAGGGCATATAGCACATCAGGGCACGGGGCATGTCAGGGCACGGGGCACATTATGGGGCACATCAGGGCACATTATGGGGCACATAGCATGTCAGGGCATATAGCACATCAGGGCATGGGGCACGTCAGGGCACATAGCATGTCAGGGCACATAGCACGTCAGGGCACGGGGCACGTCAGGGCACATAGCACGTCAGGGCACATAGCACAACAGGGCACATAGCACGTCAGGGCACATAGCACATCAGGGCACATAGCACGTCAGGGCATGGGGCACGTCAGGGCACATAGCACATCAGGGCACATAGCACATCAGGGCACATAGCACATCAGGTCACATAGCACGTCAGGGCACATAGCACGTCAGGGCACGGGGCACGTCAGGGCACATAGCACATCAGGGCACGGGGCACGTCAGGGCACATAGCACATCAGGGCACATAGCACGTCAGGGCACGGGGCACGTCAGGGCATGGGGCACGTCAGGGCATGGGGCACGTCAGGGCACATAGCACATCAGGGCACATAGCATGTCAGGGCACATAGCACGTCAGGGCACGGGGCACGTCAGGGCACATAGCACGTCAGGGCACATAGCACATCAGGGCACATAGCACGTCAGGGCACATAGCACATCAGGGCACATAGCACGTCAGGGCATGGGGCACGTCAGGGCACATAGCACATCAGGGCACATAGCACATCAGGGCACATAGCACATCAGGTCACATAGCACGTCAGGGCACATAGCACATCAGGGCACATAGAACATCAGGGCACATAGCTAGGCTGGAGGGGGTGCAGGCATGGGGGGAGGGGGATGCAGGCATGGTGTTGTCATGGGGGGAGGTGGGTGCAGGTATGGTGGTGATATGGGTGGAGGGGGTCAGGTATGGTGGTGATATGGGGGGGAGGGGCCAGGGTTGGACTGGGACAAAAATGTGGCCCTGGACTTCATCCAGACCGGCCCAGGGCACAACACATCAGGGTACGGTACATCAGGCCACATCAGGGCACAAGGCACATCAGGATACAAGGCACATCAGTGCACAGCATATCAGGGTACAGCAAACCAGGCCACATCAGGGTACAGGGCACAGCAGATCAGGGTACAGAGCCCAGCACATCAGCGTATAGGGCACAGCACATCAGGACACAGCACATCAGGGCACACGACATTGAGGCACAGGACATCGGGGCACATCAGGGCATGGGGCACCGGGCCACAAGGCACATCAGGTCACGGGGCACATCCGGGCATAGGAGATCGGGGCACATAGCACATCAGGGCATATAGCACATCAGGGCACATAGCACATCAGGGCATATAGCACATCAGGGCACATAGCACATCAGGGCACATAGCACATCAGGGCACATAGCACATCAGGGCACATTATGGCACATCGGGGCACATGGCACATTATGGGGCACATCAGGGCACATGGCACATTAGGGCACGGGGCACATCAGGGCACATGGCACATTATGGGGCACATCAGGGCACATGGCACATTATGGGGCACATCAGGGCACATGGCACATCAGGGCACATGGCACATTATGGGGCACATCAGGGCACATGGCACATCAGGGCACGGGGCACATGGCACATCAGGGCACGGGGCACATGGCACATCAGGGCACGGGGCACATGGCACATCAGGGCACGGGGCACATAGAACATCAGGGCACGGGGCACATCAGGGCACATTATGGAAAAATCAGGGCACATGGCACATCAGGGCACATGGCACATTATGGGGCACATGAGGGCACATGGCACATCAGGGCACGGGGCACATCAGGGCACATGGCACATTATGGGGCACATAGCACATCAGGGCACGGGGCACATTAGGGCACATTATGGAAAAATCAGGGCACATGGCACATTATGGGGCACATCAGGGCACATTATGGCACATCAGGGCACATGGCACATTATGGGGCACAGGGCACATCAGGGCATATAGCACATCAGGGCACGGGGCATGTCAGGGCACGGGGCACATTATGGGGCACATCAGGGCACATTATGGGGCACATAGCATGTCAGGGCATATAGCACATCAGGGCATGGGGCACGTCAGGGCACATAGCATGTCAGGGCACATAGCACGTCAGGGCACGGGGCACGTCAGGGCACATAGCACGTCAGGGCACATAGCACAACAGGGCACATAGCACGTCAGGGCACATAGCACATCAGGGCACATAGCACGTCAGGGCATGGGGCACGTCAGGGCACATAGCACATCAGGGCACATAGCACATCAGGGCACATAGCACATCAGGTCACATAGCACGTCAGGGCACATAGCACGTCAGGGCACGGGGCACGTCAGGGCACATAGCACATCAGGGCACGGGGCACGTCAGGGCACATAGCACATCAGGGCACATAGCACGTCAGGGCACGGGGCACGTCAGGGCATGGGGCACGTCAGGGCATGGGGCACGTCAGGGCACATAGCACATCAGGGCACATAGCATGTCAGGGCACATAGCACGTCAGGGCACGGGGCACGTCAGGGCACATAGCACGTCAGGGCACATAGCACATCAGGGCACATAGCACGTCAGGGCACATAGCACATCAGGGCACATAGCACGTCAGGGCATGGGGCACGTCAGGGCACATAGCACATCAGGGCACATAGCACATCAGGGCACATAGCACATCAGGTCACATAGCACGTCAGGGCACATAGCACATCAGGGCACATAGAACATCAGGGCACATAGCACGTCAGGGCACGGGGCACGTCAGGGCACATAGCACATCAGGGCACATAGCACATCAGGGCACGTCAGGGCACATAGCACATCAGGGCACATAGCACGTCAGGGCACGGGGCACGTCAGGGCATGGGGCACGTCAGGGCACATAGCACATCAGGGCACATAGCATGTCAGGGCACATAGCACGTCAGGGCACGGGGCACGTCAGGGCACATAGCACGTCAGGGCACATAGCACGTCAGGGCACGGGGCACGTCAGGGCACATTATGGGGCACATCAGGGCACATTATGGGGCACATAGCACATCAGGGCATGGGGCACAACAGGGCACATAGCACATCAGGGTACATTATGGCACATGGCACATTATGGGGCTCATAGCACATGGCACATTAGGACATGGGGCACCTCAGGGGGCACATTACCAACTAGCCAGAGTATGCAGAGTAGCGCAGGAAGCGTGTCTGTAGTAAGTTCTCTGTCAGTGCTCCCCGGCGACCCCCCTCTCTTCTCGTCATAGACGAGACACTGACACACACGGGGCAGAGTGGAGGGAGGATTTCCTTGTGTTCAGTGGAGAGGGGGGAGGGGTCGCCAATCCCTGTAGCCAATAGGCTTCCGTGTACAATAGAATTTTCTATTTGTACACTGAAGAGAGAAGCCGATTGGCTGCCCCTCTCCCCTGCACTGAACACAAGGGGAAACAATGATTGACTCACTCGTGGGGCGACGGCGGCCATTTTTGTGGAGCCGTTGCCGTTTTTTTACAAAAACGCGATTTTCTCGGGACAATCCCAAAAATTAAAGATTAAATCAGGACGAGGGTCCCAAAATCGGGATTGTCCCAGGAAAATCGGGACTGTTGGCAACTATGCACTGAACTGGGAAGCACCAGACCCCTGCTGCGAGCCGCATCCGCAAGCAGTGTGAACCCAGCCTAAGTCACACAGATATACCTGTTAAGCAGGTCACCAATGTATGGCAGCAACTATAGAGAACAGCTGCAACCATTGTTTCGACAATCTACATTCTTAGCCAGGTACCTTCATACAGAAATACTGTATTTTGTACAGTTGCGCTTCAAAAATATTTCTTATTGCACTATGTTTAAAGTGGAACCATGCACAATCCAAAATCCCTACATCTATAGACAACAGGGATCAAACACTAACCTCTCTCTATCCCTGTAAAGAAAATATGAATAAACATAACTTTTTTGGAAGCCGGTCTGACCTGCTGCGACCCAATCTCCACAGCAGAAGCTCTGCAGAAGATACAAGCTGCTGTGAAATGAATGGGACGTGACATCCCCCTCAGAGTTACTATGGGGCTTCTGTTGCCTGTCTCCTCTACACCTGTCTACACAGAGAAGCCACAGCTGACAGCTCAGCGTGGGATCCAGTAAGAGCGGTATCAGATTGGCTTCCAAAAAGGTATGTATACTTATCTTTTCTTTACAGAGATAGATAGGTTAGTGTTCGATTCCCTGGTGTCTATAGATGCAGGCATTTTAGATTTTACATTGACTTCAACTTTAATGCAAATCTTGCACTTTTTGGGGCCTGAAGTGATTTATTTATATTTGATTTATTTTATTTTTTGTACTCGGACAAGTTAATTCAGGCTGCTTGTATCAAACAGTGTGAAGATAAAAGCAATTGGGGAAAATGTTATAGCAATTTTCACAACTACTGTCTATGATGGCTGCTATTTTTTCTGTAGCTGGTAAATAGTTTATTCTTATTTAAGTTGATTTTTTGGCACTGTATCTGCCTTGTGAAAGTTTGTTACTATTTATACATTTTGCACTTTATTGCCCTGTGAGGTGTTGCTACCGTAATCTGAAATGTTTTTTTTTTCATTTATGACCATTTTGACAATGTTTGTTAAAAATTTAAAATGGACAAAATAAAATATTTTTCAAATATACAAGGTTTGGTTCTTCTGTCTTGGTGTAGTTCGTGGAAGGTGTTCTTACTAGAATACTGAGTTTTTGGATAGATTAAGCTTTGGCAACAACACCTGAAAGTTGGGTGGTTTCTAAGCAGAGCTGCATCAGATTTTGTACCTTTGCAGTTAGTTACTAAACCCCCTTTAGGAGGTAAACCATCTCATGGATGGTGTGATAAACAGCACCATGGGCTGATGCCTATTTTGGAGGATTTATTCCACTGTCCTATTTTTACAATGGGAGATGCACTACCCTACATTCTACGGGCCTCTGTACAATGCCCTATATCTTAGACCTGCTGTACATACTACAGTCCTCTGTAAAAATGCCCTATCAACATTTCCTATTTAACATTACCACATTCTCCACTATGCAAGCTATATCAATCCGACGAGCAGCAGAGCCAAGGGACTCTGTTGGGGGCACCTGATGGCATCTGGTGGCAAGTGAGACTCTGGGATCCCACTGATTCTGCATTATGGTGAGTTGAACTATTTTATTTTATATTGCAATGTAATAGAAATGATGCACTTCAATTATCACGGCACCATGGTTGGTATGGTGTCTGGATGACTGCATACTTGCCAACAGTCCCAATTTTTTATTTATATATATATATATATATATATATATATATATATATATATATATATATATATATATATATATATATATATTTATTTTTTCCCGGAACAATCCCAATTTTGGGACCCTCGTCCCAGCTGCTGGTGACACTAATGTAAGGAGGGCATTGTTGCTGGGGGACACAGATCTGTAAGGAGGACTCCACTGCCAGGGACACTAGATGTAAAGGAGGGCTCCGCTGCTGGGGACACCAGATGTAAGGAGGGGCTCTGCTGCCAGGGACACAGATCTGTAAGGAGGGCCTCTGCTTCTAGGGGTACCTGATGTAAAGATGGACTCTGTTGGGGGCACCTGGTGTAAGGATGGACTCTGTTGGGGGCACCTGATGCAAGGACAGACTCTGTTGGGGGCACCTGTTGGCAGGCGACGTGGCAGGTGACACACTCGGTTCCCACTGATTCTGCATTATGGTGAGTTGAATGATTTCATTCTATATTACAATGTAATAATAGAAATATTTCACTTCAATTATACTGACGCTATAACAACCATGGTGCTGGCATGATTGAAGCGCTAACACCAGGTTTTTGGAGTATCTTTAGCTGCTAAGTGTTAAAATCTGGAATACACATCTATTGTGGTGCAGGATCTGGGGCTGCCGTCCCTCCATTCCGTTCCCGCTCTATCCCTCATTCATCTCACGCTAACCACACCCCCTTTGAGCCACGCCCATTTAAGCCATGCTCACTATTTGCGTAAACCATGCCCATTTTTCAGCGCGGCGCGCACCACATCTCTATTTTTCTATGTCACACCCACAAACGCATACCCTGCCCCCTAATTATAATGTGACTCCGCCTATGGACAAAAAAGTGTCCCTAAAATTTTTTTTGCAATGTTGGCAACTATGAGTATATACTGTATAACTTTATCAAGATTTTTCAGATCACAGAATTAAAAAATACTTTTATATTCTGTCTTTCATATGGGCTGTTTAGGAAATCGAGTCAGTCTTAATTTGGGTCAGAAGTTAGCTGACAAGAAATGAACTTGTCACTTGTTTCCCCTTATCAATCCTTTATCTAAATGACAAGTTCACTAGACTTAAGCACAAGACTTTCAAAGAATGTAGTTTCAAGTTATGCCGGTTTTTGTAATTTTACTAGAAAGAATTTACCCAGTGGTCTCATGATTGCACAACTGTTATCTAAGTGTATCTGTAACTTGCCAGACTTTTGAACTAAAATGTTCCATTGTCCCTAATTGCCTTGTCTCTATGTACACAGGATCTTCTTGTACTACATTTTATTGCAAACCCACATACTTAAAACCACCTAAAACCTTATTGCAATAGAAAAAAGTATGTTAACACATGTTACATCACATGTTAACCTGCGTTGCCCATTCATTATGAATGGGCTAACAATGTACCACAATGGATAAACGTACGTGACCCTTTTTTTTTAGCAAATCAGTACACCACAATGCAGAGTATGTGCGTTTGGGTTCTCAGCATTGTATTGTAGTGTACTGTGCATTGGAGTGTCATTTACAATGAATGGCACCACAAGGCACCACACATAGAGCAGGTGAGTTCTCATTTGCCACACAGAAACACTGTATAGTGCACAGTGCTCTGGATAGTGCTATGGGAGGCCTGCAATGCTGCACAGTGCTCTGGATGGCTGGATTAAGAGGCCTATAATGCTGCACAGTGCTCTGGATGGTGAAATGAGAGGCCTGTAATGCTGCACAGTGCTCTGGACAGTGACTTTAATGCTACACAATGCTCTGGATGGTGGTTTGAGCTGAGGAGGTCTGTAATCCTGCACAGTGCTCTGGATGGTGGTCTGAGGAGACCTGTAACGCTGCACACAGTTCTCTGGACGGTGGCTGTAGTGCTACACAATGCTCTGGACAGTGGTTTGAGGAGGCCTGTAAAGCTGCACAGTGCTCTGGATGGTTGTATGAGAGGCCTGTAATGCTGCACAGCCCTCTGGATGGTGGTATGAGAGGCCTGTAATGCTGCACAGTGCTCTGGGATCATGGTTTGACTGGATGGTGGTCTCAGGTCTGAGGGGAGGCCTGTAATGCACAGTGGTCAATGCCGTAATGGTCAGAGGAGGCCTGTAATGCATACAAAATGCTCTGGAGGAACGGTGGTCTGAGAAGAGGCCTGTATGCACAGTGCTCTGGATGCCGGTTGTCAGAGGATAACTGTAATACACACACAGTGATCTGGACAGACGGTAGTCTGAGAGGAGGCCTGTAATGCACACAGTATTCTGGAATGGTGGTCTGACTCTGAGAGGCTTGTAATGCTGCACAGTGCTGGATGGTGGTCTCAGGTCTGAGGGAAGGCCTGTAATGCACAGTGGTCAATGCCGTAATGGTCAGACAAAGGCCTGTAATGCACACACAGTGCTCTGGACGGATGGTCTGTAATTAGGGTTGCCACTTGTCTGGAATTTACCCGGACAGTCCAGAATTTGAAACATGTGTCCGGGTTTCAGTCCCCCTGAAACCCATACACATTATACAGACAGGAATGTGGCTCGGAACAGTACCTGACAGGTGGGTGAGGGGGCACTATGCATGCCGCATTACTATTCTCTTTGGACTTCCCAAAGGTGTCCCTTGTCTGTTACTCTATAGTGTATACTAAAAAAAAAAGTTGCTCTGCGCCGCTAAAGTGTTCGGGTTTGGCTTAAAGAAAAAGTGGCAACCCTACCTGTAATGCACATTGTTCTGGATGCCGGTGGTCAGAGGAGGAGGCCTGTAATGCACACACAGTGCTCTGGATGGATGGTGGTCTGAGTAGAGGCCTGTAATGCACAGTGCTATGGATGCTGGTGGTTAGAGAAGGCCTGTAATGCACACACAGTGCTCTGGACAGACGGTGGTTTGAGGGGAGGGCTCAGGCCTGTAACTGTAATGTGCACAGTCACTCACAGTGCTCTCTGCTCTGGACGGTGATCATTGTGAGTCGGGATTGGGACTCTCATCGGGAGACCTGTATTGCACAGTGCTGCTCTGGACCATCATCTGAGGTCTCAGAGGCCTGTAATGCTGGATGCACAGTACTGCAACTGCAGGTAAGCGAAGTATGCTACGAACTCGACTGGCTTGCTTACTTGCTGGGAGCGGAAGCAGGCAGAGATCCGTCTGTGGAAACTGGAAGTTCACAAGTAAACGTCCCTGCCTCACATTTTCGTTTCCTTTTTTGTTCTTTAACCTCTTTTTTACACTTGTTGTTTACAAGTTAAAATCATTATTTTTTGCTAGAAAATTACTTAGAACCCCCAAACATTATTTATTTCTAACACCCTAGAGAATAAAATGGCGGTCGTTGAAATGCTTTGTGTCACACCGTATTTGCGCAGAGGTCTTACAAGCGCACTTTTTTTGGAGAAATACACTTTTTTGAATTAAAAAATAAGACATAATGGGGGTTATTTACGAAAGGCAAATCCACTTTGCACTACAAGTGCAAACTACAAGTGTAAAGTGCACTTGAAATTGCACTGAAAGTGCAGTCACTGTAGATCTGAAGGGGACATGCAAGGAAAATAAAAAAAAAAGCATTTTAGCTTGCACTTAATTGGATGATAAAATCAGCAAAGCTTCCCCTCATTTCAGATATACCCCTCAGATTTACAGTGACTGCACTTCCATGTGCACTTTCAGTGCAATTTCAAATGCACTTTGCACTTGTAGTCTGCACTTGTAGTGCAAAGTGGATTTGCCTTTCGTAAATAACTCCCATTGTTAACATCCCTTGTAATAGAAAAAAAGCATGACGGGACCTCTTAAATATGAGATCTGTGGTCAAAAAGACCTCAGATATTATATTTACACTAAAATGCAATAAAAAAAACCAAAAAAAAGTCACTTAAAAAAAAAAAAAAATCTCCTTTAAGATCTATGGGCAGAAGTGACGTTTGACGTCGCTTCCTATCTCCCATGCTATGGAGCTGAGTGGGGGCCATCTTCCCCTTTGTCAGAGAGGACGCGATCGTCTCCACCACTACCGCCGGGTCTAGTAAGCGGCGAAGACGACTGGATCGCGGTGGGAGGGGGGGTGGGCACCTCTCCTGCCACCGATAAAAGTGATCTTGCGGTGAATCCGCCGCAGAGACCCCTCTTATCTTAAAGAGAAACGCACAGCGTTCCCGAAAATACCAGAGTTATGGTAGCTATCTGCCGCCATAAACCCAGTATTTTGCGTGAAAATACCGATGTACGGGTACGGCGAATTGCGTGAACTGTTTAACGAAAATCTAAATGATTTTTTGTCATATTTTTCATCAGTGGATGAAAACTTGGTGTACTTTTGTTTTCGTTTTCATCACTGTAAAAAGGCCACTGACTAAAATTTTACGAAAATGTTTTTGTCTATGAAATTAACACTATTGTCAGCCCCTTTGTGATCGTAATACATGTTAGTGAAAAAAAAAATAGTTGACAAATATAATAATAATAACAATAAAATAAATAAAAACACAAGAAAATATGTAAAGCCCCTCACACAAGGATGTACGCACACAAACGTATGTATATGGCACACACATGTACTGTATGTAAACAATGTGCAAGCTGGAGTGCGAGGAATAATTTTATTGCCTTTATTTACAGGTAATTCTAAATGGATCAGCTCTATAGGTTTTCAAGGCTCATTCACGGGGCTGTAAAAATTTGCAATTTGTTGTGGTTTCACAGGCATACTCAGTTTTGAGTCTTGACATATTTGGTATCTATTTACCTAATCACTGAATTAATTACTGAAGTACTGAATTTAATTTACAGAAGATAGATATAGATTTGAAACAGGTGTGCAAATGTCATTCAACATAGATTATACCTTATAGATTTAAGGTATCAAGAACATTTTAAAATCCAACTAATGCGGCGTACACACAAGCAGATTTTCCATCGGAAAAAACTGGGATGGTTTTTCCGACGGAATTCCGCTCAAGCTTGTCTTGCATACACACAGTCACACAAAAGTTCTCTGAACTTTCGACCGTCAAGAACGTGGTGATGTACAACACTACGACGAGCCGAGAAAATGAAGTTCAATGCTTCCGAGCATGCGCCGAATTGTTTCCGAGCATGCGTAGGAATTTTGCGCGTCGGAATTTGTACAGACGATCCATTTTCGTATAGGAACTTTTGCCGACCGAAAAATTGAGAACCTGCTCTCAATCTTTTGCTGGCAGGAATTCCACCAGCAAAAGTCCGATGGAGCATACACACGGTCGCATTTTCTGACCAAAAGTTCTCATCGGTCTTTTGCTGGCCGAATTTCCGATCGTGTGTACGAGGCATAACTGTAATTTTATCTTACTATTTCTACATGTCTTGTGTATCTGTGTACAATGAGTGACAGATCTAGAAGAGTTCCCTATTTACTATTGTATATGCTTTACACAACGTTATCACAAAAGATATTAAACTTTGCTATACAAAACACTCCTTTATTTGAGAAGCAAAAGACTTTGTGGTTGTGACTTACTTTACAAGATGTTAACATCCCAAGAACTTAATAGATGGTCCTTTTTTTTAAGATGTTGTGGTCAATAAAGAAGGTGAAGAACCAGAATGTTTTACTCTATACACAGGCAGGTTTTTACTACTGATGTTCAATTTATCTTTTTATTGTTATATTTTATTGTTAGTGCTGGTTTCCATATCAAATGTGTTTTACCTGTTATCTCTACCTGTCAAAGGCTTTGGTTACTTATTAACTGCAATACACCTGAAGCCTTTGTTTTTTGTTAAATATGGAGTGATAACACTGACTCTTGATGGACAGCATTTTCTCGTGTGGGTTAACCACTAAAGCTGGCCAATCAACAATCATTTTTGGCTATAGTGATGGAAAAAATAAAACAAAGGAGAAGGATGGAAAGTTTTTTCTCAAACAAACAAATTTGGTTTTCAATCACGAAATTCTATTTATTCCAAAACAATTTAAAAATGTTAAAAACAAACTAAGTTGTGAAGTACTTTTGAGTGACATTCGTCAAGTCTTTGATGGCATTCGCTGTTTTTCCATTCCTAAGTCTGCACTAAAAGGTGTCCAAAAAGCCTTGTGCTCACTACTAGTTTTTTTTTTGTTCAACCCAGTGGGTTGAAGGAAAAAAAACTGACACCTCAGGTCGGAGCCACTGTACTAATAATCTGATATTAGTACAGTGATCTGATACAACAGCACATTGTGTTCTGACAGCGGGATGGCCCCCCCACCAGAACACTCTGGTCAGCGCTCTCAGCCATTGAGGCTGAGAGCACTGATCGGGGAGCCTCTCAGCAGACCTTTTGTGCTGACTTCTGTTGGACCAGCTGCCTTACCGAATGTCGACCAGTTTCTATTGAACCGACCAATGCCGCACGACATTAGGACCGTGTGTACTAGGCTTAAGTGCCTCCCCTCTTCCCTCATAGGCCAAACAGGAATGTGTGGCCAAGACATACATTCTGTCAGGATTATTCCTGCAGATCAGACCACTACTTGCTAATGAACGGTTTTCAATGAGTGAATGACACAATCAATTTGTTTCAGGGTCTTTTTTTTTTTTTAAACTGTGTTTAATAAAGTTTTTTGACATTTTATAAACCAGAGCTTCTGGGCATTCCTTGACAAAAACAGAAAAAAAACCCTAACAATAGCTCAGGTATACCTCACAGTCAAGAAAGATTTCACATGTAAAAAAAAAAATATACATATATAGCAGCTGAAACAATAATCACAGTGAAACTGGTCAAGTAAGTATAATGGCGCTACAGGCAGGTATACAGAACAAGGTAGAAACAGTGCAAAGGCAACTTCCCCACGGGGGGAAAAACAGAGAGGGAGGTGAAAAATTAGTTTTGTTTCGGATGATTTCGGACACTCGCTTGTCACCCCCTTTCCTGGCCTGCCAGGCTGCATGCTCGAATAAGGGCCTGGTATGGACAGGGGGGGACTCCACAACGTTTTTTTCTTTCTTTTTTTTTTTAAATAGCCAGGCTGGCAATTACAATCATCAGTCAATTTAAATGTGATTTGACTCTTTTTTGCTGCAGTATGTTCTATACATGCTACAGATGTGCCACTTTAGGCCTCTTGCACATGATACTCCTGTTTGAGCATCTACTTTTTCAGATTTTTTTTTGTATCTATGTATTTGCGTGTATTTACGAGTATTTTTATGTGTATGTGTTTGCGCATCTTTGCGAATATGCGTTCGCACCTTTTCGTGCAAGTGTGGGAAAACGTAGCCTTGTATTCTCCTTCTGCACAATATGTAAATGATCATTTGCATGCATTTGTGCGCATTTGTGCGTATTTGTACGCAATTTGCACAAATGAGGCGTAAATTACTGACCAAAAAAGACGATTTCTATAATTTTTTTTACTGAAGAATGCACGGCACTTGCTCACGCGCCTGTGTGCATAGGCACATTACAATAATTGGGCTGTATTTTAGCTCAGTAAAAAAAACTGTACTGAGCTTTATCAAGCTGCAGTGTGCAAGAGGCCTTACAGGCAGACTAAGGGGACCCCCCCAGGCACTATATTTAAAATAATTTTTAATTTTTATCATTTCACTTTAAGTGAGATTCTGCTTTGGGTCTGGTATGGATTTTATGGGGAACGCCAAAATAAAATAAAAAAACGGTGTGGGGCCCCTCCCAAAATCTATACCAGACCCTTATCCAAGCATGCAGCCGGGCAGGCCAGGTAAGCGAGCACCCTCCCTCCTCCTGAACCATACCAGAACACATGCCCTCAACATGGGGGTGTGGGTTCTTTGGGGCAGGGGGGCTCTGCCCCCCCCACCCCAAAGCACCTTGTTCCCATGTTGATGGGGACAAGGGCCTCTTCTCAACATCAATGGGCGGTAGTTGTGGGGGTCTGCGGGCAGGGGGCTTATCGCAATGTTGAAGCCCCCTTTAACAAGGGGGCCCCCAGATCCCCCCTATGTGAATGAGTATGGGTTACATTGCACCCCTACTTATTCACCAAAAAAGTGTAAAAAATAAAGAAAAACAGTAGACGATTTTTGATTAGTCCTTTATTTTTAAAAAAATTAAAAAGAATGTTCCCCTATGTAGATCCATCGTCAATCACGATGCCCACCGCACCACTGGACCCTAAAAAAAAAGCTCCGCCCAGGACATAAGGCTGACCGCCTAATGCCTACTCCGCTGTAAGACAGTTCTTATATAGGTAAGAGGCTGGGCCACCTGGTGACCCCGCCCCCTTGTGACATCATCAATCCAGCATGCCCCCGGTCGGTGATGTCACAAGGGGGTGGGGTCACATGCTGACATAATCGGGTGACTCAGCCCCTTAGCTATTTAAGAAATGTCAGACGGAGGAGCAGGCAGTTTCCACAAGGCCGGAGTTTTTTTTTACAGGTTCGGCAGTGTAGTGGGTAGCTTGAGATGGATCTACATCGGGGGACATTTTTTAAAAAAATGTAAAAAGAGAACTGTCAAAAACTCATTTACTGTTTTTATTCACTTTTTACATATTTTTGGTAAATGGGTAGGGGTACTATGTACCCCATACTATTTCACATGGGGGGGCTGAATCTGGGGGCTTCCTTTAATCTTATTAAAGGGGGCTTCCAGATTCCAATAAGCCCCCTGCCCACAGACCCCCACAACCACAACCCAGGGGTTGTGGGGAAGAGACCCTTGTCTCCATCAACATGGGGACAAGGTGCTTTGGGGGTGGAGCCCCCATGTTGGGGGCAAGTGGCCTGGTATGGCTTGCTCGTCCTCCCCCTTTCCTGGCTTGCCAGGGTGCATGCTTGGATAAGGGCCTGGTATGGATGGGGGCACGCTGTTTTTTTCTTTATTTTTTTGTAAATAGTCGAGCTGGCAATTACAAAAAAAAATTGCCTTTTTTTTATTTTTTTGGGAAATTTTCTATAACCGGCATTGTTTTGTTTACATTTCAGCTAAACATCGGGCAGCCTGCTGAGAGTTGATGAGTGATCAGTTGTTAAGGACACGTCAGCGGGCTTCCTGGCCTCTGCTTAACAACCAGCTATTCTTCACACAGAATTCTAATCGGTCGATCATTTTTCGACCAATCCGAATGCTAATTGTTCTGAAAATGTGGAATTTGTTAGAAAACAAATAAATAAGAGGAATTTTAAAGAATTTCAATGAAATTTGTTACTATTTAATTCAGATACTCCGAATCTCTGTATAACCAAAAATTTGTCCGAATTTGTATTCGGACCGAAACGTATAGCACATGTCTATACAGCACCACCCCTGGAAAAATAACAAACAAGCCCCATCAAGGTAGAGCAGAGTGATCAGTACCTATTCTAGCTTCAGTAGTAGAGGTAGACTTAAGCCGTATGCCCCATACTTTGTGAAATTTCTTAGGACATCCGCGAGAAATATATGCCATTATGTATCGGTATCACCGCGTTAATCATTTCTTCCAACTGTCTGAAAATCAGATAGGCCTCCTTCTTTAAACACAATTGCCTTCTTGGCATAGAAAAAGAATAAACTTAGTAGGATCCTATATGCCTTGGAAATTAAGTAAACCCAGCAGACATATAGCAACTGTTTGGAGAAATTATATCATGGTTAGTGAATAAATACCACAGCAGCCCAAAACTCTTGAATATGGGGGCAGGACCAAAAGACATGGAAAAAATCAGCAGGTGTGTCCCCACATCATCAGCAATTAGGTTCCGACGTGGGGTAAATTCTATGAGGGCATTGAGAGATAAGATAGGCCACATACACAATTTTAAACTGTATCAGCCTATTCCGTGTGGCAACCAATTGGGCCAATAGGTATTCCCAGGCATCCTCCCAGCCCTCCCTATTCAAGTCCGGCACCTCTGCCTGCCATTTCGATTGCAGTAGGTCGAGCCCTATGTGAACCAATGGCAATAAAGCTTTATAAATCACTGACAGGGCCTTTCTCCTGCTCCACACAACAGGGATTCTAGGTTGTTTCAGGGTCTTCTAGATCTAGAGTGTATACACTAAGGAAGGTAACAGAACAGATAGCATTCACTGCCTGGTGTCACATCTTATCAACCCACATCCTAGAAATTAGCTTTGGTGTGGCAAAGATGGACAGCTAGATAGATATGTTCTTTGTCTTTTGGCCATGTGAGTATTGATTTACTTCATGCACAAAAACTATAATGAATTGATTGTAAGGAAGTGGATGAATGCTTGGCAATGGTATTTACCAATAATCAATTTCCAGACATTCTGTGTGGGTGCTTTCTGGGTGATCATCAATGGTATGCATATTGGAAAATTGATTAGAACAAAAAAAAATTACCTGGTGTTAGTTTTACATCAGAATGGGAAAGTTAAAGTGGTTGTTAACCCACTTTCAGAAATGAACATAATCCGTTCTGTATCTTAATACCGTGTTCCCCTGTCTCTGTGTTTTATTAAAAAAATACCTCCTTCACCGTATCTCACGGCGGCTCCTGGCGCTCATGTAACTGGCAGTTGTACTGCAGATGAATGGCACGGCTGGGCAAAACGACGTTATGTAATGCTGCTTCGCCCTGTGGCACACGCGCCCCCCGCTCGCCCCCCCCCCCCCCCCCCCGGGCTCCCGCGATCGCTTCTGACACACGGAGAACCGGGATCTGTGTGTGTAAACACAGTTGAACAGCAATCTGTCATCTCCCCTGCACACTCCCCTCCCACCTTCAGTTAGAACACACACTAGGGAACACATTAACCACTTGAGCGCCCCCTAGTGTTAACCCCTTCACTGCCAGTGTCATCTTTACAGTAATCAATGCATTTTTATAGCGCTGATGGCTGTATTAATGCTAATGGTCCCAAAAATGTGTCAAAATTGTCCGATGTGTCCGCCATAATGTCGCAGTCCCGATAAAAAAAAACAAAAAAAAAAAAAACGCAGATCGCCGCCATTACTAGTAAAAAAAAAAAAAATTATTAATAAAAATGCCATAAAACTATCCCCTATTTTGTAGACACTATAACTTTTGCGCAAACCAATCAATATACACTTATTGTGGTTTTTTTTTACCAAAAATATGTAGAAGAATACATATCGGCCTAAACTGAGGAAAAGTTTTTTTTTATATATATTTTTGGGGGATATTTATTATAGCAAAAAGTAAAAAATAATGCGTTTTTTTCAAAATTGAAGCTCTTTTTTTGTTTATAGCGCAAAAAATAAAAACCGCAAAGGTGATCAAATACCACCAAAAGAAAGCTCTATTTGTGGGAAAAAAAGGACGTCAATTTTGTTTGGGTGCAACATCGCATGACCGCTCAATTGTCAGTTAAAGTGACGCACTGCCAAATCGCAAAAAGTGCTCTGGTCAGGAAGGGGGTAAAATCTTCCGGGGCTGAAGCGGTTAATCATTGCCTTGATTGTCGTTTTTCCTGTGGTGCGTCACTTGGATGGATCAATAAAGGATTCATATTCATCATCTTGGAGTGCAGCCACTTCTTCTTTTTTGCAGTTTGTACGGCGGGCGAGCCGTGGCTAACACCCTTGAGAGGAGTCCTTCAATTCACTTTACTTACCTATTCATCTGGATTCAACCACCTGAGCGGTGTTTCTTGTTTCTTCCTATTTACTGATCTCATTAATCCCACCATCCCTCTGCCCCTAATCCCATCCCCTCCACCACCATCCCTCTGCCACTGATCCCATCCTTTCCACCATCTCCCTGCCACTGATCCCATCCATCCCTCTGCCCCTGATCCCATCCCCTCCACCACCATCCCTCTGTCACTGATCCCATCCCTCCACCAACAACCCACTGCCACTGGACCCATCCCTCCACCACCATCCCACTGCCACTGATCCCATCCCTCCACCACCATCCCACTGCCACTGATCCCATCCCTCCACCACCATCCCACTGCCACTGATACCATCCCTTCACCACCATCCCACTGCCACTGATCCCATCCCTCCACCACCATCCCTCTGCCACTGATCCCATCCATCCACCACCATCCCTGATTCCATCACAACTGCTGCCTCTAACGGATCCCATCCCCCTCCCATCAGGCAGTGGTGATGGGAGGGGATAGGGATGACATCAGGGGTGGGGATAGGGGTGACATCAGTAGCAGTGGACTGATGTTATCCCTATCCCCACCACCACCACTGATGTCATCCCTATCCCCAACACCGCCACCTCCACTGATAACATCCCTATACTACCACCCCCCCCCCACCCCCCCACCACAATCAGTTAAATGATTCAATCCCCCACCACCGCTGCTACTAATCCCATCCCACCCAACACCTTTAGCGGACCGATCCTATCACCCCCCCCCCACCACCAATGCCACTTATCCCATCCCCCCACCATCAGTGGACTGATCCTATCCCCCCACCACCACCGCTGCCACTGATCCCATCTCCCCACCACCATCAGTGGACTGATCTCACCCCCTCACCACCACCGCTGCCACTGATACCACCCCCCACCACCACCACCACCCTCAGTGGACTGTACGTAGTGCACTCCTGAACTCTGTATATAGCGCGCCCTTGAACTCTGCACTCTTATGCCCCGTACACACGGTCGGACTTTGTTCGGACATTGCGACAACAAAATCCTAGGATTTTTTCCGACGGATGTTGGCTCAAACTTGTCTTGCATACACACGGTCACACAAAGTTGTCGGAAAATCCGATCATTCTGAACGTGGTGACGTAAAACACGTACGTCGGGACTATAAACGGGGCAGTGGCCAATAGCTTTCATCTCTTTATTTATTCTGAGCATGCGTGGCACTTTGTCCGTCGGATTTGTGTACACACGATCGGAATTTCCGACAACGGATTTTGTTGTCGGAAAATTTTATATCCTGCTCTCAAACTTTGTGTGTCGGAAAATCCGATGGAAAATGTGTGATGGAGCCTACACACGGTCGGAATTTCCGACAACAAGGTCCTATCACACATTTTCCGTTGGAAAATCCGACCGTGTGTACGGGGCATTAATGTTGTGCACACCTGAATTCTATACATAGCGTACCCCTGAGCTCTGCACTCTGACTGTTGCGGCCCGTCCATAGGGGGCGCACGGGCACCGCCCCCCCATCCATGTGTTCAGCCCCCTAATCTACATGCGGGGCACCGAATGCATGGATTCCAAAGGGTTTTTTTTTTTTTTTTAAGCATGTGATTAGAGCCAGAGGCTCTAATAGGCTTCAGAAAAGGGTGGGCCGAGGGTGCAGCGCACATGTATGTGCAGATACGAGTATCCAGATGAACAAAATAAATATTTTTTAATATGGGTCTATTTAAAATAGGGTAATTCCTCTACATTCTTTTGTTCATCTGGATACTCATATCTGCACATACATGTGCACTTCTCATACAGCTCACATATTCTATTTGTCTCTGCCATCAGTGTTTTCATTGGTTTATTTTCTTTTTTTTCACTATCAATTTTTATTTTTTTGGACATAGGTGACACTGCTGATTTTCTTCTTTTTTTTCTTGTGTTCTTTTTAGGGTGTTTTGTGTTTTATGATATTTAGACCATGAAATATTTTTACCTACATGTTTGTGATTGTTCATATGTATCAGCTGCTATTTCTACATGGGTTGTTTGCGTGTGGCTCGATTTTGGCGGACCCTACAAACAACCGATGTTGAAGCCATACCAATGTTGTGAGCAAGCACGGTATACCCGTGCGAAATGTTAACCTTGGTCCTGTATCGTCTGTCTGGCATACCACAATAAAGATTTCTTTCAAGCAAACATCTTGTTCCAGTGTGCGCCCTCTTTCTTCCTTCTACACTCCTCCTGAAATAGGACAGACATCCCTTTCTCAGCCTTGGAGTGAATAGGGAAGCTTAATGAAATCCTGTCTAGCAGCATTCTATATATACCTTAGTTGACCTTGCTTGTACTATTCTATCCAAAACAGGGGTGGAAGGAAACCGCACTTCCACTGAGGAAAATTTAGCTTGTAGAGTATGGTACAGTTGAAGAAACTAAAAAAAAAACAAAACACCCTGACTGTAAGGGAAACTCATTCTTCAACTGTTCAAACGATTTGAGAAAACTGTTCTCATATAATTGGTAGTTACTCCAGATCCCACCCATCTTTAAAAAACCTGCAAAATAAAAAGCTCAGGGAGCTTTTTATTACCCCATATGGTAGGGTGACCAGACGTCCCCTTTTTGCGGGGACAGTCCTCAGAATGAGGGCACTGTTCCTGGACCAAATCTGTCCCTGGATTTGTCCCCAGCAGTGCCGCCGCCCCTGCCCACCCGCTCTGACACTGTGGAGGGCCCTACTCACCCATTCCGCCACTGTGGGGGGGGGGGGTGCCTGCCCACCTGGGAAGAGTCGCCCATGGGGGGGGGAGAGAATGTCAAGTGATGCCGCTGCAGTCAGAAAGATGACATGACATCAGGAGGCGGAGCGGACCGATGTAGTGAGTCAGCTGATGAGCTGACTGCCAGTAGAGTGAAGGGGAGGAGCTTTTTGCTCTTCCTGGAGACCCCATGTTACCAGAGGCATCACTGGAGGACCCAGTAGTGAGCGGAGAGGCAGAGACCCACTAAGCATGGAGGAGGGGAAACCGACTGACAATAAAAGCAGGTAAATTGCAGTGTCACTGATCCCATTCCTCCCCTACCCTCCCCCTGCCTGATCCCATCCATTGCACCATCTCTCTGCCCCCGATCCCATCCATCCCACCATCCTTCTGTTTCTGATCCTACCATCCCACCATCCCTCTGCCCCTGATCCCATCTATCCAACCAACCCTCTGCTCCTGATCCTATCCATCCCACCAACCCTCTGCTTCTGATCCCATCCATCCCACCATCCTTCTGCCACTGATCCCATCCATCCCACCATCCCTCTGCCCCTGATTCCTTCCCAACACCACCATCCCACTGCCACTGATCCCATCCCAACACCACCATCCTACTGCCACTGATCCCATCCATCCCACCATCCCTCTGCCACTGATCCCATCCATCCCACCATCCCTCTGCCCCTGATTCCTTCCCAACACCACCATCCCACTGCCACTGATCCCATCCCAACACCACCATCCTACTGCCACTGATCCCATCCATCCCACCATCCCTCTGCCACTGATCCCATCCATCCCACAATCCAAATACATGATCATATTAACTGAAAATACCATAATTATGAATGAACACAAGTGAATTGTTTCATAACAACAAAAAAAAAAAATGCACATAAATCGCATGCAAAAAAAAAAAGAATCGCATGCAAAAAAAATGAGTGGAACATTCAGTAAACAAAAACGATTAAATAGAGTCCATTTAGTCATAGATTGAAATGAACTGTAGGTCTTGTGGGTGTAGAAAATGGTTGGATAGAGGGAGAAAGACACCCTTCCTTCAAGTGATATAAAGATTATCTCCGTAGGGAGCGTGATGTTAAAATAGAGAGAAGATCCTCCACCTCAAGTAAGGTAAGCCCCTTACCAGATCCAAAGATCTCCTGTCACAGAGATCATGCACACATGTGGCTGTGTCCCCCAGCCACTGGGTCTCTGTCAGTGCGCAGATCGGAAGCCACCTCTCCAGGAAATCAATCCAAACGTGATTTATCCGCTCACAGACCATGGATAAATAGGAAAGAAATGCTCCATAGCGTAATACAGTTCAAATCCACTTTAATTTATAAAAGAAAAGCACTTACAATTTGTGCAGTAAAGATCGCTTATAAAAACATGTAGCGCCGGCCGGCTTCAGCTGCTGCCCGTTTCTTCCGGGTTCAGCGTGGTATGGTGGTGATGTCAGCACGCCGCTCCTCCCTGGGGGACACTCTGTGACAGGAGATCTTTGGATCTGGTAAGGGGCTTACCTTACTTGAGGTGGAGGATCTTCTCTCTATTTTAACATCACGCTCCCTACGGAGATAATCTTTATATCACTTGAAGGAAGGGTGTCTTTCTCCCTCTATCCAACCATTTTCTACACCCACAAGACCTACAGTTCATTTCAATCTATGACTAAATGGACTCTATTTAATCGTTTTTGTTTACTGAATGTTCCACTCATTTTTTTTGCATGCGATTCTTTTTTTTTTTGCATGCGATTTATGTGCATTTTTTTTTTTTTTTTGTTATGAAACAATTCACTTGTGTTCATTCATAATTATGGTATTTTCAGTTAATATGATCATGTATTTGCACTAGCAGCGCAGCCTTTAAATTGTATAGCTAGTAAGGTGGAGGTTGTTTCACATCTAAGGTTGCAGCAGCATTTTACATTTCAATTTTTGGTTTGAGATATTTGTCTTTTCATCACACACATGTGGGGATCATTTCCACTTATGGGATAGCGCAGTATTTTTTACGATATTACATCCCACAATCCCTCTGCCCCTGACCCCTTCCACCACCATCCCTCCGTCACTGATCCCATCCCTCCACCACCATCCCACTGCCACTGATCCCATCCCTCCACCACCATCCCACTGCCACTGATCCCATCCCTCCACCACCATCCCACTGGCACTGATCCCATCCCTCCACCACCATCCCACTGCCACTGATCCCATCCCTCCACTACCATTCCACTGCCTCTGATCCCATCCCTCTACCACCATCCCTGATCCCATCACCACTGCTGCCTCTAGTTTTTTGAAACCGCTGAGACCACCGCCTGTGGAAGGGAATTCCACATCCTTGCCGCTCTTACAGTAAAGAACCCTCTATGTAGTTTAAGGTTAAACCTCTTTTCTTCTAATTTTAATGAGTGGCCACGGGTCTTATTAAACCCCCTTCCGCGAAAAAGTTTATCCCTATTGTGGGGTCACCAGTACAGTATTTATAAATTGAAATCATATCCCCTCGCAACCTTTCCTCATAACCAATATCTTCCAGACCCTTTATTAGCTTTGTTGTCCTTCGGTCTCCTAAGGCCTAGCATGCGTTTATTCCAAGCAGATTGAAAATAGCAAATTGCACTCTGCTTGAGACAAACGCATGCTGAGCCCTAATAGGCCTAGCATGTGTTTATGTCACGCAGAATGTAATGGACTCGAGGAACAAAAGAAGAAACATGAACACAAAGAGCAGTAACATGAATATGACCTGTTTTATTAAAAAGAACAAAATCCATGCTGATTTATTCAATGTCAACATTGTTTTTTAAATATGATCATCTTGCCATGACACCTCTCCATCAGAGATACAAAATATTGGGCAAATTGGTTGTGGGTTGTCATGACCCATGCCGTTGACCGCAAGTCCATAAATTGAACAGGATGTGTTGGGTTGCTGGACTCCTTGGAGCACCTTGATTGCATTCTTCACATCCAGTTGCATGGAGGACAGCAAAACCCTCCATTTGCCAGTCAAGACACCAAACGTGCACTCAACCACACGGCGTGCACGGCTGAGCCTATAATTGAAAATTCTTTGTTCATGGCTGAGTCCATATTCACTATATGGCCTCATAAGGTTTTCGGACAATCCAAAAGCCTCACCTGCAACCATCACCAACGGCTAATTTGGTTCATCAGTGCAGGGTAGGCCTACTGGCTGGTATGTTGAGGCGTCCCTCATGCAGACGACGTCCGAATGAAGACTCTCTGAATATGCGGGAGTCACCTTGGCTGCCGTAAGCTCCCACATACACGGCAACCAATTTTAGATGGACATCAGTCAATGCCAGGAGTACCACGGAAAAATATTTCTTATAATTAAAATAAGATGATCCGGAGTGGGGAGGCTTCTTCACCCTGAAGTGTTTACCATCCAGGGCACTGATGCAATTAAGAAATTGTGGTTTTTCCCAAAATCCATCCACAACAGACTCCCAGATTTCTTTGGCCGGCTCCGGCATGACTGAGTCCTCCCAAATTGCAACACATGTTGACCTTATTACTGCAGAGACAGTTGCGACACCAAGGAGGAAATAATGGTGAAGGGACACAAAAAACTTTATCCAGTGGCAAGGAACCTAACATAAAAATTTTAAAATGAATGAAAACAGCATACAAATAAAAAGTACTACCCTTAACCCCAACCCACTATTCCCCAAACTTCTATTGCCTAAACCCTACCCCTAAACCCAACCCACTATTCCCTAAACCCTACCTCATAACCCATAAACCCTACCACTATTCCGATTATCCAAAACCTAACACTTACCCCCTAACCCTATCCCATATGAGTACTTATTTTACCTCAGTGTCACTAACAGCCGTTCCTCCGGTGACACAGAGCGACGCATTACAGTGTCCATCCTGGTCATTCGTGTCCGGAGTCTCTCCAAGAGCTCATCAAACAGCATCACAGACATCCTAGTAAAGTTGTGAAACTTTTCCGGGTGTATGCGCAGTTCTGCACACATCTGGGTGAAATTCCCCACTGACAGCCGCTGGGATATCAGTGTATGGGTCCAGAAGCGACGTTGTCTACTGCTTCTATCCTCCTCCAACTGTCTCGTTCTATGAATCCTCTGCAAGATGATAAGCAGGACTGCTTCATCAATATTTTGCACAACAGGATCCATAATGCAAAAATCCGAGAATAACGCACGCAAAATCGCAAAAACTCCACAAATACTCAAACAAACTCACACAGACTATCTCTCTCCTCTCTCTCCAACCAAAATGGCCCCGTCAAATGATATTGCACGTTCTTTATTTGTTTTCCTTGGCATTGTGGGTAATTTGGGAGTGGAAAAAAACGCGCCTGGGTGTTAACGATTACAAACGGCGTTAAATGCACATTGACGTCAAATCAAAACGCTAATTAAATCGCGTTTTTAACGCTGCTTTTTTCCTGGCGTTGTTTACTAGCCTTACAGCCCATTTTTTTATAACGTCTGTGTGTATGAGGCCTTAATGTTGTGCACACCTGAACTCTATACATAGCGTACCCCTCAACTCTGCACTCTGTACATCATGCACCCCTCAACTCTGCACTCTGTACATAGCGCACCTCTGTGCTTCTTTGGTAAGAATAAAATACAAAATATGCATTGAAAAATATTTTCTCTATCTTATCTTCTTAACATTTGGTAGTCATATCCCAAAAAATTCGAAGAAGTATCTTTTTTTTTCTCATGGACAAAATGTGAGAAATAACATATACCGTATATACCATCAATGCAGCAAGCTTGCCATTGCCATCAATGCAGCAGCCTCAGCACTGCCATCAATGCAGCAGCCTCACCGCTGCCATCAGTGCAGCCTGATCGATGCCCATCTGCAGCCTGGGAGGGGGCGGGACGAGCGCCAACAGATTACATACAGTGAGAATCTCCTATAATAGACAAAACAGTGGTCCAATGGCGGCCCAGGAGACGGGACTTTCTATTACAGAGGCTGCCAAGTAAACTGGAGATCCTCACTGTATGTAATCTGACGGCGCTCGTCCCGCCCCCCTCCATTTCCCCTCTGAGGCAGCTAAAATTAAAGTATTGGTGTATAACACGCACATGCTATTTGCACCCGATTTTCATGGTGAAAAAGTGAGTGTTATGCGCCAATAAATACAGTATATCATACAATCATTCCATAAACACATACCACATGCACTGCATATATAATTTGAGAAAAATATGCTTATAAAATAGTTTACCATTTGACAATTAAAAAAAAATATGTCCCCGAATTTCATTTAAAAAATCTTGTCACCTTATTGTATTAAGATACAGAATGGATAGTATACAGATAAATGTGTTATTCCTGCAGCAGGAGGGGAACGGGGCGGCACTGTGACTAGGTGACACACAGAGAGGGGAGAGGAGAGGAGGACAGAGGAGACACAGAAGAACAGGCTGCGGATGACAGAGGCACACAAACAGACCACGATGTTAGGGGCTCAGCAGCCATGATTATCGTGGTCTGTTTACAGGGGGGAGGGTATAGCCAGGCAGGAATAGCCAGGTATTACAAGTGTTACAGGGTGCCAAACAACACAGCACAAGCACTGTGCTGTATAGTATCACATAAGGGGCAAGGGAAAGGAGGAACCCAATAGAGTGGGTTCAAGAAAAGGGGTTACTTCATGCAACAATAGATTACAGAATGGTTATAGTGATAAAATCAATTTTATTAGTCTTATGCATAAAAATGGAACACAATAAACTCATTAATTACTAGAAATGGGTACTGTAATTAGGCCTAGAAAACCAGACAGGACAGACTTGACAGACAATACATTAAGAAAACATTTTATTTCATTTAAATGTTTTCTTAATGTATTGTCTGTCAAGTCTGTCCTGTCTGGTTTTCTAGGCCTAATTACAGTACCCATTTCTAGTAATTAATGAGTTTATTGTGTTCCATTTTTATGCATAAGACTAATAAAATTGATTTTATCACTATAACCATTCTGTAATCTATTGTTGCATGAAGTAACCCCTTTTCTTGAACCCACTCTATTGGGTTCCTCCTTTCCCTTGCCCCTTATGTGATACTGTACAAGTTATGGTTACAGCAACAATACCCTAACGGGATAAAACTACTAAACATATTTACGATTTAACATAGGTGTACTCACGCCTTCCCCTTTTCCCCTCCTATCCCGCATTCCCTCCCCTCCCCCCTCCCTTCCCCCTTCCCCTTCATTTTTTGACACTGTGCTGTATAACATACTTTAAAGCAATCAGTGGATTGTGGGTGCAGTGCCAGGCTTCTGCAAACTAGTTACAGAAAGTAAGCGCTGTCACTGTAGGACAGAAAGTGTGTTACTGGCAGGATCACTAGGTGAGAATAAAAAATTTAAAAAGCCTGGGAAAAATGAATGCAGCCACCACAGTAAGCTGCAATATGTTAAATGTTTGTTCTTGGGTTTAGGCATTGCCTTAGTATTTGGATTTGGAATTTGAAGTCTTGTCAAATTTCCTTTTTCCAACCAATTATGTAACTTAACCGCTTGCCAACCGCATCACGAGGATGTACGGCGGCAAAGCGGCCTCCTTGCACTGGCTCACGTACCTAGTAAGTGATCAGTGCTCCTGGGGGGGGCATGCACACACACGCACACGTCCCCGCTGGCCTGGCTATGCTTTCATTTGTCACAGTACAAGCCAGTCAGCGAGTCCTGACCAATGATTGGCTGCCGACACCTGCTGATCGGCTCAGTCCTTCACGAAACAGAGCTCTGTGATTGTAAACAATACAGAGCTCTGTTGACTGACAGGGGAACTTGGTAAGCAGGAAAAAAAAAACAACAAGATCCTAAGTAAAAGCAGCATATATACCACACATAGCCAGGCACACATTTAACCTTTTGATCATCCTAGATTTTAACCCACTTCCTACCCAGTGTCATTAGTACAGTGAAAGTGCATATTATTAGCACTGATCACTGTATTGTCACTGTTGATGTCAGTGGCAGTTAGTCAGTTCCCCCCAGTGTCAGTTATAGTCAGATTGCCCACCACAATATCACAGTCCCGTTATAAGTCACTGATCACCGCCATTAGCATTATAAAAATAAATAAATACAAATTCTAGTATATATCCCATAATTTGTATAATTGTCAGACAAACCAATCAATATACACTTATTGGGATATGACATATAGCAATATATTGACAAAGACACATAGCAGAATACATTTTGGCCAAAATTACACAGAAATTAGATTTTTGAAATTTTTTTTATTGGATATGTTTTATAGCAGAAAGTAAAATAATATTGTTTTTTTATCTTCTAAATTGTTGCTCTTTTTTCCTTTATATCGCAAAAAATAAAATGCCCAGTGATGATCAAATACCACCATATATATGTCTATATCTATATATACATTTTGCAATTGTCAGTCAAAGAAGCGCAGTGCCAAGTAGCAAATAACGGTCTGGTCATATAGGGAGGAAAATCTTTCGCAGATCAAGCAGAATCCCATCTATCACATTACATTACTTGCCTATTGTGTCTACAGAATCTCTGTATGATGTTTATCTTTTTTTCTTGGAAAGAAGGGCTATAGCAATAAAAACTTAAATGATGGACAGCACTGGAGACATTTGGTGAGTTTTTGAAACTTGTGTGGTTGCCGCTTTTTGTGCAGCTGAAAAAAGTTGGTAAATGCATAGGATTCTGGGATGCCATAGCAAGTCACAGGAGAAGTGGGGGTTTTGGTGTTCAAGCCTTTACCACTTTGCCTTTTTATTTATTGTACTTAACCCATCTTCCACATTTTTACTTTAAGACCCCTTTCACACTAGGGCAGTTTTCAGGTGCTTTAGCGCTGGAAATAGCCTCTGCTAAGCGCCTGAAAACCGCCTCCCATCCATTCAAGTGTGATTTTTCACACTCTAGCGGTGCGCCTGCGGGACGTTTCAAAAAGTCCTGCAAGCAGCATCTGTGGGGCGGGTTGGGAGTGCTGTATTTAGCGCTCCTAAAACGCCCTGCCCATTGGAATGAAAAGTGCTTCGGAAGCACCGCAATATGGGAGTTTTTAACCCCTTCTTTGGGGTTAAAAGCGCCCCACTAGTGGCTGAAAAGCGCAGCTTAAATAGCGGTAAAATGCCGCTAAAATGAGCGGCGCTTTACTGTGAATGCAGCTCCAGTGCGAAAGGGGTCTTAATTGATAACATTTTCACCAGTAATATAGTAATAGTATTTCATTCATTTTCACAATCCCAGTATAAACACCCTAGAACTCAGAACTAGAATTTCTCATTCCCTCCTAGATATCAGATACACAATCTTTGGAAATTATTTTCCTGATGTTGTTAACCTACCTTAAAAAATGCGGGCTAGAGTGGCTGCCATGTGTAACTTGCAGCATAACTAACCAAGTTAATATTAACTTTTTTGCGCAAGTGGTCCAAACACTGCCAGTTGTATAATGTTTTACAACTTTTGAGTCAAAAATTCACTGGGTGAGAGGTAATGTCAGTGCAAGATGTCAATACATGGAACAGAAACTACAAATGTAATCCTTGTTATCAGTTCTATATATAGAGACATTAAAAGAGATTAATCAACATTGCACACAAGAGCAAGATAGAAAGATTCACACCCATAACCGCTTAAAGCTGAACTCTGGGAAAACTAAAAGTCCTCCCTTGCAGTTGAGCTGCGCCCACCCACACTGTAAGGATTAACTGCTAATTTCTGTCTAGCGGGCCAGGTAAAGCAATCTGACCCATTCCTCAACTTCTAGCAGTGCAAAGAAGCCTGCAGATCAGTCCTAGCAGCCTTTTCTCCTTTACACTCCTATGGTTGAATGCCTCAGATGTCATTACGACAAATGCAGGGATCAGAGCTCTGCAATGGACATGAGGATGTCGGGGCACATTCCACCGATGGAGCATGGTGGAGCTCTTTCTGCCAGGGGAGCAGAGGAAAACCCTTGCAAACACAGGCCTACTGCAAAGGAGGGCTTTTACTTTTTCCAGAGTTGGGCTGTACTGGTATTAAACCCACAACAGTAAAATCAGTCTGTATATGCAGTAAAGCATGCTTGCTATGCTCACTGTGGAACTTAAGGGGTTAATCCTCCGCATTGTGTAAAAAGGCTGTTTGATCCTGTATGCACAGATCCTCCTCTTTTTGAATTGTCCCCATAACAGATCCGGATAAGACAGAGTTACTGGAGTCAGGCTGCACATGCTCAATTTGGTGTGTGTCGCTAGAGAGTTTTTTCTTTTCTTGGGAGAGTGCATGTAATCAGCACAAGGCCAATCAGCACTGTCCATAAAGAGGGTCAAGGGTCCTGCATCCTGATAGGATAGCCAGTGCAGTATGAAAACTCCTCCTACAAGCTTTAACCAGACACTGATAGAAGTCACAAGACTGCTATATACTGCTGATGAGAAAAGGTATTTATCAGTTTATATTTACTAAAATTATTGCATTTCCGTGTTCTGTGTACTGTGCGAGAACAGATATAGTGAATGCAGGATCCTGGGTTTAGTAACACTTTAAGTGGAAGTTATGGGTGCAGGGGGTGCAAACTACAGAAGTAATGCAAATATTTTGGTAAATGAATAATAGGTGAAGATTCCACACCATCATGTATCTTAGTGCTGGTTCACACTGATGTGGTGCGGGAAACCGCATGTGAATCGCATCACATATGATTCTTTGCAGTGTGATTTGAGCCCATTCATTTTGTATGGCTCAAATTGCACTACACATGCATGAAAAAGGTGCATGCACCTTTTTTTGCTGCACTGGAATCAGGTGTTCACGCGTTGACTTAATATTGATATCCGCAGTGGTTCGCGTGAATGGAGTGCGATTGTGATGTGGTGCAGGAAACGCACAGAAATCGCTGCAAATCCCGCACCGCATCAGTGTAAACCGAGACTTAAGGAGAACTAGTCAGGAAGAGATACTTGTAAGAATCTATTTCTCCACTCTGACCCTGTATTCACACCTGCGCATTTCCTAAACAAGCAACAAAGCACACAAAAATGTGCGGGAAACCGCATGTGAATTGCACCGCATTCCTGTTCAAATAACATGTGATTCTTTGCAGTGTGATTTGAGCCCATTCATTTTGTATGGCTCAAATTGCACCACACCCGCATGAAAACGATTTTTTTTTTTTGCTGCACTGGAACTGGGTATTCACACTTTGAAATGCGATCCAATTTAGCCAATTGCACTGTTTTACAACCTGTTTTTGAGGTGTCGTTGAATTAACATTGACATCTGCAGTGGTTAACATGAATGGAGTGCCGTTGTGATGCGGTGCGGGAACTTGTATAGTAAAAGCTTCTTTCTGACAACTTGACCATGCAGATCTTCTTTGTTCAAGTATCATCGTGCTCCTTAAAAACAACCGCACCATATTTTTTCCAGAGCAGCCTGTATTTCTCCTGAGGTTACCTGTGGGTTTTTCTTTGTATCCTGAACAGTTCCTGTGGCAGTTGTGGCTGAAATCTTTCTTGATCTACCTGACCTTGGCTTGGTATCAAGGGATCCCCAAATTTTCCACTTCTTATTAAGTGATTAAACAGTACTGACTGACATATTCAAGGCTTTGGATATCTTTTTATATCCTTTTCCATCTTTGTAAAGTTTCATTACCTTGTTACGCAGGTCTTTTGGGTGTTCTTTTCTACCCTTCATGGCTCAGTGTCTAGCCTGCTTAGTGCATCCATGTGAGAGCTAACAAACTCATTGACTATTTATACACAGACACTAATTGTGATTTAAAAAGCCACAAATGTGAGAAATTAACCTTTAATTGCCATTTAAACCTGTGTATGCCACTTTCTGTGTCTGTACCAAGGCCAAACATTCCAGGGTATGTAAACTTTTTATCAGGGCCATTTGGGTGATTTCTGTTATCATTATGATTTAAAAAGGATCCAAAAAACTATGTCATAACAAATGGCTTCATGTGATTGCTATCCTTAACCATATGCCGACCTGCGGCAACATGGCTTGGCTGCGCGAATCACCGTCATGGTACGTCTGTACCATAGACGGCCACTAGGGGGCACGTGCGTGCTGCCGGGGGCGCACGTGAGTCCCGCCGAAGGCACACGTGCGCTCCCTGCTCGCCCACTGAGCCAATGCGAGTGCCCGGCGGTCGCGATCACTGCTGGGCTCCCGCGATTGCTCGGGGCACCCGGAGAACTGGGATCTGTGTGTGTAACCTCACAGTTTCCGGTTCTCTGAGGGGAGAACAGACAGATCGTCTGTTCATACAGAGTATGAACAGATGATCTGTTATCTTCCCTGCACAGTCCCCTCCCCCCTTCAGTTAGAACAGACAATATGACACACTTAACCCCTTCACTGCCCCTTAGTGGTTAACCCCTTCACTGCCAGTGACATTTTTACAGTAATCAATGCAATTTTATAGCACTGATCGCTGTAAAAATGACAATGGTCCCAAAAACGTGTCAAAATTGTCCGACGTGTCCGCCATAATGTCGCAGTTCAGATAAAAATCGCAGATCATCACCATTACTAGTAGAAAAAAAAAGAATAATAAAAAAGCCATAAAACTATCTCCTATTTTGTAGATGCTATAACTTTTGCGCAAACCAATCAATATACGCTTATTGCGATTTTTTTTTTTTTTTTTTAACAAAAATATGTAGAAGGATACATATCGGCCTAAACTGAGGAAAAAAATTATTATTATTATTATTATTATTATTATTCAGGATTTATATAGCGCCAACAGTTTACGCAGCGCTTTACAATATAAAAGGGAGACAATACAGTTATAATACAATACAATACAATAGGTTTAAGAGGGCCCTGCTCAGAAGAGCTTACAATCTAATAGGGTGGGGCAGGTGGTACAAAAGGTTGTAACTGTGGGGAATGAGCTGGTGGAAGTGGTAGGAGATTAGTTGCAGACGTGATAGGCTTTCCTGAAGAGATGAGTTTTCAGGGATTGCCTGAAGGTAGCAAGAGTAGGGGATAGCCGGATAGATGGAGGTAGCGAGTTCCAGAGGATGGGAGAGGCTCTGGAGAAATCCTGGAGACGAGCATGGGAGGAGGAGATGAGAGAGCTTGAAAGCAGGAGGTCTTGAGAAGAGCGGAGAGGTCGATTTGGGTGATATTTGGAGACAAGATTAGTGATGTAGCTTGGGGCAAAGTTGTGAATGGCTTTGTATGTTGTTGTTAGAATTTTGAATTTAATTCGCTGGGTGATTGGGAGCCAGTGTAGGGATTGAAGTAGAGGGTTGGCAGACACTGAGCGGTTGGTAAGGTGGATAAGTCTGGCAGCAGCATTCATGATAGACTGAAGAGGGGATAACCTATGGAGCGGTAGGCCAATGAGAAGGGGGTTGCAATAGTCAAGGCGAGAGATAACAAGGGAGTGAATGAGGAGCTTGGTGGTTTCATTTGTTAAAAAAGGGCGAATTTTAGAGATGTTACGGAGGTGAATTCTACAAACTTTTGACAGCGATTGGATTTGAGGCTGAAATGACAAGTCAGAGTCTAGGATTACACCTAGTACCCTGGCGTGAGGGGAGGGACTGATGGTTGCATTGTTGATTTTGATGGAAAAGTCATGGAGAGGGGCACGGGCAGGGGGGAATATTAATAGCTCAGTTTTAGAGAGATTTAGTTTAAGGAAGTGGTGCGACATCCATGCTGATATGTCAGTTAGTAAGTTAGTAATGCGAGAGGAGACTGAAGGAGTGAGGTGAGGAGTAGACAGATAGATTTGGGTGTCATCAGCGTATAAGTGGTATTGGAAGCCGTGGGCAGTTATTAAGTGACCAAGGGAGGAGGTGTAGATAGAGAAGAGAAGGGGTCCAAGAACCGAGCCTTGGGGGACCCCCACAGAAAGGGGCAATGGAGAGGAGGAGACAGAGTTGTAGGTGACACTGAAGGAGCGCTGTGATAAATAGCCAGAGAACCAGGATAGAGCAGAATCTCGGAGGCCAAGGGAATGTAGTTTATTGAGAAGGAGTGGGTGGTCAACAGTATCAAAGGCCGCAGAGAGGTCAAGTAGTAGGAGTATGGAGTACTGGTTGTTGGTTTTAGCAGTTATTAAATCGTTAGTGAGTTTTAGTAAGGTAGTTTCCGTGGAGTGCTGCGAGCGAAAGCCAGACTGTAAGGGGTCAAGAAGGTTATTTTCATTGAGGTAGGAGCTAAGACGGTTGTAGACTAAGCGTTCTAGAAGTTTAGAGGTGAATGGGAGTAATGAGATGGGTCTTAAGTTGTTCAGGTCGGTGGGGTCCAGTGAGGGCTTTTTAAGAATGGGAGTGATCTGTGCATGTTTTAGAGGGGAGGGGAAAATGCCACTAGAAAGGGAGAGATTGAAGATGTGGGTGAGGGAGCATAGGATAGAAGAAGAGGGTGACCGTAGTAGTTTTGAGGGAACAGGATCCAAGGGACAATTGGTTAGGTGGGCATCCGAGAAAATTTTTGTAACCTCTTCCGTAGTAGCCAATTCAAAAGAGGAGAGTGTTGAATGTGCTGCTGGGCAAGGTATGATGGGTGGGGAAGATGTAAAATAGTTTTTTTTATATCTTTTTGGGGATAATTATTATAGTAAAAAATATTGCTTTTTTTCAAAATTGTCGCACTTTTTTGTTTATAGCACAAAAAATAAAAACCACAGGGGTGATCAAATGCAACCAAAAGAAAGCTCTATTTGTGGGGAAAAAAAGGACGTCAATTTTGTTTGGGAGCAATGTTGCACGACCGCGCAATTGTCAGTTAGAGCGAAGCAGTGCTGAATCGCAAAAACTGCTCTGATCTTTGGGCAGCCAAATGGCCTGGGGCTGAAGTGTTTAAATAAAAGACATTTTTTTGGCATGATCAGTCATATTTTTCAATATTAATGCCAAAATTTCTGCCCGGGTATGCAAACTTTTGAGCACAACTGTAAATGACAGTTTGGACTCTAGAGGTGAGTAAAAATATCAGTTAACCAAGCATCATTTTTCTTTGCTATAATCCTCACCATGTTACATCATCTGCCACATACACAGATGTGTTAAAGGGCCCTATGGCACATGCTGAGCTCTGGGACTTCCATGTTGCTTTTTCATGCATGTGCAAGTAACTTCCTCCTGCATTAGCAGATGTGCCACAGGTCTCTGCTGGGACCCTGGGATCCAAATGTAAAAGACTGAGTGGAACCTGAATCAAATAAACTTTGAAAAGGGATTCTGAAAGCACTGTGGTTAAGCTAACAGACTGTCTTCTTTCAGGAAGATTGACTTTTACTGAAACCTGTGACTGAGTCGGGCTTTCACACTGAAGAGACAGGAGCGGCTCTTTCAGGGCTCTTTGCAGATGCTATTTTTAGCGCTGTAGCGCCTGCAAATTGCCTCAGTGTGAAAGGGGTCTTAGAGAAGCTGGTTATTAGCGCTCTTCTCCTCTCCTCATGCTGTCAGCATTAGGAAAATAGTGGCGATAACCGCTTTCTGTTGAGATACGTAATCAGCTGTGATTGGACACAGCTGATCATGTGGTAAAGAGCTGCTGATTGGCTCTTTACCTCAATATGTGATCAGCAGTGTTCTTTCGGATACTGCAATCACAGAGCACTCCGCCTGCGCCCCGCTGCAGGTGCGATCACGGGATGCTGTCATGTTAAGGCATCCCACAACTAGATGACTGCACTGTAGCTGTCATTCAGCTATACCATGGTCGGCAAGTGGTTAAGCACTAGCAAAAAGGTTTAAACTACATGTCGGGGCAAATAAAAGAAAACATATGACATACATCTCTATATAATGAATGCACATTTCCTCATGTTTTATCTATTTAAAGATCCTTGAAGATTAGATCTGCCAGAAATAAATGCAGCTCCCAAGTCCTGTTGTGGGATGACTGCACACAGCATTTTTGTGTAAGTAGTGTCAGCACTGCCCAGCTGTCTTTTGCTAAACTACTTAAACTCACCTACTAATTCTGTAGTTCAAGATATGAAATAGGAGGGCTAGTTGGACTCAGTTGGTCTCAATAGTTATTTTTAAACTAAAACGGATACAACAAAAAGATGTTTTATTGGTATAATTAACAGGTCAAAAACAGCAAATATAACAAGTTTGTTAGGGTTTACAAAACAGTTTATTAGCATTTCTGTGGGTCATATTTTACTATATATACACCATATAACACTACCATGGGTTATGCTGTTTGGTTATATTACAAAGTGTTTATCCATGGCATGAGAAATATCACACAAAATGCTGCCTTCGAAAGAGTATCCTCTGATGCACTCTAGTGGCAGAATATGTTGTGTAACCAACAGCAAATGGTGATAGAAAGAGCAACACTTAGACCCCTTTTACACTGGGGAGGTTTTCAGGCGCTTTAGCGCTGGAAATAGCCTCTGCTAAGCACCTGAAAAGCGGCTCCCATTCATTCAAGTGTGACTTCTCACACTGGGGGGGGTTGGGGGACATTACGGAAAGTCCTGCAAGCGGCATCTTTGGGGCAGTTTGGGAGCACTGTATTTAGCATTTCCAAAATGCCCTGCTCATTGGAATGAATGGGCAGCGCTTTTGAAAGCGCCACAACACGTTAGTTTTTAACCCCTTTTTTGGGACTATAAATTAAAGACAGACCCAGCTCACAGCATTCTCCTTTTTTTGTCCTCACCTGATCAGGACTGGAGTCGCAATTTATCCCTTACCGATGGTTGCCCCAGCCAGATTCAGCCTCTCCTGGGTGGAAGTCCTTCTTGTACAGCCTCTAAATGAGCTATATGGTTGGAGCCCCATTCTGGTGGTCTGGGGGGCATGGTTTAGCCTCTCCTGAGTGCAAGCTCCATTCTGGTGGTACAGGCCTGTCAAAGAAACTTTAAGCCTTGGCGTAAGTGGCAGCATTTTCCCTTTGCTTTTCATATGCTTGGCGGAAGCGGCAACTGACAAAAAAGGGGTTGTCATCGAAGTAGCAGCCTTGATTAAAGAATTGGCCAGGGAGTCAATATACGAAGCATATTCCTCAGTCTGCGGCTGAATTGCCTAGCACTTCCAACCAGAGCCAGCAGGTGGTGTCCGAATTGGGGATATTGTCAGAGAAAGAAGACATTAAAGGCTTTGACTTTTGCCTAAGGCTGGATTCACACCTATGCAGTTTTAGTGCTTTTTGCATTTTGCAGATTTGCACTACAGTCCATTTAACATGGTGTCCTATGGAACACGTTCTGTAGTGCAAATCTGAAAAATGCAAAAGGCACTAAAACTGCATAAGTGTGAATCCAGCCTTATAGAGCCTTTTGCAAGGGCAGTTAAGGAGGCAATTGCCTGGGGTGAAGTGGAGGAAACTCTCCACAAGGTTAGAAAGTAAACGAATGAGCTATTGCGCTGACTGGAACCCATCTGTCATTTAACAGAGCACATAAAAGGGCCAGGAGAGTGGTAGGGAACATCAGGTTTAATGGATGAAGCTCCTCTCAGATTAAGTCCTAATGCCGATATAAAAAACAAATACAAGAGGGTGCCTCCAACTTGGTGTAGTGTTTTATTAAAAAAAGTAAAAAAGACAACAAAAATGCACTCACCAGAGTGGATCGAGGCTTATCATAAACTCATATAGACCCCCATAGGATTACCATGCAGCTGCAGAGCTCTGCAGGCATGTGGCTAGTTGAAGCAGAGGTATTGATGGAAGTACAGCTGTCAGGCTTCAGGCTGGCATCAGCAGCTTCCACAAGTAGCAAGATGGCCGTGGCTCCAAACAGCGCCTCTCTTGGCTGGTGATAACAGGAAGTGGAGGGGATGTTGCTCCATGTTTCAGGGCAGACATTAGTGCCCCTTTATCAAACCATAGGAAATGAACGCAACTAGCCACATGCCTGCAGAGCTCTGCAGCCTCATGGTGATCCTAAGGAGGTCTATATGAGCTTATGACAAGCCTTGATCCACTTTTAGTGAGTGCATTTTTATTGTCTTTTATACTTTTTAATAAATCATTACACCTAGATGTAGGCGTCTTCTTGTGTTTGTTTTTTACAAGGTTAGAAAATACTTTCTTTCCTGCTCTGGAAGACTTAAGAGCATATTCAACCAGGGCAGTGCCAGCTCTGTGAAGAGTGTCTTCTGAGGCTATTTGCAAGTCAGCAATATGGTCCTCCCAGAACACCTTTATTACTTTTTATTAGGTGAACCCGGCTCAGCTCACAACAGTAAAATTTAGAAAATTTGTTGTCCAGGCGCATACTTACGCTACTGAACATTACAAATTAGTTTCTGCACCCTCTCGTATGGCATATTGTATGTACTGTTTGTATGCTGCCATGATGCGCCAGAAAAAGGAAAACTGTATACTCCCCTTTCCATAATTTTCCTTTCCTGGTGCATCTTCATGGCAGCATACACATTCCCAGCCAAATGGTGGGAGTTACAGAGAATGCTGTTAGCTGGGTCTGTCTTTGAATTATAGTTAAGCAGTCCTATCAGGTTGTGGGAGCGGAGCCACAGTATGCTGCCATGAAGATGCATCAGGAAAGGAAAATTATCCAAAGGTGAGTATACAGTTTTTTGTTTTATGACTTTAGGTCTACTTACAGTGATACTAAAGTCTTGTTAATTTCGTAAAAAATAACAAACATGTTATACTTACCTGCTCTGTGCAGTGGTTTTGCACAGAGCAGCCCAGATCCCCCTCTTCTCGGGTCCCTCTTCAGTGCTCCTGGCCCCTCCTTTCTGTTGAGTGCCCCACAGCGACCCGGCCCCACCCCCCTTCTCTCTTCATTGGCTCACTGACTTTGATTGAGAGCAGCAGGAGACAATGGCGCTGTGCTGCTGTCTTAGCCAATGAGGAGGGGAGTCCCGGACAGCAGTCTCTTGTACAACATCGATGGATCTAGATGGACCTCGTTAGGGGGGCTGCTGCACACAGAAGGTTTTTATCTTAACGCATTAATATAAAAAAAAAAAACTATTGCCTTTACAACCATTTAAAAAGAACATCTACCAAAAAATGAAAACATTTTTAATCCTTTCTGATCCATTAAAGTAGAGCTAACTTTTTCATTTTGTATAGTGTAATGAAGTGTTATAAACCTTGCAAGGTTTTGTTTTTGCCATCTGTGTCCTATTGGAGAGATATCCCTTCACCAGGGTCACCAGATCTAGTGTCCCCATTGTAAAATTTCCTATCGTTTACTGTTCTGGAGACAACCAAAAATGTGGGACAAATAGGATAAATCTCTAGAGATTAGAGGTACACCTGACGGGTGGTCTAATCCTTCTCCACCCTATCCAGAAAAAAAAAAAGTTTTGCATTTAGTTACACTAAACAGCACTTTTTTTTTTAAAAAAGGTACCATATTTAGAAGGTTTTCATTAATTCTGCACACACAAATAACTTTTACAAAAAGGTCAGTTGGGATGAATAATGGACAAGGTATTTGGTGCCCTGTAATAATATTATTATGAAAAAATAAGAAGAAAGGTTTTACTTTTTTATGTATTTTGTTTGAATCAGGTATAATGACATCATACTGGGTGGAGTACTTAATCCCCTTTCTCTTGGGGTTCCTGTTTGTCTCACTTGTATGGAAACGCCACTAATCCTTTAACTGTTTAACTTGTATTTCTTCTTTTTAGTATTTGAAGATTACATTGAGGTCTGTTTTTACTATTGTTTGATTGAAAAGGAAGCATGAACTTGCAAATATGCAAAGGTTACTTCTTTCCTACTCATTTTCCCAACCAGCAATGTCTGCTAGACTATGATATGCTGAGACACTGCATGATGATGCACATGGGCAGTAGCAGAGACAAGCAAGATTGTTAGGCCCCTTCCACAAGGGACGGATCCGTGATGATCCGCCCCGTGAACATCCGCTTGCTCAGCAGGGATCGCTCAGTTGATCCCTGCTGAGGCGGTGAATGACGGGGCGGTCCCTGCACACTGTGCAGGGACCGCCCTGTCAGATCTCCGCTCTCCCCTATGGGGGATCGGATGAACATGGACCATCTGTCCATGTTCATCTGATCCGCTCTGTAGACGGATAGAAAAATAGGATTTTCCGCCGTCTGCAGAATCAGACGATAACGGGGACGGATGATATCGGGTGTCAGCGGATGTTCATCCGCTGACATCCGCTATCCCATAGGGATGCATGTATGTCCATATTTCATCCGAAAACGGATGGATGAAATATGGACATACTGTCCGCACGTGTGAAAGGGGCTTAAAGGTGGAGGGGCAAAATACTGCTTGCAACGCATGGTATTTCAATTAATAAAACACCTTCAGCAGGTGTTTTCTAGACTGCAAATGCAACTATTTAAATAGCTAAACTGTTTGCCTAATCTGAGTTCCTTTAGAACAGTAGATATCACTTGGCACCTGGAGTTCATTATCCTTAAAATGGTTCTAAAAGCAAAAGTTTTATTTTACCTTAATGCATTAAGATCAAAAACCTTCTGTGTGTAGCAGTCCCCCTAGCCCCGCCTAATACTTACCTAAGCCTGATCCCGAGATGTGCATGAGAGCCTCGACTCTTCAGTAACCCTCCCTCCTCATGGGCTCCCATTGTCTCCCACTGCTGTCAATCACAGCCAGTGAGCCAAGGAGGAGAGAGGGGGCGGGCAGAGCCACAGCTCTGGGTGTGAATTGACATGCAGAGTAGCGGCTCAGGAGCGACCCTGCTTGGGTGCCCCCATTGCAAGCCACTTGCTCTGGGAGCACTGGGCAGGAGGGAGGGGCCAGCAGTGCTGGCAGGGGACCCGGGAAGAAGAGGATCAGGGCTGCTCTGTGCAAAACCATTGCACAGAGCAGGTTATTATAACATGTTTGTTGTTTGTTTTTTTTTTTAAATAACAAATTTTGCCTTTAACCACTTCAATACAGGACATTTATACACCCTTCCTGCCCAGACCAATTGTTAGCTTTCAGCGCGCTCACACTTTGAATGATAATTACTCAGTCATGCTACACTATAGCCAAACAAAATTTTTATCATTTTTTTCTCACAAACAGAGCTTTTTTTTTGGTGGTATTTAATCACCGCTGGATTTTTTATTTTTTGCAATATAAGCAAAAAAAGAGAGATCATTTTGAAAAAAAAAACAAACACTTATTTTTTAGTTTCTATTGTAAAATTTGGCAAATGAGTAATTTTTATTCATAAATTTGGGCCAAAATGTATACTGGTACATATCTTTAGTAAAAAATAACCCAAATTAGTATATATTATTTGGTCTCTGTGAAAGTTATAGAGTCTACAAGCTATGGTGCAAATCATTGAAAATTGATCACACCTGATCACACCCGATGTACTCACGGCCTATCTCATTTCTTGAGACCCTAACGAGCCCGGAAAGTACAAATACCCCCCCAATGACCCCTTTTTGGAAAGCAGACATTCCAAGGTATTTAGTAAGAGGCATGGTGAGTTTTTTGAAGTTGTAATTTTTTCCCACAATTCTTTTTTTACACAAAATTGTCATAATAACCAGTTATTTCTCTCACACAGCACATGCATACTTGCAATGACACCCCAAAATACATTCTGCTACGCCTCCTGAGTATAGCGATACCACATGTGTGAGACTTTTACACAGTCTGACCACATACAGAGGTCCAACATCCAAGTAGCACCTCCAGGCGTTCTACGAGCATAAATTGCACATCTCATTTGATGACAACCTATCACACTTTTGAAGGCCCTGGAGCACCAGGTCAATGGAAAATGCCCACAAAATGACCCCATTTTGGAAAGCTAACTCCCCAACGTATAATCTATGAGGCATGATGAGTCTTTTGAACGGTTCATTTTTTTTCCAGAAGTTTTTGGAAAATGTGGAAAAAAAAATGAAAACGCTTTTTTTTTATACCAAGTTGTCCATTTATAAGATATTTCCAACACATAGCATGTACATAGCAAAAATTACACCCAAAAATACATTCTGCTACTCCTCCTGAGTATGCCGATACCACATGTGTGAGACTTTTAAACAGCCTGGCCACATACAGAGGCCCAACATCGAAGTAGCACCTTCAGGCGTTCTACAAGCATAAATTACACATCTCATTTCTCAACCACCTATTACACTTTTGAAGACCCTGGAGCACCAGGACAATGGAAACGCCCACAAAATGACCCCATTTTGGAAAGCTAACACCCCAATGTATAATCTATGAGGCATAATGAGTCTTTTGAACGGTTCATTTTTTTCCATAAGTTTTTGGAAAATGTGGAAAAAAAATGAAAACGCATTTTTTTTTTTACACAAAGTTGTCCATTTATGAGATGTTTCCAACACACAGCATGTACATAGCAATAATGACACCCCAAAATACATTCTGCTACTCCTCCTGAGTATGGTGATACCACATGTGTGAGACTTTTACACAGCATGGCCACATACAGAGGCACAACATTGAAGTAGCACCGTCAGGCGTTCTAGGAGCATGAATTACACACATAAACTCCTGCCAACCTATCACATTGTTGAAGGCCATTTATATTTCTAACACATAGCATGTACTGTACATACCAATTACAAACCAAAATACATTCTGCTGAGCAAAGGGTAAAGAAAAGAATACCCGTGGTTTTAGTATTGCAGGGGACCACAGAGGAGAGCAACGGTCCAGGCAGCAGGCAGGAACGTGGAGAGTGACAGTAAAACAGGCAGCTGGCAGGATCAGTCAGTACAGGTAGAGATGTCAGCACAGCCAAAGCATTGGTCCAGATAGCAGGCAGGGATGTGGTCAGCAGTAGCAAAAGGATCGTCAATGCAGCAGGCAGGAATACTGTCCATAGTTAGTACATGCAGCAGGCAGAGATATGGTAAGTACAGTCAAAGTATTTGTCCAGGGAGCAGGCAGGACCATCAAGCTTAGAGCATCTGTCAGGAAAGAATGGGGACAGGGGTAGAGGCTTCTCCCACCCAAATCGCTTTGAAGCCTCCGGACAACCAGAAAACCAAAAACTGTTTTTCTCAACTCAGAAAACTATTCTGGAGCCCTCACATATGTGAGACCCCTGTGTAGCAGGGTGAAAGATCAGTCCAAGGGGCAGGCAAAAACATGGTCAACAGGCCAAGGTCAGTGCACGTAAAAGACAGAAATTGACGGTAGGCAGAGGCATAGTCGATGCAGTCCAGGGTCAGTTCACGTGAAAGGCAATGATATGGTTGGTTGAGGCACCAGGGAAATATTCAGGACAGAAATCGAAAATGGGGGAAATGGCAGTCTATTAGAAATATGGGCTAATAGTTTGCAAGAGTGTGATAGTGTTTGAAGCATTCTCCGATGCAAAGGCCAGGTTGGGAGGGACATTGGGGACAATGGAAACAGGTGTCTTTCCTAACTCCTCTTTTGGTGCACACCGACATTTTTTTTGGCGTCATCTTCCAGATCCTGATGATGGAATATGGTCAGGAAAATGGCGCTCATGTAGTCTGCTGACAAAATCGGAGCAAATCCTTTCTGGGGGGGGATACTTGTTGATAGATCAGGACAGTGACAGTGGCTTCAATAAACTTTAGGAAGGTGTTGGGTGTTTCCGTCGATTTTTGGTAGGTTATGAAAGAATTATACATGGCCAAATGAAAAAAGTAAATTGTGACTACTTTGTACCAGAAGAGGGATTTTCGTGTTGATAGGGCTGCAACATTTGATCATTTAAATCCAGCCCCCCTCCCCCATTAAATTTTTTGTACTCAAGGATACAGGAAGGCTTTCGAACGGGACCGCGTCATCTGCGAAGTTCCACCGAGGTGTCATCATGGATGGTGGACATGATGTACACATCTTTCCTATCCCTCCACTTCACAGCCAACTCTTCCTCGTTCCTCAAGCTTGTCGATTCCCCCCTTTGTAGCCATGTGGTGACTAAACTCTGTGGAAAGCCCTTTCTGTTTTTCCTTGCTGTACCGCAGGTCAAAGGTGGTGGAAAAGGGGAAAACTGGTATAGTAGTTGTCCATGTAAATGTAATACCCCTTTTGGAGGAGTGAGAATGCCAACTCCCAGACAATTTTTCCGCTTATTCCCATGTACGATGGACATTCAAGGGGCTGGAGCTGGGAGTCTTTGCCTTCGTACACGCGGAATGCGTGCACATATCCGGTGGAGCTTTCACTGAGCTTGTTGAGCTTCAACCGTACCTCGCCCTCTTACTGGGGATATATTGCTTGATTCCCAGCTGGCCTGTGAAATGGACCAGGGATTCGTCCACTGAGATGTTCTTGTCAGGGATATAAAGGAAACCTCTTGGAGAAAAAATCAATTAGAGGACGAATTTTATATAATTTATCAAAGTTTGGGTGATTTCGGGGGGGCATTGTGAGTTATCACTGAAATGCAGGAAGCACATTATAATTTCATATCGGGACCTGGGCATGACAGAGGAAAAAATTGGTATGTGGTGGATAGGGTTGATAGACCAATATGCATGCACTTCATTTTTCTTGTAAGCCCTATATTGAACGTTAGGCCTAAAAACAATTTAAGTGCCACCACTGTTAGGAGTCTCCATTCAAAAGGCAGGCATAGCTTGAGCTGGGGTTGTTTTTAATAAATTGTTGGGCAAAAAGATTGGTTTGGTCCACAATGCCTAATTCGTCAGGGAAAAATAACATTAAAAAATCAATTTTGGAAAAACCTTCAGTGTGGACCTGCACACCTGGCTGTGCTGTGAAAGGCAGGATCGTGGCTGACCCTGTGCTAGAAGGCAGCCACAATGGGTTTGCCAAGGCATCTGGTAGCTGGGTTTGGGCCCTAATTCCTTGGCGGGCAATTCCCGCACTTGTACTGGGCCTTTCCTCCTGGGGTCTAGCAGCGCTTGTACTGGGCCACTTCTCCTGCGGTCCAGCGCCATTGGCACTGCTGGTAGCTGCCTGGTGTTCAGACCGTCTTCTTTTTGGACGGACTACTTCCTCCTCTGATTTGGATACTGCTGTGCTGCGTTCGACGGGCTCATATTCTGAACCAGAATCAGAACTGTAACTGGGCGATGAGAGCTCCCCGTTGCTCTCATCAGTCAGACTCAGTATTTGTTATGCCTCTTCTGGCGTGTATACCTTTCTGGACATAGTGGCTGTATGACGGGTGACACTGATGAGCTGCACGTCAGGGACTAATGGGCTGCACCTTGGTAGTAATTGGCTGCAGACCGGTACTCTGATGGGCTCAAGGGACAGGTACTCAGATGAGATGACAGGTACTCTCACAGCTACTGATGACAGGTACTCTGACGAGTACTGATGGCAGGTACTGATGACAGGTACTCTGGCGGGTACTGATGGCATGTACTCTCACAGCTGATGGCAGGTACTCTTTATTCAGGGGGGGCAGTCTGGGCACAGTAAAAGTGTAACTCACTGTTAGCTCGCTCTCCTCCTCACACTGGATCTGTGTGTGAGGAGGAGAGCCCAGCAACAGCCGTTACACTGCGGTTTGTTTACATTTGTGACTGGCTGTGATTGGACACAGCCGGTCGCGTGGTGAGGAGCCATTTCATTGGCTCTTTACCCTGATCAGGGCTGGGCTTTGTCTGAGGGAAAAGCCTCAACCCCGATCGCCCGCTGCACATCCCCAGGGGTGCGCACGGCGCTCTGCACAGTGATCAGCTGTGATGGATACAGCCGGTCACGCTGCTTTCTAGGCTCCGCCACCCGCTCATTACCCTCATCGGGGAACAGCTGTGTCCTGAGGGACACGCCGGGTCCCCGATCGCCGCAGGCCGCCGAGGATGTCATATGACGCTCGCCCAGGATGGGAGATCCCATCTGTGAACGTCATATGACAATGGCTGGGTAATGAAGAGGTGAATATCACTTTAAAAACTTAATTTTGTATTCTAAGGGTAATGTGGTTTTATCTTAAATAAAGCTATTCTAATTGATCCCAAACTCTCAAATTTTCTACTTTTAAATTCAACATGTGACTAAGTAATATTATACTGGGGAGGAAATTTGTACAGTATAGTCATAACATGTCCATAGTCAGATGTACAGTGAGGGGAAAAAAGTATTTGATCTGCTGATTTTGTACGTTTTCTCACTGACAAATAAATGATCAGGCTACAATTTCAATGGTAGGTTTATTTTAACAATGAGAGACAAAATAACAAAAATATCCAGAAAAACGCATTTCAAAAAAGTTCTAAATTGATTTGCATTTTAATGAGTGAAATAAGTATTTGATCCCAATCAGAAAGATTTCTGGCTCCTAGGTGTCTTTTATACAGGTAACGAGCTGAGATTAGGAGCACTCTCATAAAGGGAGTGCTCCTAATAACAGCTTGTTACCTGTATAAAAGACACCTGTCCACAGAAGCAATCAGATTCCAATCTCTCCACCATGGCCAAGACCAAAGAGCTGTCCAAGGATGTCAGGGACAAGATTGTAGACCTACACAAGGCTAGAATGAGCTACAAGACCATTGCTAAGCAGCTTGGTGAGAGGGTGACAACAGTTGGTATGATTATTCGCAAATGGAAGAAACACAAAATAACTATCAATCTCCCTCGGTCTGGGGTGCCAAGCAAGAACTCACCTCGTGGAGTTTCAATGATCATGCGAATGGTGAGGAATCAGCCCAGAACTACACGGGAGAATCTTGTCAATGATCTCAAGGCAGCTGGGACCATAGTCACTAAGAAAACAATTGGTAACACACTATGCCGTGAAGGACTGAAATCCTGCAGCGCTGCAAGGCCCCCCTGCTCAAGAAAGCACATGTACAGGCCCGCCTGAAGCTTGCTAATGAACATCTGGATGCGTCAGGGGAGAACTGGGTGACAGTGTTGTGGGCAGATGAGACCAAAATCAAGCTCTTTGGTATCAACTCAACGTGTTTGGAGGAGGAATGCTGCCTATGACCCCCAAGAATGCCATCCCCACCGTCAAACACAGAGGTGGAAACATTATGCTTTGGGAGTGTTTTTGCTAAGGGAACATGATAACTTCACCGCATCAAAGGGACGATGGACGGGGCCATGTACCATAAAATCTTGGGTGAGAACCTCCTTCCCTCAGCCAGGGCACTGAATGGGTCGTGGATGGGTATTCCAGCATGACAATGACCCAAAAAAGTAATAATGAAAGGAACACACTCACATAGCCACATCCATAAATTGAGGGAATGAATAAGGGAAAAAAAGGTGTACTATAACAGTAAACCTAGGTCGGACTTTAAAGGCATAGGAAACAACAAAGAGGTATGAGAATAAACACTATTTATAGAAAAATACACAACATGAATAGAATACAGAAAAATTAAAAATCATGTATACTGATACACAATGTGCAGTGAGCCCTTGTGTATCTACGCGTTTCTCCGTTAGGCTTATTCAGGATACAGTCAAGGTTCTACAGATAGCAAATAAAAAGAACGGACCTCACTGTCTTGCAGAGAGATAAGTCTCAAATATAAGTATCCAGAAACTGGTTCAGAGGGTACTGTCTCACTGGAAACAGGTTCTACTACACCACCGTCAGGATCTATGCACAGATAGGTCAGGCCAGAGGAGCAGGAAAAGCCAGACGGTTCCATGGACAGGGGCAAAATAATGCACAAAGAGTGGACTCAGTACCAGAGGGAAGGGAGCCAACTATGTTCATCAAAGCCCACCAAGCAATGAGGACACCCACCGGGAAAAATAGTCCAAATATGAGACTGAGAGATTGTCCACAATGTGTAGCAAAATTTTAATATTTAGACAAAGATGTATGGCCCCTGGGAGACAGCCTTGTGCTAGTCACATGACCCAAAAAACACATGGCCAAGGCAACAAAGGAATGGTTTAAGAAGAAGCACATTAAAGGTCCTGAAGTGGCGTAGCCAGACTCCAGACCTTAATCTCATAGAAATTATGTGGAGGGAGCTGAAGGTTCGAGTTACCAAATATCAGCCTCAAAACCTTAAGGATCTGCAAAGAGGAGTGGGACAAAATCCTTCCTGAGATGCATGGAAACCTGGTGGCCAACTACAAGAAACGTCTGACCTCTGTGATTGCCAACAAGAGTTTTGCCACCAAGTACTAAGTCATTATTTGTGAAGGGGTCAAATACTTATTTCACTCAATAAAATGTAAATCAATTTCTAACTTTTTTTTAAATGCGTTTTTCTGGATAATTTTGTTGTTATTCTGTCTCTCAATGTTAAAATAAACATACCATTAAAATTATAGACTGATCATTTCTTTGGCAGTGGGCAAAGGTACAAAATCAGCAAGGGATCGAATACTTTTTTTCCCCCTCACTGTAGCTAGGTCTATAAAATCTTACAGTAAAAAAATTTTTTTTAAAAAAGGAACGTAGAACAAGTGTTTTATTTACAATGGTAAAATTATTTGACAACAGCTTCCAACTTCTCTAAAACGTATTACTGAAAAAAAGGCCAATTTCAAAAACTAGTAAAATATATGTACATCTAAAATTAAATTCCACCAGTTAGCCTTGGGTCACATTATGCAAGAATAATGAACACCATTAAAGTGCAGCTGTACCTTTATTAACAAAGAAGAAAAAAAAATGTAGTAAGCACTCATTCTTACAAAATAGTAATATGTATGCCTGTTAGCTCCGACCATGAGCACTGCACACCACAGCCTGCTCCCAGTGTTCAGAGCCGCTGACAATGCTGTTTCTATCAGTGATTCATGATGTAGACAAGTGGACATGTCTGTTTCATACTGTCCACTTCATGAAAGGACAGGCCAGAATTACCAAAAAGAACAGCACAGCCACTGAAGGATGCATCACTAATGGTCTGAGAGTACACAGTTAAAGTTTTAGTTCACCTTTATAAAAAAAAAAACAAAAAAAAAAAAAACCCTATGCCATGTGTCAATTACGAGACCCGTGGGCTGAATCCGGCTGCCAGGCCTTGTTATATGGCCCTCGCACCCAGTTTTGCAGCAGGAATATAGTGGAACTCCATTTCACCACCTCCAGCTCTTGCCCCCTGCTCCTGCTTTTACCTGTATACACAGAAGGCATCTGTGTATACAAGAGACAGCTTTGCTCTCTGTGGCACCTGTATCTAATAGTTCCCTGGACGCACTCATGGCAGGGACAGATCTCCAGAATCAGAGAGAGAACAATCTTCCTGCAAGGCGAGGCAGAGTTGCACAGGGAGGTACTAGAGCCGGATACATGTGTAGTAAAGCCATCTACATAGGGGGGAGGGGGTACTAGAGCCGGGCCAGCTAGGAGAGAGTAGAGATGCAAGGAAGCTTTCGGAATGGGGGTTGCACACTGTGCATAGTGTGACCCTAAACCCTGCACAGCACATCCCTGAACTCTGCATGCCGTGTTCTCCTGAGTACTGTAGCCAAATAGATCAGTAGTCTTACAGATACAACCGGCCTTTTGAGGGCAAACATAATGTTGATGCATTCCACAATTAAATTGAGTTTGACATCCCTGTATACTAATCAGATTTTAAAAATTTGCATTTACGCTCCTCTCATACCTGCAGACCATTTGTGCATGGAGTGAAGCCTGCCCAAACTCCCCTGCCCGGCCAACGTCATACTATCAGTAAAGCAAGGGGCGGGAGGAGCTTCAGATCGAAATAGAAAGCTCCTCTCGCCCCTTGCCCTGCTAATAGTATGACATTGTCGGCCGGGCGAGGACACGCAAGCATGACCGCACAGAAGGTGAACAGCGACCGTGGTTTGCGGCAGCCCTGTGCGGACTGCGGTCGCCACACATCAGTTTTCACAGGACCATCCTGTCCTTTTCTAGGACGAGTTAAGATTAGTGCTGTCCTTTTTCTGAGCCCCGCACATGAGTTTAGTGGCTGCGACAGGAAAGAGAGCTGTTGAGGTCATCTTTGGCAACAAGAGACAGTATTGCGCATATGCTGGGTGCTCGCTCTAGTACCACTATGGGGCACTTGTCCTAACAGCTGACCCGTCCTAGAGAAGAGGGCAGGATGGAGCTTTGGGGCAGGCTTCATTCCGTGCACAAATGACGTACAGATATGGGAAAAGTATCAATGCATCTTTAAAAATGGGATTCGTTTAGCATTAAGGAATGTTTTTTTATGGACTGCACAGGGCTGTTTTCTTTTTTTTTTTTTTTTTTTTAAGGTGAACCTAAATGTATCTACTAGGGTAGCCCACTGCTTCTTTATGCATGTTATAAATGCTGCATATTTTTTTTAGAAGGTATAGCTTCCATTAAACATTTTTCTTATGCAGTTTCCATATTGAGAACTGCGAAAGCTTCATAGAACATATTTTAAGGATTAATCCATCCTGCATGCAAAAGAAAAAGCAACCATAAAAAAAATATAGTTTAATTAAATACAAAAATACAAAGGTCAGAGAACTTTTGTAATTAATCCTAGGCTAAATTGTTACATTCCATCAATGCATATTACTACACAATAACTCTCTTTTCCAAATAGCCATCTTTAGAAGGCAAGTTTCTTCATCATGAGGTAAATACGGGAATCCACTTCAAAACCATGAAGATTATTAGCATCTCCCTGTAGTCTCATCAATAGACCACCATACGATACATATGCAGACCTGAAGGGAAGCAGAACATAGTAAGTAAAGGTTTTGTAACAGAAAGATGACTGTGATAAAGTGTAGATAAAGAAAAATAAATGCTTACAGGCGAGTAGCAGCTTCTGTGGATGTTTCGTCTCCTTCTATCCTGTAGACTTTTCCATACATGACATATTCAAACTGGTCAGCCCTGAAAACAACCATAACATCTCATGAACTACACGAGTCACAAAGTAAACAATATCCTTATTTTCCAAAAATAATCCACATCCACTACTTTATGTCCTGTAATCCAGGAGTCCCCAAAACCTCAGACCACAGACTGCCTGTCTGTGGCCTGTTGCTGACCGAGTCGTACAGCGGGAGATGAGCGGCGACCACAGTCAGCACAAGCCGCGGTCGCCGCTCACCTCCTGCTGTGCAACCATGCCCGCGTGTCCTCTCCCAGTCCCTCCGCCCACCCGGCTGACAATGTCATCCTATCAGCAGGGCAGAAAGTGAGAGGAGCTCTCCATTTCGATCTACAGCTCCTCTCCCCTTTGCCCTGCTGATAGTATGACATCGTTGGCCGGGTGGGGGAGCTGTGAGAGGACAGACTGTTAACAGCCTCTGCTCTGCAGGTAGGAGTCCTGAGCAGGGGAGGCAGAGATTGATGTTAGAGAGAACTGAAGGGGAGGGAGCAGACAGCAGGGGGTCTGTGATGTAAAGGGGGCACTGTAATATTAAGGGGACTGCACTGTACTGTTACAGTGCCCCTTTACATCACAGTCTCCCTTTATTTTACAGTGCAGTAGCCCCCTTTATATCACAATGCCCCCTTTACATCACAGGGGACTGCACTGTAATGTAAAGGGGGTCTGTGATGTGAAGAGGAACTGAGGGACTGCTTGAAAGGGGGAACTGTGATCTAAAGGGGGACGGTGGACACTGATATAAAAGGAGGGCTTTGCTGTAAAGAGGGGTTATGGTGTGAAAAGGGGCTGAGGACAGACTTCGTGAATATCCCATCCCCCGACCCATCCACTCCAACCATCATCCTCCCCCAGCCCGCCACCCCCCTCCCCCCAGTACCTAGAAAAATTGGCTGCCATGAAACCGGTCCCTGGTGTCAAAAAGGTTGGGGACTGCTGCTGTAATCTATTGTTCTCTTTCTTACAGTGTTTTTCTGCCTTTTTTTAACCACTTGCTGACCAGCCACCGTCATTATACAGTGGCAGGTTGGCACGTTCCTGTGAACCGTCGTAGCTGTACGTCGACTCTTTAAGCGGGGATAGCAGTCGTGCGCGCCCGCTGCGGTGGGTGTCGATGTGCGTGGTCAGCGGTCACAATGACCGCCGGCCACGTGCGAGCACGAGAGCCAGAACAGTGACATGTGTGTGTAAACACACAAATCCCTGTTCTGTGAGGCGAGACAGATCGTGTGTTCCTACTAGCTAGGAACAACCCCCTACAGTTAAAATACACACAAGGGAACAGTTAACCCCTTAACTGCCCCCCTAGGGTGTTAATCCCTTCACTGCCAGTGACATTTACATAGTAATCAGTGCATTTTTATAGTACCGATAGCTGTATAAATGTCAATGGACCCAAAAATGTGTCAAAAGTGTCCGATCTGTCCCCCATAATGTCGCAGTCCCGATAAAAAAAAATAATTAAAAAAATTAATTAATATATAAATATATATATATATATATATATAAATGCCATAAATCTTTCCCCCATTTTGTAGACGCTATAACTTTTGCGCAAACCAATCAATATACGCTTATTATATTATTTTTATTACCAAAAATATGTCGAGGAATGCATATCGGCCTAAACAAAAAAATTGGGGATATTCATTATAGCAAAAAGGTACAAATTAGTGTTTTTATCAAAATGGACGCTTTTTTGTTGTTTATAGCGCAAAAAATAAAAACCGCAGAGATGATCAAATACCACCAAAAGAAAGCTCTATTTGTGGGGAAAAAAAAAGAACATCAATTTGTTTGGGTACAGCATTGCACGACCACGCAATTGTCAGTTAAAGCAACGCAGTGCCGTATCGTAAAAAATGGCCTGGTCATTGAGCAGGCTGAAGTGGTTAACATCCTCTGTGAGATTGGCTGATCGATTCTTCTATATCTATGTATTGATTCAGCTAGCTCGCTCCTATGCGACAACGTCCTCTTTCTAGCCACACAGTGACCAATGCATGCTTTGCCATCCCCTCTGTGTTTTATCACAAATGTGATATCTCATAGTGCTGATATGATGGAACAGATCTAGCTGCATCAGTGAGCTCCATGCGTGTCTATGAAATATTCTACCTGCTTGTGTGTCAGATTTATACTGTGTAGCTTTCTCCTGCACGAGCACTAGACTTAGACAACGGCACCGTGGAATATGTAGTTTTCTCACAAGTGTCAGGTCTCACACTACAGAGAGGTAATTAATTACCCTGTGCAAGCCATGCCTAAATCCCCATGTTTCCACACAAACAGCAACTGCGGACACAGGAATGTGAAGATTTACTCTACTCTTAAGATGTGAGTACATAGCAACAAAGGACACCATGAAACTCCATGATCAATGCACATCTTATGCAGGTGAAAAACATAAGGTGCATACAAAAAGGTTTACCATTCCTTCAATAAATTGTGTAAATATTCACTTCAATTATCCAACCATGTTAAAAGCAAATTCCTGTTTATTTTGAATATCCAATCATTTGCAGGTAAAATAAGTAAAGAGGAATTTGCTTTTCACATGACTGAATAGTTAAAGTGAATATTCACAATAGTCACTTTTTTAAGTAAAGATTCTCATATCCTTGAGTAAATGAGCCCATGTATGAAGAGAACTGGCTTTTGGGAGATGTAGATTTGGGTGCATGTCGAAGAACTGGGCTCTTAAGAGCTGCCCCTGCAAGAATTGTGCAAGCTTGGTGATGTCACCAGGTAATGCTCAAACACACCCTTTAATTTGATAACCCACCCAGCTTTTGTAGGAATTAGAAATGGTAATGCACCTGGAAGGGCGGTCATCATTGGGGTTGTACTCTCCATCATCTAATGTTCCATCTTCATATAGGGTATTGGCAATAACCAAGCGAAATTTATCACCTGAGAACAAATATACCATAGGTATTACAGGTATACACTACAAAAAAGAATTCAATAAATTAGTCAGGATTTGTGTCAATGAGTTTTGGCCTTGCATCAATGGCATCAGTTTGACAGCCACTTAAGTTCAATGATAAGTGCATCTGGCCTGCAGTCAACCTCTGACATGATTTATGCAGATTTTGCATTCCCATAGACTTGTATGGGAAAACAAAAAAAATCTCATTGACACAGACCCCAAGTCTGTTTTCTCTGGTTTTTGAAGTCTGAGAGGGGAAAGCAGACAGTAGTAAAATATTTCAAGTATACTGTTGTGTGTATATGGTGTGAAGCATACAATGTACGACACTATGTAAACAGTGAAACATGGACGTACTTCATACTGTTCTACTGTATGCAGTGCTCACCATATGTTACACAGTCCACATTACTACTTTTTTATATTGTGTAAAATATATTATACTTCTTCATTCCATGAATATACCACACTGTAAGCGATATACACCACAGTAGAGAATGTACATTTTGATGGACATTGTGTGAATCAACATTAACTGGATTGTGACAACATTACCATTCTCCTCCTTTTTATGAAGCTAGATTCATTTCAAAATTAGTTTTTATTTGCCATCTGTGTCCCATTTGGGAGCTTTCCATTCACTTCCTGTCTCATATACCAGAAAAATAGAGAGGGAGAATCTCCCTAAAGTGGCACAGACAGCAATAAAAACCTGGCAGGTGTTCTAATCCCTCTCCACTTTATCCAGGGAAAAAAAAAAAAGTTTTGACTTTAGCATTTCAGACAATTACAATCTGTCAGCTGCAAATAACAGAAAGCAGCACCGTCTTACACAGCATCGACAGGTTACTGTAAACATACATGACAGAAACAGTGGCAGCCAACAGATATGAGAGGGAAGAGAAACAGTCACAACCACAGGAAGCAGAGAAGAAAATAACTGGAACAGGATATGGGAAGCATAAAGGGCTTACGGACTAGGCAAATGACTGAGCTGCCAGTGTGGTTATGAACGAAGAACAGAATAGAGATAATAATAAAGCAGTACAGTGGAAATCACAGAGCACTAAAAATAGAGGTGGTCAAATAGAAAGTTAGGTGGGAAAGACCGGTAGTGACAGCTGTGAGGTGATTTAAGGGAACAATGAGGCAGAACCAAGCAGCCTTACAGCAGGACAGCAACATATCCATAGTAAGAAAAATGTAGTTTTGGTGGCAGAATACTCCAGGACTATGAATCTGATATTTCATACTTTCTTTATAGTACATGAAAAGCAAAAATATCAAAAACTAACCAAGATCCACAGGATATATCTGAATGTTCACATCAAGGATAAGGTCCATCTTAAAAGACTCACTTTCACAATGCAGCCTGGAGACTGGGGGGAAAAATAAAAAAACTGTAACAGTGCTCTAGACAGACTTTAGATTTACATTGTTTTTTTTTTCTTTTTCCCTTTCTTTTGTTAAAAGTTGTTCCATGAATGTGAACAAAGCATGATCATTATTCACTGCATCTAATATATGCCAATATATAATGGTGCTCTTGTTTTCTTATCTTTATCTTCAGTTAAACTTGATAAATAAACTTACAGTGCATATGTAGTTATTGTACATGTACAGATACACAAATAAAGTAATAAAACAACAGTGGGTTAATCTTCAATTTTCTGTCTGACTTACATTTGCATTTATTTTTGTTTACAAGGGCAAGCTTGTGGTTTGGGTTTGCGGGTAGGAGGGTGTGTAAACTGGGTCAAAGGATGGAGGTTTAGGAATAAGAGAAAGGGAAGGTATTTGGAAGTCGTCGGTCAGATAGAAGAGTCTGTTGAGGAAACCATAACTCTTCCATATATGGTGAGCACATTGCTGCATTTCAGCATCTTTTTATATTGGCCTGTACATAAGTTTTAAGTGCCACTGTGGCAGGACCCTGCACATTTGTTTATAAGATGGGTGAATGGAATAAAACTGATTACTTACATTGTAATATGGATAGGTCAAAAATGTAGAATTTGCTTTGCAATAATGTGGAAAAGTATCATGAACTAGTGCAAAGCCAGATTTAAACTTTACCTCGATCAAATTTTCTTCCTTCAGGGTCAATATCCTTTACATCAAAGATATCTTCAAACAGAATTCCAGCCATGATGTCCTACAGACACTATGGGGAAAAGAATAAATGAAGCACAGCATTACAATACTGAGGGAAAAAAAGGATTTACTATAGGGTTCAGGACATTTTCTTCTCACTCACTTGAGACTAGACTTCTCTAGTCTAGTGGATGCAGTTTTCATGAATAAACATGTTTCCTTAGATACTGTTTCACACTAAACTTGAGCTAGTACACATCCTAGATTACTTGTGCTCAAACTTAAAGCTTAAATGAATATATATTCCAAAATGTAATAGCTACTACCTGAAATCATCTGTTGTCATAACTATTCCATCACTGAAAAGTTGAGGTTTAAAGATAGAAGGGGGTCCTTCACTCAGCATAGGCACCATTTACAAAGCACCTTGCATTTTTCTTAAGTGCAAAATGTTATCTATTTGGACAAGGTGGGGGATTGAGATGCCACCACCCCCTCTTCTCCACCAAAGAACACATTGTGTTCATTAAGAAAAATGCAAGGCATTCTGTAAATGGCACCTGTGCCGAACAAACGACCCCATGTGGTTACTATACAGCAGGGCATTTGCAACTACTAGTGATTCTCTAATTCCACAATAGAACATTAGGTGCATAGGCCTGCTCATCATTTCATATGCTTACCTGGAGTTCAGCTTTAAAGCATCTGTAACCCCCCCCCCAAAAAAAAAAATTGGATCCTGTTACTTTAAGGCATGTTAAACAGCACAGTGCTTCTGCTGTGTAATTTGGCCCCCTGTATCACCTGTAATACCTGGCTGATTCTGCCCTCCCCCTGTAAACTGACCTCAGTTTATCATGGCTGCTGAGCCCTGGCACCATGGTCAGTTTACGTACCTCCGTCCTCAGCAGCTCTCCTCTGTCCTCTCTCCCCTCCCCGCCTGTCAGCTAGTGACAGTGCTCGTTCCTGCTGCTGAAATTACTGTGTAAATTACACACAATCCCCTTTGTTAGAAAACGTACTATGCCCCAGGGTCTGTGCTTTTAAAAAAAAAAAATGTCCATTTCTACCTTATTCCAGAGCGGCTCAGCGGCTCAGCACTCACGTGACTCCTCGCTGCTCTCCTCTCGACTGACGTTAGCAGGGGATTCTCGGCCCCTCCCACTGTAGCTGTCAGATCGGGAAAGGGAGCAGTGAGGAGTCACGTGTGCGCCTCTCTGAAATAAGGTAGAAATGAGCATATTTACAAAGCACAGACACTGGAGCATAGGATGGTTGTCCAACACAGCTCATTGCTTGTACATTACTAAGTGGCTTAACAATCACTTTAAAATATATCGAAAAACCAAACCTGTTTTTAAGTGTATATTGCAGCAAAAAACATATACAATACAGATCTACTATCAGTGATCTCTGTCATGTTCCAAATAGAACACACTTAACCCCTTGTTCGCCCCCTAGTGTTAACCCCTTGCCTGTCAGTGACATTTACACACTAATCACTGGCTATTTATAGCATTGATTGCTGTATAAATGTCAATGGTCCCATATAAGGATGCACCGAAATTTAGGCCGCCGAAAATGGCCTTTTCGGCAATTTGCCGAAAGCAAAATGTTGCCGTTAAAAAAGAGGCGGGGCCATCCCACCGGGTGCCACACGTTTCATCCCGACACGCCCCTCAGAGTCTCCCCTCCCTCCTCTTCTCACTACTGTCATACACAGCCTCCCCAGTGCCTGGTAATGCATGTCACGCTGTGCGTCAGAGCTGGATCTAAATCACCGTGCAGCTGATGTAACGATGTCCCGCCTCCTGTGATAGACGGCACTCTGATCCACTGCTAGGAATCATTGTGCCATGTGTGATAGGAGGCGGGACATGGTTACATCGACTGCACGGCGATTCAGATCCAGCTCTGACGCACAGCGTGACATGCATTACCAGGCACTGGCAGGCTGCACATGATGGGCACTGGTGGGCTGCTGCATCTGATGAGCACGGGCATTGGTGAGGCTGCATGGCATGGGCACTGGTGGGCTGCTACATATGGACACAGGCACTGTTGAGGCTGCATGAAAGGCACAGACACTGGTGAGGCTGCATGAAGGGCACAGGCAGGCTGCTACAACTGACTGGTAGGCTGCATCTGACAGGCACTGGTTTTCTGCATTTGATGGACACTGGTGAGGCTGCATTGATCTCCTGTACCATGTCCCCAGTCTCTGACCATCTCCTGTACCATGTCCCCAGTCTCTGACCATCTCCTGTACCATGTCCCCAGTCTCTGACCATCTCCTGTACCATGTCCCCAGTCTCTGACCATCTCCTGTACCATGTCCCCAGTCTCTGACCATCTCCTGTACCATGTCCCCAGTCTCTGACCATCTCCTGTATGAAAATATTTTTTTAAAACAGTCACTTTCGGTATCGGTGCTGTTTCGGTTTTCGGCCTGTTTTTTGTTTTTTTTTCATTTTCGGGATTGGCACCAAAAAACCCATTCGGTGCATCCCTAGTCCCATAAAAAGTGTCAAGTGTGTCCGATCTTTCCGCCACAATCCCGCAGATTGCCGCCATTACTAGTAAAAGAAAATATCCCCTATTTTGTAGACGTTATAACATTTGTGCACACCAGTCAATACACGCCTATTGCGATTTTTTTTTTTTACCAAAAATATGTAGAAGGATATATATCGGCCTAAACTGATGAATAAATTAGTTTTTTATTTTTTGAAAATATATTATAGCAAAAAAAACCTTTTCTCAAAATTGTCGCTCTTTGTTTATAGCGAAAAAAATAAAAACTGCAGGGGTGATCAAATATCACCAAAAGAAAGCTGGTACAGCGTTGCATGCCCACGCAATTGTAAGTTAAAGCGACGCAGTGCCGTATTGCAAAAAATGGCGCGGTCAATAAGGGGGCAAATCCTTCCGGGGCTGAAGTGGTTAAAGGCTCTGCAATTAGAGAAAACATCAGTTGATCTGCTAGAAATTTACTTGGCTCCTAAAGGGGAAGTTTTTTTTTGCGGCGGGGGGAGATGTAGAACCAATTTCACCATATTAAGCCTCGTTTGAAGGGGGATTTGATCCGTCCTGGGCCATGTTTTACTGACATGAGTATGCACAGGTGCTGCGTGGATTCCTGTGCCGTGCAGTTCTATTGATGTCTATGCTGCTTCCAATGCGACATCTGTGTGGGTGCACAACCCTGAACACACCCAGGGCGCGTTTAGGGTCATGCACCCGCATCCACACAGATGTTCTATTAGGACACAGTGGCTTTTCGCACACAAGGCCATCTAGGAGCAGTGCAGCGCCTCTCCCAGAATTGTAGCGCAACCAGGAGGAGAAGGGAGGGTTGCAGCGTCCAGCCCCGCTGCAGGTAGCATGTGAAGACTAAGGCAGGCTGCAGCTGAACACTGTACTAGTATGAGTTCAGGAGTACCCCTGACCCTAAATACAGGTACCACTCTGTACAGCGTTCTGCCCCATCCAGCCACAAGCTGCCAGCAGCGGGGCTGATCTGGTTACAGGAGACTGGGATGGGGTTGTTTTTGGCTACAGCATTGTACACATATTGTTGGCTCTGGTACAGTGTATAGGGCTATTCATCTGTGATATGAGACGATGGGGTGATGAAACAGGAGCTTGCATTCCTACAAGTCTTCTCTATGCCATGTCACAGTCCGATCAGAAAGAATAGCATGGCCGAAGACCAGCGCACACTGTGTACTCAGAACATTGCACAGCACCCCTGACTTGTTACTGTCATCTAAACGCAATGTAACATCTAATATAGCAGGACAAGGCACAAATGACGGTACATACCTGTAAACACCGGATGGACAGTCCGTTCAGAGCCTTACAGTCACGCTGCTCAGGAGTACCACTACTTCCGAGGGTCGCCACTTCCGCTTCCTGTCAGCTATGTAACCTTTGGTATTCTGCTGGAACGCACCGTGCGTTTCAGTGCAGAGCTTGTGGTGTGTCTGTGATCTATTCCCCTGTCTCGTCAGATTAGGTGACCCGCCAGAATGTGTAACGGAAGTGACGTTCCGTTACCGCCATCTTGCTACACCCCGTATTCTTCCACAGTAATGATACACCCAGAAAACGACAAGCGGACATCTTGTTACACCCACCGGAGTTTTGCATTTCAAATTTTTTTAACAGTAAACTGAGTTTATATAGTGAAATACAGTACTTAGAACTACCATAGCTCTCAACAGTCCCTGATTTCGAGGGACTGTCCCTGATTTGGAGCAACGTCCCTCTGTCCCTCATTCGTCCCTCATTTTGATCTGATATATATAGTTGTATATAAAATGCACTCTTTATATACCATGAAGCGTTTTCCAGTGCTAAAACTTTCATCTGATTTCTAAATTGCTGCATTTGTAAAATCCAAAAGCCAATATAAAGGAATACTAATGGTAAAAGAAAGCATTTGTGGGCACACTTCCCAACTTTTTGGGATGGTAATGAGGGACACCTATCAGCAAAAGCATGCAGGCATAGGACACACCCCTGGCCATGCCCCCTTGAAGGAGAATTGTACAAAAAAAATAAGATTGGTTAAACCCACAAGTGCTTTTTTTTACCACTACTATTCCTTTATATTGGCTTTTAGAATATACAAATACAGCAATTTAGAAATCACATGAAAGGTTTAGCACTGGAAAACACTTTTTGAAAGATAAAAAGTGCATTTTATATACAACTATATAGATCAGACCAAAATGAGGGACAAATGAGGAACGAGGGACAAAGGGACATTGCTCCAAATTAGGGACAGTCCCTCAAAATCAGGGACAGTTGGGAGCTATGCTTGTGGGTTTAACCACAAGCATAGCTCCCAACTGTCCCTGATTTTGTACAATTCTCCTTTAAGGGGGTGTGGCAAGGGGTGTGTCCTATGCCTGCATACTTTTGCTGATAGGTGTCCCTCATTCCCATCTCAAAAAGTTGGGAGGTATGAACTACGTGTGAATGTTTACATTTTGAATTTTAAAAGCAGCAAACGTCTGTCCCATTGACAAACATGTGAGATCAACAGGCTTGACGCAGCTTTTAAAATTCAACATCTAAACAGTAAGACGGAGTTCTAAGTACTGTATTTCACTATATAAACTCAGTTTACTGTTATAAAAATGTGTAGAATGCAAATCTCCAGTGGGTGTAACTAAATGTCCGCTTGGCCCTTCTCAGTGTATCCTTACTGTGGATGTCTCCAGGCTAAGGCAAGATGGCAGCGACGAAACGTCACTTCTGTTACACATTCTGACGGGTTGCCTAATCTAATGAAACACCGTCAGATATGGTGACCCGTCAGAATTGGTAACAGAAGTGCCACCATCTTGGCTGAGCCATGAGAAACAAGCACAAACCATAGCAACCATTCAGATTTTACCTTTCAGTTAATGGGAAAATCGAACTTCATTTTAGCTGCAATTCAGTCTTTGTGCTGTTTCTTTTCTCCAGTTTCAATGAACCAGTTCCAAGGGATCATTGCCACCTCATCCTTTTAAGCCCAAACACATATTAATTACACAGATTCTGTGGCTGATTAAGGTGGTAATTAAACTCACTTGGTGCCTTATCTGCATTAAATTAGCCTCAGAACCTGTGTAATTCATATGTGTTCGGGTTTAATGGGATGAGGTGGCAACCCATATGCTTACAATTTAATTTAGCTAGGGCCTCAGTTGTCAGCGTGAAAAGAGAGCTCCAGGCCAATACAGAGTCCCGTAACAAAACAAAAAAAATAGCGCAGCTGTGTTTAGCAGTCTTGGCGTGCTGGGGTTCAGGGTTTACTTACTAAGGTTGCATTCACACCTATGTGTTTTTAATTGAACCCAAAACCAAAAATAGAACATATTGCAACTTACCGGTCCTTAGATGTGGTGGTTGTGTTTTTTTCCTATATTTTCACCTGGTGATTCTTTCAGTAACCCACTTCCTGTCTCAGGTTCCGTTCACACATGCCGTGGCTCACAGCAGGGGTCCGGTGCGTCCCTGTTCACTGTTCAGGTGCAAATCAGGTCTGAATTCACACCTGAATCGGACCCTTTCCAAATGCGGACCGTGCCCCCCTGGAGATGTGTGAGCCGGCTCCATTGAGATATATATATATATCTGTGTGTGTGAACCCGGCCTTGGACCCAGTTTACATCTGTGCATTTTGCAGCGCATAAAAACACTTGTTATGAAAATACATTGAAGGAACTTACAAAGATTTGTGAATGCACAATGCTTGTACCACTCTTCTAAACATAGAACATAGAGCAGATGCTGATCCTAATTAAAGTGGTAGTAAAGTCTTTTTTTTTTCACTTGTACCTACAGGTAAACCTATAATAAGGCTTACTTGTAGGTACAGTGAATATCTCCTAAACGTGCACAGTTTAGGAGATATTTACACTGCATTCAGCCGGTGATGTCACTGGCGCATGCACTCTAAAGGGATGGCATACTCGTGCCATCCCTTCAGAGCTCCATGCCACGGTCCATGACTCCCGCGCACATGCATCATCGTGGCTCAACCAATCAGATGGCAGGAGCACGCGAAGACCAGGTTAAGATGGAAGCCCTGTCAGCACGCTGCTGGAGGACTTCGTTCTAAGGTAAGCATTTCATATAGTGCTAGTATGTAGTGCCACTGTCTTGCAAATTTTTTACTACCGCTTTAACGAGGGGCGCAAGCCCATTTGTTAAATCGGAACAATCAGCTCTCTGTTTTGTGACACAATGCAGAGAACAGGAGAGCTGGAGCTGTATACTCCAATCGTTCTGCCCATCCACACCCTCCGCTCAGCCCAGAGCGGAGAGCTGAGGGTATTCACCCTGAGTGCTCTGCTTGCGTAGTGTAATCACTGCAGGGGCAGAGAAAGAGAGAGACAGAGAGAGAGAGGTTTGAGTTATCTACTGACAGCTCACATCCCATACAACCAGATCACACTTGGCTGGAATCTGCAGAAGTTTTCTATGTGGAAAACTGCCATATTCCCTCTGTTATTCAGGTGCAGACCTGCACTGGTTTTTGCTTCATTCTGAAAAATAAACTGCTGCAGATAGACCTGAAACAGGTCTATTTGCTCTGTTAATGTGGCACACACCACTTTGTTGTAAAAAATTACGCTTGTTGGATTTACCATGCATTTTTCTAGCCTGTTAAAGTGATTCTAAAGGTTTGTTATTTAAAAAGAAAAAAAAGATGTCCTACTTACCTGCTGTGTGCAGTGGTTTTGCACAGAGCAGCCCCAATCCCCCCAGTTCCCCATCAGCACTCCTGGCTCCTCCCCCTTGACCATTTAGGGTTAGGGCCAGGACACCCTTGAGTAGTTGCAATTTCAATTGACAGACTCCGAGACTTCAGTAGGAGGACAGCCGTACAGGGAAAGGCCCCAGCAAGGCACCACTTCTGCACGTGCAGGATTGCTGTCTCCTATGGCAACAGTGTTTAACAGTTCCTAACACAAAGTTCAACAGTTCTTTCAGCTTTACTACAATGTCCACTTGTAGTTCTTAGGCCCCTTGAGCTCCTAGTCTCTCACTGGACTCTCTGATTCACTGACTCTGAATCCCATGAGCACAAGGCTTTTGCGTTGGTATCTCCCTCAAGCGTCACCCACGCTTCCCGGCTCAGTCCCTGGCTTGACCCACAAGGCTGCTCTGCAAGCGTTACCTCCACTGGTTGGGTCCCTGACTTGATCACCGCCTGAAGTTTCCCGATTCTCCACCGTGCCCGTTCGGTGAGAATGTTGCTCTGGTACTTGCTTCGGTTACTCACTGTGGTCCCTGGTAAAGGCGATTGGTCCCTTAGTGGCAACAGCTTCCCTTCTACCTCTGACCACGACAGGTTCTCCGGCCCGGCAGAACCGTCACTTTTGGTTGGACTGCAAGCCGCAGTCCCAACCCTGCGCTGCCCTTACTTCTGTATAGGCCCTCACATAGCCTGGCAGCCAGATGCCCCCGGGATAGGCCAAATCTCTGGCCTGGCAGCCTGGAGTGTACGACACACGTCCACCCAGACAGCGGTCCAGGTGCACAGAACGTAGATCACCTGACTCCACCCGAATATATAGGTTCTTCCAGCAGGCTAAGGGATTCAAGAAAACCCCTGCCCATTGGCTGAGATATCCCATATACCCATAACTTGACCTTGAAATGTCCTTCGGCCACCTAGTGGCAGGAGAAAAGTACAAGGCCAAACTTAGGGAGAAATCATTGGATCTCTAACAACTATCTACAGTAGTTACTCCTGACATAGAATTTGGTGAGGTGCTCCCTAACTAAACCCTAGGGTGCTACATCATACTTCTCTTTTAACCAGATTGCTACACATCAACACAGGACTACATTCGTCTCCCTCCCCACTTTAGGGATTTGTTTTACCAAAGCTCATAGAGTTATAATTCACCAAGAACTCTCTGAACGAGCAGGTTGAATTGCAATATAGTTCTCTTTGCTAAAGGTTGTGTACTTGTTATTTACTGTTTCTGCATTTATGTGTGAATGAGCAGTAGGGAGGGGTCTGACACTCATAAGAGCCATTCCTCTGCTCTCCTGTAGCCTGCTCACATAGGCATTATATGCACTCTATTGAGCACAGAGATTATAGTGTTCACTGGTGAATGTTTGAATCTTATAGGTGATTGTTATTTAGCTATTAAAGTGGAGTTCCACCCAAAAGTGGAACTTCCACTCATCAGATTCCTCCCCCCCTCCGGTGTCACAGTTGGCACCTTTCAGGGGGGAGGGGGGTACAGATACCTGTATATTACAGGTATCTGTACCCACTTCCGGCGTAGATAGCCGCAGAATCTGCGGGTATTTACGCCACTTCCTGCACCCTCCCCGCTGCCTGCTGGGAAACACACGGCTCCCAGAGGCAGCAGGGACCATTGGTATTGCGCTGCGCGACTCGCGCATGCGCAGTAGGGAACCGGGAAGTGAAGCCGCACGGCTTTACTTCCTGATTCCCTTACCAAAGATGGAGGCGGCAGCACCCGAGGACGGAGAGACGCTTCGGCCTCGGGTGCCGACATCGCGGGCGCCCTGGACAGGTAAGTGTCCATGTTTTAAAAGTCAGCAGCTGCAGTATTTGTAGCTGCTGACTTTTTCTCGGTGTTGCTCCGCTTTAATAGCATTTCTGTAGGAGACAACATTTTAAAGTGTAAACTTAAGTTGACTCTCTGATTTCTTTTACTTCTATCCTTTACTTCTGTACTTCTTCTAAGTACATTTTGCTTATTCAAACAATTCTGGTGTATTTCTTTCTTCTTGCTGTCATTTGATGGAGAGAAAAAAAAAAGTATGAACCCAGAGTGTCAGAGGTGGCAGAGGACTCAGGGTCAGGGCAACCAGGAGGGTATTGATTTATCTTGCGACCCTCAAGAGGGCAGCGCTACAGAATGTTTTTGTTCCATTCGATAAGTGCAGAAATATAGATTAAATGGATATATTCTATTACTTGTGGGGTAACTCATGTTATGTCATGTATGAAGCTGGGTGGGTATTGATGATTATTAAGTATTAATGTTGTGGAGGGTGAGCTGTGGACCTAGGAATTTCATATGCGGGTCTGATGTTAGTATTTAAAGGCAGTTGGTATACCATAGCTAAAAAGAATTTTAGAAACATAAATACCGTATATACTCGAGTATAAGTCGAATTTTTCAGCACATTTTTTTGTGCTGAAAGTGCCCCCCTCGACTTATACTGGAGTCAAGCACTTTTCTGCAGCAAAAAATTTCATTTTCCGAACCGACTTTGGGGCCCCGTATCTCAGGGCCACTTGGTGCTAGGAACCCCAAATTTGGTGTGCAAACCCAGTGGAACTGGTACCATGACATATCCAAAGCTGAAGTTCCTAGCACTAAGTGGCCCCGAGATACGGGGCCCCAAAATCGGTTCGGAAAATGTCATTCTCTGCTGCAGAAAAGTGCTTGACATTTTCTGAACCGAATTTGGGGCCCCATATCTCAGGGCCACTTGGTGCTAGGAACACCAAATTTGGTGTGCAAACCCAGTGGAACTGGTACCATGACATATCCAAGCACCAAGTGGCCCTGAGATACGGAGCCCCAAAACCGGTTCAGAAAATGTCATTCTCTGCTGCAGAAAAGTGCTTGACATTTTCTGAACTGATTTTTGGGGCCCTGTATCTCGGGGCCACTTGGTGCTAGAAACCCCAGCTTTGGAAATTTTATGGTGCTCGTTCCACTGGGTTTGCACACCAAATTTGGGGGCCCAAATTCGGTCAACTGTGTCCATCTGCAGCAATGTCATTTCGGGACCCTTTGGGTTCAGAGACCCCAAATTTTGGCTACAGCTAGGGGGGCATCTAGGAACCCTTAACTACCGAGTTTGAAGTTCAGGGGACCTATGGCTGCAAATGGGCACAGTGAGGCTGCAAATGGGCACAGTGAGGCATGCAAATGGGCACAGTGATGCTGCAAATGGGCATTGTTGACCCTCTTTTCCACTTACAATAGCTGTGCATTTCTCACCCTCGTTTTATACTCGGGTCAATAAGTTTTTCCCATTTTTTTTTGTGGTAAATTAGGGCCTCGACTTATACTCGGAACGACTTATACTCGAGTATATACAGGTATATCTGTTGATTTCACCAGAAATCTTGTGAGCTGATACTTCCTGTGCCCTCTGTGAACAAGGAGGGATTATAGAGATGAGAAGAGGTCTGTGTTCTTTGTAATTCTTCAGAAATTAAATAGGCAAGGCTAACACAGCATGCTTTGAATTCCGAGCTAAGGCTGGGTTCACATATCTGGGGTGCGGTTTGCAGTCTGGTATCCTATGCATTTCTCTTCACCGGTTCAAGTGCGATTTAGGTCAAATTTTTCCCTGAATTCAAAACGCACAGGACCCTTTTTAAAACCGCACTGTAACCACCCCAGACATGTGTGAACCGGCTCCATTGAAAGCTATTCAAACTCACATGTTATGCGAACTGGATGCAGTTAAAAACGCATCCAATTCGCATATATGTGAACCCAGCCTAAAAATATAAAACTGGCAGACAGAATTTGGATCAGCTGTGCATGGCAACCAGTCAGCTTCTATCTTACATTTTCAAAGCTTAACTGAACAAGCCGAATATATAGGTTGACTGGTTGTCATGCACAATTTTCTGTTGCAGTTTTGATAAATTCCCTCCAATATGTTGTCATGACAAAGAGGTAGTTAGAAGATTAGATTTCTGGCACATCAATGGTTATTTTTTTGTACTTACAGCGTGTTTAAAGGAATAAAAGGGAAAATGTGCATGTATTCCAAAGATGTATTAAATATATTTTTTTGACATTTTCCGTTTAACATACACTTTAAGTGGGTTCTGCATTCTTGTAGACTTTAATGAGAATGCTATAACAGATACACAAGTCTATTAACACGGCCCTTACTGTGGCCATGACTATATGCTTAGTAATCAATTACTTTAGGCCGTAGACCTGCCCTGGCGCAGGAAGTGTTGTATCTGCTTCAGTAGGTTGGAACAATTACGTCAGCTCTTCCCTGCAAGGGTGTCTTCATGCTCAAACAGCTATCATTTTTCTAGTTAAAAAAATAGGTTTCACACTTTGCTGTCCATTTCTCTTGGCTTTCAGATTGTTATTTTGTTCCATTGTAATGTTTCCCATGCACTTGCCATTTAACTTGGCTCTTTTCCCTTCACACTAGTGACCTCTGGTCGACTTTATCACTGTGGCCTAGGGTCTTTAAAAGGCTAAACCATGACAATGACAGCCGTGAAAGATCCTAAACCCTATCTCAAGCTTACCTTGGCATGCCCTATGTTGTTGTAAGGTGAGCCCTCATGTGGGCTCCAAGTAAAGTTTATTGGAATATGAAAATATCCAAAATGACACCAGAGGACACCAGCAGTGGTCAAGATAGACGCATTTCACACAACAGAAATGTGCTTAATCATTTTGGATATTTTCATATTCCAATAAACTTTACTTGGAGCCACGTGAGGTGCAACCATTTCTTATTTTGACAATTTACCACAGAGGCGAGCCGGGGCTAGCACTCAGGTGTGTGTTCCAGTGGGCGTATCAGTTACACCTGGAGAAGTGAGTTCTTTTCATTTGGTGAAAACATATGATGGGGATACCATGTGATACAATATGAAAGGAAGCAGTATAGGGTTCAGGGACAACAGATATATTATCACTATAGGCAAACAGGGTAGGAATAACAAATGTTCTCTACCACCAGCCCGAGATAACATCCGTGGGCATGTAACACTTTCCACTTAACCCAAGGAAACTACACACTAATGGGGATTCAGCAGGTCTGGCACTGGGTTTCCTTACATTGGGGTGAGGGAACAACACAGGGGTGAAAATAACAGCACCCTTCAAATATCGGGAAGCAGCGGCAGGTTGTTACAAAGCATTCAAGTTAATAGGTAAGAGAAGCAATTAAAAAAAAGGAAGGAGGGGGGGGGGGTGTAGGTGAACGGGAGGCAAAAACAGCATGCACAAATAAAATGTTGGGAATCACAGCCATATAAATACCAGGCCTTCTACCGATGCACTCACATCAGGATTTAATGCTACAAGACTGTCTGCTCTCCCAAGGCCAAGCTGTCCTGCTGGCGACGTTTCTTTTTATTTTAATAGTTTTTATTGTGTTTTGTACAGAAAGAATAAACATACATAAATAGAATGTTAGTTTTATACAATGCCCAAATAGCTGCGTGTTATTATCCATATACTGTACAGCATATCATAAAAGGCACACAAGTTCAAGGTATAGCAGGATACATTCAAATAGCTCAGATGGTAAACAACATACAAACATGGCCAAGGATAAATCCAAGGAAAAAACCAAGATTACTTACCGACCAGCCCACAGACAACTGAATCAACCTGTCTAATAGGGCGTACACACGGTCGGACTTTGTTCGGACATTCCGACAACAAAATCCATGGATTTTTTCCGACGGATGTTGGCTCAAACTTGTCTTGCATACACACGGTCACACAAAGTTGTCGGAAAATCCGATCATTCTGAACGCGGTGACGTAAAACGTCGGGACTTTAAACGGGGCAGTGGCCAATAGCTTTCATCTCTTTATTTATTCTGAGCATGCGTGGCACTTTGTCCGTCGGATTTGTGTACACACGATCGGAATTTCCTACAACGGATTTTGTTGTTGGAAAATTTTATCTCCTGCTCTCCAACTTTGTGTGTCGGAAAATCCGATGGAAAATGTCCGATGGAGCCCACACACGGTCGGAATTTCCGACAATACACTCCGATCGGACATTTTCCATCGGAAAATCCGACCGTGTGTACGGGGCATAACAGTATGCGTTAAAAACAGGGGTTTAGTCTGCAACATTTGCAAATGCATGCGTAAGCTACAGAGCTCGCTAGGGCACACTGGGATCTGTACCTATCCATCAGAATGCATGTGCCTCCACTGTGGGGTCACTCATTAGTTAGTGATAGGTACTCCAGATCCCAGGGTGCCTTGGTGAGGCTCTGTAGCTTACACATGCATTTGCAAACTAAACCCCTGTTTTTAACGCATACTGTTAGACAGGTTGATTCAGGTGTCTGTGGGCTGGTCGGTAAGTAAGCTTGTTTTTCTTGGATTTATCCTTGGCCTTGTTTGTATCTTATGTCCCCTCCAATGCTGCTTACTGTTATGGCCAGCTATAGGTGGGGGCAGTGGTCCCCTTTTTTGTATCAGATGGCAAACAAGCAGAAATTTGCTGGTGGCGTTTTAAGGTAGATTGCTCTTTTAGATGAGGGTTTCCTTATGAGAGTTAGGTGCTTATAAATATTAGAGAATGTGGTAAAAAAAGGCTGGCATGCCTCCAGCATAGGTTTTAAATATGTCTGATGTCAGTGTTCGTAAACTTTATCTTGAGCTCCACCTAGTGGCCAAAGTGCACAACCCGATATGAAATCATGGAATTGTTTACCAGTTTTTTGACCTCTGCAAAGCTTCCATTATCCTTCTTTCTAAAAAGCAGAATACAGGTGTACCCCGATAAGCCCAGACTCCACTTTGAGGCTGGGTTCACACCGCAGCAGGGAGCGTCTCACAGCAGGGGTCCAGTGCGTCCCCTTTCACCGTCTCAGGTCCGATTTCAGCCCAAATTTTTGGCTGAATTCGGACCTGAAATGGATGAAAAAGACACACAGGGCTTCTGTGCAAATCGCCCCGGAGCCACTCCGGAGATGTGTGATCCGGCTCCATAGAGAGGCGGTCACAATCTCCTGACATGCAAATTGGATGCAGGGAAACCCACATCCAATGTGCAATAGTATGAACCCAGCCTGGGAGGTGCATGTGAAGGAGAAACGTGGTGGAGCCCAGCCGCCATCTTTTTTACATGCTTGGCGAAGTATATCTGTGATTCCTCTTAGCGGCAGGTGTTTGTGTGGTGCATCAGTGTAGTTGTCACTGCAACCTGATCCCATTAACAACATTATATTTGAACACTGTCAAATTGGTGTGTTGTTTAGTCTACAAACAGTATCCCTGCAAAGCATATACTTTGTTGGCCAAAGTGAATTTATGTGAATGAACTCAGAACACAACATATGCAAAAATTGCAGGAAGAATATAACACAATATTCAACCCACTGCAGCAATCTTTCTTATCACCAGTGTATGTTTCTATCTCACCCCACCTTTCCGTTCATACTTCTTACCATGTTCCTTATGATTCCTTATGTTCCTTATGATGTTCCCTATCCATCTATCCTCAATGTTCATTATATGTATCGGAGTCTCTGGGGTTGATTTACACAAAGGCAAATACACTGCGCACTTTGCAAAGTGCAGTTGCACTCTGCACAAGCAGTTGCTCCAGAGCTTAGTAAATGAGCAAAAGCTCTGCTGACTTCTATCATCCAACCATGTGCAAGCAAAAATACTTTTTTTTTTTCCTTGCACGAGATTGGGTACTTTTGGCAAAGTGAAGCTTTACCTCGTTTCCTAAGCTTTGGAGCAACTGCACTTGCAAAGTGCGCAGTCCTTTTGCCTTTAGGCTACTTTCACACCGGGGCGGTGAGAGCTAGCTGTAGCAGCACTTTACTGTCATTTTGGCGGTGCTTTTCAGCCGCTATTGAGGAGCTTTTAATCCCTGCCAGCAGCCGAAGAAGGGGTAAATACCACCCATGTAGCGCCGATGCCGAAGTGATTGGCAGGCACTTCGGGAGCGCTGCCTATTCATTTCAATGGGCAGGATGGTTTAGAGTGGTGTATATACCGCTCCCACACCGCCCCAAAGATGCTGCTTGCAGGACTTTTTCTTGCTTCCTGTAAGCGCACCGCTCCAGTGTGAAAGCACTCGGGCTTTCACACTGGAGTGATAGGAGAGGCGCTTTAAAGGCGCTATTTTTAGAGCTAAAACGCCTGTAAAGCACCTCAGTGTGAAAGTGGCCTTAGGAAATGAACCCCCTATGTATCTCTCAGCACAGTTGCAGTCAGTTCAGTCCACTTTTTGCCATCTAACCTTTAGATTCATATTTTCTCTTTACTCCATTCTAATGCCCTGTACACACGACCGGTTTTCCCGTCAGAATAAACTCTGAAGGTTTTTCCGACGGAGTTCCGACGGAATTTCGCTCAAGCTGTCTTGCATACACATGGTTACACCAAATTCCGACCGTCCAGAACGCAGTGACGTACAACACGTATGACGGGACTAGAAAATAGAAGTTCAATAGCCAGTAGCCAATAGCTTTCGTCTCGTACTTGCTTCAGAGCATGTGTTGTTTTTGGTACGTCGGAACAGCATACAGACGAACGGTTTTCCCGACAGGAATTGATTGCGTCTGAAAAATTTAGAACATGTTCTCTTTCTAGGTCCATCGGAATTTTTGACGTAAAAAGTCCGATGGGGTATACTGTACACACGATCGGAATATACAATGAAAAGCTCCCGTTGGACTTTTTCTGTCGGACATTCCGCTCGTGTGTACACGGCATAAGTCTTCCTTTGTTCTACATAACTCTTTATTCTTTTGCGCCTCACTCCCCCAGTCCTCTTTTTGCCTTTTCTTTACCATTTCTATTTCGTATCCTGTTCTTCTCACACCTGTGCAACCCCTTTTCCCTACTATCAGAACTTCCCCCAGTTCACCAAAACCACAAACACAGCGGATGCCAGTCAAAACATGCATTGGAGTTATTGCATGTGGATTTGGACACTTCTTTCATTTACAGTAATGTATGTTTTTATTCAAACTGTTCCATTTGCTTCACATTCCATGGGTTGAATGAAATGCAATTCTTATTGATGTGAACTTTTTACACTACAATGTTAAATCATAGTAAAAACAAATTTTCGTCATGTAATAATAACTTAAGTCTTCTCATTAAATACATTTAAACGTTAAATGCTTGATGCATTGCAACATAGTCTTATTGAATACAACTGACAGCACAACATCATAGTCTTTGTGTGTGTCAATGGAACCACTGCAGTAGATCTGGTGGCTATGACCATAGCATTAAACCTGTTGATGGGAGGATCGCTACTAATGCCTTGCATTCATACAAGGTTTCTCTGTAATGTTGGAATTAAATCCATTTTATAAGAGGCCTCTGTAAAATTCCAGATGGTTAAACATGGAACTTCAGGATAGCTCAAATAACCACAGCGCTAGAAACTGTTTTCTGTAAAAATTGTTTATATGACATTGTCTGTTAATATGAATTTATACCATCCAGGTAATACAGCATGTTTTTTCAGTGAATTTGATTTTAGCCAGTAGATATGCCATTTCTTGGTATGTGATACAAGATCAACTTTACAAAAGAAGTAGCAGTTTATATTTTTTATTTCATTTAGGTTCCTTGAAGACAATATTACTAGCTCGAGGTTGAGCCGCACGGCTGGATTCGGTCAACAGTTGCATACAGTTGATGATGTAAGTAAGAATAGTTATGAGCAGATGCAATTGTGTCCTTATGTTAGTTCCAGTCTGCAGATTTCATAGTTATATCCAGGTGCCAGTGTTATAAAAGGTTCGCTAGAAATCATCTGCAGTTGCCTTTTCTTAGGGTCTGCATAAGAAAAGTCACTTTACCCTGAAGAAGTTTGGAAAATCTTTGAAAGATGTCCGTGATGTCAGAAGAGTTGCTGGTTGCCAAATGGTGTGAACCATTATTTGCTTCTGGGTTAAGATGAGTGTTGTTGTTTACATACCTCCATGCTTTATGTACAAGACCTTGAGTTTCTCTTACACTATGCCTAAGTTTCTTTAGCTGTTTGGAAAAGCACTCTGTAGTATTCATATTTTGTGTGACATTCAGAATTTGTTTCAGGTGTGAGAAGACCTCAGTCCCCTGTTGAGCTGCCTACAAAATGAAAGAGCAATGATAAAAATGGCAAAATGGCAAAATTTAGTAGAGCATGAAAATTATCACTAATTACAAGTAATTGAAGTAAAAAATGAGGTGTCGGCGCCAACTCCAGTATTTAAATATATCTGATGCTGCTCCAAAATTAGTGTATAAATAATAAAGCATAACAAAGTTAAAAAAGGTCTCAAACAGACATATAAAATAATAATATAAAACGAATGATTAAATCTCACTATATGTATTAATACCAAGTGCACAGCCAATATATTCTTAAATCAATAAAAAGTCCATATAAGTTGCAACATTATAGTGAAATAGAAAAAATTCTTCTGTATATCCTCCAATCACCGTGACTTTCTAAAGTGCAATATGCTTCACATCCGGGGTAAAGCTGTCCACACAGACTGTCCTCTGCACCGCCATTGACGCCCTTCCACGCTGCACTCCACGAGCGGTTCAAGCGTCGCTTCTAGAATGCTCTACTGCAGAGTAGTCTTCCCGGTCATGATTGCAGACTGACAGCGGTGAGAGCTGGCAGTGCGGAAGATGGTCTATGTGGACAGCTTTACCCTGGATGCCAGCATACTTAGATGTGCCTCTTTTAATCATCAACCATGTGAGTGTCTAAATGTTGTACCTTCATTAAATGTAACCATATTGCTACACTTAGAGGCACCTCTCTTCTCTTTTATACTCTGTAGCTCCTGATGGATTTTGCCTCTAATCCCTTGTGGAGGCTTCCATTTGTGGATGGACATTTTATGGTCACATTGCTATAATCTTTTTATATGGACTATAAACTGAAGGACTTATGAATAAATGATTGTGGAACAAATCATTTGAATTTCCATTATTTCTTATGGGGAAATTCGCTTTGATATACAAGTGCTTTGGATAACAAACATGTTTCCGGAATGAATTACGCTCGCAAATCCAAGGTTTTACTGTATTTACCACTTCAAATTTATTTCCATGTATCAAATGGCTTGTGCTAACAGCTGTTGTTATATTTTAGAAGGATGTTAACTCTGTTACTATCTCCCTCACAGCAAATGCAAGTGGTATTTACAGATTACAATCTCTGTGTCAGAAATGACATTGGTAATGGAAGGCACCGTGTGAATACATTTAGCAAAAGAAAAAAAATGACAAAATCATTTTGATAATTTGTCTCCATCATTGATGTTACTCACCGTCATATTCTGCCATTCTGTAATTCTGACTTCAACACTTGGAAGAATAATTGGAACTAGTAACGTGGTTTGTTCTGTGCACTGTGCCTGAGGAGAAATGCAGATTTTTGTTCAGTATATCAACAGAGATTTTATTCAAATATGGGTCTTCCCTTTCATGGCATTCATCTAGACTTTTCCTATCTCCTTCTCAATGTTTCTCTGTGATCACTGTGCTCTTTATGGCATTCACCTGGGATCTTCCTATCACATAAAATCCCAATAAAATACATTTACGTTTTTGGTTGTAACATGACAAAATGTGGAAAATGTCAAGGGGTATGAATACTTTTTTAAGGCACTGTATTTTGACATTAATTGCATTTCCTATATGTCTTATTGTTAAGGGCATTTCTGCTGTGTAGTATGCAATAAATTAAAAATGAACAAAAAAAACATTTAGCTTTGGATTTTCTACAAAACCTTTATATCATCAGTTTAAACATGTATTGGCATAATGTATATGTAAAGCCTAAACTATTTTCCTTTTTTTTTAGTTTTGGATAGGGTAAGGAAGAATTAGAACCCCTGTCAGGTTTTTTTTTTTTTTTTGGCTGTCTGTGCCCTATTAAGGAGATTTCGCTCTACTTCCTGTCCCAAAGATACGTTAAAAAGTAGCCAGAGAGGGGAAAAAAGATTTAGGTATCAGAAGAACAGGTTTCACTATTAGAAGATTTCCCCTTACCAACTGTCCCATATGATATGACAACCCACAAATGTTGTATTTCCTATTACTTTTTGTAACCAATGGTCACCAGGACTTTCTCAGCAGGGACAGCAATTAAATCTGATAGGGGTAGAGTAACCTCTCACTACTCTATGCACTAGTCTATTTAAAAAACATTGGTTGCATGATTCTGAATGTTAGAAGCTTTCATGCAAGCTGAAAGAAATATCACAGTACTTTCTCCAAGATATTAACCACTTAAGCCCCAGACCATTTGGCTGCCCAAAAACCAGAGCACTTTTTGCGATTCGGCACTGCGTTGCTTTAACTGACAATTGCACGGTCATGCGACGTGGTTACCAAATAAAATTGACGTCCTTTTTTCCCCACAAATAGAGCTTTCTTTTGGTGGTATTTGATCACCTCTGCAGTTTTTATTTTTTGCGCTATAAACAAAAAAAGAGCAACAATTTTGAAAAAAACACATTATTTTTTTACTTTTTGCTATAATAAATATCCCCAAAAAATATATATATTTTTTTTCCCTCAGTTTAGGCCGATACATATTCTTCTATATATTTTTGGTAAAAAAAAATCGCAATAAGCGTTTATTGATTGGTTTGCGCAAAAATTATACCGTCTACAAAATAGGGGATAGTTTTATGTCATTTTTATTAATATTTTTTTTTTTACTAGTAATGGCGGCGATCAGCGATTTTTATCATGACTGCGACATTATGGCGGACAGATCGGACACTTTTGGCACTATTTTGGGACCATTCACATTTATACAGCGAACAGTGAAATTAAAAATGCATTGATTACTGTGTAAATGTGACTGGCAGAGAAGGAGTTAACCAGGAGGGGGCGCTGCAGGGGTTAAGTGTGTCCTAGGGAGTATTTCTAACTGTAGGGGGGATGGGCTACGTGTGACACGACACTGATCATCGCTCCGATCACAGGGAGCTGTGATAAGTGTCAGTGTCATTAGGCAGAACAGGGAAATGCTTGTTTATATCAGCATTTCCCTGTTCTTCCTCTCCGTGAGACGATCACATGAATCCCCGCAGACATCGAGTCCACAGGACCCGCGATCACACTCACAAAGCTTGCGGCAGGGTCGCGCATGCGACCACGCGTTGGCAAATTTAAAGGGACGTACCTGTATGCCTATTTGCCTGTCCGTGCTATTCTGCCGATGTAAATGTTTGTGCGGCGGTCGGCAAGTGGTTAAAGAGGAGTTCCACCGGGTTCTGTGTTCATAAAAGGTCAGCAGCTACAAAAAGTGTAGCTGCTGACTTTTAATAAACACCCACTTACCTGTCCCACGATCCAGCGATGTGGGCGCCCGAAGCCTCGCTTCACTCCCCTGCCTGTCCACGGCGCCGGCATTACTACTGTGGGCACCTGGCTGTGACAGTTTGCAACTTCACGGCCGGGTGTGCACTCTGCATGCGCGAGTCACGTTGCACGTCCTGAATGGCCGTGAAATCTTCTGGGATTTGTGACGTGTCCCAGAAGATTGGAGGGAGGGAGGGGAAAAAAAGGAGTTGCCTAGGCCGTTCGAGCAGAAGTGGGAGCTGGGTACCTGTGAAAACTAGGTACCCACTCCCCCTCCCCACAAAAAATGACATGCCAAATGTGGCATGTCAGGGGGTCAGGAGTACCTCAAACAGAAGTTCCACTTTTGGGTGGAACTCCGCTTTAACCACTTGCCGACCAGCCACTGTATATATATGGCGGCAAGTTGGCCCTCCTCTGCAAACCGTTGTACTCGTACAGCAATCTGTGCCTGTGAAACTGTGGGCGCACGTGCGCCCGCTGCATGCCGCGGGGGCGCGTCCAAGGGTCGCGCTGATGTGATTTCAGCCAGCCGCCTGCAATCGTGGTGAGGAGAGTCAGAACGGAGATCTGCCTATGTAAACAAGGCGGATCCCAATTCTGACAGGGGACAACACTAAGATCTGCTGTTCCCAGTGATCAGGAACAGCAATCTCTTTGTTGTCCCAGGCAGCCCAGCCCCCACACAGTTAGAACACGCTGAGGGAACACGCTGAGGGAACACAGTTAACCCTATGATCGCCCCCTAGTGTTAATCCCTTCCCTGCCAGTGTCCTTTATACATTGACCAGTGCATTTTTATAGCACTGATCAATGTAATAATGTCACTGATCCCCAAAAATTGTCACTTGGAGTTAGATTTGTCTGCCGCATTGTTTAGAGTCCCGCTAAAAATCTCAAATCGTCTCCATTACCAGTAAATAAAAGTCCCAAAATCTATCCCCTATTTTGTAGATGCTATAACTTTTCAGTGTATATGCTTATTGCAATTTTTTACCAAAAAAGTGCACAGGTGCACTGTAGCAGAATACATATTGGCCTAAACTGATGAAAACATTTTTTTTATAATTTTTTTGGGGGGATATGTAATATAGCAGAAAGTAAAAAATATTGTCCCCCCCCACCCTAAATTATCGATCTTTTTTCGTTTATAGTGCAAAAAATAAAAAACCCAGAGATGATCAAATACCACCAAAAGAAAGCTCTATTTGTGGGAAAAAAGGATGTCAATTTTGTTTCGGTACAACGTTGCAAGACCGCACAATTGTCAGTTAAATTGATGCAGTGCCGTATCGCAAAAAATGGCCTGGTCATTAAGGGAGTAAATCTTTTCGGGGCTGAAGTAGTTAATTCCTGTAACATCAGCTCCATCTAGTGGCCAAAATGGGGTATAGTTTTCTAATTGAGGTATTTCAGAAAACTAAACTGCATTTTGGCCACTAGATGGAGCTCACTTTACAGGCATTAAACTCAGAAAAAAATTGAGAATTATGTTCACCTTGCACAAATGCTTCTGACATTTGTGCAATAAATGTTTTATAAATAGATTTCTAAACTAACAAGTTATGGCTTTAGTAATAAATCCAGTATAAAGTCTAATACCTATTATGTCTGGAGAATATACTAACAAATGCTTATGATTCCATATTCGTTAATTTCATGTAATCAATTGTTTACACATGTTTATACACCTCTGCAACATAATATTTTATCATTTCATTTGACGAGTTATTAATGTAATTATAATAACATGATGAGTTGATGTGACATGATGTAATTATGTGATGAATTATGTAACAAGATCAACATCATAGTGTTTATTCTAATCTTGGGAAAAGGTTTGCAGTATCTAATTTTCCAGACTGAATAATGGATATTTTAGCTAGGTCAGTGAAAGGGGGTATATTTAGAATATTTTGTAAGATTAACGTTAAGGTGTATTATACACTATTGAAATAGGGTCAGCAAATTGTGCAGCGCTTTACAAAAAAAAGGGGAGACAGTACAGTTACTAAACAAAAGCGAGGGCCATGTTTCTGGGAGCTTACAATCGAAAGGGGATAGGCAAGCAATACAAAAAGTTATAGATGTGAGAGGATGAATTGATGGAGAAAGTAAAAGTTCAGTATTTAGTTGAAGGCAGAATAGGATTCCTTGAAAATATAGGTTTTCAGGGATCCCCTAAAGGCGAACAGAGTAGGAAAAAGAGATTGTGGCAGGGAGTTCCAGAGGGTGGGAGAGGTTCTTGAGAAGTACTGGAAGGAGAGCATGGGATGAGGTGAAAAAGAAGCAATATCGCAGGAAGTCTTGGGAGAAATGTAGAGGACGATTTGGGTGATTTTGTTCAAGGCAGAGTTATGGATTGCTTTGTATGTTGTTAGTATTTTGAATTGTATATTTTGGGTGAGTGGAAGGATTTCAGGGAACACGGAAAGGTGAGTAAGGCGGATGTGTCTGGAAGCAGGATTCATGATAGAATTCAGGATAGTCTGTGTAGAGATAGGCCAACAAAAAGGGAGTTGCAGTAGTCGAGGCGAAGAATAGCAAGTGAGTTAATTAGTAGCTTGGTGGTGTCATTGGTTAAAAAGGGGCATATACTATATTACCAAAAGTATTGGGACACTTGTCTTTACACGCACATGAACTTTAATGGCATCCCGCTCTTAGTCCGTAGGGTTCAATATTAAGTTGGCGCACCCTTTCCCTTTGCAGCTATAACAGCTTAAACTCTTCTAGGAAGGCTGTCCACAAGATTTAGGGGCGTGTCTATGGGAATGTTTGACCAAAAGCGCATTTGTGAGGTCAGGCACTGATGTGGACGAGAAGGCCTGGCTCTCAGTTTCTGCTCTAATTCACCCCAAAGGTGTTGAGGTCAGGACTCTGTGCAGGCCAGTCAAGTTCCTCCACCCCAAACTCGCTCATTCATGTCTTTATAAACTTTGCTTTGTGCACTGGTCCAAATCATTTGGTGGAGGGGGATTATGGTGTGGGGTTGTTTTTCAGGGGTTGGGCTTGGCCCCTTCGTTCCAGTGAAGGGAACTCTTAAGGTGTCAGCATACTAAAACATTTTGAACAACTTCGTTCTCTTGACTTTGTTGGAACAGTTTGGGGTTGGCCCTTCCTGTTCCAACATGACTGCGCACCAGTGCACAAAGCAAGGTCCATAAAGACATGGCTGAGCGACTTTGGGGTGGAGGAATTTGACTGGCCTGCACAGAGTCCTGACCTCAACCCAATAGAACACCTTTGGGATGAATCAGAGTGCCTGACCTCACAAATGCGCTTCTGGAACAATGGTCAAACATTCCCACAGACACATTTCTAATCTTGTGGACAGCCTTCCCAGAAGAGTTGAAGCTGTTATAGCTGCAAAGGGTGGGACAACACAATATTAAACCCTACGGACTAAGACTGGGATGCCATCGGGCTGGGTTCACATCTCCGTGCGGAGTGGCTCCCAGCAGAGGTCTGGTGTGTCCCTGTTTATCGTTTCAGGTCCGATTTCAGTCTGAATTTTTGGCTGAATTTTGACCTGTAACAGATCAGAAGACGCACAGGACTCCTGTGCAATTCATTCACCAGCCGTCTGGGGTGTGTGTGAATTGGCTCCATTAAAAACCAGTCACGGCTCCTGACATGCGAATTGGATCAGTAGAAACCAGCCAATTCGCAATAGTGTGAACCCAGCCTTAAAGTTCATGTGCGTGTATAGGCAAGCCTCCCAATACTTTTGGTAATATTGTGTATTTCAACATAGGCAAAAGCAGCAAGATTTGGATAGAGAATATATGTGTGGCTGGAAAGAGAGGTCAGAAACCAGCATCACACCTTGCAGCCTGGGATGGGGGGGGGCATAGTAGTGCTATGGCGCTCAAAGGAAAAGTCGGAGGGAGAGATAAATGAGCTCAGTTTTATAAAGACTGGGTTTTAGGAAGTGGAGTGATATTCTGTTAATATGTTAGTAAATTAGTAGGGATGCACTGATACCAGTTTCTTAACCTCCCTGGCGGTATGATTATTTCGGATTTTAGGTGCTGAAAGCGGTACCATTATTTTGCATGGAAATTTGGCGTTTTATATTGTAGGTCTGTAAATCTTAACAATAACACACTTAAATCTGTCCAAACCAGAGTCTAGTAGATATCCCGGGTATGATAAAGTTTGAAACACAAAATCATAAATTATAATATAATAAATAACAATAAATAATTTTAAAAAATTAAAAAAAATAGTAATAAAATAAATTTCCCCACAATTCACTATCGCTCAATTCTGCAAGTGTTCTAATTTACTATCGCTGTTTTCTAGCTGGTCTAAAGCCACTTTTGACGTAAAGGGACACTTTTTGGTTGCTATGGACAATCTCCAGTTTCCAGGCAGAAAGAACAGTGTATATTATGTAAAACTGCATGCAGGGCATGGGCCAAAGCACTGGGGACAAAATGGATGTGAAATCATTTCATACAGTACTGTAATCTGTAAGATTACAGTACTGTATGTGTTATGATTTTTACTTTTTTTTTAATTTGCCGCCAGGCTCCGCCCCCGTGCGTCGCGCCGCTCGCAGGGAACGGAGCCTGGCAAGGAGAGGCTTCGGAGGAGGACGGAGCCCGCGGACACTGCGGGTGACATCGCAGGATCCCGGGACAAGGTAAGTAACGCTGCCCCAGGATCCTGCAATGCGATCCCGAGTGTGGCTCGGGGTTACCGCTAATGGTACTGAATTTTAATCCCGAGCCACACTCGGGAAAACCACCAGGGAGGTTAAGACCGGGTACGAGTACCAATACTTTTTCTTAAGTTATCAGGGCCTAGACTTGAACTTGGGACCTCTGCTGTGTCTGGCAACAACTCGTCTTGCTGAGCTACTTGAGATGCTGGACAGCACCCTGTCTAATTCATTGGACAACCCTGTGCCTTGACTTCTGCTGAACCTTGAACTCTTTGCTCCTCCCATGAACTTCCTGACTGAAGCCATGTCTCTGCATTTCCTTTATTGTTTGTCAGATTATTGTGCTCTCTTCAGCTAGTATCTCATTCTTTTCTTCCCTGCTACCGTCCATATTTTTCTACTATTCGTTATCGACCCTTGGCTTGTTTCTCAACTACGCTTCTGCCTGATCCCAGCCTGAAACTACTCATTACTGACCTTAGGCTTGTTTACTGGCTATGTCTCCTTTTGATCCTTACCTGCTTATCAGCTACTGGATCCTGACTTGCTCACCTCCTGGTGGGGCAGCAAAATCTATCTCCACCATCAGGAGCTCTGGTGAACACTGGTTAGTACTTAGACTCCACACCTTGCGTCATTCGCCAGTGTGACTGCCTGTATACCTATTCTGCTAGTCGGTGGTGGTCCCCCTACTGCTATAGCACCTGGTCTTTGAGCCTGACTCCTGATCGTTACACAAGTACTTGCCGATACCAATTACCGATACCTATTTTTAGTGTCATGTGACAGTTTTTTAAACTAATGAAAAATTATTACTTAAGGAGGCAGTAAGCCTCAGTTCACATATATGCGAATCGGATGCCTTTTGAACCACATCTGATTCACATGACATGTGAACCAAACCAGGAAATTCTATGGAGCCAGTTCATGAATCGCAATGAAACCTTCCCCGCATATATGTGAACCCGGTCTTACAGTCTGCGGACTTGAAGGTATCGGTTTTAGTATCAGAGCATTTGCATGAGTATCGGCACTGATACGGTATGGGTGCAACACTATAAATTAGTGATGTGCAAGGAGACTGAAGAGGTAAGCTAAGGAGTAGAGAGATAGATTTGTCAACAGCATAGAAATAGCATTGAAAGGTTATCAACTAACCAAGAAAAAAGGTATAGATAGAACATAGAAGGAGTCCAAGGACTCATTTACAGAAAGAAGAAGAGGAGAGGTGACAATGAAGTTGCAGGTGACACTAAGGACAGCATAGATAGGTAGGATGAAAATTGAGAAAAGGCAGAGTCTTGAAGGCCAAGGGGGTGAAGTTTTTGAGGAGGAATATGTGATCAACTGTATCCAAGGCAGAAGAAAAGTCTAATAGTATGAGTAAAAAGTAATGGACATTTGTTTTAGCAATTAGTAAGTCATTCATGACTTTCGGAAGGAAAGTTTCAGTGGATTGTTGTGTGCGGTAGCCAGACTATTATGGGTCGAGAAAGTTGTTATCAGGGAGGTAGCAGTTCAGACAGTTGTAGACTATGTTTTCTATAAATCTGAAAGTAATGAGGAGCAAGGAACACAATCCTGTTAAACAGTAAACAATATCAAACCTTTGCACAGTGAACAATAAAGCATCAACTAGTTACTTTGATCTAAATGCCCCATTAACATGGGTTGCTTTCAATCCTATATGTGTATACAAAAATTCTTGCTGTGGAGGCCAGAATTCACATTTCATGACACCCAATCACTTCTGCAAGGATGATATAGAAGAGATTTATGTGCATTATACCGTGCTTGGCCCACATAGCTTAATTATAATAACATTTTCCAATGTGGCAATCTGGTACAAGAGACTTACAACATTCTCCGGTGTAAATCCTGGGCAGGGAAGTCTCAGAGGCATAAGACAAAACAACTGGCCAGTCCTGTTAGTACATATGAGCTGTTTGCCTTCTTATCTCTTCAAAAGGGTTTCTTCTCAAATCTGTGTCTTTCATAAGGAAGGGGGCATAGGTAGCAACTAGCAAGCCTATTTTCTTTCTTGTCCTACAGCAAGGTGTCCTACATGCAATTCGTGCCTTCCAAAAACAAAATTACTGGGATATCACTAGAGAAGGGCCAGCTACTTGATGCCAGGGGGCACACCACTCCACATCGTCATGAGTGACACTGAGAGCAACTTTATTCATAGTCTTTTCTTTGTGTAAACTGCATACAAGACTGGGAGCAACCTATGTTAATGGGGTGGTGAGATTTAAGTAACTGATGCTTTATTGTTCACTGTGCAAAGACCTTATATGTTTTACTTTTTAAAAAAAAGTAAGAGGACTGTGTTTTAAGATGTAATGGTATTTATTTTTATATTTTTGGATGTTTTTTGGGCACAGTAATAGTCCCATGGTATATGTGGAATACAAATTTGTCTTTGGAGTAAAATTTTAAGAGGGATGATGGTACGTTGTAGCTACCCTTATCTAATTGTATTTACCATGACAATAGTAAATTAATAGTTGGTGGTCCATATATAAGGTGAAGTCTTGTATGGATTAAGTTTTACAAAACACTCGCATGGCTTTTGAGATTTATGGCTTTTTGCCAGGGTTGCAGTGGTCAGGAGGCAGGAGAACATGAAACTGAAAAAGTTGTGATCAGAAAGAGGAAAAGGGGTGTTGGAGAGGTTCAGAGGTGGGAGTATTTAAGATCAAGAGTGTTGCCTTTAGAATAAGTAGGAATGTGTGTCCATTGTGTGCAAAAGATGAGATTAGGTTGAGAAGTTGAGTGGTAGCCAGGGTGTTGGCATTACCATGGATGTCAAAGTCACCAAAAATAATAGTGGGCATTTCAGAAGAGAGAAAGTAAGGTAGCAGGAAGAGAAGTAATCAACGAAGCTTAACACCAGTCCTTGAGGATGATAAATTACAACAATACATAAAAATATATATATACTTAGAAATAGGTGAGGGCTAAATAGGCAGGTGAAGGGATAGCTTCCCATAAGGAAGTGCCCTATGCTGAAGGATTTATCCCCTTTTGTCCACTGGATCTGGGTGGGTGAGTGAGTCCAGTGGAGCTTACTATGGGAGAGGACAGCTGGAGAGGCAAACTCAGATGCCTGAAGCCAGGTTTCAGTAACAGCAAGTAAGTTAAGGGAGTTGGAAAACAAAAGGTTATGGACACAGATGTGCTTGTTGCAGACAATGCAGGCAATTTAGGGGGCAAACAAGAAGGAGAAACTTGTTCTTGAAAGCAGGGGAACATAAATTAGAGAGTGTGGTCTGCAGCAGCTGACAGTGAAAGGAGGGTGCTAGGTGTGGGAGCAAAAGATAGCGGAGGGCCACGATTAGGAGACATCTCCCTAGAAGTTAGAGGATGCAGATAGACAAGGGAGGTAAGATGGGAGTGAGGTTTATACAAGTACACACAACCCAGTGACCTGGAGGTTAAATCATTATGTGGATTCAAAATTAGAAGGGGAAATGAGCGCAGTAAAAGTGGGGTAGAAATAAGGGCAATATATATTTATGTGTTGTGGGGTTGAAAAAGTTACAGGAACTGAGAGTGAAAAAAGCAAGGTAGAGAGAGCATATTACAAGATAGAGAGAGTAGGGAACATATTGGGAATAAAAGACCTGGGTGGAGAAATACAGTTTCCCTTGCAGTCTGTTTGGAGTGGAGCACTGTTGTTTGTAGATGCTTGCTTGTTTCTGCCTTAGTTGAACTGGATTGTTAGGGCTCATGTACTTGGCTGCAGCATGTAAGAGTGTACAGAACCTGCCTTAAATCTTCCTTGGGAGCCATATCTTACTGTGTACAGCCACCCATAAAAAGCAGTTACAGAAATAGTTGTTTGAGAGTACATGTCAGTACTTGCATAAACACATGCACAGACAGACAACCCTGGATGCAGAATGTCTGTGTCCAGGGTTGTACATCTGTGCCCATTTACGTTTATGCAAGTACCAGAGTATATCCGCATACAGCTGCATACTGCAATTGCTTTTCATGGGTGTACTCATCAACTGGAGCTCCCAGAGAAGATTTTTTTGCAGGTTCTGTATGCTCTTGCATGCTGTATGGCCCCTTGCTGCTGTGCGCATGATCTTAAATTTCCATGCTACTTGTACAGAAATGATACTTAGGCATAAATAATAATTGGCTGTGCTTATGCTCCCTGGCTTGTGCTTACCCCATAAGTTGTTCTTACTTTATTGCAAAATGAGTTGGAAGGGGAGGGGGTTGTCAATTAATAAACTAAAAACTGATAGGAGACCATTTCCTTCTCCAGACTTAAGAGGAGAAGGACCTTCTGGCTTGTTACCAGCACTCAATTGAAAAGCCTGCATCCTTTACTGCCTTTCTTGTTATCAATAACAAATTCCATACAAAATACTTAGCACCACAAAATGATACTTGGTGCTGTATTCTCTAAAAGAGGTGGAACTGGGAGGTGGGTAAGGGGTGGAACCAAGAAACAGTGCTCGGAGGTGGGTAGGGGACAGAGTCAAGGGGTGACTCGGAAGGGAGGAGTTCCTGCACCTATTCTCTGAGAAAAAAAGCCCTGCATCTAACACTCCCCTCCTCTCAGACTGACAATTTCACTGTCCAGAGGCACCCCTGTACTCATTCATCCAGAGTGTAGGCACTATAATACAAGACGTGTGTTACTAGCCAGCTCACCAGGTAAAAACAGAAGGAAAAAAGATTAAAAAACCAAAACAAACGCACATCTAATGATTGGTAAGCCATAATCGAGCAGGGCCCACTGATTCCTACTGTATTAAGTTGTATTGTAACTGTACTGTCCGCCCTTACATTGTAAAGCACTGCACAAACTTTTGGCGCTATATAAATTCTGTATAATAATAATATCAAATGTTTTGGTTTTGGGTTTAATACCGTTCTAAGAAAAATAAGAGCTCCACACCAATATGCACTACTGTTCATTGGGAAAAATACAAGCCTTTCCTCACCACCATGCTTTCCATAGTCTTGGTGCGGTTCACGTAGACAAGTATGATCCGATGGTCACACACTATTCTTGACGTCGTCCTGCTCATGTCAGGGCTCAGAACGAGAATAATCAGAAGATAAATTCCTAAAGAAAAAAATATATACATACTTAATTTTATAGTCCTGCCATTTATGTTGCTGTAGTACAGTGTTTCTTTAATGATCATAAATCAGTGTGGGAAAGGACTTGCAATACAGCTATTTGTGCCAATGCTTCTATTAATGCTTTTCCTAGAAAACAATTAGAAGGTTCCAAGTGCTTTGTGGAAATGCTTGTTAGGATTTAACAGAATTTATAGACATGTTATATTCACACTTTTTTGATGCGCTGCAGTTTACAGCCAGGCTAAGCTACATATAGAGAGTTCCATGTGTTTGTTTTGAATTCCTAATTCTTCCTAATGTGGATTTGTATTAAGTAAATACTGCAGTTTTCCACAGTTTCCTTCCTGCATCTCCTACAAAAATGAAAGGTACTACATGGAAAAAGTCACTATATGTGGATTTTTCATGTATTTCAGTGTATGAGGCTGCTTAAAGAATGCAGGAGGTTCCCTGCATATGCACATGTATGTATATAAAAGGCAGAAAAGGCTAATAATGCACTGAAATGCTTGAAGAAGAATCCAGGTAATTGCAATTTTCTCCAAGATGCTAGTTAATGTTTTTCCTTTTCCTCATGAAAACCCCTTGACACATGCTCTTTATTGAGCAGTAAATAATTTACTCCAGGATCAACTTGCGTACAACTAGCCTGTTCGGTTTTCCCAAATGATCAGTGCTGCCAGCTATAGCCGACAGCACTGATCATTGTATTCTGCCAGCAGGGAACCTCCCCCCCCCCCAGAATACAATAGCCCAGTACAAGTGATTCCCTCATCCACATTGAATGTGTGCATACCTCCCAACATTTTGAGATGGGAATGAGGGACAAATGTACGTAGGCATAGGATACACCCCCTGCGACACCCCCTTAAAGGAGAATTAACCAAAAAAAAGAGGTTAATTAAATACACAAGGACTTTTTTTTACCACTACTATTTCATTGTATTGGCTTTTAAAATGTACAAATGCAGCAATTTAGAAATTGGATGAAAGGTTTATCACTGGGAAACACTTTTTGAAAGATAAAAAGTGTATTTTATATACAACTATATAGTTTAGACCAAAATGAGGGACAAATGAGGTGGAATCAGGGACAGAGGGACATTGCTCCAAATCAGGGACACTTGGGAGCTATGTGTGTGGATGGGAGAATCAATTCATTTTTTCCCATTCAACCTGCTCATGAATCATGTATGGCCTGCCTTAAGCTACGTCTAGCCATGGGTGTCCGCAGAACTTTTTTCGGGGGGGGGGGGGGGCATCATTTGAAGGTCACCCATGCTCCGCCCCTTTTTGACAATGTCATGAAGGGGAGGGGCTTAGTCATCATATAAAGCACAGGGATGCAAAGGTTTGAGAAACCTGATGCAAAAGCTTAATAGAAGGACCAAGCTGCCGTTGTCTGATCAGCAATTTCTAATCTGTTTTTAACCCCTACCCTGCCCCACCCCTAAGTCCGCCCCTAAACATGCCCTTTATAATATATCTCATGAAATGACACTGTTAAATGTTTTATGCAGATTTAAGTTCCAAAAATAAATATTAACAACAACTTTAACAATAATAACATAAAGCATATCAGTGCCCATCAGTGCAGCCTCATCAGTGCCCATCAGTACAGTCTCATCAGTGCAGCCTCATTAGCGCCCATCAGTGCAGCTTATCAGTGCAGCCCCATCAGTGCAGCTTATCAGTTCTGTCTCATCAGTGGCCATCAGTACCACTTCATTAGTGGCCATCAGTGCAGCATATCAGTGGTCATCAGTGCAGCCTATCAGTGCCCATCAATGCAGCCTATCATTGCCCATCAGTGAAGCATATCAGTGCCCATCAGTTTAGCCTATCAGTGGCCATCAGTGCAGCCTATCATTGCCCATAAGTGCAGCCTATCAGCGTCCATCAGTGCAACCTCCCATTTCCATTATTGCAGCCTATCTTTGCCCATCAGTGCAGTGTACCAGTGCCCATCAGTACAGTGTATTATTGCCCATCAGTGCAGCCTATCATTGCCCATGAGTGCAGCGTATAATTTCCCATCAGTGAAGCCCATCAGTACCCACCAGTGCAGCCTATCAGTGCCCACCAGTGCAGTGCATCATTGCCCATCAGTGCAGCCTATCAGTTCCCACCAGTGCATCACATCATTGCCCATCAGTGTAGCATATCATTGCCCATCACTGCAGCATATCATTGTCCATCAATGCAGCCCATCATTGCCCATCAGTGCAGCGTTTCATTGCCCATCAGTGCAGCATACCATTGCCCATCAGTGCAGGGTATCATTGCCCATCAGTGCAGCGTATCATTGCCCATCAGTGCGGCGTATCAGTCATCAGTGCCCATCAGTTCAGCATATCATTGCCCATCAGTGTAGCATATCATTGCCCATCAGTGCAGCATATGATTGTTCATCAGTGCAGCATATGATTGCCCATCAATGCAACGTATCATTGCCCACAGTGCAGCATATGATTGCCCATCATTGGCCATCATTGCAGCATATCAGTATCCATCAATGCAGCCTATCATTGCCCAAACGTGCAGCCTCATCAGTGCCCAGCAATGCATCAGGGAGGAATCAGGAGGATCTGCCGGCTGGATGAAACAGAGCGGATATCTCCCACTGAGACAGGGTTGTAAATGAATAAAAATAATGAAGGAAAATACTGCGCCACCACACTCAATAAATGAGCTGCTGAGACTGCAATAAGACAAATTGTGTAAAGCGAGTGGTAAGGATTTAAGTGCAGTGCTAAATAACTAGTGACATGTCTAATAATACAAACATATGGGTGACAGTGCACAATTAAGCATCCATAAATAGAATTGTCTGTAAAGCAAGACTAGTATGCAAAATAGTGAGACAACATATATATAAACATATTGAGAACCATAATGTCCATTAAACTGCGTCAAAAGACACTCGGATGAGTCCATAATGAAAAAGAGGACCATTTCCAGGCTGTCCCTGTACGTATTCCTGCGTCCTTCCTTAAAGCAGTCAACAAAACATTTGGGAGGTTCGTTTGGGCTCAAAAACCACCACGCTTAGCCCAGACAACCCTTAGATTACCAAAGCTAAGAGGGGGTATAGCATTACCGGATGCAAATCTCTACTTAATGGCATGTCACTTAACCAGGATACTAAACTGGTGCCGACACAGTACCTTGAAGCAGTGGGTCCAAATAGAATACGCCTTAGCAGGAACCAGACTGGAATCGTTGCCTTGGTGTCACAAGCCCATGCCCAACCAAATAATTAAACACCCGACAGTGGGGGAAACGTGGCAGATGGCCTGCAAAGTTTTCCGCGATTTTTTGGTCGCTCCGCTCCCGTCCCCACTCACCCCCATTGTTGGAAATCCAGCGTTTGCCCCAGGTCTTGATGACCCCAGATTCTTGCAGCTGCTGGAGGTTGAGCGATTGCAAGCAAGACACTTTCTTATCGACGGCCAGTGGAAGAACAGGCAACAAATCACAGAGGATCTGTCTTTTTGGCAGAAGATTCAACTTACTCATTTTATTGGCTCGTTGCCTAGGCCTGAGAGGTTTGAGAGGCAATTGACCACCTTTGAACTGATATGTGTGGAACAAACTCCATTGAGACATGCCATCTCCCTGACTTACCAACTGCTACTTGACCAACCTCAGGACTTCAGACTTCTCTACATATCCAAGTGGGATAAGGATCTAGGGGTGAAATTTACAGAGAAACAAATAGATCGGCTCTTTCTTTTTGCTCATAAGATATCCGTATGCACCAGACATCAAGAGGCGGGATACAAGCTACTAGCCCGGTGGTACTACACCCCGGAAAAAATACATCAGATGTTCCCCCAGAGTTCAAACCTGTGTTGGAGATGTGGAGAGGAGACCGGTTCCCTGCTACATGTCTTTTGGTCATGTAGAATCCTCCGTCCTTTCTGAACGGAAGTACGGCGCATAGTGCAAAAATTCACGGACCGAGAGATACCTGAGACCCCTGAATTCTTTCTTCTTCAACACCACGAGTTTCTCACCAAAGTCTATAAGAAATCAATTGTCCCTCTCCTGATCACGGCGGCGTGGAATTGCATCCCCCTGTGTTGGAAGCAGGCGCAGCCCCCTTCGGTGACCATGTGGTTGAGAAAGGTATCAGAAATCAGTGCAATGGAAGACCTGGTGGCCACAGAGAGAGAGGCCTAAGTGAACAATTCTCCAAAAAATGGTTTTGGTGGCACGAGTTTGTTTACTCTGCGGAATACAATGAGCTGTTGGTTTAATCCACTATGATACAGCGTTCTCGCACGTTTCCCCCGAAGGGGGTGGCGAAACTGGTCGGGGGTATGTTTACAGCAGTGCAGATTCGGCAATCAAACTTTCTGGGACCAGCATCAAGAAAGAGTAACATTCCAAGCTCAGCATTTAGAGACTCATCGGCTCCCCCAATCAACAGGAAGGAAAAAAAGGATCCCCACATAGGATAAAATCTTTGTCTAAATATGTATTAAATAAAGTATTCCACTTACATCAATGTAGATAAAAACAGGTCTTTGTATCATGTGATCACAAGGAGAAGAACGCAGTGTTGTGGAGCCAGCGTGGTACGTTCCAACGCGTTTCGTCTACTAAGACATCAACTACCAAGACATACCCCAGATGCCCCCCATGCGGACATCTATGCATGTAGCTTATACAACATGGCATCTCCTGCTTCCAGGAACTGCACGGAGCAGTAGGGGAGCAAAGGTAAGGTGAGTATGCGGTGTTGGGGATGTGCACATTGAACTGGACATGTGCTTTGCCCTGCAAAGCTTAGAATCACTTTGGAATTAGCTTACACCCAAATATTAAAGGGAATTTGAAAGAACATACATTTGGAACAGCCATTGCAAACTTGTTTTTTAAGTGTCAAGCTCCAGGTAAGTATGCATACCTGAGAGTCTGCTGGAGAAAACTAACAATCATTGTAATAGCCACTGCTACAACAGTGCGAGATGCAGTCATGTGGGTCCTGTGCCCGGAGAATTTCTCTCTGTACACTGACCACAGGGGGTCGCTAACTCGGCACTGCTGCCATAGACAAAATTCCTTTTTTAATGTGTTCTCTGAATGGACAAGATAGAATGGGGGAACTGTGACACTACACTCTCTACCTTAACCAATCAGAGAATGCCTTGTATTCACTGAACAAAAAAATACATGCGTTTTTGGCACCAGAAACGCCTATGCATATGCATAGATGTGAATTTGCCAATATAGTATCTATTTCCAAAACATGGTTTCTCAGATACAACATTACCTCTCAGGTCTCATTAGTGGCTGTACAAAAACACCACAACATTTACCTCCCATGGAAAACAAATTTAGGATATACCCATACTCAGGGGTATAAAATCTGCCCTTTAGGCATCACTCATGGGACCTTCTAAACTTTCTTATATGAAGAAATGGGAAGATAACTTATATTCTACACTAGCTACGCACAAATGACAAACCATTTGGTTAGCCACCTCTAATAATTCATTTAACATATTAGCACAGAAAAATGCCTTCAAACTATTGTCCCACTGGTACACGACCCCTGATCGTTTATCTAAATTAATCCCTAACGCTTTTTCACAATGTTCTCGAGGTTGAACTGATCGAGGCATTTAATTCATAATAGGTTGACTTGTCCTGTGACTTCTTGTTTCTGGCTTAAAGTGATTCTAAAGGCAGAAGTTTTTTTTATCTAAATGCATTATGCAGCAGCAGCATTGTGCAGCAGCTCCCCTCAGCCCCCCCCCCCCAATACTTACCTGAGCCCATTTCGATCCAGCAATGTTGCATGAGAGCATTGGCTGTCCGGGATTCTCCCTCCTAGTTGGCTGAGACACAGCAGCAAGCGCCAATGGCTCCCGCTGCTGTCAAAGCCAGTGAGCCAATGAGTAGAGAGAGGGGGCGGGGCCGACCTGTGGCTCTGTGTCTGAATGGATACACAGAGCAGTCACTCAACTGGGGTGCCCCCATAGTAAACTTGCTTATTAAGTGTCTTCCTAACCCCTTGTTTTGTCTTAGTTTGTCATACCTTGACTGACAGACAGAGGACTCCTCATGGGCCTGTCGATATCATTCATGTATCTGCATTCACACATGTATTCAATACCAATTTCTTCACTAACCTTATGCTTATGTACTCCTTCTATTTTCTTAATATGAAGCTTTGCTCCTTTACTATGATCTGGTCTATTGTTTTTTTTTATTATTGATTTGTATTCAATGTTTATTCTTTGTTTTTGGAAAATTCTGTAAAATTCTTTGTAACCAAAAACATAGTTAACTGCACATAGATATAAACCAGCCACATAGGAAAGAATGCAATTTTTATTTGAAATACATTTTTATGCAACAAAATGCATGGATTGCGTTACATGAAAATGAACTTATGTGTAAATAGGCCCTGGAGCACTTCTTTACACTTTATCTGCATTACACATCTCTAACAGCAATGTAGAAGGCCAACTATTTCCAGGAAAGCTGTACTCGTCTACCTATACCACTCCCATTAGGCTTATTACTACATCTGCTGCCTCGGCTCTTTGGTGAAAAGTTAAAGTGATTTTAAAAAAACAAACATGTATACTTACCTGCTTTGTGCAGCCATGATCCTCTTCTTTTTGGGTCCTCTGCCTGCGGTCCTGGCTCCTCACCCCAGCCAAGTGCCCCCAATAACAAGGCTCTTGCTATGATGGCACTCAAGCAGGTTCACTCCAGAGCCACGCTCCTGTGAATGGACATTGTCCTTTCACACGCAGATCACAGCTTGACCCCCCCCCCCAGTGGCTCACTGGCTGTGATTGACAATAGAAATGGCTCCCGCTGCTGTGTGAGCCAATGAAGAGTGAGACCTGGGAGAGCTGCTGCTCTCATGCACATCACCGGATCAACATGGGGCTCAGGTAAGTATAGGGGAGGGGCTGGGGGGGCGGCTGTACTTTAGAACCACTTTAAGAAAATCTATTAACATCAATCATAAAACACCCAAAATCCTTCTAACTTCCACCTATTTTGTATTCTCCAAAATTACTTCGAGGACCATTTGTAGACTAGTTTTTAGCTGCATGTGTGACACCCAATATGTCTAATTGTCAACAAAGTTTGAATTAGCCTCCAAACAGGAAGACTTACATACACATTTCTCCCCCTCAGAATCAGAGCTGTTTATGCTTTTCAGCAGGGGTCTCCAAACTTTCTAAACAAAGGGCCAGTTTACTGTCCTTCAGACTCTCTGGGGCTGGAATGCCAGTGTGAGTAAAAAATGCTCAGTGAGAGTGGACAATGCTTCATCATTGGTATTAGTGGAAGGAATAGCGCCAATTGTGGGTATCGGGGGAAGGAATAGTGCCCCATCATTTGTGTCAGTGGGAGGAATGATGTCCCATTGTTGGTGTCAGTGTGAGAAATCCTTTGTATTAGGAGGAGGAATAGTACCAATCATTAATATTAGGGGAAGGAATAGTGCCTCATCATTGGTGTCAGTGGAAGGAATGGTGACCCATTGTTGGTGTGCAAATACTGGATAAAGGCAAGCAAAGGGCCACATCTGGCCCACAGGCCGCAGTTTGGAAACCACTGCTTTTCAGCATCAGTTTGCGCATAAGTAGTTTTTTTTATTTTGCACATTTATCATTTGTGGTTTTTGATTTTTTTTTATTTTTTTCTGACAAGTGCGACCCTATTCTGGTAGTTAAAAGTCTATGACTCTGTATCTGTATTCTGTATATTTGCAGAAAAAACAAGTAGAAAAATAATTTAAAAACATATTTTGCTCCCTCTCTATGAATCTTTACAACATGAGTGCTCCTAAAATAAAATCTCTGTACAGTATAATGTATTCTACAGTGCCTTGAAAAATTATTCATACCCCTTAAAATTTTCCACATTTTGTCATGTTACAACAAAAAACATTGTAACATGACAGAATGGGATTTTATGTGATAGACCAACACAAAGGGGCACATAATTGTAAAGTGAAAGGAAAATGAAAAATGGTTTTCAATTTTTTTTACAAATAGATATCTGAAAAGTGTGGCGTGCATTTGTATTTGTATTCAGCCCTCTTTACTCTAATACCACTAACTAAAATCTAGTGGAACCAATTGCCTTCAGAAGTCAATTTAATTTGTAAATAGAGTCCACCTGTGTATAATTTAATCTCAGTATAAATACAGCTGTTCTGTGTAGCCCTCAGAGGTTTGTTAGAGAACCTTAGTGAACAAACAGCATCATAAAGGCCAATGAACACACCAGACAGGTCGGGAATAAAGTTCTGATGTTTAAAGCAGGGTTAGGTTATAAAAAATATCCCAAGCTTTGAACATCTCACAGGCCACAGTTCAATCCATCACCTGAAAATGGTAAGAATATGACACAACTGCAAACCTACCAAGACATGGCCATCCACCTAAACTGACAGGCCAGGCAAGGAGAGCATTAATTAGAGAAGCAGCCAAGAGGCCCACAAATCCGATCTTTATGGAAGAGTGGCAAGAAGAAAGACATTTTTGAAAGAAAGCCATAAGAAGTCCCATTTGCAGTTTGCAAGAAGCCATGTGGGGGACACAGCAAACATGTGGAAGAAGGTGCTGTGGTCAGATGAACCCAAAATGTAACATTTTGGCCTTAAAGCAAAACACTAAGTATAGCCGAAAACTATCACTGCACATCACCCTGAATACACCATCCCCAACTTTAAACATGGTGGTGGCAGCGTCATGTTGTGGGGATGCTTTTCTTCAGCGGGAACAGGGAAGCTGGTCAGAGATGGTGGGAAGATGGCTGGAGCCAAATACAAGGAAATCTTAAAAGAAAACCTGTTAGTCTGCAAAAGACTTGAGACAGGGGCGGAGGTTCACCTCCCAGCAGGAAAACGACCCTAAACATACAGCCAGAGCTACAATGAAATGGTTTTGCTCATAGCATATTCATGTGTTAGAATGGCCAAGTCAAAGTCCAGACCTAAATCCAATTGAGAATCTGTGGGAAGACTGGAAAATTGTTGTTCACGGATGCTCTTTATCCAATCTGACAGAGCTTGAGCTATTTTGCAAAGAAGAATAAGCAAAATCTCTAGATGTGCACATGTCAACAACAACCCATGCAATCCATACATACACAGAAACCAAAACAAATAAGTTCAGAAATTAAGTTATGTGTAATAAAATGGAATGACACAGGGAAACAGTATTGAACACGCTAACAGCTTTGAGACATCTCCTGTATGGAGAAACTAGTCGCTTGCATTTCTCAGGTTTGATTTTGGCCCATTCTTCCACACAAACAGTCTTCAAATCTTGAAGGTTCTGTGGGCCTCTTCTATGAACTCTGATCTTTAGTTCCTTTGTTAGATTTTCTATTGGATTCAAGTCAGGTGATTGACTGGGCCGTTCTAGCAGCTTTATTTTCTTTCTTTGAAACCATTTGAGAATTTCCTTGGCTTTGTATTTGGGATCATTGTCTTGCTGAAATGTCCACCCTCATTTCATCTTAATCATCCTGGTAGATGGCAGCAGATTTTAATCAAGAATGTCTTGGTACATTTTTCCATTCATTCTTCCTTCATTGAAATTAAATTTGCCAGTACCATATGCTGAAAAAGAGCCCCACGCTGATGTTCCCACCTCTAAATTTTGGTCTCGTCTGACCAGACTATATTCTCCAAGTGTTTCACAGGCTTGTCTAAATGTTGTGCAGCAAACTTTAAAAAAGTTTCAACATGCATTTTCTTCAGCAATAGAGTCTTGTGTGATGAGCGTGCATACAGTCCATGGTGGTAGAGTGCATTACTTATTGTTTTCTTTGAAACAATTGTACCTGCTAATTCCAGGTCTTTCTGAAGCTCTCGACAAGTGGTCCTTGGCTCTTGTATAACTCTTTAGCTTTTTTTACTCCTCTGTCAGAAATCTTGCGAGGAGCACCTGGTCATGGGCGCTTTATGGTGAAACTATATTATTTCTACTTCCAGATTATGGCCCCAACAGTGCTCACTGGAACATTCAGAAGTTTAGAAATCCTTCTGTAACCAATGCCATCAGTAGGTTTTGCAACAATAAGGATGAGATGGTCTTGAGAGAGCTCTTTGCTCTTACCCATCATGAGATGTTGGGACATCTTTTTATAGGCCATCAGTTGAGACTGAACCAGCTGATATTAATTTGCACTGACAAGGGGCAGGATAGCTTTCTAATTACTGATCGATTTCAGCTGGAGTCTTGGCTTTCCATGCCTTTTTGCACCTCTCTTACTTCAGATGTTCAATACTTTTTCCCTGTGCCATTCCCTTTTATTACACATAACACATAACATTTCTAAACTTATTTGTTTTGGTCTCTTTGTATGTATGTGTAGCACCCAGGTGTTTAGGCAGGGTTGCTAACAAATTTAGTTTGCCAGGTAGCAATTGTCCTGGCTAATTGTTAGGAGTCTAGATTTACTAATTTCGCCCTAATCCTGGAATTGCTGCACTTCTCTCTTCTGTCACTAGGTGGCATTGTGGCTGGTGACATTAGATAGACAAGGGCATAGCAAGGACAGATTACGAATGGATGGGGTGTCTTAGCCAATAGACAAGGGTTACTTTAATTCCCTTGGCCTGCTGGGAGAGCCTATTTATTTGGGTGGAGTCAGGTGATGGGGGTTCTGTACCACCTGGACTGCTGTCTGGGTGGACGTGTGTTATGTCGCCCCAGGCTGCTAGGTCAGAAGCCTGAGGTCTATCCAGGGGACACCTGGCTGCTAGGCTGCCTGAGGCCTATCCAGGAGCAGGAGAAGCAGCGTAGGGTTGGGACTGCAGGATTGGAGTCCAACCGAGTTGTGAAGGTTCAGTCAAACGGGGAACCAGTGGTCAGAGGTAGAGGGGAAGCTGTCGCCACTAAGGGACCATCCACCTTGTCACCAGAGGGGTGACGCTTAAGGAGTATACAGCGGGATAACTGTGGAAGAGCTCAGGCGATCCGGTGATGACTGGGATCTGGAAGTCTAGTGAGAGACTGGAAGCTCAGTGAGTGAAGATCTACAGTGGGATACTGTGAGATAAGTAAAAGTACTGTTCGGTGTTACCAAGAGTTTTGTACAACTACCGTTAGTGACTGTTGCAAGATTAGTTGCCATAGGAGACAGCGGTCCTACCTACACAGAAGTGTTATCCAGCTGGAAGCCTTCCACTGGATAGCTGTCTACCTATAGAAGTCTTGAAGTCTGCCAATTACCATTGCATCTACTCAAGGGTGTCCTGGCCCTAACCTTCTCTCCCCTAGTTCTGTTAAGAGACAATAAATCTCTTGTTTGCATTCAAAAAGTGACTGGAGCCCATTATTCTTCTTGAATCACACCCACCATGCCTGGTAACCCACTCTACAGGGAAAGATGTCAGCTCTCCCTAACCTGTGAGGTCACCATTAGGCCTTTGGGGCCCCAGGACCTTGCTACACATGGATTGCATGAGTTGTTACTGACATATGGTAAAAATTTCATGTCAATAGCACCTTTAGAAATATATCTACCTAGAAAAATAGTGTTGTGTTCAATACTTATTTTACCCACTGTATATGAACTCTTTTAGCTGCCAAAAAGTCGGACATTCTCGTGATTCACGTGATTTTGCCACATGGAACTGGTAGGCACTGTTGTTCACTGCAGCATTCCAGTCAATGGCTCCCACTGCTGCCAAAGGCCAATCAGGGGTGTGAGTACCCAGAGAGCCAAGGCTCTCTTGGACATTGCTGGATCAAGAGGGGGTTCAGCTAAGTCTTAGGAGGGGGCTGGGGGGAGGGGGTTGCTGCACACAGAAGGTTTTATACCTTTGTGCACAGAATACAAATCCTTGTGCCTTTACAACCACATTAATATTCAGCACAGGAGGTAGCTATTGGCCAACTTCTAAAAAGCAACCTTAAGGCAGGCATGTCACTATGTGTGGTATTGCACAACAGTCTTACACCATGGAAACATCCTCATGTCTGAGAGTTGGGTAGTGGCAGACAGTGTTATTAGATGGGCGCTTCAGAATTATACATTTCATATCAGTGCAGCACAGTGGCTAAGTGGCTAGCTTTTTCCACCTGGCAGCACTAGGGTCCTCACAGTTTGAATTCGAACCATGACACTACCTACATGGAGATTGCATGTTCTCCCTGTGCCTGTGTGGGGTTTCCTCCCACACTCCAAAGACATGCTGGTAGGTTAATTGGTTCTTGTCTAACTTTGCTCCAGTATGTGTCTGTATGATTGTGAGTTAGGGATCTTAGATTGTAAGCTCCTTGAGGACAGGGATTGATGTGAATGTATAATAAATATGTAAAAGTGCTGCATAAATTGAATGCACTATATAAGTATCAGTAATAATACAAACAAATAACATGTATCACACATGCAGCATAGTAGATTGTAATTCTGTATATGCTTTCCTATTATAATCATATCTAAAAATAAAGGGCTATCATGCATGTTTATTTACTTTTTCATATCTAGAACATAAGCTACCTGCAAATAAATATTTAAACAGCGTGTTAAACATCATCGGTGCATTTTCCTGATATCACTGTAATTAGTTCTGCAGAATGGGGAAAGTGAAATGAATGCCAAGACTCGTTTCCGCTTGAGACAGCTGTGAAAATCCTACACAGTAGCGGCTAGTGGAAATGCACGTTGTCTATACTGCTATCAAATCTCTGCCTGACGGCTGAGGTGAAGAATGTGACACACCAGGCATAGTGACAAACTTTACTGGAAGCCTGCTCTTCCCTAACCTCATTTACTTCCTGTCCATATCTCTTTTAGGAAACAATGACTAAGAGCAGATTGTTTCCTCTGAAACTTTCCACTTTGCAGTGATTGGGAGTTATGGTCTTTTTATGCATAGGACATAAAATAAGCGAACCTCGTGTTAGTTATGTAAACAAAGCTTAATACAAGAGCTTGTAGTAATGGTTCAAACTAAATGTGCATAATCCTCAACACTTTTTTTGAGTCAATGCCATAGATTACAATATTTCAGTCAGGAAGAGGCACTTCCTGTTTTAAAGCCACAAGTCATGTCTTGCTGTGCCCTAAAGGCCACCAGAGTTTGCTGTATTTGTCAGTATATTGTATGCAGTCTGTTCTCCGAGCTTCCAGAGAAGGCAGGGTAAAGACAGCTTGTTCTTAATCCCTGTCCTAAGAAATATTATGTGTTAATTGTCCTTAAGTTTATGACGATTATTATAAACTATTAGAAAGTTGTGTACTGTAGTTGATTCTTTAATAGTTTCAATTATTTTTTGGGTTCCAGGTTTAAGCATAGCTCCCAACTGTCTCTTTGGAGGGCAAGTTCCTCTTTGGGAATTCAATCCTTCTATTCCTTGTTACTTCTCAGTTGTTTCTCTTTTTTAGGTTGAATATGTATTTATTGAGTTTCAGAAAAAATACAATAAAAGGAAAGGAGTCGAAAGTGGCAATTAACAACTCCATATTAATGAAAAAATATAGCGATGCTAATTCAACAAAAATAAGCATTCAAAGCACATATGTGTACAAATCTGTATAAGACATAATTAAGCCCTGGGGCCAGTATTATACATTCGATTAAAGACAAAATCGGTAAACCAGAAGAACCATGGGGTCCACCAGGGGCCTGTCCAGGAGGCAAGGAGTAGCGCTAATAAACAAGGATAAGGGAGTAGGAGAGAGGACTGAAAAAAAGAAGAGAAAAAGAAATAAGAGGAGGAGAGGAAGAGAAAGAGATATGGGCTAAGGGGCTGGACTGTCCAGTTGTATCTCTTTTTTGCCTGAAGTATAGACCTCAATAAATCTGAATTATACTGCTGAAAGTATTATACCACTTTAACCAGTCATTCAACTTCTAAGTTATTGCATCTGCTATTATGAAAAGCCAGTATAAAGTAAAAGTAGTATTAAAAAATACTTGTGGGTTTAACCAATTATTTTCTATGTATTTATTCTTCCTGGCCTGTGTAACTGGCATGTTTTTATTTCCTTTAAAAAAGTTTTTAAAAAGACACCGAAAAAGAGAAATAAACTTCTCACTCTCACTCTCTAAAATTCTTCCCAAAAAACAGATACCAAGAATCGGGCTACAACATCTTAAAATGATGGTACAGGACCCATCTTATCATGCATTTCATATACCCTAACAGATACTCAACTGACCAATGTTGGCCCTGTCCTACACTGGGATGCTTCTGGGAAAAAGTACATTCTATTGCTCAAAAATTTACAACAACTCAATCCCCAGAGACCCAACATTTTTTTTTCTGCTGGACCATAACACTCTCCCTCTGTAAATGTATGAACGATCAATACTAATACTTGGTAATGCAGCACATGACACTATGGAAGTGCATCTTTCCCCCCATCGGCAGGTCTCTGGTTTGGTTACATCAGGAATTCAAAGATATGATAAACCCTGGAACTCTGTGTCAGGGCTGGGCTTAGCCCTTCCTTCTCCGAGCTGGCCGTTCAGCTGTTGGTTAATTGCCAGCTCCTATCTCTCCACAGTGACTCACCTGTTGATGATATCCTGCTCGTCAATCCTGCTTACTTAAGCTGTCCAGCCCAAATGATCTCTGCCTTCACCTGGTCAACATCACACAGATTCTCTCCTGCGTGTCTGTTAAAGACTTGCTTGGCTAACGTTTTATCTGGCTCCAGATCCTGCTTGCTGTTCCACTACGCTGATTTCTGGATTCCTGACTTTCTGGCTTGTCTGACTATCCGTTCCGGTTACCGAACTTTGGCTATGTTTTGACTACGTTTGTTCTATTTCCTTTTATTATTAAACAAGTGTGATTTACCTGTACTTCTGTCTCGGTCTGATTCATAATTTCTGACAGTAGGCCATGAATTCAAAAGATGCAGTCAATTCACTTAGTAGTATTTTTTCCAGATTGTATGAGTAGGATCACCGTATGGATCAGTTTGCCATGGCGTTACAGACGCTCCTGAGTTGCATGGCTCACCTGGAATCTCCCACTGTGATGCTCCGGTACAACCTGTGTTGCAGGCCGTCCCTGCTGCTGCTCCAGTCTCTGTGCAGGCACCTGCCTTTAGTATTACCTCTATAAGAAGCGATTTGGGGGTGATCCAGTCCAATGCAGAGGGTTTCTCATCCAGGTTGAGATATACTTTGAGATGCTGCCCCAGGCGTTTCCCACGGACAGACTCAAAGTAGGTTTCGTAATATCTTTGCTTTCTGAGAGAGCCTTGGCCTGGGCAAACCCTCTATGGGAGATGCAAAAACCCATTGTCCTGAGTTACTCAGTGTTTGTGGCTTCTTTTAAAAGGGTATTTGACATTCCCGCACGCTCCACTTCTGCTGCCAAGTGCCTCATGTCCACCAAACAGAGTACGAGAACTGTTGCCGATTACGCCATTGAATTTCGTACTCTGGCAGCAGAGGTTGCTTGGAACAATAAGGCCCTTGTGGCTGCTTTTTCTCATGGTCTCTCGGATACCATCAAAGATGAGATAGCAGCCCGACATATACCCACTGAGCGCTTGCGGAAGTCTCCTGTACATTTGTCTCTGAGTTTTGCAGTCCCACCCTTGCCTCCCTCACCTCCCATGCCTCCTGCTACCGAGTTGCTCAGTAAAGGTGAACCCATGCACTTGGGCTTCAGGCATCTCTTTGCGGATGAGAGAGCCCTTAGGAGGAGGGTGAGATTGTGCCTATTGTGGCCAGGCAGGTCACTTTTTTAAGTCTTGTCCTACCCATCCAGGGAACGTCCGAATCTTGAGGTCCTGTCACAGACAGACCTTAGGTGGCGTTGTTTCGTCCCCAGTTATCCAGAAGGATAAGCCCCTGGTTCTGGTTACTCTTTCTTGGGCTAAGTCGTCCGTCGAGATACAGGCTCTAATCGACTCTGGGGCTGCAGGCCTGTTCATTGATGCTGCCTTTGTATCGAAGCACTCGATTCCGCTGCAGCTGTGTGCCACTCCACTTGCCATTGAGGCTCTTGATGGGAGACCTCTACAGCCTGCCCATGTGACTCATGAGACTACTCCGTTGTCCATGCCTGTAGGGGCTCTTCACCATAAGATAATTAAATTCCAAGTTATTACCTCACCTAAATTTTTGCTGGTTGTTAGTTATCCTTGGTTACAGAGGCACAACCCCTCTTTCGATTGGCTTCATGCTGAGGTTCTCTCCTGGTTGCCACAATGCAGTAAGACATGCTTTCAGAAGGTGGCTAAGGTCGATTTTAGTGATGTCTTTGACATAGGTCAAGCCAGTAGTTGGCCTCCACATGGGTCGTATGATTGCGCAATTGACTTTCAACCTGGTGCCATACTTCCCCCCCCCCCGCCGGGTTTACCCTTTGTCAGGTTCTGAGGATAGGGCCATGGAGGAGTATGTTGCAGACGCACTTTCTCAAGGTTACATCTGCAAATCCTCATCTCATGCCGGTGCTGGTTTCTTCTTTGAGAAGAAGAGTGGTGAACTGAGACCTTTTATTGATTATAGGGGTCTCAATCGTCTCACGATTATAAATGCTTATCCAATTCCATTGATTACGAATTATTTGACTGCCTCAAAGGAGCAACGTTTTTCACAAAGCTTGGTTTGAGAGGGGCATACAATTTTGTGAGGATTAAGGAGGGTGACGAATGGAAAACTGTGTTTAATACCAGAAAAGGCCATTATGAGTACCTCATAATGCCATTTGGCCTTTGCAACGCTCCGGAAGTTTTCCAGGAATTTATCAACGTCAAATCAAATGTCCTCCGAGATTTGTTGCAGCTATGTGTGGTGGTTTATCTCGACGATATCCTCATATTTTCCAAGTCCCTAGAGAGCCACCACACATATATCTCTGTTGTGTGCTTCGAAAGCTGAGAAAAAACAATCTCTATTGTAAGTTGGAGAAGTGCGAGTTCCATCGTGAACAGTTTAAATTCCTGGGTTATGTCATTTCCACTGCTGGCATTTCGATGGACCCAGAGAAACTTTTAGCAGTCCTACAGTGGCTCCGACCTGTAGGTATACGTCCTCTGCAACATTTTCTTGGCTTTGCCAATTATTATCGGAAGTTTATTTGCAACTTCACATCCCTGGTCAAACCCCTGACTGATATGATTAGAAGAGACGGTAACCCACAGAGTTGGCCAGCCAGCGCCAGCGCTGTGACAACACTCGGATAGGAGCCAGGCCTATATAATGGGAGCTCTCTCTCCCATTGTTTGGCTGCATGATGGCGCTGACAGTGGCGGTGCAATCCACTTGTAGTTGGATCAAGGTACGAGTTATGTGGAGATCTGGGTAATTTGCAATTCGCTGCAATGCAACATCTTTTCATTTACACCTAACCTTCCACTTGTCATTAATCCTTAGGGATTTCTGGCTATGATAAAGCCTTATGAATTCTAATCTACCTCACCTGTATTTGATTGGACTCTTGGTCTAAATGATGAAATGTCTTTTTATATCTCAACCATCTTAGCAGGGTGAGTTTTTCTATTGACCGTCTTGATTCTATGCTTTCAATGGTAGTATTGGTTGTGTTCACATAACTAAATACACAGCATTTAGAAAATGCCACCCAAGTTATCAGGTTTTCCACCTGCCAAAGCTATTAAATGGGCTCTCTCCTTACCTTTTTTCCTAGCGTTCATTTATTTAATACTACAGAAAATACAGCAAAAATATGGCTAGTAGTGGAGCAAAGTTGAGTGGAGGTTAAAGATTAGACACATGCATAGCTTCATACTCTGGAAACCTGTACTCTGACCTATTCTTGATCAGGATATGTTCGCCCCCTAGGCTCATAAGGAGGTATGGGCACAAGATCCTTCACCAGGGTGAAGTGAAGCCATGCATTGGAAAGCCCCCACCTGGCATGACCAGCAACACTCAGTTGCCCATTCTATACCTTCTAGTCAAAGTGAAAAGGAGAAGATAAAAAAAAATCAAGGATGACCACCAGGTATGTTCACTAAATGAAATAAAATAAAAAAAATAAAACCAATGTTTATTACAAAAATCAGAATAAAATGATCACAGACAATATACAGTGCCTTGAAAAAGTATTCATACCCCTTGAAATTTTCCATGTTTTGTCATGTTACAACCAAAAATGCTAATTTATTTTATTGGGATTTTATGTGATAGACCAACACAAAGTGGCACAAAATTGTGAAGTGGAAGGAAAAGAGTCCACCTGTGTGCAATTTAATCTCAGTATAAATACATATGTTCTATGAAGCCCTTAGAGGTTTGTTAGAGAACCTTAGGTAACAAACAGCACCATGAAGGCCAAGGAACACACCAGACAGGTCAGGGATAAAGTTGTGGATAAGTTTAAAGCAGGGTTATGTTATTAAAAAAATCCCAGGCTTTGAACATCTCACAGAGCACTGTTCACTCCATCATCTGAAAATGGAAAGAGTATGGCACAAATGCAAACCTACCAAGTCATGGCCATCCACCTAAATCCACCGGGCAAGGGGAGCATTAATCAGAGAAGCAGCCAAGAGGCCCATGGTAACTTTGGATGAGCTGCAGAGATGTACAGCTCAGGTGGGAGAATCTGTCCACAGGACAACTAATGTAAGATCATCATGTGAATTTTATTCAAAAAGAAACTGTCATGTCATCTTAGCATAGGGAATCTAATACTTACAACAGCTACTATGCCACATTCATCAATGAAAGGCAAAAAAATTAAGGAGGTTGTGCAAGGTGCAGCAAATAACAGCAAGAAATATGTATAGCATATGTGGATTACATTGCTAATAATTCTAAATGGCATCCCAATGCACTTATACAGTACATTTAAAATGCTTGTCATAAGTACCTTTATCGGAGGTGTTGAGTTCCTCCACGCATGTAATTAATTTTTTTTGGCTATCAACATAGAGATGGATAGGGCCTCAGTTTGTTTCCGCAGATCAGGGATGTAGAATAAAACATTTTTTGTGATAGTTATCCTTAAGGACTCATTCATTCAAAATAAGGCACTTGCACACTTTTTTGACAACACAGCTGAACGCAACACACCACAATGCACAAATGTTCTGTGTGTTGCGGTCAGCTCTGTTGTCAAAAAATTGTGCAAGTGCCTTATTTTGAGTGTAAAGGACTGTTAACAGCTCATTTAAAATGAATAGACATGGCATCAATGGCATCAGTCACTCCTTTCCTAGCCCCACCATGTCCTCCTGAGGAGTCCCCCAAACTGTTTGACCACAGTGTTGGGTACATGCTCCATGAGGATGCCCAGCGTTCTGAAGGCTCCAATGATGGTACCTAGGGTACCTGGTAGCTAGAGGAAGGCAGTAACGTGAGCCCAGAGAGAGGGGGTGCCCAAGAAGGACAGCAATCTGGCAGTCATGTTCCCCCAGCTGCAGCATACTGCCAGCTTTGCTCCAGTGATGAGGAGGGAGGGGATGATGAGGAAGTCACTGACTCCACGTGGGTGCCTGATAGGAGAGAGGAGGAGGAGGAGGCACATCTCCAATGAGGCAGGATGCCCTCCAGGGGCCAGCTTAAGGGCAGCACCCCGACTGCATCACACCACAGAGCTCTGCATGTGCAGGGCGCTGCTGTTTCTGCGCGTTATTCCAAAAGTTCTTTGGTGTGGGCCTTTTTTGAGATGAGTGCATCAGATCCCACCGCTGCTATTTGCAACATATGTCTTAAGCTTATCTCGCATGGCCAAAACATCACCCGCTTGGGCACCACATGCTTGACCAGACATATGTTGACCTGCCATGCAGTTCGTTGGCAAGTGTACCTAAAAGACCCACACCAAAGAACAAAGCAGACCTCTCCTTGCTCCTCATCAGCTGGTATCTCCAACCCCACTATACCTTCAGTCCTCTCTGAAACCTGCACTGAGAGAAATTAAGGTGTAGAATTAGGTGTGTCATAGCCAAGTACTTGCGGGCAATCTGCTATCAGTACACTGACGTCAACAGGCAAATTTCCCTGCCCCAGCTACTGCACCCCAAACGCCACTTTTTCTCATGGAAGGCGATTCCGGCTCTCTACTGGCATGTGGAAGGCAATGTCTTGGCCTCGCTGGACAGGGCGGTCAGCAGTAAGGTGCATATTACCGCTGACTCATGGTCCAGCAGGCATGGACAGGGACGTTACCTATCTTTCACCGCACACTGGGTGACTCTTCTGGCAGCTGGGAAGGATGCAGGACAGGGTGCAGTAGTGTTGGAGGTTGTTCCACCACCACGCCTCCAAAATTCTACATTCAAGGGGCTACGCAAGCACGCAGGCAAAAAGATGCCATGCGGTGCTTGAGCTGGTGTGCTTGGGGGACAGGAGCCACACTGGGGCAGAGATTCTGTCAGCTCTGCAGGTGCAGGTTCAGAGGTGGTTGACGCCACCTCCTCTCCGCCCTCCGACAGGGACAACTGACCCATGTGCCCTGTTTGGCTCACGTCCTTAACCTGGTGGTGCAGCGGTTCTTGGGCAGGTACGCGGGCTTACAGGATGTCCTGAGGCAGGCCAGGAAAGTCTGTGTGCATTTCCGTAGGTCATATAATGCCAGTGCTCGGCTGGCTGACCTCCAAAAGGAGTTTAACTTGCCCAAGAACCGCCTACTCTGTGACATGCCCACCAGGTGGAACTCAACGTTGGCGCAGCAGAGGGCCATCAATGTGGCTATGGCACCAGGACAGGGTCAGGGGACCTTGTTTTTTTTCTCCACGCCAGTGGGCTATGATCAGGGATGCATGAACTGTCCTGTCACCATTTGAGGAGGCAACGAGAATGGTGAGCAGTGACAGTGCATGCATCAGTGACACTGTCCCTCTTGTCTGTTGGAGCACACTCTGCGTGGAATAATGGACAGGGCACTTGAGGCAGAACAGAGGGAGGAAGAGAAGGACTTCCTTACCTCTCAAGGCCCCCTTTATTCAGACAGTGTTCCTGTGTGCGCGCCGATCACACAGGAAGAGGAGGAGGATTGTGTCAGCATGGAGGTGGAGCCTGGCACTCAGCATCAGCAGCAGTCTTCAAGGGATCATTTACAGTCCGAAGAAACCAATGGACTTGTACGTGGCTGGGAGGAGGTGGCTGCGGATCATGTCGTCCTTAGTGACCCAGAGGGCTCTGGACCAAATGCCTCAGCAAACCTATGCTACATGGCCTCCCTGATCCTGCAAAGCCTGCGGAAGGATCCTCGTATTCGTGGTATCAAGGGGAGGGATGATTACTGGCTGGCAACCCTCCTTGATCCTTGTTACAAGGGTAAGGTTGCGGACCTTATTTTGCCATTGCAGAGGGAGCAGAGGATGAAACATCTTCAGGAGGCCTTGCAAAAATGTTTGTGCAATGCGTTTCCAGAGCCTGGGAGGTTAAAATTTCCTGGTCCTCCTGGACAACGTGTTGCTGAGGCTTCGGTCAGTCACAGAAGGAGCGGTGGAGAAGGTGGCCATCTGATCGATGCGTTCAGACAATTTTTTAGTCTGCAGCCCCAAGGTCTGATCGGTTCCAGCAACCATCGCCAGTGTCTGATTCACATGGTGCAGGATTACCTAGGGGCAAGATCAGACTTGGACACCTTTCCCACCGAAAATCCTCTTGGTTACTGGGTCTTGAGGATGGATCACTGACCAGAGCTTGCACAGTATGCAATTGAGCTACTGGCCTGTCCTGCATTCAGCGCTGTTTCGGAATGCACATTCAGTACCGCTGGAGGCTTTGTAACAGGGTGCGCCTGTCCACCGAATCGGTCGATCGGCTGACCTTCATAAAAATGAATCAGTCTTGGATCATCAGCTACCAAGCACATGATGCTGATGTAACCGATTGATTTTTTTTTTTAATGTGAGATCCCTTCAAGACTGCCTATGCTGATGTTGAGTGACTATCCTGTTATGCTGAGTCACAATCCTCTTCCTCCTCAATTTTCATGCTGATAGCTTGTAAGAACATTTTTGGTTCTGGGCACCGCCACCAGTGGCCAAGGCCCAATTTTTCTGCCCCAGTTTAACAGAGGCGTATAATTACAATTTTTGATGCAATACTTTGCAGCAGGGCTCATTCCTGCACTCCAACTATAGCATCTGTGAGGGGTTGCAGTGTTGTGGCACCAGTGCCCAAGGCCCAATTTTTCAGTCCCTGTTTAACAGGGGTGTGTAATTACAATTTTTGATGCAATATTTTGTAGCAGAGCTCATTCCTGCACTCCAACTATAGCATCTGTGAGGGGTTTGCTGTATTTTGGCACTAGTGCCTAAGGCCCAATTTTTCTGCCCCTATTCAACAGCGACATGTAATTACAATTCTTGATCTAATATTTCATAGCAGGGCCCATTCCTGCGCCCACCAAGAGTAACTGTGAGGCCCCACAGTGTTGTGGCAACACCACCACCACTACCAAAGGCCCAATTTTTCTGCACCTGTTCAACAGGTACAGGTAATTACAATTCTTGATCTAATATTTCACAGCAGGGCCCATTCCAGCACCCACCACGAGTAACTGTGAGGACTCACAGTGTTGTGGCACCAGCACCACCACCAAAGGCCCAATTTTTCTACCACTGTTCAACAATGGCATGTAATTACAATTCTTGATCTAATATTTCACAGCATGGCCTGTTCCTGCGCCCACCAAGAGTAACTGTGAGGGCTTACAGTGTTGTGGCAACACCAACACCTAAGGCCCCAATTTCTGCAGAGTATATAGGGCAGGCCCCTACTTTCAAGCATCCAACTTACAAACGACTCCTACTTGCAAACGGAAGGAGACAACAGGAAGTGAGATGAAATCTACCCCTAGGAAGGGAAATTCTCTCCTGTAAGACTTATTATGGGAAAAACGTGTCTCCTTTCCACTGATGCTTTATCACCAATCCTTGTTTCACTAAAAAACCCAAATTTTCATTCATTTTCATTTGTCATTGGAACAGAAAGTGAGGTGAAATCTTCTGAAGAGGTGCACAGACAGCAAAACAAATGTCACAGGGGTGATAACCCTTCCCTATGTTTTCCAAAAAGCTTAAAAATAGGGTTCCATTTAATATCCATACAAGACCCAAAGGGCCTGGTAATGGACTGGGGGGTGGGGGGTACCCATGCCGTTTGTCTCACTGATTTTCATCCATATTGCCGGGACCCGACATTACATTAAAGCCGCAAGCAGTTTTAAATGACTTTTATTCCTTTAAAAATGTCATTTTGTGCAGGGACTGTTCTAAGCACGGGAAACATGCGCCACTTTACAGGCATACTATAGACACCCCCCAGGTACGATATTTAAAGGAATATTTCACTTTTTATTTCACTTTAAGCATCATTAAGATCACTGCTCCCGAAAAAAACGGCCGTTTTTAAGACTTTTTTTTGCATTGATACATGTCCCCTGGGGCAGGACCCGGGTCCCCAAATCCTTTTTAGGACAATAACTTGCATATTAGCCTTTAGCACTTTAGAGTCCCATAGACTTTAATGGGATTCTAAAGTTTGCGCAAACTTTCGGATCATTCGCAGGTTCTGGTGCGAACCGGGAGATGTTCAGCTCATCCCTACTGGAGATATTGAAGGGGTGGGGGGGTTAGCCTGTCAGTGCTCAGACCATACACCGCACACTACATCAAATTGGTCTGCATGGCTGTAGTCCCAGAAGGAAGCCTCTTCTAAAGATGATGCAGAAGAAAGCCCGCAAACAGCAGACTAAGGATGTGGATTACTGGAACCATGTCCTGTGGTCTGATGAGACCAAGATAAACTTATTTGGTTCAGATGGTGTCAAGCGTGTGTCAACCATGAATGCCAACATGTACTGTGACATACTGAAGCAGAGCATGATCAATTTGTACATTTTCACTTAGGTGTACTCACTTTTGTTGCCAGCGGTTTAGACATTATTGGCTGTGTGTTGAATTATTTTGAGGGGACAGAAAATTTACACTGTTATACAAACTGTACACTCACTACTTTACATTGTAGCAAAGTGTCATTTCTTCAGTGTTGTCACATGAAAAGATATAATAAAATATTTATAAAAATGTGAGGGGTGTACTTTGAGAGATACTGTATTACCCCATATGCACACCGTCTACTCATAATGTAGACAAAACCTTCCCTGTTATGGGAGGCGCAACCCGAGGGGAGTGTTGAGATTGAGAGATGTCCTCCATTGGGCTCGCAGCTTGCTTTCTCTATGACACTTTACTCTCCTTTTCCCTCAAAATATTTCATACAGTAATGAACATAATTCATAACCATATTCTACACTTGGCTTCCGCTGCTCTGGATAGGTTACCTATGTGCATTTCTCCTTTTTTTCCAGACAATTGGGGCATATCTCATCACTGAGTGCCCTATGTGATAACAAACATACTTTATGTAGTTTGTTAAATTTACTTTGGTATAAATAAAGAATGTTAAAAAAAATATTCTGATAATTGCTGCTTTTGCTGGGCAGCTTGGCGTGTAAATATAAAGGAAAGATATAAATAAAAGCATAGGATATTGATAAACCCTACTGGATTACCATGGTGGTTGTCGTGCATTGGCTTCAAAATTGTCTATTTCTTTCTCACAATAGATGGCATTAAATCTTTCCATCAAATCCAGGCTTCCAAACATGCCAATAATTAGGAGCTCCTTCACTTGCAAAAAACCCTCCCTTATGCTTCTCACTACCTTTAAGACACATGTCTATCACAACGAGTTTCCTAAGGCCTCATCTCCTCCATCTATCTGTTTAACACATCTAACACATCTAAAACTAATACATAGTTTAACACATCTTAAGCTAATATATAGGCTCATTTAGCTAAAATCTAGATTCATACTCTGACCCTAGAGAATTTATATAGAGTTGTCTTTTGCTGGTTCTTCACCCTGGACAGAATGCATACATTTATGCCACCATGATCTACATACCTCTTCAGCTGTTTAGAGTTTGCCCCAACCAGATCTTATCAACACAAATTTTTAGTGTGATCTCTCCGAAAATACCTACGAAATACTCCTATTACAGATAACAACATTCCTAAAAAAATCTTTAATCCTCATTACTCACACTTTCCAAAATGACTATTGTCAAAGCCTGGAAAATGCCATTCCTTAACATATGTGAAATGAAAAAGAGTTAATTTTAATGAAACACTCATCAAATAAACCCACAACTCCATGATACTGGATAAACACTCCTTATTTCTCTAGATATGACAGCAATGGATTATATATTAAAATTTCTCAGGCACAGATGGTTGACCTCTCTTTTTATGATTATCTAGGGTTTTCAACAGGTATAAAGAAGGGATAAGCAAATTGGATTCTGTTTACACTCTATTAATAATAAGTGTTCAGATATGAGAAACCACTTTCAGGGAGAAGTGTGCACCATTTTGGGATCCTTCTATGTAGTAAAACCAAGGACTCCAATCCCAACTTACCCATGCCAGTACCTTTCATCTCTTGTTAACCAAAGCCATAGAATCAGCATAAGACATAAATAAATGCCCCATAAACTATAACACATGCCTGAAATTATCATAAAACTGAATGAGAAAACTGTTCAGTGTGCCCTAATTATCAATCGGTTTGGATCTCACATGCACCAAAAATCCACATTTGTATTATAGGTTTATAACTTATGTCCTACTGCACATATAAAGTACCATACCGTATACCTGCCATGCCCTATGCACTGAGATTCACATGTGGCTATATCTTTAGTGTCAGTATTTGCTTGGTAAAGTGAAAGCAATTCCTAATGAACTGATATGTTTTCTAATGCTTGTCTTTCCCATGAGCGGAAGCTGTTTATCTTTCCCTTTACCACAACTGGCTACTATGTTAAGGAATTGGAACAGAAGAAATTTTCCCCCCAAGTAACACATCTTTATTAACTTAAGGGGGTTTATTATATGTATGGTTGATATCTGTTGCTAATTTAAGGTACCGTTTTTTGAATACACAAAGAACTTTTATTTATTATAAACATATAGCGTATAAAGCAGCAATTAGAACAGCAATCCACATTTATAAAGTGCAACTCTGTTATTTACAGTTGTGCTTAGTGCTTTACTTGTTTCAGGAATGGAAAAACGCATAACTGTTTACACTACGTTTTTTTCAGTGCACATCAACACCACACAACGATGTGGGCTACACTAATTTGAAAGCATTGTTTTTTCACTGTCTATGCACTAGGAATGCATTGAGCTGTGCATCCCAATGCATATGGTGTGAATGAGCCCTTAAAGTGATATTAAATGCAGATAACTTACTTAACTGCTCTGTGCAGTGGTTTTCCACAGAGCAGCCCTGATCCTCCTCTTCTTGGGTCCCCTGTCGGCACTCCTGGCCCCTCCCTCCCTCCTGCTGAGTGCCCCCTATACCAAGCAGCAGCTTGCTATGGGGGCACCTAAGCAGGCTTGCTCCCGAGATGCTTTTCTGTGTGTCTATTCAAACAGGGAGCGTGGCTCGGCCTCGCCCTGCCCCCACTCTTTCCTCATTGGCTCACTGGCTGTGATTGACTGTAGCAGGAGCCAATGGCTTCCTCTGCTGTCTCAGCTAATGAGGAGGAAGAGCCTCGGGAGAGCTGCTACTCTCGTGCACATTGTTGGATAGAGATGGGGCTCAGGTAAGTAAAACCATCAGGCCTTCAGGAAAAAACTAAAGACCTTCCTTTTCTAAGAAGCTGGCAACAGAGAACGCATTCTAGCGCCTTGAGGCGATTCAGTTTGGATTTGCAGCGCTCTACAAATCCTTCATTCATTCATTCATTCAAGTAATAGGGGGGAACTGGGGGGGGGGGGTGGCTGCTGCACACAAAATGTTTTTACCTTCATGCATTGAATGCATGAAGGTAAAAAACCTTAGGCCTTTACAACCACTTTAATTAATCTGTCTAAGCCCACTTTGATTTTTAATGTAATGCAAATTCAGTTTGAAGTTTGCGGGTATATGTAGTTATGCCCAATTTCTTCACTTTCATCTATGGTGCCCATTTTGTGGCCTGAGGGTGACATGTGGCCTTTTGGTACTTATTATCTGGTCTTTGAGCCCAAGCAGGCAATAGTCAGGCAATGGATTTTTTTTACAGTTAGTGCCATAACTAGTTGATTTCATTTCAAAAACGAATGGTGATTTATAAGTGAAATTTTCTATATATGTTAGAATGGACAATTTTTCATATTGAGAAGCCACAAATTAGGATATTTCCTGCATTGTGTGATTGAACATAAAATGTAAACCAATATGTGTAAAATATCTATTTAGGGAAGTCTTTTTAACCAGGGTGCCTAGGCTAAATGCATAAAATTGCCCCAAAATTATATACAAGCCAGCATGTGGAAGAAGCATGCCTTTTAGATGCATAAAAGCCACAGGTTTTCATTGTGCACCAATATAACCTTCTAACTGCTGGCATCCTTACAACCAATAAAGTCATCAGTTGATAAGAAGGACAACAGGCTTGCTCAGCATCATTGTTTTCCCCTCCCCTGCCCCTCTCCATCAGTACTGGGGTCACATTAGCTGACTGAGGGAGAAAAGAAACATTGAATACTAGACAGTAACAGTGTGCAAAAGTTCTGTTTTCAAAGAATAAATCACCTCTAATGTTTGGTGTCCTATGTGTGTGGATGTTGCTGTGATATGTAAAAATTGTGATAGTTTTGTTTTTTACATTTAAGAATGGGGCGCCCCAAGCTTGTGCAGAATTTAAAGGGTGCCTTGACTGAAAAAAGGTTGAGAGGATTTAGGGTGTGATCATTTCTAGATTTTTCGGTCTAAATATTTTGCACCAAGGGAGACTTTAACATTTTGGCTAACATATGGATTTGATTTTTTCCATCTTTCAAGAAATGAAAAATATAATCCCCATTCTACCTCACTTTATGTAGCCAGGTTTTGCACATGTGTCCTAACTCCTCTTTAAAAGTAGAATTATGGCCTCCCAGTAAAAAATATGCCCTTAATTATAAGATTTTTCTCTTAGTCCCCTTTCAAAGTACCACAAATACAGGTTGAGCCTGCAAGTGAAGTCTACCTATTGCAGCTTCTTGTGATTGGGGTGACAATAATTCTACACTGCTCCTGAATTTAGAGCAGAGTTGCTGCTCTCATGTAGACTTTACGTGTGGGATGAATTGCAGGGGGCACCTGGCCAAACAGTCCTGTCCACTGTTTTTTAGATTGACAGCGCTGCCTCTGTTGTTGAAACCCTCCCACTGAAAGCTGCAGTGTCTGGGAAGGAAGGCATATGAGACTCAGAAAACAGGATATGGTTTAGTCAAAAAAGGCAGGCATAGCAATTGGATTTGGTACTTAATTAGAATGTCATGTAGGAGCTCTTAGTTGCACTTTAATATAGCGAGGCATGGGAGTAAAAATGTCCTTACAAGCAGCCATGTTTATATAAGAGGACAATACATAGAATGATAAAAAAAAATAACTCCAAGCCCTCTGCTGGTTTGTCATTCTGCAATTCCTATCCACACAAAATTGTTGAGCACACCACCATGCAGAAAATATGAGTTGATCATGTCAATGTGCCGTGGTAGAACTATGTGGCCACAGTGTAACCTCCACTGTGTCACTCCTGACATCTAGAAGCCCAACAGCATTGCTGTATATGCAGATGTTTTTAGTCTGGTCAAGCTGTGACCAGGGACCACATATGCAGGATAATTGTATGTGACCTACTTAGGGCTGGATTTCCATTTGTGGATCCTGTAGACTCACAACCTGGCCATGCCAGGGGCAGATGCTGTGGTTTTACCAAGCTCCACATGACTTACCTACACTCAGAACAAAGTGTCTGGTATGGACATTCCTGCCTCAGTGCCACCTCCCAACCATGCTTCCATGAGTGCTGCCTGAAGCAGCGGTCTAAGTCTGCCTCATGGACAGCAAGGCCCTTCACACAACTTTTGGCCCCCAAAGCAATATCACTATCCTGGGATCATCCCTTTAACACGAACATGTTATTGTTTTAATGTTCCTAACCCGCTCTAAAAGATTTACAGTGTTTGTATCAAGTGCCTGTAACTAATTATGATGGGGAAAACATGTGGCCAATTAATATCTCTTTTCTATTGGCACAGGTCTACTATGCCTAATGTTAAGTCCCAGAACTGCTGTATACTGATTAAATTTGGCCAGTCTTTATTGGTTGCTAAGAAGCTTTACAGACAGTTTATATTCAGCATGCTTTAAGGAATAAAGCCCGCAGTTTATTATTAGTCATTTTTGTATGGGGCTGCAGGAGAGCAGTTATTCTTTTGTTCTGTGGGTATCTCATAGTCAATGCAGCTATGTTTGTTTGGTCTTCAGAATTTTTAGTATAAGAGGTTTCAGATAATAACAGATTTTATTCCTTTTTTATATGTATAGCCTCTTTGTGCATGCATATTTCCTTTTGTAATGCACAGTTTGTAAGCTGAGACACTTATAATCAGGAGTACTATAAATATGTTTCATGAAATGGTTTTATAATTAGCACTTGTTCAGCTATTTAAATTGTTTGACTTGCCAGTGATCATTTTAAAGTTAAGTAAACCCAGGAGCTGGGCGCAAGTATCTTTAAGGTTTGTGGAAAGCAGTACACCTAAATTGGATTAGGATTTTGGTAGAGATGTACAGTATGCCGCAGTCTATATTCATGTCAATGTGGTGCAGAGCACATATTTATACCACGCTTCTTATCTTGCATCGGGAACACATGAAAAGTACTCAATTTAGACATGTTTGCATTCCAGACATCATTGAAAATAGATTGTAGTCAAACAAGCACCTTTATCTTATTTATGCAACTAAATATATTAAATCAGATGACATAATAAAAATAATATTAGCTCTACATCTAGAGTACTTACTATTTATATCCATCCCCAGCCAGCTCCTATATGGTTTCCATTGTGGTGTTGTTGGAAGAACATATATCCATGATCCAGGTCCATTTATACAGCAAGCAAAGAATTGATATAGATAAAGACAGTGAATGTGGAAGATGGGAATTATGGGCAGGATTGAGACATTGAAAAGGCTTGATTAGACTACAGTGGTCAAAATGGTCCAAATATATAAGACTGAAGAAACCCAAATGTTAATTTTGACAACTACAAGGTTACAAAAGATGATTAGAAATAGACTGGTGTCTCAGAATCTGTGTCTAATGTAGGAAAAAGAAAAAGAGCAAACATGATCTCCACTCCTTGCCAGGGACCAGAAACATCCACATCCTGTTGTTCTGAGAGATGTCAGGGCACTGGGCAAAATGAGAAAATGGTCCTATGTGTGACAGAGCACTTATCTCAGAGACATTCCTGTTGTCAAGACATGGGGGAGGAACGGAAGGAGGAAAGAAAACTTGGCAATAAATTTACTGAACTTTCCTATTGTTGCAAAATGCAACTTACAGGTGCACCTTTTGCTGCAGCTATTAATAAGCATCAATCCAATCACATATATTGGTCAACATCAGTGCCAGCAAATCAAGAGTCACAATTAATTTATTTAAAAAAAAAAATACATATGTACAGAAACATTGCATGTGTTTAAAAAAATGGTCCTGATTAATAGGCTGGTTTTACCAACTTCACTTTTATAATTACTTCATAATTTTATCTGCCAAGTTTCATTATAATATGCAGACCTGGTCAAATTCACAGATTAAAGTGTCCAAGTGCAAATTTTTTAAGGGCACCCCAAGGACCTCTCTCTGTAGTGCTTGGTAGTGTGTTCTGTTAATGATAAGTGTCACTAATCTGACAATGACGGATGTAGACGTGACAGGGCTGTGCTGTGTGGCAGAGTTGTGTAAATATTGGAACTAGATGGACATAAAAACATTTTTGCCAGGTAAAACTGATCCCATAGATGTACTCCCTCTGTGAATTTAGCAGTTAGTTTGGAGTTCAGCTTTAAAGATCTGAAACTGGATTTGTGTAACCTTCACATGCACACAGATTTTCTAGGTTTAGTTTGTCTCAACAGCCTCCCCCTTGCATCCCTGAGCTCCATAGCAGCTGCATAGCCTGCTGTGTTTATAGTTACTCCACTAGTTCCAGGAGTAAAAATAAAGTGTATATAATGATATGGGGTGATTAGACTCCGAGGTGGTGAGCATTTTTAAGTGAGTCAAATGGAAACTATGATTAAGGGCTCATTGACAAACCTTTATTAAAACACAATTTCAGTTCAGACTGGTTGCCCATGAGGGGTTTTTCTGCAGCAACCATACATAATGAAAAAATGCTAGCCCATCTGGCAACACTTCATCAGTACTGCTGCTATTAGCACTAGACTCCCTGACAATGGTTTCTTCAGGCTCGTTTAGCCTTTAATCACAGCACCACAATGTAAGGGCCCACTCCTGGCTGGTTCTTCCAGCACGCACTTCTCAGGAACTCTCCACCCCTCCTAGACTCACTAGTCACCTCAGCTTTCCCATTCTCTCCAGACCCGCAGAGCTGTCTTGACTTTTCCAGTCTTGTGAGAAATAAGTCTCCCCAACATGGGGTCTCTCGAATTGGTCAACCCATCTGGCTGGAGCTATCTTCACACAGAGGCTATGTCTCCAACTGGCAGCAATTACACTGAGCTGGCTTATAATGACCCTGCACACCTGTGTACTCGTTTAAGGCTGTATTCACATGCTGTCAGAGAGATAAACTGCAGCAGTTTCTGCTCCGACAGCTGTCCATTTTGACGGCGGTAGGAGGCAGTGTGATGTGTGATCCAACGCATCACACAGCTCCCTTTTTTTACTCATTGAACTTTATTTTAGTGTATAAAAGTACACTTCATATCAATGTACAGCAGTGTAATGGACAGTGACATGCGATCCTGTACGGTGTGCTGTGATAAATGGCAGCATATCACAATTGTATCACAGCTCTGCGCTACATTGCAATTTGAATTGTGTCATTATATGTGTCCTTGCATTTTACAATGGACACTGCACATAGAGTGAATTCAGCCTAAGGCACAGGTCATAACAAAGACACTAGAGCTTCAGATTAAGCCTTGATGCAAATTCTGTGTCATTTCTACCTTCATTAGCCGAATTCACACAGTGGCAGGGCTTCGCGCTATCACAATATGAATTGGCACAAATAGGAAGTTACTGTTTACTTGCCTTTTAAACACATCAAAACAATGCAGTGTGTGCTTAAGTGGGCTCTAAAACAAGCAAGCACATAATGAACTGGGTGGTGGTAACCAGATCTCACTCCACAACACACACTTTAAGTACCCTTTGTTCAAGGTCATTTGTACATTGCTTGGGCGGCACCCAGATATACAGTATAATAAGCAAAGTAAAAACAAAAAAGCCATCTCAGAAAAATAGTAATTTGTATACCATTTCTTGTAATGGCATAGTTCACCTTTACTAAAAAACTGGCTATGCAGATAAGGGGCACCTATAGATAAAAACTGTTGAAAAGTTGAATAATGCTCTTGCTACATGTAGAGGCCATTTAAATACCTCGTGAAGCCTGACTGGAATACTCCTAAGACATTGCTAGAATGCTGCTAAGAGGCATAGTCATTACTTCTCACTTCCACCATCACAGGAGCGAGTTCTTAAATGCTCATGTAGTCCTGGGCCCCTTGAGGCCTAATGGTGACCTTCAGATAGGGTTGCCACCTGTCCAGGATTTACTGAGGAAAAAAAATGTTGCACTGTGCCGTTAAAGTGTCCGGGTTTGCCTTGACACAAAGGTGGCAACCCTACCTCCAGAGTTAGGGACAGCTGACATCCTTCTTGGTAGAGTGGGTTACAAGGCATGGCGAGTGTAATGCAAGATGAAAAGGGTGGGCGCCAGACACGTTTTGAATGCAAAGAGATTTATTGTCCCCTAAACAGAACTGTGGGAGAGAGGGTTAGGGCCAGGACACCCTTAGGTACTCCGAGACTTCTATAGGCAGACAGCTATACAGATGAAGGCCTCCAGCCAGACACCACTTCTGTATAGGTAGGATGCTGTTTCCTTAGGCAACAGTCTTGTAAAAGTTACTAACTGTAATTGTATCCAACTATTTGCAACACAAACAGTTCTCAGCTTACCCCATAATCACTCACTGCGGTTCTTCACTCAATGAGTTCCCAGTCTCTCTCACTAGACTTCAGATCCAATAGCCACTGGATCGCCTTAGCACTCAGTATCTTCCTCAAGATCACGCCTGCTTCCCTGCTGGGTTCTTGGCTTGACACTCACAGATACTCTTCAAACTTCGCCCCTGCTGACACGCTAGGTCCCTTGCTTGGCACTCACTGATGCTCCACAAGTGTCACCTATGCTGTCCCGCTGGGTCCCTGACTTGTCACTTACTGAAGTTTTCCCACTTCTTCACTGTCCCGGCTGGTGAGAATTCTGCTCTGGCACTGGCCTCAGCTTACTCACAGTGGTCTCTGGTAACAAGGTGGATGGTCCCTTAGTGGCGACAGCTTCCTCTTCACCTCTGACCATGACTTCTGGTTGGACTACAAGCCTGCAGTCCAAACCCTACGCTGCTCTCCTGCTTCTGGAGAGGCCCTCAGACAGCCTAGCATCCAGATGTCCCCGGGATAGGCCTAAGGCTTATAGCCTAGCAGCCTGGGGCAACATAACACACGTCCACCCAGGCAGCCGTCCAGGGGGCACAGAACCCTGACCACCTGACTCCACCCAAATAAATAGGCTCTCCCAGCAGGCCAAGGGACCCAAGAAAATCCCTGCCCATTGGCTAAGACACCCTATTCACTTATAATCTGTCCTTGCTATGCCCTTGTCTTATCCAATGTCACCAGCTACCAGGCCACCTAGTGACAGAAGAGAGATGTGCAGCAAATACAGAATTAGGGGGAAATCAATTGATCTCCTAACAATTGGCCAAGGCAACTATCGCCTGACAACTAAATTTAATAGCAGCTCTGCCTAAACATCAGGGTGCTACACTGAGCTCAGAGCTACTGCATCAGGGGAGAGAAAGAGCATGTGAGGGGTCTAAAAAGCTCTCTCCTGCGAAGGTGGAAGTGAGCAGTAATGACTAGGCCTCTTTTAACAACTAACCATTTAACCTCATAAAGTGGTTTATTCTTTAAATTACTTACAGTGTCATTAAAATTTTAATTGGTAATTAAAGAGTATGGGTATGAGACTAGGGATTGCAGGCTATTTTGGTCCATTATCATGGGCCAAAGCCTAAATTATGAAGAACAATGTTCTGGCTAAGGCAGCCCACATAAACCCGGGGGCTTATGGAGCACCCCCAGAGAAATCAAACCATGTAGTAACACATAGAGTGCCATACCAAATGTTGTAGAGTCCAGAAATCTAAATGTATGGTATTCCTAGGATGACACAAAGGGGTTGATTTACTAAAATTGGAGAGTGCAAAATCTGATGCAGCTGTGCATGGTAGCCAATCAGCTCTTAACTTCAGCTTGTTCAATTAAGCTTTGACAGTGAAATCTGGAAGCTGGTTTCTATGTAGAGCTGCACCTGATTTTGCACTCTCCAGTTTTAGTAAATCAACCCTACAATGTTACAGCCAACGGGTTTTAGGAGTTGCTAAAGTTCCTCTTCATCAGGGCTTTCAGAGCTATAAAAACTGTGAAACAGAACTGTTGGAAAATGGTTCAAAGAAATATTGTGTGATACAGCAGTCAAAGAAGTGAGTTCACCGTATCTGGTGTTTTTGCATGGACCAAATCTAATTTATTGTTATTGGCAACAGAACAGTGTTGCGTAACATAGAAATATAACCAGTTTGACCAGGGAATTTCAAAATGAACATTACTAGCGCTGGATTTTTATACCACTACAGCCCCCGTGATTTATTAATTTTTATATAGACAGCTTTAATTAAATTACAGTTTTTTTGGCCTAGCCATAAATTTCAATGACAACCCTAGGTGTAAGTGACAGAGCATTAAACAGTGAAAGTAGCATCTCTGCCTCAAACCATATTATGAGATGTAAGGGGGTGAGAAAAATAGTTACACCTTTATTTGGAATACTATTTAAACATATTTTTTTGTGTCCTGGGCAGAACTCTACTGGCAATAGCAAAGAGCAAAGATTTACAACGCTCATTCACTGTACTGTATTTATAGAGAATCAGCTTTGTCACCTTATGTTTTCAGGATTTGGGCTACAAACACCTCCCCTGTTCTCAGAAGGTAAATGGGGAGGTTGGTTATAGTGTTTAAGATTTCAGTTCAGTGCACAGGAAGTTACAAGGTCACTTGATTTTAAATGTGTAATCACTCCTGGTGGTAGATGTGGCTAATGCAATTTTTATTTGTTCTTCAGTAGTCACTACTGGTACCAGCCAAAAGGTGGGATTGAGGAAATTAGACTATCAGAGCCCTGCCTGTTAGGAATGGAAATGGAAAGATCCCTCAACCGCTTGCCGGCCAGGCGCCGTCATTATACTGTGGCAGGTCGGCACGATCCTGCGAGTCGTCATAGCTATACGTTGGCTCGCGGGAAATGGGATAGCAAGCGCTCGCGCGCGAGGTTGCCAATGCTTGTGGCCGACGGTCGCAATGACCACCGCCACGTGCAATCGTGGGCACGAGAGGCAGAACAGAGACATGTGTGTGTAAACACACAAATCCCTGTTCTGTTCTGTGGGGAGTGACAGATCGTGAGTTCCTAATAGCTAGGAACCACAATCTGTCATTTTCCTTAGCTCAGTCCCCTCCCCCTACAGTTAGAAACACACACAGGGAACACAGTTAACCCCTTGATCGCCCCATAGTGTGTACCCCTTCCCTGCCAGTGACATTTTTGCAGTAATAAGTGCAGTTTTATAGCACTGATCGCTGTATAAATGCCAATGGTCTCAAAAATGTGTCAAAAGTGTCCGGTGTGTCCGCCATAATGTCGCAGTCCTGATAAAAATCGCAGATTGCTGCCAATACTAGTAAAAAAAATAATAATAATAAAAATGCTATAAATCTATCCCCTATTTTGTAGACTCTATAACTTTTGAGCAAAGCAATCAATATATGCTTATTGCGTTTTTTTTTTTACCAAAAAAAGTAGAAGAACACATATCGGCCTAAACTGAGAAAAAATTTGCTTTTAAGAAAAAAAAAAAAAATGGGGATATTTATTATAGCAAAAAGTACAAAATATTGTGTTTTTTTCAAAATTGTCTCTTTTTTTTGTTTATAGCGCAAAAAAAAAAAACTGCAGAGGTGATCAAATACCACCAAAGGAAAGCTCTATTTGTGGGAAAAAAGGACATCAATTTTGTTTGGGAGAAGCGTCGCACGATCTCACAATTGTCAGTTAAATTGATGCAGTACCGAATTGCAAAAAATGGCCCGGTCATTCAGCAGCCAAATCTTCCAAGGCTGAAGTGGTTAATGAATTATGAATAAAGACAGCCCATTTAAAAAATTCTAGTCCAAGTAGGAGTGAATAGGATGATAGGACCACCATATATGTAATAATATTCCTGCAGATCCATCTCCAGCACACATCAGGAGTTCTGAAAAAAACGTTTTTGAAGCATCACTGGGGATCAGTACCAACATGAGAGCAATTTGAAATTTTGTTCCCAGGCTGTAATGGAGATTGGTATAGGAGTAAACAATTTTTCCAGTCCTACTCTACAAGGGGGTAGCCCAATTCCCTCTATCTGGCTTCAGTAAAGAATGGTTGATGAGGAAATGTGTGGGTTAAAAATCTGTGATAAATTCTATAGACATCTTGTGAATTACCAGTATGTTGCAAATACATAGGTTCAATAGGAGTGAGGTCCTTGTGTATCTGTCCCTGATGTTAAAGGCAATCATAAAAGTGTTGTGATTGAAAATAATAGTGCTAGCATCCCGCTTGGGGATTGCTGACCAATGGACAGGTCTGACAGATTTCAGGCCAGTCACATTAAGGGCAACATAGGAAGCTGATGTGGGTGAGGCCAGATGAGAATTCAGGATTTCTCATGAGGGGGATCATTGGCAGGAATTTTGATAATCGTGGCATTCTAGTTTGATTGGACACCACATGTTGCATGCACCTTCAACAAGCTTCTCTAAACATATTAACACTGAGCTCAATACTCCTTAAGATATGCACATCTTATACTGTATTGAGCATATGCAAAAATGCATATGCTCAATAAAACAAACTACATCCCATTTATAAATGTGTTGTGGTATAATTGAATGCAAAGGAAAGGCTTCAAACCAGGGATCGGCAACCCACTGAAGGGGATCTAACCATCGATCATGGACAGATGAAGGGTGGAATTTACTGGACGCATCTCTGGTCCCCTGTATTTTCCTCCTGCAGAAGCAGAATGCTGGATTCTCCTACTCTCCCTCCAGCCAGCATTCTGCTGTTGCAGGAGAAAAATACAGGGAATTGGTTCCAGTAAATGCCATCCCCGCTGCCCCTCCTGTCCAGGTTCCCCTTCCTTCTGCTGCCCAGGCCCCCTGTGTGCTCTTCTGATCCCCCACCCCCCTCACAGCACTGCCAACTTCCCCTCCTCTCCTCTGCTGCTGGCTGCGGTGGGAGATTGTTTCAGAATGGAGAGCAAGGGAATGGGCCAGTAAATGACATATATGTCAGAAACAATGAATCAGATGGAGACAGAAGTGCAGTAAAAATTACACTTGTTTAATAATAATAATAATAATAATAGTAAAAGGTAAACAGAGTAAACATAGTCAAACATAGCCAGAGTTCGGTAACCGGAACGGATAGTAAGACAAGCCAGGACATCAGAGAGCCAAGGATCAGCGTACTTCAGAACAGGCCAGATAATCAGGAAACCAGAGAATCAGCATAGTTGAACAGCAGGTAGGATCAGGAACCAGAAGGGACGTCAACCAAGCAAGACTTTAAAAGGTACACAGGAGAGAGTCTCTTAATATGTTGACCAAGGCGAAAACAGAGAGGATCTGAACGGCTTAAGTGACCAGCAGCCCTGACAATGCCCCCTCCACAACGACCCCTCCCCCCCGGAGAACCACCAGGTTTGAGGGGAAAATGTCTATGGAAAGCACGGAGGAGGACAGCGGCATGTACGTCCGAGGATGAGACCCAAGAGCGTTCCTCCAGACCATACCCTTTCCAAAGCACCAGGTACTGTATGCACCCACGGAACCTACAGGAGTCAACAATGGACCGTACTTCATACACCTCATGGTTCTCAAACTGTACTGGGTGAGGACGTGGCACCGAGGTGGTAAAGGTTTCAATAATGAGACATGGAATACATTTGAGATGCGCATATTAGAAGGAAGGTCTAAAGCGTAAGCCACTGGGTTAATCCTGCGGAGAATACGGAAAGGCCCAATAAACCAAGGTGCCAACTTCAGTGAGGGAACACGGAGTCGGAGCTTGTGAGATGACAGCCAGACCTTGTCCCCAACCTGGTAGGAAGGTGCAGGCAGGCATCTGCGGTCAGCATGTAGCCTGTAGCTATCATTGGCATGTCGCAAGGCTTCCTGGACTTGTACCCAAGTGGAATAAAGACCATGGAGATGCTCCTCTAACGCAGGAATGCTCTGCGGAACAAATTAGTCAGGTAACATGGATGGTTGGAAACCATAGTTCGCCATAAACGGGGACAATCCAGAAGCAGAATTCAAGGCCCTATTGTGAGCAAACTCCGCCCAAGGTTAGACCAGTTGTTGTGATGGTCAGAAATAAGGCAATGTAGAAACTGCTCCAAGGACTGGTTGGCTCACTCTGTGGCCCCATTAGACTGCAGGTGATACGCAGAGGAGAAAGAGAAAAGAAAGAGGAAAACTGTGCACAAAAGGTTCGCCAGAACCGAGACACAAACTGACTACCCCTGTCCGAGACGATCACCTTGGGTAGCCCATATAAGCGAAAGATCTTCCAAGCAAAAATGGAAGCCAGTTCCTTAGATGTGGGCAACTTCTTAAGTGGAATACAATTAGATATTTTTGAGAACCGATCAACCACCATAAGGATTACTGTGTTGCCCTGAGAGTTGGGTAACTCCACAATGAAATCCATGGACAGGTGGGTCCAAGACCTCTCTCCATTGGGTATGGGTTGAAGGAGGCCCACTGGAAGGTGTTGTGGTGTCTTACTCTGAGCACATAGGGAACAAGCAGCTACGAAGGCGGCTACAACAGCACATAGACTAGGCCACCAGAATTGTTGGGAAATGGCCCAAAAGAGTTGATTCTTCCCTGGGGGGCCAGCAGGCTTGGGAGAATGGTAAGTCTGGAGCACAGCAGTACGGAGACTCTCTGGGACAAAGCAGCAGTCACAAGGTTTCTTAGGAGGAGCATGGATCTGAGTGGCAAGAATTTTGTCACCCAAAGGAGAAGTGAGACTGATGCGAACCGTAGCCAGAATACGATCAGGAGGAATCACTGGAACAGGAACCGATTCCATTTTAGAAGTGGAGGAAAACTGTTGCGACAAAACATCAGCTCTTACATTCTTAGTACCGAGTAAAAATGAGACTGTAATTGAAACTTGACAAGAAAAGAACCCATTGCGCCCTTCTGGGAGAGAGGCGTTTCGCCTCAGACAAGAATGTGTGATTCTTATGGTCAGTAAGAATGAGAACTGGCACAGTGGTACCTTCGAGGAGATGCCTCCATTCTTTAAGGGCTAAAATGATTGCTAACAACTTTCTGTCCCCAATCTCGTAATTGCACTCCGCAGGTGACAATTTCTTAGAAATGTAGCCACAAGGATGCATAGCGCTCTCAGAGGTAGGATGCTGAGACAGAAGGGCGCCAACTCCAGTCTCAGAAGCATCAACCTCAAGGATAAAGGGCAACGTAGGATCAGGATGTGCCAACACAGGAGCAGAAACAAAGGCAGCCTTGAGACTCTCAAAGGCCCTAATGGAGTCCGGATACCAACTCTGTGGGTTACTGTCCTTTCTGGTCATATTAGTCAGGGGCTAGACCAGAGACGAGAAGTTACGAATAAACTTCCAATAATAATTGGCAAAGCCAAGAAAAAGCTGCAGAGGATGTAAACCCATGGGTCGGGGCCACTGTAGAACTGCTGAAAGTTTCTCTGGGTCCATCGAAAAACCAGCAGTGAAAATGACATTGACCCAGGAATTTAACCTGTTCACGATGGAACTCACACTTCTCCAATTTACAATAGTGATTGTTTTCTCTCAGCTTCTGAAGCACACGACAAACATCTGTGTGGTGGCTCTCTAGGGACTTGATAAATATGAGGATATCGTCGAGGTAAACCACCACACATTGCTGCAACAAATCTCGGAGGACATTGTTGATAAACTCCTGGAAAACTTCTGGAGTGTTGCAAAGGCCAAATGGCATTACAAGGTACTCATAATGGCCTGTTCTGGTATTAAACGTTTTCCATTCGTCATCTTCCTTTACCCTCATGAGATTGTATGTCCCTCTCAAATCAAGCTTCGTGAAAACCGTTGCCCCCTTGAGGCGGTCAAATAACTCCGTAATCAATGGAATTGGATGTTCTTAATTGTGAAACAAATGAGACCCCTATAATCAATACAAGGTCTCAGGTCACCACTCTTCTTCTTCACAAAGAAGAAACCAGCACCAGCAGGAGACAAGGATTCGAGGATGAATCCTAGAGAAACTGCGTCTGCAATATACTCCTTCATGGCCTTATCCTCTGAGAAAGGGTAAACCCGGCCACAAGGGGGTATGGTACCAGGTTGAAGGTCAATTGCGCAATCATACAACCGGTGTGGATGCAAACTATCGGCTTGATCTTTGTCAAAGACATCGCTAAAATCGCGGTACTCCTTTGGCAGGGAGGAGAGTGAAGAGGTGCACAGGACCTTAGCCACATTCTGAAAACACGTCTTGCTGCATTGTGGCGACCAGGAAAGAACCTCAGCACAAAGCCACTTAAATGAGGGGTTGTGCCCCTGTAAGCAAGGATAACTAATAACCACCGGAAACTTAGGTGAGGAAATTACTTGGCATTGAATTATCTCATGGAGAAGAGCCCCTATGGCCATGGACAACAGAACAGTCTCATGAGTCACATGGGCAGACTGTAGAGGTCTCCCATCAAGAGCTTCAATGGCAAGGGGAGTTGCACGAAGCTGCAGCGGAATTGAGTGCTTAGATACAAAGGCAGCATCAATGAACAGGCCTGCAGCCCCAGAGTCGATTAGAGCCTATATCTTGACGGACGACTCAGACCAAGAAGTGGAGTGTGCGGGAATGTCAAATACCCTTTTAACCACTTCAATACCGGGCCAATTCTGACACTTTGCTCCTACATGTAAAAATCATCATTTTTTTGCTAGAAAATTACATAGAACCCCCAAACATTATATATGTTTTTTTAGCAAAGACCCTAAAGAATACAATGGTGGTTGTTGCAACTTTTTATCTCGCACAGTATTTGTGCAGGAATTTTTCTAACGCGTTTTTTTGGGGAAAAAAACAGTTTTGTGTTTAAAAAAAAAACAAAACAGTAAAGTTAGCCCAATGTTTTTGCATTTTGTGAAAGATGAAGTTATGCCGAGTAAATCGATACCTAACATGTCACGCTTCAAAATTGCACATGCTCGTGGAATGGCGCCAATGTTCGGTACTTAAAAATCCCCATAGGCGACGCTTGAAATTTTTTTACTGGTTACATGTTTTGAGTTACAGAGGAGGTCTAGGGCCAAAATTATTGCTCTAACTCCAACGTTCGCGGCGATACCTCACATGTATGGTTTGAACACCGTTTTCATATGTGGGCGGGACTTATGTATGCTTTCGCTTCTGCATGCGAGCACACGGGGACAGCGGCGCTGTAAAAAAATTTTTTTTTTTTATTGTTAATTATATTTTATTTTTTTTATTTTGACACTTTTTTGAAAAAAAAAAAATTGATCACTTTTATTCCTATTACAAGGAATGTAAACATCCCTTGTAATAGCAATATGACATGTCAGGTGCTCTTAATAGTGAGATATGGGGTCAATAAGACCCCATATCTCACCACTAGGCTGGGAAGACTGAAATAAAAATAAAACGATCGCCGCTTCCCAGCCGAAGCGGCGCCGTTTTTTTGAATGGAGAGGCCGGGCGTGACGTCATAACATCGCGCCCGGCCTCCGACGATCATAGAGACTCCGGGGACCATCTGGTACACCGGAAATCTCTATGATCTACATCCGGCGCCGGCGGATCCACTCTCCACCTCACCGATCGTAACGGTGAGTCGGAGCAAGCACCGGAGGGCGGCGGGAGGGGGGGGGACGTCCCCTCTCACCTCCCATAGGAACGATCAAGCGGCGGAACGACCGCTATGATCATTCCTATGGTGTAGAGATTCGCCGGCTGAAACTAGCAATATCTGAATGATGTCTGTAACTACAGGCATCATTCAGATATACCTGCTCAAATCCCAGGACGTCATATGACGTCTTTGGTATTGAAGTGGTTAAAGGAAGCCACAAACTCTGGGTAACTCAGGGCAACAGGTTTTTGCGTCTCCCATAGAGGGTTTGCCCAGGCCAAGGCTCTCTCAGAAAGCAAAGATATCACAAAACCTATTTTGCTTCAGTCCGTGGAAAAAGCCTGGGGCATCATCTCAAAGTATATCTTAACCTGGTTGAGAAACCCTCTGCATTGAACTGGATTGCCCCCAAATCCCTGGGAAAGCGGAGCGGAACCAGACATATCTCTTATAGAGGTAATACTCAAGGCGGGCTCCTGTACAGAGACTGGAGCAGCAGCAGGGGATACAGATTGTACAGATTGTGCCGGAGCAGCCACAGTGAGAGTTTCAAGGTGAGCCGTGCGACTCAGTAACGCTATGGCAAACTGATCCATGTGGTGATCCTGCTCATCCAATCTGGAAAAAATATTACCAACATGTGGATTAACCTCCCTGGCGGTATGATTATTTCTGATTTTAGGTGCTGAAAGCGGTACAATTATTTTGCACAGAAATTTGGCGTTTTATATTGTAGGCCTGTAATTCTTAGGAATAGTTCACTTAAATCTGTCCAAACAAGAGTCTAGTAGACATCCCGGGTATGATAAAGTTTGAAAAACGAAATAAAAAATTATAATATAATAAATAACTATAAATAATTATAACAAATAATAATATAATAATAATAAAAATTATATAATAATATAATCAAATCAAAAACACTGAAATTTGCTCAGTTGCAGAATTTTAGCTTTCGTTACTTTTAGTGTTTGATGACGGATCTCCCCACAAATCACTATTGCTCAATTCTGCGAGTGATTCTAATTTATTATCGCTTTTTTCTAGCTGCTCTAAAACCACTTTTGATGTAAAGAGACAGTTTTGGTTGCTATGGACAATCTCCAGTTTCCTGGCAGAAAGAACAGTTTTATATATATAAAACTGCATGCAGGACACTGGGCAGACCACTAGGGACAAAGGGGATGTGTAGTTATTTGATACAGTACTGTAATCTGTAAGATTACAGTATGCTGTATCTATACTGTGTGTTTCACTATTTGAATTTACCGCCGAACTCCGTCCCCGTGCATCGCAACGCTCGCAGGGAACAGAGCTCGGCACTGTGAATCGAGCGAGACACAGCGGCTCGCCGATCACAGCGGGGAGACATCGCAGGATCCAGGGGACAAGGTAAGTATGCTCTTCCTGGATCCTGCGATGCAAGCCCGAGTCTGGCTCGGGGATACCGCTTTTGGTATGTAAAATCCAACCCGAGCCAGACTCGGGAATACCGCCAGGGGGGTTAACTGCATCTTCTGAATTCATGTCCTTCGCCTACTGACAGAAACCATGAATCAGACCGAGACAGAAGTGCAGTAAAAATCACACTTGTTTATTAATAATAATAATAGTAAAAGGTAAAGAGAGCAAACATAGTCAAAACATAGCCAGAGTTCGGTAACCAGAATGGATAAACAGGCAAGCCAGGACATCAGGGAACCAGGTATCAGCAAACTTCAGAACAGGCCAGGAAATCAGGAAATCGGAGAATCGGCATAGTGGAACAGCAGGCAGGATCAGGAACCAGAAGGGACGTCAACCAAGCAAGACTTTAACAGGTACACAGGAGAGAGACTTTTGATATGTTGACCAAGGTGGAGGCAGAGAGGATCTGAACTGAACGGCTTAAAAAACCATTGGGACTGATGAGCAGGATATCATCACCAGGTGAGTCACTGTGTAAAGATTAGAGCTGGCAATTAACCAACAGCTGAGCGGCCTGCTCTGAGAAGGCAGGGCTGAGCCCAGACCTGACAATATATTCCTTTTCTGAATAATCACAGTGAGTGATCGATACTATTCACTCAATGTGTTCATTCATAACTGAAGCATAGTAAACTATGTTTACTAAGCTTCAGTTTGTGAATGAACAGGGAGATTGTGCAGAGCTCTTCCTGTTCATTCATTATGGGAAGCTGAGGCTGCAGAAATGCAATCACCTTCTCTATCTCAAAAGTGAGATATCAGGGGTCGGTTTAGACCCCTCATATTTCACCAAAGCTCCCCTATAGGGTTGCTAAATAAAATTAAAATATAAAATATATTTGTAAAAAATAATTAAAAAATTAAAAAAAATAAAAAAATAATACAAATTAAAAACTACCGACACCAAACTTTAACCTACTGACACCATCCATTGCTCTACTGACACCGTATACTGCCCTACTCACACCAAAGTTTGACCTACTGACACCATACATTGCTCCACTGACACTGTCCTCTGCCCTACTGACAAAGTCCATTACCCTATTGACACCGTCCACTGCTCTACTGACACCATCCTCTGCCCTAATAACATCAAACTCTGCCCTACTGACACCATCTGCTACCCTAATGACACTGTCCACACCCCGTGCACTGCCCTACTGACATTGTCCACATACCAACTTCTGCCCTACTGACACAGTCCACTACCCTACTGACACTGTCCACCGGACTACTGACACCATCCTGTGCCCTACTGACATCAAACTCTGCCCTACTGACACCATCTACTACCCTAATGACACTGTCCACACCCTTTGCACTGCCCTACTGACACTGTCCACACACCAACTTCTGCCCTACTCACACAGTCCACTACCCTACTGATACTGTCCACTGCTCTACTGACACCGTCCACTGTCCTACTGACCCCATATGCTGCTTTAATGATACCGTCCACACCCCGTCCTCTGCCCTACTGACACTGCTCACTGCTCTACTGACTGACACTGTCCACTTTGAAGGTAGGCAAAGTTTATATTTTAACAGTGACGGTTGTTTTATTATATTTTTCTAAGTTTTCCTTACTATTTAATTAGACCTTGCTAGTTCATTTCTTTAAAAACAAAAGAGGAAGCCAAACCCAGTGATCTTTGATCTTTTACATATTGTTAGGTAGATCTCTCCGCCTCTCAAAGGTTGCCTGCACCTGCTTTAAATGATAGAGAGTGGATTGCAATTTAAATATGGTGTGGGTGCCCTCTTCTGGATGAAAAAGATAACTTTGCTTCATTCCTCTTGTCATAACTCATCTAATTATTATATCTGTTAATGCTTTTGTTAATCAAATGTAGCGCTGGTAGATTTGCGATCTACCATATGTTAGGTAAATTTAGTAACTTGTTTGTTAGGAAGGTTAGGTTTGCCTCTGTTCCAGCTTGTGTGTGTTTCCATACTGACCGGTGGGTGTCGCTGTTATCACTGGTCAGTGTTGGAAAGGCAACGTGTTGAAGCGTATGGATGCTCTTCTGTCCTGGAGACAACTCGGTGGAGGTGGACCTCCGAGATGCATTCTGGGCGAGGGTATTTATGGGACAGATGCCATATTGTGGGGGTTCGTTTTACAGCCACCTGTTGGCCCTCCTGGCCGACAGGTATGCGTTAGAGAGCAATCTCGTGGTCTTCCCATGTCGCTGGGGCGCAGGGGTGGGCCCAGAAGCTTGTCTGGGGCCTGCTACAGCAGCCGAGGAATGGTCCTGAGCTGTCTATCCAGAGTGAAGAAGCTGGACAACTGAGGAGATCCCAGGGTAGGATCCGTCATTGAAGGATCACGCAGCGTGCTGGTCTGGAGAGGGGCCTGGTGATTCGGTTGGAGGACGTATCCTAAAGTAACTATACAGCATAGTGTTGCTGGGTTGGCTTAAAGGTTCAAGCACTGTGACTGACGTTCATTTCAGAAAAAAACAATACATCCTGTGGCAGAGGATCGTACAGGTTTATCCCAAACAAGTCTGTGGCAGAGACTTTTGTTCGTGCTACGTGCTGGCTGCTAGGCAAGTGAGAGAAGCCTATCCAGGCGTGCAAGGAGTGTGTCCCACAAGGGGAGCGCATTCCATTGTAATATCCAAATTCTACCAGGACATTTGTCAAGAATCTTACAAGAAGATATTTGAGTTTCTTCTGCAGTTTCCTTTCTGCCTCTTTCCTGCTACTTCCTTAGTAAATTGTTTAATAAAGCATTGAAAACGTACTCAAGTGTTGGTGCGTGTATTGTCCAGAGGTAAACTCAACGGAACCCCTAGACCCGGTGCCGGTGAAACAGAGGGAAGGAGAGTGAAGGTAACAAGCCCGCTTAAACCAGCAGCTCCATCGCGAGTTATTGCTAAACAAATAAACCTATTTGACAAGGAAAAACATAACTTCATATATTTTCTGACTTTAATCTCATACAGCATAATATAGGATTGAAAGGCAATAATAAATAGTTAGTTATCTAGAATCTGCAAAAGAATAGTGTGTTCTGGGTGAGCTACATTTTCTTCCATAGGCTAAAAAATAAATGGAACATTCTTTTTTTATTACTGAGTCCCAGTTCCATCACCCCTACATGTTGTCTTTTATGTATATTCTGTATTTGTTAGGGGACTTTGAATTCAGTGCAGTGCGGTGGGTGCATGTAGAAATTGTCTATGGTGTCCTAATGTGTTCTGCATACATTGTGGTCATTGTTCTGTCCACCAGATGTCTTGCTATGTTTTAAATTGGTTATTTGTACCTGTGTTGTTAAATTTACATGCAAAATGTGTCATTTACTTAAGACAATCATATGTGGTGTGCAGGCTCCATCTAGCGTTCCTTTTTGGTATTGCTGCAGCTCTGTTTATCTGTTTATTTGTATGTGTAGTTGAAGAAGTTGTCAGCAAGCAGGGAATTCTGGGTAGACAGGAAGTCAACCATCCACCATTCTTTACAACACATTTATACACATGTATTTCTCTATCTATCGCCATCACCCCTTAGAGAACTTAAAAAGTACGTTTTTACTATCCCATCTTGTACTGTATATTGTTGTTTATGCAATGTATGCTGTATTGTATGCAATATTATACTTATTGAGGTCTATTTCTGTTATTTTGTAGTTTCACCTGGCTTGTTCTAATAAAACTGAGATCAAAGAAATAAGGTATCTACAGTTATTGGGATTAGAAGGTTTAGCTATCTGCTCCTTGAGACAGAACAGTGAAATTTTTAAGCTGACCTCTGAAGGGAAGATAAGCTGACTTCGGAAGTCTATACAGCCCGGGGCTACACAGTATCCATACAGTCAGAAGCCTTAAAGATAAAGGCCTGCGGCAGGTAAAGCAAGCAGCCACGCTACACAGAGATACGCTCTGTCAAGCAGCATTGACACTAGAATGATCTCTATACAGCAAGAGAGCTTCTTCCCACAGCCATGTCTCACAGTGGGACATCTTACAAAACACGTTCATGAGCAAGCAGCAAAAGCCAGGGCCAGGGCCACATTCGCAGACCAAGAGTTGCAGATGAAAAAAGAAAAGGCCCACCTTAATGCAGAAAGAGTACGCTTAGAGCAAGAGAGAGAGAAGGAAAGAATACGCCTGGAAGAAGAGATAGCCCAGCAGGAAGCATCTCTGAAATTGCAGCAAGCTATCTTAGAAGCTAACATGGAGAAGCTGGCAGTAGAAGGAGACGCTGCCGCCACCATTGCAGAAGGAGAGGCTTTAGAAGCAGCCATCTACGATGAGCCAAGAGTAGGCAGCAGCATACCGGGTCTAGTGGAGGACCAACAAGATTCTTCACAACGCACGTCAGATTATGTCTACCAGCACTGGAACCCAAGTAGCATCCCACAACAAGAAATTAAATATGACGTCAGTGAGTCAAATCAAATAAAGCAGCAACAAGACGACCTGGGCCCCCAGTGCTACAAGCAAGAAGAGTTCCAGATTTTCCAGTTCCAACCAAACCTTCTACTCTCCAAGGTACCCAGCCTTCATACAAGCATCAAACACCAGTCTTCACTCCAAAGGTGTATGCAACGAACAGGTACGAACTGCCAACTTTATATAAGTTTGAACCCAGCGCGCCTAGAGATGAGACTTTTACCAGGTATTCCTTTACACTGCACCACAATACACCAGCAGCCTACCCCAATGCCAATCAGGCTACTGTAGACTTTGCCAAGTTCCTGGCCAAAAGAGAGTTAGTTACCCAAGGACTTGTTAAATTTAGTGATTGCCCTCAACACTACAGGGCATGGTGATCCGCTTTCCAGAGTGTCATTCAAGGTCTAGATCTATCCTGCAGGGAACAGATAGAACTCCTTATAAAGTGGCTTGGCAATGAATCTGCTGAACATGCCAAAAGGATCAGAGACATTAACATAAACCACCCTGAGATAGGCCTTGTAAACATCTGGAACAGACTGGATAGATGTTATGGCTCACCAGAAGGTATAGAAAGTACACTGTTTAAAAGGATAGAAGACTTTCCAAAAATACCTAGCAGAGGTTACCAAAGACTCAGAGAATTCAGTGACCTGTGTATGGAGTTACAAGTTACTAAAGCAGAAGGAGACTTACCTGGCCTTTCTTATCTTGACTCTGCTAGAGGTATTAACTCCTTAGCACAAAAACTTCCTTATGAGTTACACGAAAGATGTATTACTCATGGCTGTAACTACAAACGAAAACACAATGTGCCTTTTCCACCCTTTAGTGAGTTTGTGGACTTTGTAGACAGACAAGCAGGAATGAAAGATGACCTCAGCTTCATTTTTCCAGTGTCTTATACCACTTCTTCTGGCCCTAAACAACTCAGAGCTCCAGTAGCAGTGCACAAAACTAACATTTCTTCCCACAGATTTGCAGAGTCTCAGCCAGAGGATCAAGACAGCGACCCTGTTAAGTTCTGCCCTCTACATAAGATGCCACATCCTCTTCTGGCTCTTCAGAGCCTTCAGGACAAAGACCATCCAGGATTGCAAAGCTTTCCTCAAAGAGAACAACATCTGTTACAAGTGCTGCTCTTTGTCCACACATTTCGCCAAGGACTATAAGGTCAGTGTCAAATGTACAGAATGTGACAGCACAGAGCACAACACAGCTCTACACCCAAGGCCTACTCCAAGAACTTTCCCATCTGTTCATAGGGACAAAGAGCAAGGCAGTGAGAGACCAAAGACTCTAGTACAGACACCATAGCAATCACTTCACAGTGTACTGAAGTTTGCAAAGGAAGTACAGGTGGCAGGTCCTGCTCTAAAATCTGTCTTGTGAGAGTTTATCCAAAAGGACACAGGGCAAAGCAGTCAAGCTCTACATCATCTTGGATGATCAGAGTAACAAGTCACTAGCTAGATCTATGTTTTTTGACATTCTAAACCTTAAAGGCCCCAGCAGTCCTTACTCCCTTAAGACTTGTGCATTTACAGTGGAAACGGAGGGGAGAAGAGCTGACGGCCTACAAACTGAATCTATGGATGGTAAGACATGCCTACCCTTACCGACAATAATAGAGTGCAACCAGATGCCAGACAACAGATCAGAGATTCCCACACCAGACGCAGCAGCTCAACAGACTCACTTGAACCACATAGCACATCTCATACCAGAACTAGATGATCAGGCTCAGGTAATCTTACTCCTAGGGAGGGATATCTTGCAAGTCCACAAAGTAAGAGAATTGATCAATGGTTCTAAAAATGCCCCATATGCCCAAAAACTGGATCTCGGGTGGGTCAAAATAGGTGATGTTTGCCTGGGAGGTGCACACAAACCGGCATCTGTTAACAACCTGCTCACTAGTACCCTCGAGAATGGTCGTCCTACTCTTTTCCAACCCTGTCAAAATCACATCCTCATAAAGGAGCTACCACACAACAACCCTGTACCTCTTCCCTTCCTAAGTCCCCTCTGTGACAGCAATACCTATGACAAAGAGATAACCAGGTAGCAATGTCCATTGAGGATAGGCTCTTCTTAGAAGTTATGGAAAGGAGTATGGAGAAAGAGGGGACTAATAGCTGGGTTGCACCTCTTCCCTTTAGACCACAAAGACGACGTTTGCCTAACAATAGAGAACTAGCATATAAACGTCTCACTTCCCTAGGACACAATCTTCAAAGAACATTTCTTTTCCTTCATGGAGAAAATATTCCAGAATGGTCATGCTGAGATAACCCCAAACCTCAAAGACTCAGAGGAATGTTGGTATTTACCCATATTTGGGGTCTATCACCCTTAATGCCCCGTACACACGGTCGGATTTTCCGATGGAAAATGTGTGATAGGACCTTGTTGTCGGAAATTCCGACCGTGTGTGGGCTCCATCACACATTTTCCATCGGATTTTCCGACACACAAAGTTTGAGAGCAGGATATAAAATTTTCCGACAACAAAATCCGTTGTCGGAAATTTCAATCGTGTGTACACAAATCCGACGGACAAAGTGCCACGCATGCTCAGAATAAATAAAGAGATGAAAGCTATTGGCCACTGCCCCGTTTATAGTCCCGACGTACGTGTTTTACGTCACCGCGTTCAGAATGATCGGATTTTCCGACAACTTTGTGTGACCGTGTGTATGCAAGACAAGTTTGAGCCAACATCCGTCGGAAAAAATCCTAGGATTTTGTTGTCGGAATGTCCGAACAAAGTCCGACCGTGTGTACGGGGCATAAGAAGCCAGGGCAGATTAGAGTGGTGTTCGATTCCAGCGCCAAACATGAGGGTGTCTCTCTAAATGATGTCCTCCTGTCTGGCCCTGACCTTAACAACAGACTATTAGGAGTACTTCTTCGCTTAAGACTCCATAAGATTGCTTCCAACAGTAGAGAAGTTTTAGAAGCCTTTCCTGTCCAAGATCATTCTAATGAGTTAAAGGACTTAGATCTAGGCACAGACTCACTTCCCATGCAACACAGTCTTGGTTTGCTTTGGGACTTAAGATCTGACACGTTTACTTTCCAAGTAAACACAGAAGAAAAACCCTTTACCCGTAGAGGTGTCCTGTCTACCATAAACAGCCTGTATGATCCCTTAGGCTTTGCAGCACCTGTCACCATCCAGAGTAAAGCACTACTGAGAGACTTAACCTGTGAGTCGCTAGATTGGGATCACCCTCTCCCCACCGACAGGAAGAACGTATGGCTAGAGTGGAAGGACTCACTAACAGCTCTATCCAACCTTAAAATTCCACGACCATATGCTCCTCTGTCATCTGCTGATGTTCAGATGCAAAGACTTTGTGTGTTTTCAGATGCTTCTGTTAAAGCAATTGCTGCTGTAGCTTACCTGAAAACCATAGACACTAAAGGACAATGCCACATAGGGTTTGTAATGGGGACAGAAAAACTTGCACCACTTCCTGAACACACCATACCCAGGCTGGAACTTTGTGTTGCAGTATTAGCCACAGAACTAGTTGAATTCATTGCAATCAGAAGCCCAGTGAAACTCATTCGCTCTGACAGAGGGTCTAACTTTGTAGGAGCAGTAAAAAAAACTTCAAATTCATTCTAACTTGGATGTTTTTAGAAAAAAGTAGAAAAATACTTGAGTGAACAAGACTGCACAGGGATCTTCAACCCACCTCACTCTTCTTACATGGGAGGTGTTTGGGAGAGTATGATAGGCATAGCCTACAGAATTCTTGATTATATCTTCCTACAAGTATGAACTACAAGGCTTACTCACGAATGTTTAGTGACATTTATGGCAGAGGTTACAGCTATCATTAACGCCAGACCTTTGACCTCCATTTCAAGTGACTCTGAAGATCCAGTGGTTCTCACACCTGCCATGTTACTCACGCAAAAGACCAGTATTACCGGTGCTCCAGCTGGAGAGTTTTGTGAGAAGGACCTTTACAAACGTCAATGGAGACAAGTACAAACCCTTGCCAATACCTTCTGGAACCAGTGGAAGGAACAATATATATCTACTCTACAAGTAAGGAGAAAGTGGCACACTGAAAACCCTAATCTTAAACCTGGTGATGTTGTGCTCATGAAAGATTGCCAGACACTAAGGAATATGTGGCCTTTAGGTTTGATCACCAAAGTACTGCCAAGCCAGGATAATCGTGTCCGTAAGGTCGAGGTCAAGATCTTTCAACAGAATGAGGTTAAAATATTCTTGAGACCAGTGACTGAACTTATTCTGTTGCTTTCTATGGAGGACTCTGTTAGTGACATCACTTGATGTCAGGCGGGGAGTGTTCTGTCCACCAGATGTCTTGCTGATGTTTTATACTGGTTATTTGTACCTGTGTTGTTAAATTTACATGCAAAATGTGTAATTTACTTAAGACAATCATATGTGGTGTGCAGGCTTCATCTAGCGTTCCTTTTTGGTATTGCTGCAGCTCTGTTTATCTGTTTATTTGTATGTGTAGTTGAAGAAGTTGTCAGCAAGCAGGGAATTCTGGGTAGACAGGAAGTCAACCATCCACCATTCTTTTCAACATTGCAAGAAGCAAGTCATGTATTTCTCTATCTATCGCCATCACCCCTTAGAGAACTTAAAAAGTAAGTTTTTTTCTATCCCATCTTGTACTGTATATCGTTATTTATGCAATGTATGCTGTATTGTATGCAATATTATACTTATTGAGGTCTATTTCTGTTATTTTGTAGTTTCACCTGGTTTGTTCTAATAAAACTGAGATCAAAGAAATAAGGTATCTACAGTTATTGGGATTAGAAGGTTTAGCTATCTGCTCCTTGAGACAGAACAGTCATTACTCAATCCTAATGAGATCCCAGATAAATAACCATGGTGATATAACTGGGCTGATTAAAGTGGAACTATACTGCATCTGAACACCACAAACCAAAAACACAATTTAACTCACTTGTTTAATATTCAAAGCAAACTCACCCATCCATCAATATCTAGGCTTTATTTAGTAGAAAAATCACTTTGAAAAACCCCCCATAGCATTTTTGGCCGTGGCCATCTTGAGTAAGGGCAGATGATTCATGTAGCATTTACTTCCTGGAATCCATCTGTCCTTAGCTCAGGCATGTAGGTAGGAGGGTGTGCTTAGTTCAGCAAACCCCCCCCCCTTCCCCAACTTATGAAGACCTCTGGGATATGTGACATCATTTGCTTAGGCCTGGGAACCAGGTGGTAATGGAAGAAATGTAACCAAAAAAAAAACCGCAAAAGAATCCAACAGAAATTGGGATTTTTTAGTTGCTAAAACGATACATCCGCACTGTATATTGAATATGATAAAATAGATTCAATAGATAGATTTGTATGTTATTGGCACCCAAAAAATCCCAATTTCTGTTGGATTTGTTTGTGTTAATATTTATAGGGATGTGGTGCACTTTATTCCTCCTCTAGTTCACACACACATATTTTATGCAAATGTAAAACAAAGTTTAAAGTAAACATTCATAGGCGACTTGCCCAAGTCATTTGTGCAGACCTCTCTTTAACCACAGATACCCCTACCCGGTCATCCTCCCAACAACCAACACAGTGGCTTCAGAGACAGCAAGTAATATCTTATGTCTGCACCTTTCCATCTCTGTCAGATATTCTTTCTGGCTTATTGGAATTTGAGGAAATGCTCTTACAAACCTACCCATGTGGTCTCCCAACTATATTCCTTGCTGCTCAATGCCTTTAATCCCGACCTTCCTTCGTACACGCAGACCTGGGAATCAGAGTTGCGTCACTCAATCTCACTTACGGATTGGCAAAAATGCTTAATTCTGACGCATAAGCTATCTTTAGCCACTAAGACTCAAGAAAAAGGATTCAAGGTGGTGACTAGATGGTATAGATGCCCTTCGACTGTATAACGTATTGATCCATTGTTGCTAGACACATGCTGGCGATGTCTGACTTCCAGAGGGACCTTGCTCCACATTTGGTGGGATTCTCCACCAGAGAGGAAATTTTAGTGATCTGTATTGCAGAATGATGGTGACATCTATCCTACCCTTACCTAAAGTAGCTCTCTTGTCTATGCTCCTAGGACCTCTCAAATCAATAAAAAAAGATGTACTGCGACACTTTTTGGCTGCTGCCAGGACAGTGATTCCCAGTGACTGGAAGTTGACAACCATGCCTTCCCTGGGGGATTGGGCTGCTGAAGTGGACCATATTGGAGATCTGTAACGTCTGTTGGCCCAGGAAACTGGAAAAGATGAGTAGTTTTCTATCATTTGAACTTTGCGGTCCATGTTCTGTTAATACACAGAGTTTCTCTAGTGGGCGGAAGGTGACTTGGCCACCACTACCTCATAGCCTGGATAGAGTGCTCGCTGTATCTAGTTCTTCTGCCTTACTGCTCTCCCTTCTTTCCTCCTTGCATCTATATTTGCTTTTCGGGCAATCAATACGTAACGATTCTTCACTCCGATATGATAATATGTGATCCATACAGCACACCTTTCCTGGGAAAAAAGAATTTATAAACACAGTATATGATTCCCTACTGATCTTCCTTTTGCTCATACACCACCCTTGATGTTGTTGTTGGTGCTGTATATTCTTGTATCAGTCCTACGTTACCTTATTGTTCAGTTAAATTGTTATATTTAAGATCCAAACTCCTGAGAATACCACAACAAGAGATGGGCTGAACACCCCCCGGTGCGAACAGGCAAAACATTCGTTCAAACACGCGAACACCGTTAAAGTCTATGGGACATGATCATGAATAATCAAAAGTGCTAATTTTAAGGGTTAATATGCAAGTTATTGTCATAAAAAGTGTTTGGGGACCCGGGTCCTGCCCCAGGGGACATGTATCAATGCAAAAAAAAGTTTTAGAAATGGTTGTTTTTTCGGGAGCAGTGATTTTAATAATGCTTAAAGTGAAACAATAAAAGTGAAATATTCCTTTAAATTTCGTACCTGGGGGGTGTCTATAGTATGCCTGTAAAGTGGCGCATGCACGGGCATGTTTCCCATGTTTACAACAGTCCGAGAGCAAAATGACATTTCTAAAGGAGAAAAAAGTCATTTAAAAGTACTAGCGGTAGCGCCGGCTGCTCTAATGAATTGTCGGGTCTCTGCAATACTCATAAAAGTCATTGAAAAAAACAGCCTGGGATTCCTCCACAGTGCATTACCAGGCCCTTTGGGTCTGGTATAAATATTAAGGGGAACCCCAAACCAAAATAAAAAAAAATGTGTGGGTGTCCCCCCAAATTCCATACCAGGCCCTTCATATCTGGTATGGATATTAAGGGGAACCCCGCACCAAAATTTAAAAAAAATGGCGTGGGGGTCCCCCTCAAAATCCATACCAGACCTGAAGGGTCTGGTATGGATTTTAAGGGGAACCTTGCGCCAAAATTTAAAAAAAATGGCATGGGGACCTCCCTAAAAATCCATACCAGACCCTTATCCGAGCACGCAACCCGGCAGGCCGCAGGAAAAGAGGGGGGACGAGAGAGCGCCCCCCCTGAACCGTACCAGGCCACATGCCCTCAACATTGGGGGGATGTCCCCATGTTGATGGGGACAAGGGCCTCATCCCCACAACCCTTGCCCGGTGGTTGTGGGGGTATGCGGGTGGGAGGCTTATCAGGATCTGGAAGCCCCCTTTAACAAGGGGACCCCCAGATCCCGTACCCCCCCCGTGTGAAATGGTAATGGGGTACAAAAGTACCCCTACCATTTCACAAAAAAAGTGTCAAAAATGTTAAAATAGACAAGAGACGGTTTTTGACAATTACTTTATAAATGTCTCCTTCTTTCCCCGCTTCTTCTTCCATCTTCTTCTGGTCTTCATTCGGTTCTCTTCCTCCATCTTGTTCTTCCCCGGCTTCTTCCTCTGCTTTTTCCTCTTCTTCCTCTGATCCTCTGCTTTTTCCTTCGGCCGTCTCTTCCGCATCTTCCTCCGGCTTCATTCTCCGGACGATCCGCATCCATGGGAGGTTCCCGCAGTGTGACGCTTCTGTTCTTCTGACCCCGCCCCCCTCAGACGCACGGGGCTTCACGGGGACTTCCCTATGGCTTTCCTCGTGGTGTCAGAGGGGCGCGGGGTCAGCCGTTACGTAAACAAGTTCATTTTTTTTTTTTTTTTAAATTGTATTTTTATTGAAAATCAGATGTAAGAATACAAAAGCAGTATTTTTGTACATAGTGTAAGCAGAAATAATGAAAATTATCATCAAAATGAACATATTAAAATCAGTATAGGTTGATCAACAAACTGTGAACGCTACGATATATTTCAATTAACAGACAAGGGGCAATGATAAAGTGATAGGAGCCTTAACATTAAGAAGAGCTGTGTATATATCGGTCCCAAGGGGCCCAAGTCCTATCAAATCCCTCTATAGCATCCTCCACCATGGCTGTCATATGCTCCATTCTACGAATATCAGTAATAGCTTGTATAAGCTGGGACTGAGTTGGAGGGAAGGTGGAAAGCCATCATGCAGGAATAGCTCTTTTTGTAGCCAGTAAAACATATGATGCCAATTTGTTCGAAGATTTTCCCAGTCCGGGGATTGGGAGGCCTAAAAGAAGGTGTATCGGATCTGACGGGATAGGGGAATCAAGAATCTGCCAGACCGGGTTCACTTTTATTGTTTCACTTTAAGCATTATTAAAATCACTGCTCCCGAAAAAAAACGCCCGTTGTTTTTAAAACTTTTTTTTGCATTGATACATGTCCCCTGGGGCAGGACCCAGGTGCCCAAACACTTTTTATGACAATAGCTTGCATATTAACCTTTAAAATTAGCACTTATGATTTCTCCCATAGACTTTTATGGTTCAATAAGTTTTTATTGATGTTTTTTACGAGAATATAAAGAATATTAACATTGACAAAAAGGAAGACAGAATACAAAAGTGTAAACAGTGTCAGTTACCTGACTTATAGTCTCCTACTAAACAATTATATTTTTTAAATATTAAGATAGTGCAAACATTTTCCAGGTATCAGAGTTATTATAGATGAAGTGTGACTTCAAACCCATACGACAGGTGTATGTTAACATTTAGGTATTAACTACTCTATGCTGGGATGCCCCTTTGGGAGCCTGCTGCACCCCTAAACATAGGTAGCCTAGAGTAATCAATGTGTGCATAGGTTATATCAGGAAGGTTAGTATCAGAAACTTTGGATCTCCATTTCCACGGGAGGTCCTATATTCATGTTGCATCTAAAAGGATTATATCGGAGATCTAGAGAAGGGAAGAGGTAGGAAAGTTAGATTAGAAAAAGGCAGAATGGGTATAGAATAGAAAGGAGATAGAGAGGGGAGGGGGGTGGGGGGGTAAGGAGAGATGTGGAGGCAGCGAGCTTGGTCTACATATATGTATATATATGGGGTCTTCACTATAAATAATGAGTATAGTGAGTAAGGGTTGTTCAATCTCTATGAGGGGTTCTTAGCAGAGAGTCTTTGTTTGAGTTTGTCTGAGGTAGAGTAATTCCTCCAGATACTCCAGACAAAAGAGAATTTGGCATATTTGTCTAGGGCTTGGGCCTGCATTTCCTCCATTAGCATGTAATTGTTTACCTCTCCGACCCATTCTATTAAGGAGGGGGGCGTAGTAGTTTTCCAGTGTCTGGGTATGAGTTGTCTACCAGCACTAACGAAAAATTTCAGAAGGCCGTTTTTTTGCGATTTGACTGTCCCTGGGAGGATGGAAAGGAGGGCTATACAGGGTGATGGTAATAGTGGCTTGTTATATACTTCCGAGTAGATTTGAAAAATTTGAGTCCAGAATTGGAGAATAACATCACATTCCCACCAGATATGTATATAAGTACCTTCCATCGTGTTACATCTCCAGCATCTGTCTGAGTTAGATGGGAACATGATCCTGAGAGTAGTTGGGACCCGATACCACCTCGACATCAATTTGTAGTTTTTCTCTTGTGTATAACTTGATACGGAGGTTTTGTTCGTAAAGAGGAAGGCTTTCCCCCATTCCGCCTCTGTTATATCTTTCCCGACCTCCGCTGACCATTTGGCAGTGTAGTTAGGTAGAGTGTCGTGGGTATGGTCTATATTCGATTTGTATATCAATGATAAAGTGTGTCGTGGAGTTTCGGGGAGGGTGCATAGTTGTTCAAATCCAGTCAAGGGTCTATGTGTTTGTCTGGATTCATGTAGGGTCTTACAATAGGAGTTTAGGTGTCCGCGGGTGAGCCATGTTATCTTAGAGTAGACGTCTGTGGGGGTGGATAGGAAGGTGCCTAGGGTGCAGTCGACAAATTGGCGGGCAGTGGGCCATAAATCTCTATTGTATACGTCTAAAGAGTGGGTTGAGTGTCCTTCAGGAAGGTTTGGGTTATCAAACAGAGGTGTAAGGGGGCTGGGTTCCGAGGATAGTGAGAGTGTGTCTCTTTTGCGGTACCAAATTGTCAGTGCATCTCTAGTAAGGGGGGATAATGTCGTGAAGGATTTATATATCTTTCCATAACCCCAAAGAAGCGCTCGTAGGTCATATGTAGACAAGTCCTGTTCTACCATCGTGGCTGCTTTGGTCATAGGGCGAGGGAACCACTCAAGGATACGGGATAGGACTGCGGACGTATGATACATTTCAAAGTCCGGTAGGCCCAAACCCCCTTTGGTGATAGGAGAGCATAATAGCTTGTGTTTCAATCTTGGGTGATTGCCTTTCCAGATGAATTTGATAGCCATAGAGCGGAGGGCGCGGAAGTACGTGGAGGGAAGAGCGATGGGTAGGGCTTGGAATAGGTATAATAATTTGGGGAGTATGTCCATTTTTAATGTGTTGATACGTCCTATCCAGGATAAGGTTAAGTCTGTCCGTTCTTCGGTCAACTTTCTCAGCTTTTGGAGTAAAGGGCTAAAGTTCAGGGAATATATGTCGGAGAATTGTTGGGGTATAGCTGTGCCTAAATAAGAGATGGAGTTTGGTCGCCATTGAAACGAGAAGTTGGATTTGAGGGAAGCGAGGGTAACTTGTGATAGTGAAAGGTTCAGGGCTTCCGTTTTAGAGATGTTTAGCTTGTAATTACTAAGACTACCAAATCTGTCTATCTCGGCCAATATGGAGGGTATGCTGATGTGAGGTTGTGTGACGTAGAGAAGGAGATCGTCGGCATATAAGGAGAGTTTACAGTGAGACGATGGGGTTTGTATCCCCTGTATATTAGGGTTAGATCTTATGGCCTGTGCTAGGTGTTGAATTACTAGGGCGAACAGGAGGGGGGAGAGAGGACAGCCTTGTCTGGTGCCGTTAGATATCATAAATTTTTCTGACTGGATACCATTCACTAGTACTGTGGCGGAGGGAGCGGAATAAAGGGACATGATTCGCGTCAGCATTTTCGGGCCAAGACCCAGTTGGGAAAGGGTAGCTCGGAGGAAAGACCAGCTGACCCTATCAAAGGCCTTCTCTGCGTCACAGGAGAGGAGGCAAGCAGGTATATGATGACGGTGAGCATATGTGATCAGATGTATGGTCTTGGTGGTGTTGTCCCTGGCTTCACGGCCAGGAACGAAGCCCACCTGGTCTCTGTGTATAATTTGTGGTAGCAGAGGGGAGAGGCGATTTGCAAGGATCTTAGCATACAATTTTAGGTCAACATTTAGGAGGGATATTGGTCTATAGTTGGGGCAAATGGAGGGGTCTTTTCCGGGTTTAGGGATTACAACTATCTGGGCCTGGAGTATGGATGGGGACAGGGCGATGTTTTCATCAATGGCGTTAAATGCCTTTGCTAGTAGTGGGGATAGTTGCGTCGCAAACGTTTTGTAGAAGCGGGGAGAGAATCCGTCTGGACCTGGACTCTTGCCGTTCTTAAGATTTTTAATAGCGAATAGAAATTCTTCTTCGGAGAGGGAGGTCTCAAGGTCCTCCGATTCCGAAAGAGGAAGAGATGGGAGTGCTGTCTCTTGGATGTAGGAGGACAAGTCCTGTGGGGCAGGTGTAGAGCGTGGATTCTGGGGGGTGAGATTATAGAGAGCGGAATAATATGTGCGAAATTCCTCGGCAATAGCTGAGTTCTGTATGAGTTTACCTTTAAGGGGGGAGTTTATTAGCGGTATAGGTCGCCTGGCTTGGCGAGGTTGGAGGGTGTGCGCTAGGTGTCTGCCACATTTATTGGCTTGTGAGTAGTGATTGAACCTTCCCTTGTGTCGGGCGACAAGAGACCTCTCCGCAAAAATATGCAGGAGGTCCCTCCTCGCGTTGGTGAGTTCTAGGAGAGATGAGCTAGTTAGGTCCGTTTTGTGCGATTCTTCTAGGTTTGGCAATGGTGGCGAGAAGTCGTGTTATATCCGCAATGCGGGCATGTTTCAGTCGGGCTCCATGTTGGATTAATTTGCCCCTGAGTACGCATTTAAGCGCCTCCCATTTAGTGAACGGGTTAGTGGTGTCTTGGGCATGATCTGCAATAAAGTGTCTGATGGTCTGTAGAATGTCCTGCGAACATACGGAATCGAACAATAGGTTATCGTTAAGTCTCCAGGAGGAGCTCCGTTTGCATGTTGGAATATGTCCTAGGCTCAAGTGAATGGGGGCGTGGTCTGACCAAAGGGTAAGACCGATAGAGGCTGAGGGTGTGTAATCTAATAAAGATTGGGAAACGAAGAGGTAGTCCAGTCTACTGTAGGAGTTATGTGCGGGAGAAAAAAATGTGTAGTCTTTAGTGGTAGGATGCAACATCCTCCAGGTGTCTATTAAGGAAAGGTCAGATAGAAGTGCTCTAATGTTGGTCAGGGAGGTCGGGGAGATCGAGGACTTACCAGTGGATGAATCAAGACGAGGTATCAGGGCGGCATTGAGGTCCCCTCCCAGGATCATGTTAATCCCATAGACTTTTAAAGGGTGTTCCGCGGCTTTCGAATTTGCCGCAAACATCCCAAATTGTTCGCTATTCGGCGAACGGGTGAACAGCCAATGTTCGAGTTGAACTCATGTTTAACTGAAACAGACAACCCATCCCTAGCCACTACCTTTCTGCAATAAGTTTCTTCTTGTGTAACGTATATGTTTATGAGAACACTTATTTACTAAGCAACTATGTAATTTTGTTAAATCTACTAAAACAAGTAAATATAATATAATTTCATATCTATTTTCTAATGCTAGCAGTGAATTTACTCAACGTAACATTATCTTTCACAATATAAAAAACAATTGGGTTATCTTTACTGTTTTTTTATTTTTTAATTTAAAAAAAGTGTATTTTTTCCCAAAAAATGCGTTTGTAAGATTAAAAATAGTCAATGTTGATTGAGAGAGTGAAGTTCCACTTTAAAAAAGTTGAGAATGTGCACTGAATAAACTATGTCAATATTCACTTTAGTTATCCAAACATGTGAAAAACAACTTCCTGTGTGTGTACTTATTTCATCTGCACATGATTGGTTAATAAAAAAAGACTATTCTTGACTACTTTAGTAAATCAGCCTTAACACATACATATCAAAAGGGATTCAGAAAGCCAAGAAATGTACTGGATATGTCCTGCGATATACCAAATGACCACATGATGGCATCAAGTAGTAGTGATGTACATTTATCTGTCAAAGATCCTAATGCAGAAAGTTAGGCGTTTAAGTGATACCCTTTATTAGCTAACCTAAGTTATTAGAGATGCAAGCTTTCAGGGCCTCTTCTTCATGCTTTATACAAGTTTGTGAAGAAAAAGTAAAACCTTAACTGCAAGCATTCTTCTTTAATAGATGGCTAACATGGTACAATACTCTACTACCTCAAAGGTCGTAATAAAATACACACTGAGACTGATTGTTTGCTGGTGTTGATCAGTGAGTTCAAAAGATCCATCCACCGCAAGTAATTTGATGATAGCGGTTTAGTAAATAAAAATTTACATTCCCACCACCCCCACTGTCAGGGTGGTCAGAAACGCAGTGTACACAATGCAGCTTCCCAGTTTGTTAGCCGTATCAAAACATTTAGCAATCCACAATCTGTTCCTCTTAAGCCAAACTTTCTGCTCTCTGTGTGCACACCCTCCTCTACTGTTCAGTTGTGATGATAAAAGTGACAACAGGCAGACATTAAATATAGGTACATTAGCATTATCATTCAGATATTAGCTAGTCCATAAAATAATCTATAATTAGAAATCTCTCATAAAAAATAATCTCTAATTAAAAAGTATTTTCAAAGATATGGAAACCGCCAATTTCTGGTTGACATTTTGAAAGATCTTAAGAACTGATTTAAAGCAGAGCTAAACTCAGTGAACCTTACCTCTCCTCCTTACCGTGCTGGCATCTTCTACCCAGCTTCCTCCAGGTGCTGGGCTGCAGATGTCCTCATTAGCCTGGCATGGAATGACGTCACTCCTGCGCATGTGCAGGTGTGCAGTCCTCCTGGCACACAGGTGCTGTGCTGGAATAAAAACTGAGCTGTACATGTGCAGCTCAGTGTATATTCCAAAGAAGACTACGGGCAGGTAGGTAGGTTTCCTATACTGTAGAAAAGAGATTGCATGTCTCTTGCATGTAAAAAATAGCTTGTCTGTTCACGTTTTTTGAAAGCAGGACTTTAGATCAACTTTGTGCTGTTTTTTCGATCGACCAGTGGGCTGAACAAAAATAAAAAGATTTCTCCATCAAGACAAACAAGGTACATGGAGGAATCCCCCTCTGACTGCAGCACTCACTGCTGATCTAGGAAACTTTTCCAACATGATCGACTTCTGTTGAGCGGGGACTGCCACATCCTATTCGAAATTTGGCCCCGTTGAACTGGCAAAATTCCGATCAGTGTGTTGCCAGCTTTATGCTCGTTTAAGTGATCCAGATTTACTGAAGTATAAATACTGAACTTAGGTGAATAGTGTTCACTTCAAACATGCAACTGATTGGATTTTAAAATATGGATAGGTTACATTCAACACTTCAGCTCACTTTACAATTACTACACAAGGCCCTACTCCATTTCAGTACTTTACCTCACCTCATTATGTTTCACATTGGAGTTAATGTTAACAATATAGTGTGTTGCAAGCAGGGCTTTTTTTCAGCAGGAACGCGGTGGAACGCAGTTCCTGCACCTCCAGCACAGAATGTATGTAATGGCAAGTGGTACTAAAGTGTCCTGGAGGGTCTACTGATGCTGGCTGCTAGAGGGATCTATGATCGCTGAGGGGGATTCATTGTTATGGGGGGTCTAGAGCTGGTCTTGTTGTTGCTGGTGGAGGATCTATTGTAGCTGGAGGGGGTTAACTGTTGGTGGGAGGGATCTACTGTTTAGAGGGGGGTCTATTGTTGCTGGTTGCTAGGAGATCTATTGTTGCTAGTGGGGGTCTATTGTTGCTGGGGTGGGGCTATTGTTGCTGGGGCATCTATTATTGATGGGGGGTCTATTGTTGTTCGATGCAGGGGATCTATTTTATTGCTTTTCTTGTTATCAGTATCAAATTCAATACAAATTACTTGGTTCTGTATTCTCTAAAAGGGGCGGTACTGGAAGATTGGTAGAGGGTGGACCCAGGGGACGGTGCTTGGAGGTGGGTAGGGGGCAGAGACAAGGGGTGATTCGGAAGGAGGGAGTACCTGCACCTTTTCCCTGAACAAAAAAGCCTTGGATGCTTCAAAGACATTAACATGAATACAAAACTGAAGATGTTAAAGGAGAAGTCCAGCCTGAGCTTTTTAGGCTGGGCTTCTCCTAAGGGTCACAATTCAATTTGCTCTCCTGTGACCCGTTTTCAGCGGAGAGCGGTCTGAAGTCAGCTCTCCACTGACGTCACTGCTATCAGCCAAGGCAGCGTGTCATCCCGACTTCCGAAGTCTGGATCCGCCAGCTGCCTTGACTGATGGCAGTCTCAGCGAGCCGCTGAAATGGCCGCTCCCCACCCCTTCACAGCTCATCGCTCCAATGAGCAAGGAGGAGCAGAGCAGGAGCGATGCTGTCAGCAGTGCAGTCAGCATAGCGGTCAGCGATGCAGTCGGCATCGCTCTGCTCGGGGAGGAGTGAGAACCAAGCCATCGGCGTTGTTCGGTGGCTCGGTTCTCAATGCAGAGAGGGCGGGGGACAGCTGCAGTATTGGTCTGATGCTGCATCCACCTAGGTAAGTATGATTAGCCAAAAAAAGCAAAACCCATACTTCTCTTTTAAGGCAGTGGAAATGATAAATTATTTGTTTCCTATAACTTTACTACACTACTGAGAACATTTCTAGATGTGCCTAGCCTGCTAACAAAATTTGTAAATTATATTATCTGTAGCAATGCAACTATTAGGCTAGCTAGGTTCACATAAACTTGAGCTTCTTTAACTATTTTTGGAGCATTTTTGCATGCATACCTTGACAGAGATGTCCTGTGTGGCCTTGAAACATGTAAGTGACTGCTGTTTGCAGTAAAAGAGCTATGTTTCACATGGAGTGCTGGCCTTTCTTCACTCTGAGCATACTGAATTTGACTCACTTCTGTGTGTGAAGGCCATCTAGACAGGTCCCAAATATATCACCAGCCATGTGAAATCAGTCACCTAATCTGCTTTGGGCTAGGTTGCGTGATAATCTTGCATCAAAAGATAAAACTGAAGTGGAGCTTTGTAGAAGTAGTGGAATAATCCAAGGATACTTTGATATACAGTATCATTTGCATTAAACTGATACAAATACAGTTTTTGTTACTTGGAAGGTTTTTAAAATTGCCTGCTGTCCCGGGGGATGCAAGGCTCCATATTTTTTTATTTTTTTTTATTTCTTTACCTGATTTGTCAATTGGTTTTATAAGGCTTTAAGTAAGTGTAGCAAGGTCTTTTACCTCTTTTGGTTTATTGAGAACCTCCAAGGCCAATGATAGCTGACATCCCTCAATATGTAGTGGGTTGTGAGGCATAGTGGGTGCAAAGATGGTGATGGTGAAAGTCATTGGGAGCCAGACACTTCTTGGATGTAAAAGAGGTTTTTTTTTCTTTTAGACAGTCTTTATTATATTTTGGAAAGAGGGTTAAGGCCAGGACACCCTTAGATAGTTGCAAACTCAATTGACAGACTCAGAGACTTCAATAGGAGAACAGCCGTGCAGGGAAAGGCCCCAGCAAGGCGCCACTTCTGCACGTGCAGGATTGCTGTCTCCTATGGTAACAGTCCTTTAACAGTTCCTAACTCAATGTATGAGTTCTTTCAGCTCTGCTACAACTGCTTCTTGTAGTTCTTCAATACTGAGCTCCAGGTCTCTCACTAGACCCACTGATTCACTGATTATGAATCCCTTGAGCTCCTCCAAGGTTTGCGGTGGTATCCCCTCAAACGGCACCCCCGCTTATCTGCTGGGTCCCTAGCTTGGCACTCCGGATACTCCTCAAGCCTCACCCCTGCTAACTGGCTTGGTCCCTGGCTTGACACATAAGACTGCTCTGCAAGCGTCTCCTCCGCTGGTTGGATCCCTGACTTAATCACCCCCTGAAGTTTCCCGATTCTGCACTGTGCCCTTTGGTGAGAATATGATTCCGGTACTTACTTCAGCTACTCACAATGGTCCCTGGTAAAGGCAATTGGCCCCCTTGTGGCGACAGCTTCCCTTCTACCTCCGACCACTGACAGGTTCTCCGGCCAGCAGAACCAGTACTTTTGGTTGGACTACAACCCGCAGTCCCAGCCCTGCGCTGCCCTCTTACTTCTGGATAGGCCCTCACACAGCCTGGCAGCCAGATGCCCCCATTATAAGCCCAATCTCTGGCCTAGCAGCCCAGGGCAGATGACACACGTCCATCCAGACAGCAGTCTGAGTGGCACAGAACACAGATCACCTGACCTCACCAGAATATATAGGGTCTCCCAGCAGGCCAAGGAATTAAAGAAAACCCCTGCCCATTGGCTGGGACACCCACATAGTACCCGGCCACCCAGTGGTAGAAGAGAAAAGTGCAACAAGGCCAAGCTTAGGCAGAAATCAATAGATCCCTATCAATCGACCAAGATAACTACTCTTGGCAAGTAAATTTGTGAGGAGCTCCCTGAATAAACTCCAGGGTGCTACATAAGTATTTGCCCAAACGTCAAAGTCGTCAAGAGAAAACTGAGCATATATGATCCCAGAGGATAAATAAGTTTCTTATTGTCTGTAAGTGCTTGAAGATGCAGCCTCTGTTCGAGGCAACTAGCAATCAGACAGGTTACAAAATATTTTCTAATTCTTGTTGTGCACCCCACTTGGCTGATTATTTGGCATTGGCAGCATCTTCTCTCCCACTCCCCTCTCCACTAGCAAAAACACCTGTACCTGGCAAACTTAGCATACAATATAATGGGGCGGCCTGAATATATATTAGTCTGGGGTGGGTTGGATCATTTCTGCACCATCTGTAGTCTAGGGCCAGCAAGACTTGAGTCTTGGGAACAGTGTGGGTAGACTTTAACCTACTTCCAGAATGTGGCAACAGAGAAAATTAAACCTTTGTGATGGCAGTACAGTTCTACTTAGATGTTTGTTTGAGTGTGAGATTTCAAGACCTCCCTGTTTCAAGAATGGAGATGTTTGAGGTCTGGAAATCTCATGCACAAACATCTCTTAGGGGAACTTTCATGTGGCTGCATTAAAAGGTGTCACTGAAAATAGAGTAAACAGATTACCGCATTTAGCACTTCAAAGTGCACATTCTCGGCTACAAACATCTGCTGGCCTTCATGAAGTTGCCACATGCTGAACACCACTCAAGGTGCTTCAAAATGTATAGGATCTTCATATGGTCTTCTTAAAAAAAAAAAGAAAAAAAATCACAAATTTGACTGTAAAAGTTTAAACGAGTAGCACATTTAAACATTTTTAGAGTTACCCACTGGGTACCCCACTGATAGTTTCTTTTGAGTTTTGCCATTCACCAGTATGAATAGTCAAAAACTGTTAAATATGGAATGTTACATAGATGGCAATAATGACATGCAGCTATAATGAACATGTTACATACCATACTCATTAGAGGGTTTTTATTTAATTTTGGGGGAAATTGTATAAATCACTTTTACAATAACAGAAAAGAATGCAGGTAACTACATTTTTAACAAAAAAAACTAAAACAAAAAACGGTGCCAACTTTTAAACGATTGTTAAAATGGGAGAGTTATGTACAGTGGCTGTTCACAGCAATAGAAAATGAGAGGAAACAACAAATGAGGGGATAACTACTTCAGTCAACACTCTGTCAATCAGCTTCAATGATCTGTTTTACAACTGCCATTTTCTCATACAAGATGGAATCAGATTGGTTACCATAAATTCTCATAGGTTGTTCTTCCCTCTGAGGCATTAATTATAATAGCATGTAAGGCAGTCACTATTGTGCACTTGCCAGACCTCCCCTTTTCTCACATATATTTTTTTTGGTTCCCAAAACTTCACCACTGAATGCAGTCATACCACATGCACATTTTGTTTTATATGTCCTCCTTCTGTAATAATGCTTTACACACAACCTAGTCTTTTTCTGACTTCATGTCCAGTGCAGTAATTTTGATGTTTTTTCTCTTTATCATGTTCAAAATCTTTTCCTCTCCATGTTCTATTATATCATCACTCCATGTGTCCACCATAGGAGATACTGTAGGTGCTGTACAATGGTCATAGGTGGTGTAATACTTGCTTACCTTTCTACCGAATGCATATAAATTCTACTGGAAGTATTAGGTATGTTGTGAAATCACTAGAATATCAGTGAGTATTGACACAAATGCTCACAGTCAATTATCTTATTTTAATGTAGCAAGGTCCCAGGCCTGCTTTGGTCTAATGAGAACCTCCAGGGCCAGAGATAGCTGACATCCTTCTGTATATGGTGAGTTGCATGGCATAGTGGGTGTAATACAAGGTAGATTGATTGGGCGCCAGACACTTCTTGAATGCAAAAGAGATTTCATTTCTCTTACCAGAACTTTGGGAGAGAGGATAAGGGCCAGGACACCCTTAGGTATTTGCAAGATTAATTGGCAAACTCAGAGACTTCAACAGGAGGACAGCCATGCAGGGAAAGGCATCCAGCCAGGCACCACATCTAAATGTGTAGGAATGCTATCTCCTATGGCAACAGTCTTTAACAGTTCCTAACACAAAGTGTAACAGTTCCTCCGCTTCCACTACAATCACTTCTTGTAGTTCTTCAGCCCACTGAACTCCCAGTCTCTCTCACAAGACTAGTCAATTCATTGTCATTGAATCCCTGGAGCTCCTCCAATCTTCACAGTAGTATCTTCCTCAAGCGTCACCCACACCTCGCTGCTAGGTCCCTAGCTTGGCACTCAAGATACTTCTCAAGCTTCGCCCCACTGGCCTGCTTGCTCCCTGGCTTGACACACAAGGCTGCTCTGTAAGCGTCACCTCCGCGGGCTGGGTCCCTGGCTTGATACCCACTGAAGTTTCCTGATTCCTTACCATCCCCGTTTGGTGAGAATACTGCTCCGATACTTGCTTCAGCTACTCATTGTGGTCCTTGGTAATAAGGTGGATGATCCCTCAGTGGCGACAGCTTCCCCTCTACTGCTCACCACAACAGGTTCTCCGGCCGGCAGAACTGTCACCTGTGGTTGGTCTGCAAGCTGAAATCCCAACTCTGTGCTGCTCTCTTGCTTCTGGATAGGCCCTCAGACAGCCTAGCAGCCAGATGTTCCCAGTATAGGCCCGAACTCCGGCCTAGCAGCCCGGGCAATACAACACACCTCCACCCAGAGAGCCGCCCAGGTGGCACAGAACCCCGATCACCTGACTCCACCCAAATATATAGGTTCTCCCAGCAGGTCAAGGGATTCAAGAAAACCCCCGCCCATTGGCTAAGATGCCCCATATACCCATAATCTGACCTTGCATTGCCCTTCTTGTATCTAATACCACCAAGCACCTGGCCACCTGTCGGCAGAAGAGAAAATTGCAGCAATTACAGACTTAGAATGAAATCAATTGATCCTCAACAATTAGCCAAGGCAGCTATACCTGGCAGGTAAAATTAGGAACAACCCTGCCTAAACACCAGAATCTCTGACTCATTTTCAGCAAATGCTTAACATTGTATGTCTCACTGATTGCATCAAGAAGGGGGTATTTGCGATTGTGTAGATAATTCTGTTTCAGGATGGGCAAAATGCATCTAATTTTCTACATGGAATGCCAATTTTTTAAGCATCAGATAAATGGCGTGCCAGTGAATACCATGCCAGAGTCTTGGATAGTTTTCAATTTTTGTACTCATTAGTAATTGTACACAGCCCTACAGCATCACACAATGATCTCAAGTTAGAATTTATTCCTATAACTTAAGACCTTAGATCAGCTCCAATTTCTGTACCTTCACATCTCAGATCAGTCCAGTTTCTGCACCTCAAACCTCAGATCAGTCCCATTTTCTAAACTATCAGATCTCTGATCGGTCCCAATTTCTGCACTTTTAGGCCTCAGATTGGCCCCAATATCAGCACCTTTGGACCTCAGATATATTCCAATTTCTGCACATTTATATCTCCAATCAGCCCCAATTTCTGCACTTTCAGACCTCAGGTGATCGGCCTAGATTCTGCACCTTTAGACCTCAGTTCAGTTCCAATTTCCGCACCTTCAGTCCTCAGATTAGCCCCAATTTGTGCACCTTTAAACTTCAGACCAGTCCCTACTTTTGCAAATTCAGACTGCAGATCAACCCTAGTTCCTAGACCTTCAGACCTTAGATTAGCTCCAGTTCCTGCACCTTTGGACCTCAGATCAGTCTCAGGGCATACACTTCAGACCTCAGATCAACCCCTGCATTCTGCACCTTCAGACCTCAGATTCATATAAATACTGTATATATAACCTATTTAAGATATATGAACAGTTTAAAGCAGAATTCCATCTTTACAAATTCTTAAGTGTAAAATTGTTACCTCTGGGCAGGTGTGTTAACTTTGTTGATCGTTTATATTTTCGCACCGGCATTCAAAAGAGAAATTGGATGGTAAGAGGAGCAACTATCAGGGTCTTTCCCCGCTTTATGAATCACCGCAATAACAGCTTCCATCATAGAAGGGGAAGAGCTCTGATTTGGAAAGCATGAATAAGTGTTTTGGCATATTGCTTTTTATACCCCGCAGGGAGTCCATCTGCCCCAGGAGTTTTGCCAGATTGTGTAGATGCAAAAGCATGGAGACTTTCTTCCTGGGTAATATCCATCTTGTATCCAAAAAAAACTTTTCATAGAAAAGGATGCAGCAGCCAAGATAACCATTATTAAAGTAATAGGAAATATTGGTTTTGCGCCGGTGACACACACTTACCAATATCCATCTTGTGCGCAGAGTGTTGAGCAGGGGAATGTATGGGTAAGGAGATGTAAGTAGCCATCCAGGTGACTAAGTTTGCAGTTTACAGTAGATGCACAGAGCTTGCAAAATAAAAAGGCTTATTCGTAATAAGCCTAGGGCAAGTATAAATGTGGTCACAAAGACCATAGATCCTGAGAATAGATTTAGCAGCTGACTGTTCTTTAGACAGGCAAGCAAGCAATCTACCACATTTGCCTTCTTGTTCATTCATATTTTGTGTTTGATGAAGAAGGGCCTTAGTTAAGTGCAGTTTTGAGAGACTTCCATAAAGGTGGTCAGCAGGGCTTTGTAAGTATTGGGGTCACAGGAGGCAACATAAGCAGCTTTATATCTGGCAGCCTGGGCCTTAATCCTATCCAGATTTTGTTTAGATTGCAGTATTTATATGAGTAACATATTTACCTTTTATGAATAGTTTTGAACTGTCCCAAACTACAAGTGGGTAGTTTGGGGCAGTTCAAAGTACAACTAAAAGTACCAACATTAGTGGACCAGTAGTTATGTAGAGAGGACTGGACATGGGGGTCAAGTCTAGTGCCTTGAGATCCAAAATCTAGAGAGCCTTTTGAGTTCCAGCAAAAGAGGTGCATGATCCGATATGCTACAGGCTAAGATTTATAGAGCCATCATATTTATAGTGCTGGATACTATATGCTGGATACTACAGCTAGAACTGTACTTCCAATGCTGCAGCTCTCATACAGAGAAGTGGTGTTTTTTCTGTCTCTTCCTCTTCCCTTGCTACAGTGCTAGCTGTAGTATTAAACATATAAAAATTAATGTATTTATGTGTTTCCTCTCACTTCCTGTTCCTGTAACAATTATAGTAACATTTTACTTTTTGCTAAAAATAATAAATACACTCATATTAATTTAAAAAAACGTGCATTTACTAAATTTTTACTTTGGAGTCTCCAGAGCAAAGCAGCTTTAATCAGTGTAATGTAGGTGCAAAGCAAAGGCTTCTGCAGGCTGTTCCCCCAGCCCCAGATCTGTATGGAGCTACAGACCTTTGTTTATGGGGCTGGAGGGAGTAAACATGAGACTGCAAGACTGCAAGTGCATACCTCCCAACTTTCTGAGATGGGAATGAGGGACATGTTTTAGCAAAAGTATGTGGGCATAGGGCTCACACCCTCCAACGCCCCCTTAAAGGAGAATTGTACAAAAAAAATGATTGGTCAAACCCACAAGTGTTTTTTTATCAATACTATTCTTTTATATTGGCTTTTTTAATTTACAAGCAATTTAGAAATTGGATGAAAGGTTTAGCACTGTAAAACACTTTTTTGATAGATAAGTAGTGCATTTTATATACAACTATATAGATCAGATCAAAATGAGGAGGAAAGAGGGACAGAGGGACTTTCTTCCGAATGAGGGGCAGTCCCTCAAAATTAGGGACATTTGGGAGCTATGCACATGCAGTGTCACTGTACTTGCGCACCATTAAGATCTAAAAAGTCCTTCAGCTTTGTTGCCTATTCATTCACAGAATCATGTGAATGGATCTGTGAATGGATAATATGGCTGTGTGGACACCACACTTATCCTTCTACAAGCTATTGAAAAAAAAAAAAAAAAAAAAAAAAAAAAAATATATATATATATATATATATATATATATATATTTGGCTTTATATACATTTTAAGTACTGTATCATTCAGACACTTCTTGTTTAGACCATGCAATTTTAAAGTATTACATTTTTAAAATTTTTTTGATAAGAGTAAGACCCCTTTCACACAGAGCCACCCCGGGTGTCAGCGGTACAGTGACGCTATTTTCAGCGCCACTTTACCGTTGTTTCAGCGGCGCTATTCAGCTGCTAGCGGGGCGGTTTTACCCCCCCCCCGCTAGCGGCCGAAAGGGGGTTAAATCCGCCCGCGTATCGCAGCCCTGCCTCATTGATTTCAATGGGGAGCAGCGGTGGAGGAGCGGTGAGTTCACCTCTTCTTCACCGATCCAAAGAAGCTGCTGGCAGGACTTTTTCTGGCACCCTCCCAGCGCACCGCTCCAGTGTGAAAGCCCTCGGGCTTTCACACTGGAGTGCATAGAGCAGCCGTTTTAGGGCAGTTTGCAGATGCTATTTTTAAGGCCATAGTGCCTGCAAAACACCCCCAGTGTGAAAGGGGTCTAAGGGAGAATTTTAATTCATTCAATTTTAAGTCAGATTTTTTTTCACCATCTATGTCCCATTGCTCAGATTTTCCTTCACTTCCTGTCAAATAGAAAAAACGGAAGTGAGAGTCAATCCCTGCAAACTAATGGAATTCTTTGCGGACACCCAGGTCACCAGAACTGTCCCTATTAGAAAATATTCCCTCTATTACTTTTCTGAGGACAACCCAAAATTTGGGATTTTCTTTTACTTTCACTTTTAATGATAATGGTAAACAGGACAAATAGAGAGGGTTAATCTCCCTAACGGGGTCACAGACATCAATAAAAGCTGACAAGAGTTCTAATCCCTCTGCATTCTATCCAAAACAAAAAAAAAAGTTTTGCCTTTGATTATACTTTAAATTATATCTATGCTCAAATTGTAAAATCATACATTATTACTCTGAATTATCTTGAATATTGTAAACTTATTTTGTGAAGATCTCCTCACCTGTGGGTAGGCACTGCTGTGTTAAACATCTCATAGAGCCTGCCTTGAACTACAGGGATGCTGAATCACTGCTTGTAGGCAGCTAGGTACCATGGGATATGTAGTCTGTAGACATTGAACGTAAACAGCAGAGGAGAAGCTGCAATGAATGCAGGGAATCAATTTTTTTGTTTGTATTGCTATTACAATGCATATCAGTGGCGGCTGGTGCTCAAAATTTTGTGGGGGGGGGGGGGGGGGGGCGCAAACAAACTGTAAAATTCTGAAAAAAAACCCCATCAATTGCAGCCTCACTGTACCATCAATTGTAGCCACTGTGCCCATCAAATGCAGCCACTGTGCCCATCAAATGCAGCCACTGTGCCCATCAATTGCCGCCACTGTGCCATCAAACGCAGCCACTGTGCCCATCAAACGCAGCCACGGTATCAGCAAACGCAGCCACTGTACCATCAAACACAGCCACTGTGCCCATCAAATACAGCCACTATGCCCATCAATTGCCGCCACTGTGCCCATCAAATGCACTGTGTACTTCTAGGATGAGGATCTGATCGGGATCGATCTGCAGGTGGGGGGTCCCCCAGTGATCGTTGAGTAGGATCTAGTAGTAGAGAGCTGCCCCAATACTGGAATCCATCTGTCAGTGGAGGACCTGTGAGCACTGAGTGAGATTGATCTGTCAGTGGAGAGTTCCCCCCCATTGATCGCTGCGGATCTGATGCGGGGGAAGGATGCGGGCACTGCTGGAAGAGCTCAGCATCCGAGCTCTGCTCTTCAGGGTTCTCGTGTAATGCACTGGTGTCACTGGAAGCACCCCCCCCCACCCACCACGGGGCTCACGGCAATAGTGGCACTGGCAATAACCCTGCTCACGGGACTGGCAGTACAACTGGCTCGCAGGACTGGCTGCACCCCTCATCCCCCCCTGGAGGTCCAGCACTTACCGGGCTGTGGAGAGGATCCTGCTGTGCCTCCACTCTCCTCTCCTCCACAGTGCAGGCAGCGGCGGCGGAGGTTTCTGTTCCTCGAGCTTCGTCCGCTTTGGCCAATCAGGAAACAGGTCTCACTGACCTGCCTCCTGATTGGCGGGGAGGCACTGTAGTGTGAAAAATACAGAAAATTCACTCGCTATGGTCACACAATTGGGTGGGATAAGGGCGCATTCTCCCCGAGTCCACCCTTTTTTGAAGCCTATTAGAGCCTCTGACTCAGGTGCTTCAAAAAGAACACCCCCCACCCACCCCGCCATAGGAATCCATGCATCCGGCGTCCTGAAAGAGGCCTGGCACATGGATGGGGGGGCGGCGGCAGGGATGGGGGGGCGGCGCCCATGCGCCCTCAATGCACGGGCCGCCACTGATGCTTATGTTATAATAAAATGAAAGTGTATGCTGTAACCATAAATTCCCTTTAATAATGGAGGTATATACTCATCTTAATACCTATTACTCTCCTCTACAAGATGGCATTGTACTACTAATTCCTTTGGCCTTCATAAAAAGTTGTCCTCGAGAACTGTTCTTGCTCTTGTAGTCATGCCCCCGTAGGGGTTGCTGAATGTAGCTGTTCACCTGTCACCCTGCCCAGCCAGACATCCATCTCTCAGTCACCCGGAGACATAAACCAGTCCATAGTTTTGTTTTTTAATTTGAGGGGATTAAACCTTCGATGGGAATTATGGGATGGCCAGGACTTTTCAGTACAAACTTGTTCGGGACTCCTATATACACTCTAGTATATACACCTCAATCTTCTCTCCAGCACAAACACATGCTACACACCAATCCTCCTTAAGCACTTCACTTGCTGAAGACTGTTACTCCACCAGTATTCCCTTGCTGTAGACTGTTCCTCCTCCAGACTAGCTAGCACCGCATGGGTAGGCCTGACAGTGCTTCAGCCAGGCCTCAATGAACTGCCTTTTTTTGGAAGCGACCTCAGGCCCCTGTAGTGTAGAAATAGTTCAGGTGCTAGCTGTCCTCTATTCAGCTACCACTCCCAGAAAGCTCTCTTCAAGTCCTGCCAGCCAGCCTGGCTGCTCTGACCTCTCTCCACTGCCCTTCCCACAGTCCTCTCTTCTGGTTCTGCACCCATCTTAACTGTAATCTCCCAGTTCTCTCAGGCATGCCTCCCCAGTCCTCCCCACTGTGCTCACTCACCAGCCCTCCCGGCTGCAATCAGTAGTCCTCCCTGGAGACTCTTAGAAGTGTTCTCTCTCAATGTCCTCTACCATACTTACCAACTGTCACGAATTTCCCGGGACATTCCCGGGGTTTAGACCCTTTTCCTGGATTTAGCCATTCCCGGGAAATGTCCCAGGAAATTCTTATTTTGCTGTTTTTTTTTTTTCGCCGCCGCCGCTAGAGGTCTATGGCCAATGGAGACAATGTCTCCACCGGCCGCCATTTTCCCGAAGACCAAAATAAACAGTTACAGTTTAGCAATGTCCGGGTGGCTGCCAATAGAATTTGAGCTGTGGCACCGTCTGTCTGTGACCTGATGTGGGAAGGGGCGGGGGTGGGCGGCGCCGCAGCACAATTGCTATTGGCAGCCACCCGGCTATTTTGTCCCATTCTATTTAGTAATGGCGGTGGAGAGAGTCTCCACTGCTAGGAATGCCTGATGTAAGCAAAGGGGGGGCTCCATTGGGGGATGCCTGGTGTAAGGACCGTACTCTGCTGGCAATGCCTGATGTAAGGGGGGACTCCACTGCAATGCCTGATGTAAAGGGGGACTCCACTGGCAATGTCTGATGTAAGGGGGGACTCCACTGGCAATGTCTGATGTAAGGGGGGACTCCGCTGGCAATGTCTGATGTAAGGGGGATCTCCGCTGCAATGTCTGATGTAAGGGGGGACTCCGCTGGCAATGTCTGATGTAAGGGGGGACTCCACTGGCAATGTCTGATGTAAGGGGGGACTCCGCTGGCAATGTCTGATGTAAGGGGGGACTCCGCTGGCAATATCTGATGTAAGGGGGGACTCCGCTGGCAATGTCTGATGTAAGGGGGGACTCCGCTGGCAATGTCTGATGTAAGGGGGGACTCCGCTGGCAATGTCTGATGTAAGGGGGGACTCTGCTGGCAATGCCTGATGTAAGGGAGGACTTTGCTGGCAATGTCTGATGTAAGGGGGGACTCCGCTGCAATGTCTGATGTAAGGGGGGACTCCGCTGGCAATGTCTGATGTAAGGGGGGACTCCGCTGGCAATGTCTGATGTAAGGGGGGACTCTGCTGGCAGCGCCTGATGTAAGGGAGGACTTTGCTGGCAATGCCTGATGTAAGGGAGGACTCTGCTGGCAATGCCTGATGTAAGGGGGGACTCCGCTGGCAATCCCTGATGTAAGGGAGGAGTCAGCTGGAAATGCCTGATGTAAGGGGGGACTCTGCTGGGGACACCTGATGGCATCTGATGGCAGGTGACACGCTATGGGGTTCCACTGATTCTGCATTATGGTGAGTTAAATAATTTCATTCTATATTACAATGTAATAATAGAAATAATGCACTTCGATCATCCTGACACCATAACAACCTTGGTGCCGGGATGATTGAAGTGCCAACACCAGGTGTTTGGAGTATCTTTATCTGCTAATTTGTTAAACTTTCTGCAATACACATATTTCTACTGTTGTGTAGGATCTAGGCCTGCTGTCACTCCATCCCTCTTTCTTTCTCTCTTTTTCTTTCTCTCTTTCTTTTTCTTTCTCTCCCTCTTTCTTTCTTTCTCTCCCTCTTTCTTTCTTTCTCTCTTTCTTTTTCTCCCTCTTTCTGTCTTTCTCCCTCCATCCCTCATTCATCACATACCACACCCCTTCCGAGCCACACCCATTCAAGACACGCCCACTATTCCGCTCAAACCACACCCATTTTCCTTGCGCATTTTTCTGTTACGGTATGCCCCACCTACAAAGGAATGCCACGCCCCTAATTATAGCAAGGCTCCTACGTGCAAAAAAAGTGTCCCGAAGTTTGTTTTGTGCAATGTTGGCAACTATGCTCTACTTGCTCTCTCATGGGGCCTCTCCTTCCAGAATCTCGTCACTCCTCCTGGATGCACCCGAGCCCCCGCCCAGTGTCACGCCCCCCCGACTGGGGTGCTCCCCGTGGGCCCCCACAGCCTCCACACTCTCTCACTCTAGCTCTTCCACCCGACAACTCCTCCTTGGTTAAGGCTTCTTAGGATACCCTAGCCAGTCTACCTCTCTTCCCCTCTTCTCCTTCTAGCACTTTCTAAAAGGAGGAGGGAGGTGACAATGAAGTGATGCGGCCTATGAGTCACCAGCTGCTACCCTGAGCCACTCCCAGCCCAGAATGAAAACAAACAGGCCTAGCAACCAGCTAGGCCTGCCTAAATTTACCTACTCTGCCAACAAAAATCCTCACTCTAGCACCTACTGTACCTAACTAGAGGGTGCTACACTCCATACAAAATATGTAAAGCTAATAAAAAATAAACGTATGCCTCAATAATACGTTACCCACAATGTAATATATTTCAGTGTTAACTGGATAAAGTGACATTTGTATTTATTTTCTCTGTAAAGACCATCAAAGAACATAAAATGTCTCTGTGAATAGGTTCTCGGTCTGAGAAAAGGAGAGGACAAAGTGAATTTCGCAGTTCCCGCACTTTGACTGGTCCAATTACAATTAGCATTGTTTGGTAACTGCTGGTCTCACACCTACCAGTGTCTTTAGGGCTGTAGTGTGTAAGCAAGCAAGGAATGTATGCAATGTTTACAATAGCCATGTCTGAGAAAGACTAACATCAAGTTGTAAAAATACCTCAATTTTAAGTTGTGCAGGCTCAGCATTTTATTCTGGTTGTTACAGTCACCTTGGCTGTTACCCTATTTACAGCATTACGCTATAGACACAGTAATGCATAATAACAGATATTTTATATATCCATATAACATCTTATTGTTGGAAACTGTTTTTTCTTTATCTTTAGGTCAGGTTCACAGTGGTGTCCTGCGGTTTAGCCGCAGTGTGGGTGCACCGAGATTGTATTTGCGTTTTTGCCAAGGTTCCCATTGACTTCTTTTAGGCTGTTTGTTTTCTAAAAGCACATCAAACATGCAGCATGCAGAACTTTGATGGGCGTTCATGAAAACACACACTCTAATAGTCAATAGACACACCTAAAACCACATGTAAAATTCTGGCAAATCTCACTGCACCCAAACCACAGCAAACCAGTGTGAAGCTGCTCTTAAAGGCTTAGTCCAACTTTAATGACTTTTGCCAAAAACATTCCTGTGCATTACAGCCTTCTCGGTACATTAATATGCAGTGCTCTTTTTGTAGAAAGAATGCTTGCTTTTCAAACTGCTTATTCCATTGCCCTCCCCTCTCTGTCCTGCAGATAGTGTTTGTTGCATGGCCCCAGCAACTCCCAAACGAGAACTTGGCTTTGTTTCCTATCCACGCATGCGCAGTCTGTTCTCTTTCACTCTAGCAGAATGCTGAGCTGCAAGAGAGAGTGGACAGGGCTTGCATGGGTATGAAACCAAGCCAAGTTCAGTAGCGGTTTGCTTTCATCATGCAACCCAAAATTTCACCAAACAATATAGCAGTCTGTTCTTCATATCTGCTGTCTGTACTGTTTCATCATGCACTCCTGCATCAAGTAGTGTGTGAATGCTCATTCAACTGACACCCACACTGTTTGAGTGTTCTTTGTCTGCATTCTGTTGGTCTGAATGAGTTCTAATCACCTGAACTGAGGCCTCTTGGGCTGCTTGTGTCACTCTGCCTACGTCTATTAACTCAGCGATTTAGGTTTTGATAGACTTGCAGCTTGTGCTGTAGCAAATATTGATAGTACAGCTTGGAGGCAGCAAGTACACAAATTGAACCAAGCTCTGTTATGCACCTGCTAGTCCTAAATGAGTAGATGTCTCCCCAAGAAGGAAGAGTTAACAGATATATCTACCTTTGACCATATACAGTGGGGACGGAAAGAATTTAGACCCCCTTACATTTTTCACTCTTTGTTATATTGCAGCCATTTAGTAAAATCATTTAAGTTCATTTTTTTCCTCAATAATGTACACACAGCACCCCGTATTGACAGAAAAACACAGAATTGTTGACATTTTTGCAGATTTATTAAAAAAGAAAAACTGAAATATCACATGGTCCTAAGTATTCAGACCCTTTGCTCAGTATTTAGTAGAAGCACCCTTTTGATCTAACACAGCCATGAGTCTTTTTGGGAAAGATGCAACAAGCTTTTCACACCTGGATTTGGGGGTCCTCTGCCATTCCTCCTTGCAGATCCTCTCCAGTTCTGTCAGGTTGGATGGTAAACGTTGGTGGACAGCCATTTTTAGGTCTCTCCAGAGATGCTCAATTGGGTTTAAGTCAGGGCTCTGGCTGGGCCATTCAGGAACAGTCACGGATTTGTTGTGAAACCACTCCTTTATTATTATTATTTTAGCTGTGTGCTTAGGGTCATTGTCTTGTTGGAAGGTAAACCTTCGGCCCAGTCTGAGGTCCTGAGCACTCTGGAGAAGGTTTTCGTCCAGGATATCCCTGTACTTGGCCACATTCATCTTTCCCTCGATTGCAACCAGTCGTCCTGTCCCTGCAGCTGATAAACACCCCCACAGCATGATGCTGCCACCACCATGCTTTACTGCTGGGACTGTATTGGACAGGTGATGAGCAGTGTCTGTTTTTCTCCACACATACCGCTTAGAATTAAGGCCAAAAAGTTCTATCTTGGTCTCATCTGACCAGGGAATCTAATTTCCCCCCATCTTGGAGTCCTTCAGGTGTTTTTTTAGCAAACTCCATGCGGGCTTCCATCTGTCTTGCACTGAGGAGAGGCTTCCGTCAGGCCACTCTGCCATAAAGCCCAGACTGGTGGAGGGCTGCAGTGATGGTTGACTTTCTACAACTTTCTCCCATCTCCCGACTGCATCTCTGGAGCTCAGCCACAGTGATCTTTGGGTTCTTATTTACCTCTCTCACCAAGGCTCTTCTCCCCCGATAGCTCAGTTTGGCTGGATGGCCAGCTCTAGGAAGGGTCCTGGTCTTCCCAAACGTCTTCCATTTAAAGTGGGGTTCCACCCAAAAAACAAAAATACCTGGAAAAATTCTAAAAACAAAAACAAAAAAACATTTGGATATTTTTTTTTCTTTCACTTACCTCTAAATGCCTGTTACTAGGTGGTCCCTCATAGTCTGCCTGTTCCTTTGCCTGGGCTGGTGACATCACTTCCCCCCAGGCACAGGAAGGGCTCCGCTCTGCTCCCTCCCTCCCACCTGTCAATCATCTGGGACCCATTACAGGTCCCAGGTGACTGAGAGGCCAATCACGGCGCGCGGCGCCGCTCGCACATGCGCAGTGGGTGCCAGGCTGTGAGGCCACAGCCCGGCGCCCACAGTTGAAATGCCGCGCGGCGAGCGGAGGGGGAGACGAGCGGGGCTTTGATCCCCCGCATCGCTGGACCCAGGGACAGGTAAGTGTCCAATTAAAAGTCAGCAGCTGCAGTATTTGTAGCTGCTGATTTTTAATTTTTTTTTTTTTTTGACGGCCCCCCTGGGTGGAACTCCTCTTTAAGGATTATGGAGGCCACTTTGATCTTAGGAACCTTAAGTGCAGCAGAAATTTTTTTGTAACCCTGGCCAGATCTGTGCCTTGCCACAATTCTGTCTCTGAGCTCTTCAGGCAGTTCCTTTGACCTCATGATTCTCATTTTCTCTGACATGCACTGTGAGCTCTAAGATCTTATATAGAGTAGATCTTATATACAGTATAATCAAACACAGCTGGACTCAAATGAAGGTGTAGAACCATCTCAGGGATGATCAGAAGAAATGGATAGCACTTGAGTTAAATATATCAGCAAAGGGTTAAATATGTCACAGCAAAGGGTCTGAATACTTAGGACCATGTGATATTTCAGTTTTTCTTTTTGAATAAATCTGCAAAAATGTCAACAATTCTGTGTTTTTTTGTCAATATGGGATGCTGTGTGTACATTAATGAGGAAAAAAAATAACAAATGATTTAAGCAAATGGCTGCAATATAAGAAAGAGTGAAAAATTTAAGGGGGTCTGAATACTTTCCGTCCCCACTTTATATCTACCTTTGACAGCTCTTGCTGTCACTCCACAGTGGCAGGACAGAGCACTGTGGCAGGCTAGCTTTACAGTATCTCACAAAAATAAGTACACCCCTTACATTTTTGTAAATATTTTATTATATCTTTTCATGTGACAACACTGAGGAAATGACACTTTGCTACAATGTGAAGTACTGAGTGTACAGCTTGTATAACAGTGTAAATTTGCTGTCCTCTCAAAATAACTCAACACACAGCCATTAATGTCTAAACCGCTGGCAACAAATGTGAGTACACCCCTAAGTGAAAATGTTCAAATTGGGCCCAAAATGTAAATATTTCATGTGGCCACCATCATTTTCCAGCACTGCCTTAACCCTCTTGAGCATGGAGTTCACCAGAGCTTCACAGGTTGCCACTGCAGTCCTCTTCCACTCCTCCATGATGACATCACAGAGCTGGTGGATGTTAGCGACCTTGCGCTTCTGCACCTTCCATTTGAGGATGCCCCACAGATGTTCAATAGGGTTTAGGTCTGAAGACATGCTTGGCCAGTCCATCACCTTTACCCTCAGCTTCTTTAGCAAGGCAATGGTCGTCTTGGAGGTATATGTTTGGGGTCGTTATCGTGTTGGAATACTGCCAGGCCCGGACTGGGACAAAAAATAGGCCCGGGCATTTTGGATTGAGCAGCCCATGACATGTTAACCGGCCCCTTCCCCACTCTCCACCCTGACAGATTCCCTGAGAGAGGGGAGGGGGGAACCCAGCAGAGGTGTGGGGGGGGAGGTGAGGTGGGACCAGGAAAGAGCATGGGGGGATGGAGAGCACAGGGAAGAACCTTGAGAACATGGGGTGGGGCGAGAGCACAGGGAGGAAGAGAAGAGCATGGGGGGAGGTTGAGAGCACGGGGGGAGGTGGAGAGCACAGGGGGGGCTGGTGGAGAGCATAGGGGGATGTGAGGAGCACATGGGGGAGGTGGAGAGCACAGGGGGGCTGGGGAAGAGCAGGGGGAGGTGGAGAGCACAGTGAGGGCAGCAAGGGGCATGGGGGGAGGTGGAGAGCACAGAGAGGGTGGCGGAGAGCATGGGGGGAGATGGAGAGCACAGGGAGGGTGGCGGAGAGCATGGAGGATGTGAAGAGTGCATGGGGGGTGACGAGCACAGGGAGGGTGGCGGAGAGCATGAGGGGAAGGTGGAGAGCACAGGGGGGCTGGTGGAGAGCATGGGGGATGTGAAGAGCACAGGGAGGGTGGCGGAGAGCATGAGGGGAGATGGAGAGCACAGGGAGGGCGACGGAGAGCATGGGGGGAGTTGGAGACCACTGGGGGGGGCTGGTGGAGAGCATGAGGGGAGGTGAAGAGCACAGTGAGGGCAGCGGAGAGCATGGGGGGTGGAGAGCACAGGGAGTGTGGCGGAGAGCATGGGGGGAAGTGGAGAGCACAGGGAGGGCGGCGGAGAGCATGGGGGGATGTGAAGAGTGCATGGGGGGTGGCGAGCACAGGGAGGGCGGCGGAGAGCATGGGGGGAAGGTGGAGAGCTCAGGGGGGCAGGTGGAGAGCATGGGGGGATTTGAAGAGCACATGGGGGAGGTGGAGAGCACAGGGGGGGCTGGTGGAGAGCATGGGGGGAGGTGGAGAGCACGGGGAGGGCAGCGAAGAGCATGGGGGGAGATGGAGAGCACAGGGAGGGCGGCAGAGAGCATGGGGGGAAGTGAAGAGCACAGGGAGGGCGGTGGAGAGCATGGGGGAAATGGAGAGCACAGGGGGGGCGGAGGAGAGCAGGGGGGAAGTGGAGAGCACAGGGAGGGTGGCGGAGAGCATGGGGGGATGTGAAGAGCGCATGGGGGGTGGAGAGCACAGTGAGGGCAGCGGAGAGCATGGGGAGATGTGAAAAACGCATAGGGAGTGGCGAGCACAGGGAGGGCGGCGGAGAGCATGGGGGGAAGGTGGAGAACACAGGGGGGCTGGTGGAGAGCATGAACGGATGTGAAGAGCACATGGGGGAGGTGGAGAGCACAGGGGGGGCTGGTGGAGAGCATGGGGGGAGGTGGAGAGCACGGGGAGGGCAGCGGAGAGCATGGGGGGAGATGGAGAGCACAGGGAGAGCGGCAGAGAGCATGGGGGGAGATGGAGAGCACAGGAAGGATGGTGGAGAGCATGGGGGGAGATGGAGAGCACAGGGAGGGCGGCAGAGAGCATTGGAGGAGATGGAGAGCACAGGGAGGGCAGCGGAGAACATGGGGGAGGTGGAGAGCGCAGGGAGGGTGGTGGAGAGCATGGGGGGAGATGGAGAGCACAGGGAGGGCAGCAGAGAGCATGGGGGAGGTGGAGAGCACAGGGAGGGGGGTGGAGAGCATGGGGGGAGATGGAGAGCACAGTAAAGGGTGGTGGAGAGCATGGGGGGAGATGGAGAGCACAGGGAGGGCAGCGGAGAGCATGGGGGAGTTGAAGAGCACAGGGAGGGTGGCGGAGAGCATGGGGGGAGATGGAGAGCACAGGGAGGGTGGCGGAGAGCATGGGGAGAGATGGAGAGCACAGGGGGGGTGGCGGAGAGCACAGGGGGGCTGGTGGAGAGCATGGGGGATGTGAAGAACGCATGGGGGGTGGCGAGCACAGGGAGGGCGGTGGAGAGCATGACAAGAGGTGGGGAGCACAGGGGGGGCAGCGGAGAGCATGAGGGGGCAACAGAGAGCATGGGGGGATGTGGAGAGAACAGGGGGGAAGCAGAGTGCGTGAGGGGATATGAACAGCACGGGGGGGTGAGCGCAGAGCATGGGGGGTGGCGGAGAGCACGGGGGTGGCAGAGAGCACGGGGGGTGGCGGAGAGAACGGGAGTGGCAGAGAGCATGGGGGTGGCAGAGAGCATGGGGGGTGGCAGAGAGCACAGGGAGGGTGGCAGAGAGCACAGGGAGGGCAGCAGAGAGCATGAGGGAGGTGGAGTGCACTGGGGGGGCGGCAGAGATCATGGGGGAGGTGGAGAGCACTGAGGGGCAGCAGAGAGCATGGGGGAGGTGGAGAGCACTGGGGGGGGGCGGCAGAGAGCATGGGGAGGTGGAGAGCACTGGGGGGGCGACAGAGAGCATGGGGGAGGTGGAGAGCACTAGGGGGGCGGCAGAGAGCATGGGGGAGGTGGAGAGCACTGGGGGGGGCGACAGAGAGCATGGGGGAGGTGGAGAGCACTGGGGGGGTGGCAGAGAGCATGGGGGAGGTAGAGAGCAATGGGGGGGGGGCGGCAGAGAGCATGGGGGAGGTGGAGAGCACTTGGGGGGGCGACAGAGAGCATGGGGGAGGTGGAGAGCACTGGGGGGGTGGCAGAGAGCATGGGGGCAGGTGGAGAGCACTGGGGGGGTGGCAAATAGCATGGTGGAGGTGGAGAGCACTGGGGGGCGGCAGAGAGCATGGGGGAGGTGGAGAGCACTGAGGGGCGGCAGAGAGCATGGGGGAGGTGGAGAGCACTGGGGGGGCGGCAGAGAGCATGGGGCGGCAGAGAGCATGGGGCAGGTGGAGAGCACTGGGGGGGGGCGACAGAGAGCATGGGGGAGGTGGAGAGCACTGGGGGGGTGGCAGAGAGCATGGGGGAGGTGGAGAGCACTGAGGGGCAGCAGAGAGCATGGGGGAGGTGGAGAGCACTGGGGGGGGGCGGCAGAGAGCATGGGGAGGTGGAGAGCACTGGGGGGGCGACAGAGAGCATGGGGGAGGTGGAGAGCACTAGGGGGGCGGCAGAGAGCATGGGGGAGGTGGAGAGCACTGGGGGGGCGACAGAGAGCATGGGGGAGGTGGAGAGCACTGGGGGGGTGGCAGAGAGCATGGGGGAGGTAGAGAGCAATGGGGGGGGGCGGCAGAGAGCATGGGGGAGGTGGAGAGCACTTGGGGGGGCGACAGAGAGGTGGAGAGCACTGGGGGGGTGGCAGAGAGCATGGGGGGAGGTGGAGAGCACTGGGGGGGTGGCAAATAGCATGGTGGAGGTGGAGAGCACTGGGGGGCGGCAGAGAGCATGGGGGAGGTGGAGAGCACTGAGGGGCGGCAGAGAGCATGGGGGAGGTGGAGAGCACTGGGGGGGGGCAGAGAGCATGGGGCGGCAGAGAGCATGGGGCAGGTGGAGAGCACTGGGGGGGGGCGACAGAGAGCATGGGGGAGGTGGAGAGCACTGGGGGGGTGGCAGAGAGCATGGGGGAGGTGGAGAGCACTGGGGGGGGTGGCAAAGAGCATAAGGAGGCAAGGAGTATGGGTGGTGTGGAGAGCCCGGGGGGGGCAGCAGAAATAACTGGATAGGAGAAGCGGTGAGGGCGGCTGCATATAGAACAATCATTCTCTCCATCTTCCTCCTGCAGTCTCCTGTTTCTCCTCTACCTTCGCAGGCATTCCGATACTGCAGGAGGAAGATGGAGAGAATGATTGTTTTATATGCAGCCGCCCCCACCGCTCCTCCTATCCAGGTTAGAGGGGGGTGGCGGAGAGCACGGGGCTGCACTCACGTTTTCTGTTATCCAGCTTCAAGTTGTTAGCAGCAGCAGGTGTCTGCTCTGGCTCCTCCCCCTTCGCAGTCACGCCCCCTGGTACCGACGGCTGACCTGAGCATGGGGGAGGTGGAGAGCACTGGGGGGGTGGCAGAGAGCATGGGGGAGGTGGAGAGCAATGGGGGGGGGGGGCGGCAGAGAGCATGGGGGAGGTGGAGAGCACTTGGGGGGGCGACAGAGAGCATGGGGGAGGTGGAGAGCACTGGGGGGGTGGCAGAGAGCATGGGGGGAGGTGGAGAGCACTGGGGGGGTGGCAAATAGCATGGTGGAGGTGGAGAGCACTGGGGGGCGGCAGAGAGCATGGGGGAGGTGGAGAGCACTGAGGGGCGGCAGAGAGCATGGGGGAGGTGGAGAGCACTGGGGGGGCGGCAGAGAGCATGGGGCGGCAGAGAGCATGGGGCAGGTGGAGAGCACTGGGGGGGGGGCGACAGAGAGCATGGGGGAGGTGGAGAGCACTGGGGGGGTGGCAGAGAGCATGGGGGAGGTGGAGAGCACTGGGGGGGTGGCAGAGGGCATGGGGGAGGTGGAGAGCACTGGGGGGGCGGCAGAGAGCATGGGGGAGGTGGAGAGCACTGGGGGGGGCGACAGAGAGCATGGGGGAGGTGGAGAGCACTGGGGGGTGGCAGAGAGCATGGGGGAGGTGGAGAGCACTGGGGGGGCGGCAGAGAGCATGGGGAGGTGGAGAGCACTGGGGGGGCGACAGAGAGCATGGGGGAGGTGGAGAGCACTGTGGGGGTGGCAGAGATCATGGGGGAGGTGGAGAGCACTGGGGGGGCGGCAGAGGGCATGGGGGAGGTGGAGAGCACTGGGGGGGGGGGCGACAGAGAGCATGGGGGAGGTGGAGAGCACTGGGGGGATGGCAGAGAGCATGGGGGGTGGTGGAGAGCACTGGGGGGTGGCAAATAGCATGGGGGAGGTGGAGAGCACTGGGGGGGGTGGCAAAGAGCATAAGGAGGCAAGGAGTATGGGTGGTGTGGAGAGCCCGGGGGGGGCAGCAGAAATAACTGGATAGGAGAAGCGGTGAGGGCGGCTGCATATAGAACAATCATTCTCTCCATCTTCCTCCTGCAGTCTCCTGTTTCTCCTCTACCTTCGCAGGCATTCCGATACTGCAGGAGGAAGATGGAGAGAATGATTGTTTTATATGCAGCCGCCCCCACCGCTCCTCCTATCCAGGTTAGAGGGGGGTGGCGGAGAGCACGGGGCTGCACTCACGTTTTCTGTTATCCAGCTTCAAGTTGTTAGCAGCAGCAGGTGTCTGCTCTGGCTCCTCCCCCTTCGCAGTCACGCCCCCTGGTACCGACGGCTGACGGCTGACCTATACGGGCGGCCGCAGAAGGCTCTAGCTCCACCCCCTCTATGTTTACGCCCCCCCCCCCCCCGGCGCCGATAGGCTGAGTTTAACTGGCAACCGGGCGGCCGCGGAGGCTGCATGAGCGGCGCAAACTCAAAGAGCCTTGTGGCCCGCAAGGCCTTGCAGCCAGGCGGACCAGGCGGCCGCGGCCCACCGGACAAGTGCCCGGTTTGCTCTATTGCCAATCCGGCCGGACCTGAATACTGCCCTGCGGCTCAGTCTCTGAAGGGAGGGTATCAGGCTCTGCTTCAGTATGTCACAGTACATGTTGGCATTCATGGCTCTCACAATGAACTGTAGCTCCCCAGTGCCAGCAGCACTCATGCATCCCCAGATCATGACACTCCCACCACCGTGCTTGACTGTAGGCAAGACACACTTGTCTTTGTACTCCTCACATGGTTGCAGCCACACAGGCTTGACACCATCTGAACCAAATAAGTTTATCTTGGTCTCATGAGACCACAGGACATGGTTCCAGTAATCCATGTCAGTCTGCTTAGTCAGCAAACTGTTTGCAGGCTTTCTTGTGTATCATCTTTAGAAGAAGCTTCCTTCTGGGATGACAGCCATGCAGATCAATTTGATGCAGTGTGCGGCGTATGGTCTGAGCACTGACAAGCTGACCCCCACCCCTTCAACCTCTGCAGCAATGCTGGCAGCACTCATATGTCTATTTCCCAAAGACAACCTCTGGATATGACGCTGAGCACCTGCACTCAACTTCTTTGGTCGACCATGGCGAGGTCTGTTCTGAGTGGAACCTGTCCTGTTAAACCGCTGTATGGTCTTGGCCACCATACTGCAGCTCAGTTTCAGGGTCTTGGCAATCTTCTTATAGCCTAGGCCATCTTTATGTAGAGAAACAATTATTTTTTTCAGATCCTCAGAGAGTTCTTTGCCATGAAGTGGGATGTTGAAATTCCAGTGACCAGTATGAGAGAGTGAGAGCGATAACACCAAATTTAACACACCTGCTCCCCATTCACACCTGAGACCTTGTAACACTAAAGAGTCACATGACACAGAGGTGGGAAAATGGCTAATTGGGCCCAATTTGGACATTTTCACTTAGGGGTGTACTCACTTTTGTTGCCAGCGGTTTAGACATCAATGGCTGTGTGTTGAGCTATTTTGATGGGACAGCAAATTTACACTGTTATACAAGCTGTACACTCACTACTTTACATTGTAGCAAAGTGTCATTTCTTTAGTATTGTTACATGAAAAGATATAATAAAATATTTACAAAAACGCGAGGGGTGTACTCACTTTTGTGAGATACTGTATATGCAGTATTATATGGGGAAAAACTATGGGGGGGGGGGTGAAACCATGTTTTACCTCACCAGGTGACACCAACCCTGGTGACGCCACTGGCCAAAGGATCAGCCACTAATTTCAGTTGTTTTCTATTGCTCTGTGATAACTGAAGTTATCTTAACTGGCAACAGTATTGTACAGTGGCGGCCGGTGGTATTTTTTTTTGGGGGGGGGGCAGCAAACAGTGCACAGCCAGTCACTCCCCCCAGTCAGGCCACGCGCACCTCCCTCCCCGGTCGGTCAGTCACCCAGCCACAATACTTACCCCAGCCAGCGTAGCGGCCAGCATAGCTTCTCCTTTTGGCCAATCGGGAAACGGGTCTCAGACCCATTTCCCGATTGGCCAGGAGGAGATTTAGTGTGACACTAGCGAATATTCATTCACTAGTGTCACACAACTGGGTGGGCTCGGAGTGCAGTGCTCTGCGCCCCGAACCCACCCTATTTTGAAACATATTAAAGCCTCTGGCTCTAATCACGTGCTTCAAACCCCCCCCCCCCATTGGAATCCATGCATCCACCACCCTGCATGTAGATTAGGGGCCAGATGCATGGATAGGCGGGCCAGTGCCCGTGCTCCCCTTATGGATGGGCCTCCACTGATGCTGTATTATCCAGGGTAGTAATGCATTGCTGCCATATTAAGGCTTTTTCTTCTAGAGTTAAAATGATTACATCATGTTAAGGATCTTCACTGGCAGGGGTTCCCGTTAATTATCCTGTCATGGTTAAATGTAAAGTCAGGGTGTACAGGGAGTAAAAGAGAATGGGCTGACTACTCAATTTTGACCATTCTTTTTTTGGCATTCCAGTGGGACTTAGATTATTTTATCTGGCCTATTGTCTATTTTCTGCATATGTGTAGCAAGGCCTTTATAGTTAACCCAAAGGATCACCTTTGCATTGAATCACTATTTGTTCATCATGGCGTAAATCCAAGGCATCTGTTAAAAGTGCCAAATTTCTGCAAAGAGCCTTAGGACGTTATTATTGAATATTTTTCCAATTTGTGAATCAAAGCATGGTTTGAGAACAATAGTACTCAAAGCTAAAATGTACAAGCTTAGTAAATATTCTGGGTTTTGTGAAAAAAAGTTTTCAAGTATACAGTATATGTGTAATGGTATTGATTATTCAAAGGTCATTATGCATTAGATTTGCTATAGACAGGCAAAAGTATTACTGGAATAATGGGTTCTTACTGACTCAGCCAAAGCTTGTAGTGACAGCATTGTTCTTTTTTCACTATATTAAAAGGAATCCCCTCTTACAGTGTTATCAGAGCAGGTGTCCCTATTGGAAGATTTACACTGTATACTTGTTGTGGTCAGTTAAAAGAAGTCTCTAAGAAAATCAGTCAAAGCATATAAAAGTAATGTACAGTTTTTTGTATATACAGTAGAATTACTTAATTTTGGCCTGGACAAAATACAACATACATTAAATTAAGTCAGATATATAGAAATTAATGAAAATATGTCATACTTACAGTTTTTTGTTGTTTTTAGATGCTATGTTGTAATAACATTTACAGTGCTCAATAGCTCAAAGTAAAATATACAAACACAATTAAATGAGTCAGAGGTGTTACCCTTTCCCTACATGCATGTTCATCAGTGACTGTACAGAGCATTAGCATAATACTAATACTGTACAGTTTCCATGGAACCTAAACAATTTTTTATACTTAGTAAAAGAATAAAACATCACTTGTTCCATTTAATCACAGAGAGCAAAGTGAAACACCCGACACTTGTGTATGGGTAAGCCGTAACTCACTAATGGGACAGTACTGAAGCCTTTTGATTGGTCCAATGCAGTCACATAAAGAAAAGAGTCCATAATCCAATGTAGGCTTACACAAGCCATTTTGGGCAAAGGGCAAGTTAGGTGTCTACTTACTTTGCCCTGCATGATAAAACAACAGGGACAATTTTTGTTTAAAACAAATCAGAGGTTCAGCAATATTTAAAACTTGCTTGGCTAAATAATACAATTGTACTTAATGCCACATTCTGAGTATAACTGTGCTACATAAAAGTTGTTTTCTATTGATTAAAGTTTTAGAAGAACGTGTGGTCCAAGTGAACACATTAGCACCTCATCCCAATGAAACTGAATGAATGACAATGAATAATGAAGCTACACTGCTAAACGCATTGGGTCAAATATCACCCTCCCCTCTTGATCCATATATGATACTTGTTGAATAGTTATCTGTTTAACATGATAGATATTTATGGGAGGATGATAAATCAGGAAAGCTGAGCTGTCACTGCACTGTTTTATGTATGAAGGGGTTATTTTCCCCCCTAAAAATTATAATGATTAAATTGTAAAAAAAATTCTTCATTTTAAAGTTATGACTTTATGAAATTTACCCTGAGGGGAGGATTTTGGCACCACCTAAAATCCCATTTATATTTCTTTTTGTTGTTCTGTTTATTTAAAATCGGCTATGCCAGCACCCCAAATGTGTGGTAAGCCTGGAGATTTTTACCTAAATAAATGTAGGTTATATTCTTGAATTAATATATTACATTTATTTTTTTTACAGTACTGATTAAGTATGCACACAGCCATGTCCATGTGCATAAATACATCTGGAAAATCTCCCTGCCAGCTAACTTTAACATTGCTAAGTCCCAAAAAAGCAGCCATTATGCGTGTCAGTATCCAGTCCTGCTCAGTCATACTAATTTAACCAGGCTTATGTTCCAAGACGTTTTCACCAGGCAGGCCTGTTAGCTTATATGTTTACAAACTGATGCCAACAATCTTGAGTCCATGCACATTTAAGTAGTTTGCAGCACTGAAATTGTACAGCTTGTACTTTATCCTTTATAGGAGTATAATTTATTAACACTATTATATTCAAATATTTAAACCTTATACTGTATATACAGTACACTATAATATGTATTACAATATCTTTATTGTGGGAATATACATCCTAGAAACTGTCAACTGAGCACTGCTGTGCTTAGCGTTATACATTTGCATATGTAGACCATATGTAGACCTAAACAAACCAATGACCATCATTTTGCAATGAAGGAGTGTGGACACTGTTCACCTTCATTGGCATAATGAGCATGACATTAGTAAATCAGCACCTATTATTTAGGGTAGGCTGAACCAGCCTATGGTTCAGCATGTATCATTTATTATACCAGTTCAATCAAAGGATATTTAAAGCCTATCTGCGTTTTTTTTTCACCATTTGTATTATCTTTTTTTTCACCATTTATATCTCATTGGAGAGATCTCCCTTCACTTCCTGTCCCATAGAAGCAACCGGAAGGACAAGCACTCCTACTTGTAGATTTCCACGTTATTCCTATTCTGGTGACAACTCAACATATTGGGGTTTTCAATCACTTTCAGAGCTAGTGACTATGGTCACTGGGACAAATAGACTGATCTAAGGGGTCCCAAAGCTTGCATCTTTAATAACTTGAGTCAGCCAGTAGAAGGTATCAGTTAAACTACAACCTTTGATTGGTTTGCATTGATCAGTGGCTAACACAGTAAAAGACTCCATCAGACCTCTTGGGTTGGCAGTTTTGGATGCATACCTTTGAGTATTTTTTTTCTTTTTTCCATCAATTGCCATGTTTGTGTCCCAGTCTATCCATGCCACATTACAAAAGGGTAATCTGTCAATCTGTAAAATTTAGTACTTTCATTCTCATAATGGAAATACATTGTATTTCCATTATGAGAATGAAAGTACAAAATTTTACTAAAGTAATGATCCAAAGAAACTTTTTCGTCCATTCATTAAACCTCACAGTATGACCGTAATGCACAGCTTGTGTTTCCGTTGAAACCATATGCTAATTGCTTCACTATGTCATAGAATTATGCCCCATGAGATAGACATATTTAAAACTTCCCCGGATTTTCAGGAACTTTCAAATTCACTCACTTTGGAGGGATTTTCTCTCACTTCCTACTTTGGCTATGGGACAGGAAGTAAAGGGAAATCTATGGGACATAGATGCCGAAAAAAAATCTGCATGGGGTTATACCCCTCCCTTGTTCTATCTAAAAATGTTTTAAAAAGTTTTGCCTTTAGTTCTACTTTAAGAGTTATGTGGATGTAGCCCCCTCTTAGGTAGGTGCTAAAGAGAGAGCATAATTTTGGGTTTCCCTGAATACCAGGGAGGCTATTAGGTAAATTTAGGTGTTCTCTGCCTACTAGGGAGCAGTGATTCATTGATAGGGTCTGCTTATTGTGCTCAGATACTGCTCATGTTGTCCGCCTGTTTCACACTGGTCCAAATGGACGAAGCATATTAGACAGTGGGAAGAAACCTGACAAATGGGAGCATTGGTGTGGTTACAGCTCTGGCCATTGACAGAACCAGGTGCCTCAGGGCATGCTGGGTGACTGTATTTATGCTTAGGGCACATGTGCTCGGGGTCTTTGGCTGGAGAGTGGGGTCCCTGTGCAAACTGCCATGCGGCCTCAGGTGGTCAAACTGAGGAAGCTGCAACCCAGATGTCAGGTATAGCTGACTAGGAGGGAGACGCATCTAGAAGGATCTGTTTCTGACTGCATTGAGCACAGACCTGCGTGTAGCGGCCTGTTCTATGAGGGCCATCCTTTCCAGTCTAGAAAAGTCAGTGGACGGGTGTCAGGCAAAGGGGATACTAGTAAGTACCCTGAAGAAAAGGGTGCATTGAGTCTGCTACCAGAGGAAGCAAAGGACTTATCTTCCCACACAGCTATAGTGTGGTTTAGCAGTGAATCTGCTATCTGGACAAAATTAATGGGGTCAGGTGAGAGTTGTCCTCATCTGTGCATTGTTCAAGCTGGAGTATCCCACTAATCCCTTCTCCTATCCAAGTTCTACCAATAAATACCAAAAAAACAAATACTCTAGACTGATCATTGCATAACAAGTGGAAGAGTGTATAGGTGATAGTGTAAAAATGTGTCTGGCTGCAAAATAATCAGAGAGAGGCCCAGGAATGAAGGCCCCTTGACCCACCCCGCCCTAAGGAAAGGGAGCCTAGACTGCTGGATGCTTGGCAACCAAGCGGGGCGTCAATCTAATCAGGGAGTCGGAGTGGCTCCAATGGGATTGGCTACAATGGCACAAGGTGACTGGGTGGAGCCGCAACTCTAGAAAAGGCTACGCAGAGGCACGTCCCAATACTTTCCAGAGAATTTGACGTCTCAAGAGTTGCCCATCCACTCGCCAGTTGTGTGTTTCATCACAGCTTCATTGGAAGTTTTACCTTGCCAGCAATTGGTGTTACTTTATGGACTAAGCCCTCAAGTTTAATTACGAGGTCAGTTTAATGCCTGTCTAGCACTGATGGTGGAGACAGGCCTCTTTGACTATACCATTTGTTTATAGATGCTCACGGTTTAATCGTAACCGGCATGGTTATTGGTATTTTGAAAGTTGTTATACTGATATGTTCAATAAAGCTGTGGCCTTGCCCTACTTCCAGCTTAAAGTGGTCTATGTGTATTTTTGGGGGGCAAGGTTGGTTATGGTTAAATAAGTGGGGTTAAGATAAGCCTAAACTTCTCAGCAGTCAAGACCATACTCAGCAACCCTTATGGGGGTAGGGCTACATGTAGGCTATGACATATATATTGTGCAGACTATATAAACATTTAGGAGGTTTTTAGAACATATAGGGGTTGATTTACTAAAGGGGAAGAAAATATTTACCTAGCTTAATGAATAAAATGGAACTGTGTTCACCATCAAAATACTCAATCACGTACATGGAAAAAAAAAGAAAAAAAAAAGATTTTGTCTTGCGCATGATTGGATGACTGAAGTGAATTAAAGTGTTACTAAACCCACAACAGTAAAATCAGTCTGTATATGCAGTAATGCATAAAGAATGCTTGATGTACTCACTGTGGAGCCTAATGCCGCGTACACACGGGCGGACTTTTCGACCGGACTGGTCCGATGGACTTTCCGACGGACTTTTGAATGAACGGACTTGCCTACACATGATCACACCAAAGTCCGACGAATTCGTACGTGATGACGTACGACCGGACTAAAATAAGGAAGTTGCTAGCCAGTAGCCAATAGCTGCCCTAGCGTGGGTTTTCGTCCGTCGCACTAGCATACAGACGAGCGGATTTTTCAACTGGACTCGAGTCCGTCGGAAAGATTTGAAGTATGTTTCAAATCTAAAGTCCGTCAGATTTTCGACTGGGAAAGTCCACTGAAGGTCCGATGAAGCCCACACACGATCGGATTGTCCGCCGGACTCAGTCCGTCGGAACAGTCCAGACGAAAAGTCCGCTTGTGTGTACGCGGAATAAGGAGTTAATCCCCTTAATCCAGACAGAGGGTCAGGGATCCTGCAGCCCCATAGGACAATAAGGGAGCTTTAACCAGGCGCTGATAGAAGTCACAAGACTGCTATATACTGCTGATCAGAAAAGGTATTTAGCAGTTTATATTTACTAAAATAATTTCATTTCCATGTTCTGTGTACTGGGGAAGGCTGGATATAGTGAATGCAGGGTCCTGGGTTTAGTAACAGTTTGAGCTTTACTACATTAACTAAGCTAAGTGAACACTGTCTACTTCTTTAGCAATGTATTCAAGAATGTTTAAATATTTAGTATGCATTAGCAGTAAATGGTTAAATTTAGAACAGTCTTAAGGAGGCCTGTCAGACCACCGGGCCCCTATGCTGACTTTTAAACCAGGGGCTGCCAATAATATACAGCACTGTAACTATTTTCACTTTCCACTAAGTCTTCTGGTGGTCCCTTATGGACAATTACATTCACATTCATAGAAATTCATCAGATGACTATATATTTGAGGAACAGGCATCTCAACTATGTAGTGAATCGCTATAAAGAACTATCCCTATGGTATTAAAAGATGTGCCCCCAAACTTGGGGTCATCCAATGGAAGAAATGACAAAATGATTCTCGAGTTGGACAATTTTGCTTGTCAGTTTTCACTAAAAGATAAGAGAGAAATTACACTATGGACAGAAAATGGGATAATGTTTCAGAATGATCTATGTTCTCTTGTTTTCCCAAAATGATTATTTTGGTGGAGGCCCTTCAATTAGGGACTGGATAATAAGGAATTAATTTGTAAAACCATAACACTAAAAACCTAGTTATGTGTGTATGTGTTATATATATTACATATTTTGCAGTAGTTATTTATCACTAACAACAAAACTTGGAAGATCAAAAAGGGCTTCCCTACTTTAAAATGCTATGTAGAATATAATTTGTATACCATACATTTGCTTTAAAGTACATTCAGAATGTATTTGTAAACATAATGAAATATAAAAGAGCATTCAAATATTTAATTTCTATGTTTTACGGTTTCAATACTAGTGGGTTAACTGTCGGTCACATGATTTGTATATGTATGATGTTGTCAGGACACTGTTAAAGCTGTGAGCATGCTTTGCAATACTAATCTCAAAGCATACCTTCCAACTTTTGAACTTCAGAATGAGGGACACTTGATGGAGGAAGTGATCTGCGGCACATGCAGCAAAATGTGGGTGTGGCCAAACTCTTAACAGTGGGAGGGGATTAGGGAGTGTGCTTAAACAAAACTCAGGCTTCCTTGTACCTATATGAGGATCAGCAGGGCAGGGCCCAGGGGTCAGTTTGGCAAAGAAGAAGGGTCACAAGGGCAGAGGACAGGGATCAGCAGGATGGAGGACCGGGGGTTTATAGGGCAGGGTACAGGGGTCAGCAGGAAGGAGGACAGGAGGTCAAAACCCCACCTATTCCTCCTCTTAACCAAAATCCCCCCATCCCTTCCTCGCACAAATCCCCCCCCATTCCTTCTGCTAGTAAACCCCCCCCCCCAAAAAAAGAACCTTCCCTGTGGTTCTTACCCCTCCCCCCACTGTAGTTTCAGTACAATTCCTCACCTGTAAGTTCCACCCCCTCTATTCCTCAAAATTTACAGGTGGGAAATCGTTGGGGTGAGGGGCTTGCAGACTGTACTCTCCCCCTCCTGTCATACCAGCACTCCTCCATACAGCACATGACACAGATCCTTAGATCAGATTGTACACTGTATGATTACCGCCCCATCCACATTTACTGCTGCCAGAAGATGGAGGACATAGGGGGCTCTAATCATACTATGTACAGTCTGTTCTCTGGATCACCTGCCATATGGATGGTCACTGGAATGACAGAAGAGGGAGAGCACAGCCGCTGTCACTTCGCTCAGCAGCCAGTTAAGCTATCTATGGGGGTCTGGCCTAGGGGGGCACAAATGAAATCTGGGGGGAATGAATGGGTGAAATCTGGGGGGGCAGCCCACCCAACCAACCCCATAGATCTAGCCATGAAATGACTCTTTCCCACCTCCCGCCTGCTGTCTGCATCACAGCCAAGGAGGAGGAGCCGCAACCGCTCTACAGTGCACCGTGTATGTGTGAGTCAGCCGACATCTCTCACTGCCGGCTGCCTGTGACATATACACAGCACTGTAGGACCCCAGACAGCCCGCACAAGCCGCAGAGAGGGTGTTACTGGTGTCGGCACTAGTGCGTGCTTGCAGGCAAGCCACTGGAGCCAAGTGCCGGAACTTGTTCTTGAACTTCTAATTGTTGTATCAGGGCCTCAATAACCCCTTGCCGACTGGCTCACGCCAATATATGTCGGCAGAAGGGCACGTACAGGCATATTAACGAACCTGTACGTTGCCGTTTAAGACACGGCATTGTGGCCGCGTGCACACCCGCCGCAAGCTCCATTAGTGTGATCGCGGGTCCCACGGACTCGATGTCCGAGGGGATACCCGCAATTGTCTCACAGAGAGGAAGAACGGGGAAATGCTGATGTAAACAAGCATTTCCCCATTCTTCCTAGTGACAGGACACTGATCACAGCTCCCTGTGATCGGGAGCGGTGATCAGTGTCGTGACACACATAGCCCATCCCCCCCACAGTTAGAACACATCCCTAGGACACACTTAACCCCTGCAGCGCCCCCTACTGGTTAACCTCTTCACTGCTAGTCACATTTACACAGTAATCAGTGCATTTTTAAACGCACTGATCGCTGTATAAATGTGAATGTTTCCAAAATAGCACCAAAACTGTCCGATCTGTCCGCCATAATGTTGCAGTCATGATAAAAATTGCTGATCGCTGCCATTACTAGTAAAAAAAATAAATTATTAAAAAAAATGCTATAAAACTATCCCCTATTTTGTAGACGCTATAACTTTTGCTATAATCATTTATTGTGTTTTTTTATATATTTTTTGAGAATATTTATTATAGCAAAAAGTAAAAAATATTGCGTTTTTTTCAAAATTGTCGCTCTTTTCTTGTTTATAGCGCAAAAAATAAAAACCGCAGAGGTCATCAAATACCACCAAAAGAAAGCTCTATTTATGGGCAAAAAACGGACGTCAATTTTGCTTGTGAGCCACATCGCACAACCGCGCAATTGTCAGTTAAAGCGACGCAGTGCCGAATCGCAAAAAACTTTCTGGTCTTTGGCCAGCCAAATGGTCCGGGGATGAAGTGGTTAAGGCTGCTTTCACACTGAGGAGTTTCTCAAGTGCTTTTGCCTTAAAAAAAGCACCTCAAAACTTCATAAAAAAGGCTTTCCTTTAAAATCAATCAATGCGTTCACACTGGGGCGGTGCGCTTGCGTTGCTGTGAAAAAAAAAAATATTTTTGCAGCATTTTTGGAGCACCTAAAATGCACCTTCCCATTGCAAGCAATGGAAAACGTGTCAAAAACGCACCTGTGATGCATTTTTGGTGCAGTTTTTGAGTCACTGTAAAAGCCGCACCGTAAACACTGTAAAACTGTGGCAAAATCATGGATCAGTGTAAAGTAGCCTTACTGTTGATTATATCAAGATAATAAATCTTTAATCACTCTGCTTATGATGAATTTATTTAAGTTCTGGGCTTTAAAAAAACGCCAGTTCCCTTGGCAGAAAAAACGCTCATATAGAGCATTTTTTGTACACAGTTTAGGCGAGTTTAGGAGAGCTTACCATTTTTTTCTGCCAGAAAGCTCCAATCAAAGATGCAAGCCAGAAGGTTTTTTTTCCTGCCTTTAATGCCCCGTACACACGGTCGGACTTTGTTCGGACATTCCGACAACAAAATCCTAGAATTTTTTCTGTCGGATGTTGGCTCAAACTTGTCTTGCATACACACTGTCACACAAAGTTGTCGGAAAATCCGATCGTTCTAAACGCGGTGACGTAAAACACGTACGTCGGGACTATAAACGGGGCAGTGGCCAATAGCTTTCATCTCTTTATTTATTCTGAGCATGCGTGGCACTTTGTCCGTCGGATTTGTGTACACACGATCGGAATTTCCGACAACGGATTTTGTTGTCGGAAAATTTTATCTCCTGCTGTCCAACTTTGTGTGTCGGAAAATCCGATGGAAAATGTCCGATGGAGCCCACACACGGTCGGAATTTCCGACAACACGCTCCGATCGGACATTTTCCATCGGAAAATCCGACCGTGTGTACGGGGCATAAGCGCGGAGCCTAAAGGCCCGTACACACAATTTGAATTTCGGAAGGGAATTGTCATTCGACGGCCCGTCGTCCGAAATTCTTACCATTAGTATGCTTGTTTTGTTTCATTTTTCGTCAGACAAAAGCTGGATGAGCAGACTAGTACATTTTTGACGAACGACAGCCTAACGTCTGATTTTCAGATGGTCAGTACAGAAATCATCACACAAAAGTCGAAAGTACAAACACGATCGGAATCAAGGAACGACCTGCAAGAGTTTGGTCTTGTAAACTACCGTTCGTAATTTAGAATTACCATTCGTGATGCGGCAATTGATGAAATGTCAAAATGCAGCGCACATTCTCATCTTCTTTAATAGGATAATAATGAAGGTGCCTTGCTGGTGATACTGATGTAGTTATGCCAAACGTATTTTAAAAGGCATTTGTTTTGTAGTGATATAAATAATATTAATATTATGGTTGTTGTTTGATTTTTTGGGGGGAAGTTACCACAACACCATTATCCTGTAGTTTTTAAGATCAAAGATACAACTATGTTGGTGTCCCTTCTTAATTTTCCATTGTGTTGTTTTTAATGTAACTGCCTACTCCCAAACTGTCATTTGAAGAAAAACACATAGACAAGTATTATTCTACACAATTGTTTTATTGTGCAGAAAAAAAAAACAACAAAAATTTAACGAGAGATGCTATCTGACATCCAAATACAAATAACTTAACAAAAAAGTGCATTCATTCCATGCAAAAAAAAACAAAGAAACTTTTGCACAAACCAATCAATAATCACTTATTGTGATTTTTTTTTACCAAAAATATGTAGAAGAATACGTATCGGCCTAAACTGAGGAAAAAAAATGTTTTTTTATATATTTTTTGAGAATATTTATTATAGCAAAAAGTAAAAAATATTGCGTTTTTTTCAAAATTGTCGCTCTTTTCTTGTTTATAGCGCAAAAAATAAAAACCGCAGAGGTCATCAAATACCACCAAAAGAAAGCTCTATTTATGGGCAAAAAAAGGACGTCAATTTTGCTTGTGAGCCACATCGCACAACCGCGCAATTGTCAGTTAAAGCGACGCAGTGCCGAATCGCAAAAAACTTTCTGGTCTTTGGCCAGCCAAATGGTCCGGGGATGAAGTGGTTAAGGCTGCTTTCACACTGAGGAGTTTCTCAAGTGCTTTTGCCTTAAAAAAAGCACCTCAAAACCTCATAAAAAAGGCTTTCCTTTAAAATCAATCAATGCGTTCACACTGGGGCGGTGCGCTTGCGTTGCTGTGAAAAAAAAAAATCTTTTTGCAGCATTTTTGGAGCACCTAAAATGCACCTTCTCATTGCAAGCAATGGAAAACGTGTCAAAAACGCACCTGTGATGCATTTTTGGTGCAGTTTTTGAGTCACTGTAAAAGCCGCACCGTAAACACTGTAAAACTGTGGCAAAATCATGGATCAGTGTAAAGTAGCCTTACTGTTGATTATATCAAGATAATAAATCTTTAATCACTCTGCTTATGATGAATTTATTTAAGTTCTGGGCTTTAAAAAAACGCCAGTTCCCTTGGCAGAAAAAATGCTCATATAGAGCGTTTTTTGTACACAGTTTAGGAGAGCTTACCATTTTTTTTCTGCCAGAAAGCTCCAATCAAAGATGCAAGCCAGAAGTTTTTTTTTCCTGCCTTTAATGCCCCGTACACACGGTCGGACTTTGTTCGGACATTCCGACAACAAAATCCTAGAATTTTTTCTGTCGGATGTTGGCTCAAACTTGTCTTGCATACACACGGTCACACAAAGTTGTCAGAAAATCCGATCGTTCTAAACGCGGTGACGTAAAACACGTACGTCGGGACTATAAACGGGGCAGTGGCCAATAGCTTTCATCTCTTTATTTATTCTGAGCATGCGTGGCACTTTGTCCGTCGGATTTGTGTACACACGATCAGAATTTCCGACAACGGATTTTGTTGTCGGAAAATTTTATCTCCTGCTGTCCAACTTTGTGTGTCGGAAAATCCGATGGAAAATGTCCGATGGAGCCCACACACGGTCGGAATTTCCGACAACACGCTCCGATCGGACATTTTCCATCGGAAAATCCGACCGTGTGTACGGGGCATAAGCGCGGAGCCTAAAGGCCCGTACACACAATTTGAATTTCGGAAGGGAATTGTCATTCGACGGCCTGTCGTCCGAAATTCTTACCATTAGTATGCTTGTTTTGTTTCATTTTTCGTCAGACAAAAGCTGGATGAGCAGACTAGTACATTTTTGACAAACGACAGCCTAACGTCTGATTTTCAGATGGTCAGTACAGAAATCATCACACAAAAGTCGAAAGTACAAACACGATCGGAATCAAGGAACGACCTGCAAGAGTTTGGTCTTGTAAACTACCGTTCGTAATTTAGAATTACCATTCGTGATGCGGCAATTGATGAAATGTCAAAATGCAGCGCACATTCTCATCTTCTTTAATAGGATAATAATGAAGGTGCCTTGCTGGTGATACTGATGTAGTTATGCCAAACGTATTTTAAAAGGCATTTGTTTTGTAGTGATATAAATAATATTAATATTATGGTTGTTGTTTGATTTTTTGGGGGGAAGTTACCACAACACCATTATCCTGTAGTTTTTAAGATCAAAGATACAACTATGTTGGTGTCCCTTCTTAATTTTCCATTGTGTTGTTTTTAATGTAACTGCCTACTCCCAAACTGTCATTTGAAGAAAAACACATAGACAAGTATTATTCTACACAATTGTTTTATTGTGCAGAAAAAAAAAAACAACAAAAATTTAACGAGAGATGCTATCTGACATCCAAATACAAATAACTTAACAAAAAAGTGCATTCATTCCATGCAGAAAAAAACAAAGAAAATATAACAAAACAAAACGTTACCAAAAAAATACACAAAATAATAGAATTTAGAAAGGGGGGTAGGGGTGAAAATCCCCAGACCAGCATGGTTGTTGGGGTTCATGTGGCTGGTATTGCCATGCTGCTGTGGTGAGTGGGGTGGCTGTGGTGGGTGGAGTGGTTGTGGAGGTGGTGGAGGTGGGGCCACAAAATCAGAAATGTGGGTACTTTCTGAAATTTCGCCCCTCACCCCCTTGTTGAGGAGCTGCAGGTTGAGTTCCTCACACCTTCTCCTTGGCTCACTGGCTATCTGCCTTAATTTATTGGCCCTCAAATACCCAAATCCTTCAGCCTCATCTGGGTCAGTACGGAGCACAGTTGAGGCCTGGCTGAGAAATGAAGCTGTGGCCTCCTCCAGATTTCTGGTCTTTCTGGCTCTTTTTGCAACAGGGAGTAGGGGAGGGATCTGCGACTCTGTCTGACTACTGGCCGCTGGCTCCTCCAGACTGACACTTTCCTGTGTATGAAAATGGGACATAATTAGAATCTTTTTTTGGGTTTAGTCATCAATCACACACAATTTTGATCTCCTCACTGTTGCAAATTGAATGTGGAGAAATAGAAAAGACTATCATTCTGACCCCAGCATTTTTCATTCTTGTTCAAATAATTTTTAGTAACTACTGTGTATTGATATGGAAACCACTTTGTTAAGGCAGAAATATTTTTCCAATAACGTATAGTTATCATCATTGTATTTTTGGATCCAAATATGTTCAACAATGCTATACCTGGGTCAAGATGGGCTCCTCCACATCTTCATCTTGTGCATCATTAGCTGTGCCCTCAGCAGAGGTGGGAGGCAGGGTTGACAGTGATGGCCTGGGTTCAGTCTGGTCTGTCAGAAAACGCAGGTTGCCATAGTACCAGAGCCTCGGTACATAGATGTAATCTGCTGCTGCTCCTGACCTCTCCAATTCCTGGATCTTGTTAAGCTCCCTTTTAAAGGTGCTACGGAGGTTAGAAATCTTTTGGCGGACATAGCTGGTGTCTGCCTTGGGGTAAACTGGTTTGCACAATTGGGCCAGTTTCTCCAATGCTGCCAACCTTAGTTTTTTATTAGAGTAGTCTTTAACCCTCCATAGACAGGGCAGCTACCAGTACATATCAATAAAATGGGGCAGAAAGTCTGGGGATGTGAACTTGTCATTCATGATATGATGCCTGCAAGACAGAACACAAGACAAACTAAAATGTCTGGCTTAACCCATAAGCTGGTCCCAATATAGGCCTCAATCTAAGCAGTATAGCCCAATTATCCTCCATGTCAGCCCCAATCTAATCAGTATAGGCCACTAACCACCTATGCCCCAATTTCCAATTGTACCTTCGTTTTCTGCCCCATTTCGCGCATTGCCAATCAATCGTCCTCCACTCACAAATCGTTCCTATGGCCGTTCCATCGAACGTGCGTTCTGGCTTAATATACACTGTGCATGCGTCCAACTCCGCTCTCACGTGCGTCATGACGCTGGGGCGTGAACACCTCCCCTATCCTGCATACGACGCACACAGCAGAACTTTCGTGCAGGACATGGCGGATTCTCTGAGTTTCAGCCAGCCCCATGGTGGTGGAGCTCATAGGAGGGGAAAAGCCACACCAATTGCAAGCTGCAGAGTTGTCAGAGGCCCAACAGCCGAAAAGACTGCATTTTGGATAAGGTAATCGTTGTTTTGAAGAAAGAATTTTCCGTGGACCGATCAAAGGACCAAACCTGGAAACGATGGTCCGATCTTAAACACAAGGAACAAGACCAGCTGGAGCACATACATCATATCCTTAAAAATAGTAAGCAATAGTTGTATCTAAACAATATGTACATGTGTAAATTAGCTGTCTGTATATGTTCTTCAAAGTAGCTATAGAGAATTATATATAAGCTTAGAAAATCTTTGTTTGTATGACTTGGGATTCCAAAGATGAAGGTAAATATAAAGCATATATGAAGATTCTAATTTGGTCATGTTTTTGGACATTCATTTCTACTTATTGTCTTTTTTATCTTTCAACAAGGAGACACAAAAAAAGGATGCTCCAGCCCAGCCACCGCAAGGGACGAAGGGAGGCTCCCCTCGCTCGGGCCCCAACAGGGGAGGCAACAAGGCAATCTTCCCCCAAAAAAGATAAGTGCCAACTTCAAACACACTCATTTAACCACAGGCATGGGTGTTTCTAGGTGGGCCAAAGGCCATGGGCTTAGGGCAGAACGTAAGGGCTAAGTACCACTTTCTGGTTGCTGCCTGGCTCATCAGTGCCCATTAATGGAGCCTTGTCAGTGTAGACATGGGTAGAGGAGAGGTCCCGGGGCTCCCAGTCACATAGAGTCACGCCTGCTATGATGGTCATCATATACCCCATAGGAGACAAGAGGGGTGGGGGGCAACTGCAGGACTTTTTTAATGTTGGCACTTGTCAAGTGTTTTCCCTCTGGAAAATGCCATCACCTTCCATTTTTTATGCATTTTCCCAGCAAATCCTCCAGAGTCCAGCATGGTGGAGTCCACTAGTGAGGACCAAACTTTTACACCAGACCAAGTGCAAGGTTGGTCAACTAATGTAGCAAAATGTATGCTATGATGTATGTATGAAACAGATGGGACTTGGGGAGGATTAATGAATGTTGTATTGTATCTTTTTAGAGGAAACTGAGTGTGGTGAGATCCCACAAGATCTGTCTTTGGAGCCATGGGATCTGTCACCTGGACCCAGCACAGACATTGTAATTGGACGGTCCAGTGGAAGTACGATGTGAGATAATCCATTGAACGTTGTGGAAGTGGTTACTCATTGGTGTGCAGCTCCTGTCTCCTTGGTCACTCGTCGGTGTGCAGCACCTGTCTCCTGTCAGTGTGCTATGGAAGGCACTCCTCATTCGATGCCAGCCGGTCACCTGTGAGGGAAGTCCGTGAGTCCTCAGCAGTGTCCCTGTCGTTTCTACTAAGCCTGATTTGACCCCCCTGAGAAAGGTGGTCGCAGGCTCTCTGGTAAGCCTATATTGTTTATTGAAAGGTGACGGGCAGCACAAGTGGTGGAGTACACGGACCCAGGGTCCTGTACTGGAAATCTTTTTGTTTTGGACACTTTCACTTATGAATTTTTTTTGTTGTCACTATTTGTGTTTTAATATGCACATAATTTTTCTAAACACAATAATCACAGATGGACTATTTTTCACTGGATGTTTTTTTGTGTTTTGTATTTGATCACGATTATTTATGATATTATTACATTATTGTAATTATACATATTACATACACTTGTAATACTGGTTTATTATCTGGCGCTGCACTCTTACTCTTACATTTATCTAGATTTTCCTCAGTCTAAACAACTGTGCAAATTACTAAGGTAGTGAAACTGATAACCTCACCTGTGCCAAATTCAAGAAATCCAGAAAACAATCAAATCAAGTAATCAAAAAAAAAAAAGCACATGTGAATGTGCTTTGAGTAAAATGATTTATACTAAACAATGTGTGGCTTATTATTTCATTGCTCAATACCAGTGAATCTCGAAAGTTGTTGTATTTCCAGTTACAATGTGCTCTTACATGTTGTCAACTCCTGCAAATTTGAGGCCGCAAAATTAAAGGAGTTGTAAAGGCATAATGTTTTTGTTCTTCATGCATTAGATCCATTAAGAACAAAAACATTGTGTGTGTGTAGCAGACCCCCAGCACACCATAATAGTTAGCTGAAGAAGTTATTGTCACCTCATGTAGAAATTAAGGTACGTTTTCACTTTTGGAGCAAGTATCCAAACAAAATCCGATTTGGGAACATATTATACATATAAGAAGGACAGACAACAGTAGTTCAACTGAATTATGAGTTTATGAGCTCCAAAAAAGTTTATACAGGATCAGCTAAAAATTGCTGCCAAGACACATCCCGGGCAATTTGGGAGGGCAAGCCAGCACAGGCATTTTCTATAGCCGTCATCACACCCACAGATGGACGACCTGCAGCCTCTCCAGTTGGGCCTGGCACTAAAGGGTCCATGTCACTTGGCAGGGAGGCAAAGTAGCTCGTAGCATTCCTCCTTAAACAATTATGGAGGATGCAGCAGCACAGGACCACATGATTAATTTTGTAGAGTGCCAGGTTCATGGGAGTCAAAAACAGCTGGAAACAGTTGGATAAGATGCCAAAGGCATTTTCGACCACCCCTCTGGCACAAGAGAGTCAGTAATGAAATATTCTCTGCTCGGGGGTGAGGTTCCTGAAAGGAAACAGCTTCATCAGATGTTCCCCCCAGAGCAAACGCCTCATCTGCCACAAACACAAAATTGAGGCCCTCCACATTCTGATCAGCAGGTGGCAAGTTTAAGGTGCCATTCTGGAGCAACTCTGTAGAACCCTGTTGGCATGATGACTCCTCCATCGGAGTTGCGTCCATTCTTCCCAACGTCTAAATAAAGAAATTAAATCACTATGCTGCAAAAGCCCTTATAATTAAAATAATTTGAGCCAGAGTTGGCTGGTAGTACAACCCGGACGTGCTTCCCATCAATAGCACCACCACAGTTGGGAAAATCCCATTGGTGAAGAAACTGGGCTGCAACATCCTGCCATTGCTCTGGGTTGGAAGGAAACTGGAAGGAAACTGTGGATTAAAAAAATAAAAAATACATTACTACTTCTGCACATAACATTGCAATCAGATTTGACACAAATGCAACATACGCTTAAAAGAGTATTTAAGACAAAAGTGGAAAGTCAACTTATCTGATTCCTCCCCCCCCTCTGGTGACCCATTAGGGGGAGGTAATGAGTAGATGTTTTGGACAGGTAACCCTCTCCACTTCCATGAGAGCTGGTTGCAGAAATAATCAGTGATACTTTGGGCAGCCCCTCCTTACTTACACTATTACCAGCCCAGTGGACAGGTAAGAAGTGTCATAATCTAAAGCTGGATACACACTGTCCAAATTGCAGCACATTTTTACATTATGATTTAACCAATCAATATAATAGGAGAGAAAACTAAGAAGTTTCAATTTGTAGGTAATCAGGCAGGCCCTTGCACTACACGGTTTGGGTAATTTATAATGAAATTTGATCACAAAAGAGGGATAGTGTGTATGGGTTTTTAAAAGTCAACAGATAGAGTATTTGGATCTGTTGACTAAGCATTTTTTGGGGGGAGGGAGGGTTCAAAATGAGTTTGGGCAAAATAATAAGGCCTCTTGCACTTTGCCTGATTTGGAGCACACAAATAACACTTGAACAAATTTTAGGGGCTGTTTAGGGTAAGCCCCAAAATGTAGCTGACAAAAAACATTGTTAAGTTACCAGGCTAGGTGTGTATGGGCCCATGATTGCATGCTGGGGAGGTCATTGTAGGAAAATATGCATTTAGCCCAAAAAAAGGAGCTGGAAAACCTTACAGCATACATGGGGACACAGAGGACATTCACAGCATATCACAATATTGATAATTATGTAATCAAAAAAATGAAATAAAAACATTAGCAAACAGAAATACATAGAATGTGATCTTAAATGAAAAAAACCTACCCTAATATAATCATTCTCCAGCACTTGAACGATGGCTGAGCAGGTCTCTGGAATAATGACTCCCCGTCGCCAAGTACCGCAGGGTGGCTATGAGCCTTTGTTCAGGAGTGATGGAAAGCCGTATGTATGTGTCCTGCTTCTGGATATAGGGGGTCACCAATACCAAGAGGTGGTGAAAGCAGGGATCCGGTGATAATTCCGAAAATCATCCGGATTATTCTCCTGCAGCTCCTGCAGCTCCTGCAGCAAAGGCATATGGCATAATTGCTCACGATTGAGCAACCAATTTTTGGTCCAAGAACTCCTCTTCCTCCTGTTCCTGGAAAGGACTTGGTTCAAAGCAATGACTCCTAGCCCAATAATAGCACGTTCTCTCCTCTTATTTCATAACATGGCTGGTTAATGAACAATCGATCAGGAATGAACTGAAAATCGCGAATCAACGCTCATGACAGAAACCATGAATCAGACTGAGACAGAAGTACAGTTATATCACACTTGTTTAATAATAATAAAAAAAGGTAAACAGAGTAAACATAGTCAAAACATAGTCAGAGTTCAGGAACTGGAACGGATAGTCAGACAAGCCAAGATGTCAGTGAGCCAGAGAACAGCGTAGTAGAACAGTAAGCAGGGTCTGGAGCCAGAAGGAATGTCAGCCAAGCAAATCTTTAACAGGAACACAGGAGAGCGTCTCTAGAGATGTGACCAAGGCGAAGGCAGAGATCATCTGGACTGGACGGCTTAAGTAGGCAAGACTGATGAGCAGGATATCATCAACAGGTAAGTCACTCTGGAGAGATAGGAGCTGGCAATTAGCCGACAGCTGAGCGGCCAGCCCAGAGAAGGAAGGGCTGAGCCCAGCCCTGACAGTACCCCCTCCTCAATGACCCCTCCCCCTCGGATGACCACCAGGCTTGAGGGGAAAACGTCTATGGAAATCACGGAGGAAGACAGGGGCATGTGAGGATGAGACCCAAGAGCGTTCCCCTGGACCGTACCCTTTCCAATGCACTAGCTACTGTATGCGCCCATGGAACCTACGGGAGTCAACAATGGACTGTACTTCATACTCCTCATGGTTCTTAACCTTTACAGGGTGAGGACGAGGCACCGATATGGTAAAGCATTTGCAGACCAAAGGTTTTAACCACTTAAGGACCGCCTCACGCCGATGTACGTCGGCAAGGCGGCACGGGCAGGCAAAATCACGTACATGTACGTGATTTGCCTCCCGCGGGTGGGGGGTCCGATCGGACCGCCGCCCGAGGCGGTCCCGTTCTGTCCCCCGGCGATCAGAGACGAGGGGGAGGCCATCCGTTCGTGGCCCCCCCCTCGCGATCGCCGCCGGCCAATGAGAACACTCCTTTGCTGCTGTATGCTAAACAGCAGCAAAGGAAGTGATGTCATCTCCCCTCGGCTCGGTATTTTCCGTTCCGGCCCGAGGAGAGAAGACATCTATGTGAGTGCACCAACACACACACACACACAGTAGAACATGCCAGGCATACAAAACACCCCGATCCCCCCCCCGATCGCCCCCCGATCCCTCCCCAATCACCCCCCCCCTGTCACAAACTGACACCAGCAGGTTTTTTTTTTTTTTTTTTTTTCTGATTACTGCTAGGTGTCAGTTTGTGACAGTTACAGTGTTAGCACAGTTACTGTTACCCCCCTGTAGGTCTAGGGTACCCCCCTAACCCCCCCTAATAAAGTTTTAACCCCTTGATCACCCCCCGTCACCAGTGTCGCTAAGCGATCATTTTTCTGATCGCTGTATTAGTGTCGCTGGTGACGCTAGTTAGTGAGGTAAATATTTAGGTTCGCCGTCAGCGTTTTATAGCGTCAGGGACCCCCATATACTACCTAATAAATGTTTTAACCCCTTGATTGCCCCTAGTTAACCCTTTCACCACTGATCACCATATAACCGTTACGGTTGACGCTGGTTAGTTCGTTTATTTTTTATAGTGTCAGGGGACCCGCCGTTTATTACCGAATAAAGGTTTAGCCCCCCGATCGCCCGGCGGTGATATGCGTCGCCCCAGGCAGCGTCAGATTAGCGCCAGTACCGCTAACACCCACGCACGCAGCATACGCCTCCCTTAGTGGTATAGTATCTGATCGCATCAATATCTGATCCGATCAGATCTATACTAGCGTCCCCAGCAGTTTAGGGTTCCCGAAAACGCAGTGTTAGCAGGATCAGCCCAGATACCCGCTAGCACCTGCGTTTTGCGCCCCCGTCCAACCCACCCAAGTGCAGTATCGATCGATCACTGTCACTTACAAAACACTAAACGCATAACTGCAGCGTTCGCAGAGTCAGGCCTGATCCCTGCGATCGCTAACAGTTTTTTTGGTAGCATTTTGGTGAACTGGCAAGCACCAGCCCCAGGCAGCGTCAGGTTAGCGCCAGTACCGCTAACACCCACGCACGCAGCATACGCCTCCCTTAGTGGTATAGTATCTGAACGGATCAATATCTGATCCGATCAGATCTATACTAGTGTCCCCAGCAGTTTAGGGTTCCCAAAAACGCAGTGTTAGCGGGATCAGCCCAGATACCTGCTAGCACCTGCGTTTTGCCCCTCCGCCCAGGCGAGCCCAGCCCACCCAAGTGCAGTATCGATCGATCTCTGTCACTTACAAAACACTAAACGCATAACTGCAGCGTTCACAGAGTCAGGCCCGATCCCTGCGATCGCTAACAGTTTTTTTGGTAGCATTTTGGTGAACTGGCAAGCACCAGCCCCAGGCAGCGTCAGGTTAGCGCCAGTACTGCTAACACCCACGCACGCAGCATACACCTCCCTTAGTGGTATAGTATCTGATCGCATCAACATCTGATCCGATCTGATCTATACTAGCGTCCCCAGCAGTTTAGGGTTCCCAAAAACGCAGTGTTAGCGGGATCAGCCCAGATACCTGCTAGCACCTGCGTTTTGCCCCTCCGCCTGGCCCAGCCCAGCCCAGCCCACCCAAGTGCAGTATCGATCGATCACTGTCACTTACAAAACTCTAAACGCATAACTGCAGCTTTCGCAGAATCAGGCCTGATCCCTGCGATCGCTAACAGTTTTTTTGGTAGCGTTTTGGGGAACTGGCAAGCACCAGCGGCGTAGTACACCCCGGTCATAGTCAAACCAGCACTGCAGTAACACTTGGTGACGTGGCGAGTCCCATAAGTGCAGTTCAAGCTGGTGAGGTGGCAAGCACAAGTAGTGTCCCGCTGCCACCAAAAAGACAAACACAGGCCCGTCCTGCCCATAGTGCCCTTCCTGCTGCATTCGCCAATCCTAATTGGGAGCCCACCGCTTCTGCAGCGCCCGTACTTCCCCCATTCACATCCCCAACCAAATGCAGTCGGCTGCATGAGAGGCATTTTTATGTCCTTCCGAGTACCCCTACCCAACGAACCCCCCCATAAAAGAGGTAGTGTCTGCAGCAAGCGCGGATATAGGCGTGACACCCACTATTATTGTCCCTCCTGTCCTGACAATCCTGGTCTTTGCATTGGTGAATGTTTTGAACGCTACCATACACTAGTTGAGTATTATAGATTGGTTTAAAAACAGAACAGAAAGTTTGGGACTTTAAATGAGGTTGGGTAGGGGGCGTTCAACTCCCCTCCTCCATCCCGGTTCAATATATATACCAAAGAAAAAAGAGCAAAAGGCGGGACTTTAAATGAGGCACACGGGGGCAAGTACAAAAAGTCAGGTATAAAACAGGTTTTATTATATTCAAAATTGTCATATGTTCACATGATTTTTAATGTACATAGCTACTATTTCTTACTCTATGTTTCATCAAATAATACATTCCCAACAAGGACTTATAATTACATTGCATGAACAGTTTAATAGCTAAAATCACGAGTAGGGGATATGTGACACATTGAAGTCCTTGTTGGAATGTATACTTTGATGAAACATAGAGTAAGAAATAGTAGCTATGTACATTTAAAATCATGTGAACATATGACAATTTTGAATATAATAAAACCTGTTTTATACCTGACTTTTTGTACTTGCCCCCGTGTGCCTCATTTAAAGTCCCGCTTTTTGCTCTTTTTTCTTTGGTATATATATTGAACCGGGATGGAGGAGGGGAGTTGAACGCCCCCTACCCAACCTCATTTAAAGTCCCAAACTTTCTGTTCTGTTTTTAAACCAATCTATAATCAATTAGGGATGGAGGCACACGGTAGGCATTAACAATCATTATTATGTTTTTTCTATTTTCATTTTTTGAATTTATTTCATCTTTATTTTAATTTAGATTTTTTTCCCTTCGTCCCCCATTTATCCAGTTGACAAATTACCCCCTAATTTAAAAATTCGATGCCGCATCTTCCCATTGTTTCTGGTCAAGCTATGCATGCTGTATTGTGCCTGGCTGGTCGGGCCGGCGCCTGTTTTGGTTCTGCCTTGTTTCACGTCCCGGAGCTGCGACGCCCACTGGGTGTTTCCCTGCCCCCTCGATGTGACGCGGGGGGAGGGGTCTCCCCCACTGCGCGTCGACGTCATGCCGCTCGTGCCGGCGGCTTGGCGTCCTCGTGGCGTGCTAAAGCCGGCCGGCGAGCTTTCCATCTCCAGCGGTCCGAGGAGCTTGTTGGGACGCTGCCGGTGGAGTGGTTTGGTGTGTCTGGCCATCTCCGCCATTGCGCCCTCCTCGCCCCCATTTCTTGTCTGGTGCATGATGTTGGGGGCCCCTTTGTGGCGGCGCGTCCTTCCTGGGCCTCCCCCGGGTTTGGGTCCCTCACCCTGGTTTTCTCCTGGTCACCTCCTCCCTGGCACTTTCATGCACTTTTGCAATTCATCCCTACTCACCTTGCAGCAGGTAAAGTTTCTCTTTGCCACCCCCCACTATTCCTTTTCTCCCTCACTTTCAACCTCAGCCTCTCCCTTCTGTTTTCTCACTCTTTCTTAGTCCCCACTCTTCCCCTTTCCTTCACTCTATTCTCACTTATTATCTAATTTACACGTCGCCTTTAGTCTAATATACATGTCACTTATTCTTTACAGGCTCTCCATTTCTCTGGGCATCACTGCCCCGTCTATTAATATTTTTTCTTCACTTCACCAATCATCACCATGCTTTCCCTCTGTGACCCATCTGGGGGGGTGCTTGGATTGGTGGTGTGCCGCCCCAGGGGGCCCCCTCAGCTCCGGGGCGTGTCATCATTGGCTGACCTGACTTGCGGGGCCCCGCCGCCTGTGCGCAAGTATATGCATGTAAGTTTGATGGGTTAGGTGTACTATGTGGGGAACACACTCCACATTTATCCAATATTTTCTCCCAAAGCATTTCTTTTTCCCTTTAAATATGACTGCTTTCCATATCCCCAGGTTACCCTTGGTTTTTGCTCCTGAAGAGTGGCGATTAAGTCCCGAAACGCGTAGAGCTTACATCTACCTATAGGCGTACCTCACCAACAATCATGTATGAGTGTTCCATTCCCACCCATTGTTTCCTTTTCTGTAACCTGTCTATCTGACACTTCAATGTGTCACATATCCCCTACTCGTGATTTTAGCTATTAAACTGTTCATGCAATGTAATTATAAGTCCTTGTTGGAATGTATACTTTGATGAAACATAGAGTAAGAAATAGTAGCTATGTACATTTAAAATCATGTGAACATATGACAATTTTGAATATAATAAAACCTGTTTTATACCTGACTTTTTGTACTTGCCCCCGTGTGCCTCATTTAAAGTCCCGCCTTTTGCTCTTTTTTCTTTGGTATATATATTGAACCGGGATGGAGGAGGGGAGTTGAACGCCCCCTACCCAACCTCATTTAAAGTCCCAAACTTTCTGTTCTGTTTTTAAACCAATCTATAATCAATCAGGGATGGAGGCACACGGTAGGCATTAACAATCATTATTATGTTTTTTCTATTTTCATTTTTTGAATTTATTTCATCTTTATTTTAATTTAGATTTTTTTCCCTTCGTCCCCCATTTATCCAGTTGACAAATTACCCCCTAATTTAAAAATTCGATGCCGCATCTTCCCATTGTTTCTGGTCAAGCTATGCATGCTGTATTGTGCCTGGCTGGTCGGGCCGGCGCCTGTTTTGGTTCTGCCTTGTTTCACGTCCCGGAGCTGCGACGCCCACTGGGTGTTTCCCTGCCCCCTCGATGTGACGCGGGGGGAGGGGTCTCCCCCACTGCGCGTCGACGTCATGCCGCTCGTGCCGGCGGCTTGGCGTCCTCGTGGCGTGCTAAAGCCGGCCGGCGAGCTTTCCATCTCCAGCGGTCCGAGGAGCTTGTTGGGACGCTGCCGGTGGAGTGGTTTGGTGTGTCTGGCCATCTCCGCCATTGCGCCCTCCTCGCCCCCATTTCTTGTCTGGTGCATGACGTTGGGGGCCCCTTTGTGGCGGCGCGTCCTTCCTGGGCCTCCCCCGGGTTTGGGTCCCTCACCCTGGTTTTCTCCTGGTCACCTCCTCCCTGGCACTTTCATGCACTTTTGCAATTCATCCCTACTCACCTTGCAGCAGGTAAAGTTTCTCTTTGCCACCCCCCACTATTCCTTTTCTCCCTCACTTTCAACCTCAGCCTCTCCCTTCTGTTTTCTCTCTCTTTCTTAGTCCCCACTCTTCCCCTTTCCTTCACTCTATTCTCACTTATTATCTAATTTACACGTCGCCTTTAGTCTAATATACATGTCACTTATTCTTTACAGGCTCTCCATTTCTCTGGGCATCACTGCCCCGTCTATTAATATTTTTTCTTCACTTCACCAATCATCACCATGCTTTCCCTCTGTGACCCATCTGGGGGGGTGCTTGGATTGGTGGTGTGCCGCCCCAGGGGGCCCCCTCAGCTCCGGGGCGTGTCATCATTGGCTGACCTGACTTGCGGGGCCCCGCCGCCTGTGCGCAAGTATATGCATGTAAGTTTGATGGGTTAGGTGTACTATGTGGGGAACACACTCCACATTTATCCAATATTTTCTCCCAAAGCATTTCTTTTTCCCTTTAAATATGACTGCTTTCCATATCCCCAGGTTACCCTTGGTTTTTGCTCCTGAAGAGTGGCGATTAAGTCCCGAAACGCGTAGAGCTTACATCTACCTATAGGCGTACCTCACCAACAATCATGTATGAGTGTTCCATTCCCACCCATTGTTTCCTTTTCTGTAACCTGTCTATCTGACACTTCAATGTGTCACATATCCCCTACTCGTGATTTTAGCTATTAAACTGTTCATGCAATGTAATTATAAGTCCTTGTTGGAATGTATACTTTGATGAAACATAGAGTAAGAAATAGTAGCTATGTACATTTAAAATCATGTGAACATATGACAATTTTGAATATAATAAAACCTGTTTTATACCTGACTTTTTGTACTTGCCCCCGTGTGCCTCATTTAAAGTCCCGCCTTTTGCTCTTTTTTCTTTGGTATATATATTGAACCGGGATGGAGGAGGGGAGTTGAACGCCCCCTACCCAACCTCATTTAAAGTCCCAAACTTTCTGTTCTGTTTTTAAACCAATCTATAATCAATTAGGGATGGAGGCACACGGTAGGCATTAACAATCATTATTATGTTTTTTCTATTTTCATTTTTTGAATTTATTTCATCTTTATTTTAATTTAGATTTTTTTCCCTTCGTCCCCCATTTATCCAGTTGACAAATTACCCCCTAATTTAAAAATTCAATGCCGCATCTTCCCATTGTTTCTGGTCAAGCTATGCATGCTGTATTGTGCCTGGCTGGTCGGGCCGGCGCCTGTTTTGGTTCTGCCTTGTTTCACGTCCCGGAGCTGCGACGCCCACTGGGTGTTTCCCTGCCCCCTCGATGTGACGCGGGGGGAGGGGTCTCCCCCACTGCGCGTCGACGTCATGCCGCTCGTGCCGGCGGCTTGGCGTCCTCGTGGCGTGCTAAAGCCGGCCGGCGAGCTTTCCATCTCCAGCGGTCCGAGGAGCTTGTTGGGACGCTGCCGGTGGAGTGGTTTGGTGTGTCTGGCCATCTCCGCCATTGCGCCCTCCTCGCCCCCATTTCTTGTCTGGTGCATGACGTTGGGGGCCCCTTTGTGGCGGCGCGTCCTTCCTGGGCCTCCCCCGGGTTTGGGTCCCTCACCCTGGTTTTCTCCTGGTCACCTCCTCCCTGGCACTTTCATGCACTTTTGCAATTCATCCCTACTCACCTTGCAGCAGGTAAAGTTTCTCTTTGCCACCCCCCACTATTCCTTTTCTCCCTCACTTTCAACCTCAGCCTCTCCCTTCTGTTTTCTCACTCTTTCTTAGTCCCCACTCTTCCCCTTTCCTTCACTCTATTCTCACTTATTATCTAATTTACACGTCGCCTTTAGTCTAATATACATGTCACTTATTCTTTACAGGCTCTCCATTTCTCTGGGCATCACTGCCCCGTCTATTAATATTTTTTCTTCACTTCACCAATCATCACCATGCTTTCCCTCTGTGACCCATCTGGGGGGGTGCTTGGATTGGTGGTGTGCCGCCCCAGGGGGCCCCCTCAGCTCCGGGGCGTGTCATCATTGGCTGACCTGACTTGCGGGGCCCCGCCGCCTGTGCGCAAGTATATGCATGTAAGTTTGATGGGTTAGGTGTACTATGTGGGGAACACACTCCACATTTATCCAATATTTTATCCCAAAGCATTTCTTTTTCCGTTTAAATATGACTGATTTCCATATCCCCAGGTTACCCTTGGTTTTTGCTCCTAAAGAGTGGCGATTAAGTCCCGAAACGCGTAGAGCTTACATCTACCTATAGGCGTACCTCACCAACAATCATGTATGAGTGTTCCATTCCCACCCATTGTTTCCTTTTCTGTAACCTGTCTATCTGACACTTCAATGTGTCACATATCCCCTACTCGTGATTTTAGCTATTAAACTGTTCATGCAATGTAATTATAAGTCCTTGTTGGAATGTATACTTTGATGAAACATAGAGTAAGAAATAGTAGCTATACACATTTAAAATCATGTGAACATATGACAATTTTGAATATAATAAAACCTGTTTTATACCTGACTTTTTGTACTTGCCCCCGTGTGCCTCATTTAAAGTCCCGCCTTTTGCTCTTTTTTCTTTGGTATATATATTGAACCGGGATGGAGGAGGGGAGTTGAACGCCCCCTACCCAACCTCATTTAAAGTCCCAAACTTTCTGTTCTGTTTTTAAACCAATCTATAATCAATTAGGGATGGAGGCACACGGTAGGCATTAACAATCATTATTATGTTTTTTCTATTTTCATTTTTTGAATTTATTTCATCTTTATTTTAATTTAGATTTTTTTCCCTTCGTCCCCCATTTATCCAGTTGACAAATTACCCCCTAATTTAAAAATTCGATGCCGCATCTTCCCATTGTTTCTGGTCAAGCTATGCATGCTGTATTGTGCCTGGCTGGTCGGGCCGGCGCCTGTTTTGGTTCTGCCTTGTTTCACGTCCCGGAGCTGCGACGCCCACTGGGTGTTTCCCTGCCCCCTCGATGTGATGCGGGGGGAGGGGTCTCCCCCACTGCGCGTCGACGTCATGCCGCTCGTGCCGGCGGCTTGGCGTCCTCGTGGCGTGCTAAAGCCGGCCGGCGAGCTTTCCATCTCCAGCGGTCCAAGGAGCTTGTTGGGATGCTGCCGGTGGAGTGGTTTGGTGTGTCTGGCCATCTCCGCCATTGCGCCCTCCTCGCCCCCATTTCTTGTCTGGTGCATGACGTTGGGGGCCCCTTTGTGGCGGCGCGTCCTTCCTGGGCCTCCCCCGGGTTTGGGTCCCTCACCCTGGTTTTCTCCTGGTCACCTCCTCCCTGGCACTTTCATGCACTTTTGCAATTCATCCCTACTCACCTTGCAGCAGGTAAAGTTTCTCTTTGCCACCCCCCACTATTCCTTTTCTCCCTCACTTTCAACCTCAGCCTCTCCCTTCTGTTTTCTCACTCTTTCTTAGTCCCCACTCTTCCCCTTTCCTTCACTCTATTCTCACTTATTATCTAATTTACACGTCGCCTTTAGTCTAATATACATGTCACTTATTCTTTACAGGCTCTCCATTTCTCTGGGCATCACTGCCCCGTCTATTAATATTTTTTCTTCACTTCACCAATCATCACCATGCTTTCCCTCTGTGACCCATCTGGGGGGGTGCTTGGAATGGTGGTGTGCCGCCCCAGGGGGCCCCCTCAGCTCCGGGGCGTGTCATCATTGGCTGACCTGACTTGCGGGGCCCCGCCGCCTGTGCGCAAGTATATGCATGTAAGTTTGATGGGTTAGGTGTACTATGTGGGGAACACACTCCACATTTATCCAATATTTTCTCCCAAAGCATTTCTTTTTCCCTTTAAATATGACTGCTTTCCATATCCCCAGGTTACCCTTGGTTTTTGCTCCTGAAGAGTGGCGATTAAGTCCCGAAACGCGTAGAGCTTACATCTACCTATAGGCGTACCTCACCAACAATCATGTATGAGTGTTCCATTCCCACCCATTGTTTCCTTTTCTGTAACCTGTCTATCTGACACTTCAATGTGTCACATATCCCCTACTCGTGATTTTAGCTATTAAACTGTTCATGCAATGTAATTATAAGTCCTTGTTGGAATGTATACTTTGATGAAACATAGAGTAAGAAATAGTAGCTATGTACATTTAAAATCATGTGAACATATGACAATTTTGAATATAATAAAACCTGTTTTATACCTGACTTTTTGTACTTGCCCCCGTGTGCCTCATTTAAAGTCCCGCCTTTTGCTCTTTTTTCTTTGGTATATATATTGAACCGGGATGGAGGAGGGGAGTTGAACGCCCCCTACCCAACCTCATTTAAAGTCCCAAACTTTCTGTTCTGTTTTTAAACCAATCTATAATCAATTAGGGATGGAGGCACACGGTAGGCATTAACAATCATTATTATGTTTTTTCTATTTTCATTTTTTGAATTTATTTCATCTTTATTTTAATTTAGATTTTTTTCCCTTCGTCCCCCATTTATCCAGTTGACAAATTACCCCCTAATTTAAAAATTCGATGCCGCATCTTCCCATTGTTTCTGGTCAAGCTATGCATGCTGTATTGTGCCTGGCTGGTCGGGCCGGCGCCTGTTTTGGTTCTGCCTTGTTTCACGTCCCGGAGCTGCGACGCCCACTGGGTGTTTCCCTGCCCCCTCGATGTGACGCGGGGGGAGGGGTCTCCCCCACTGCGCGTCGACGTCATGCCGCTCGTGCCGGCGGCTTGGCGTCCTCGTGGCGTGCTAAAGCCGGCCGGCGAGCTTTCCATCTCCAGCGGTCCGAGGAGCTTGTTGGGACGCTGCCGGTGGAGTGGTTTGGTGTGTCTGGCCATCTCCGCCATTGCGCCCTCCTCGCCCCCATTTCTTGTCTGGTGCATGACGTTGGGGGCCCCTTTGTGGCGGCGCGTCCTTCCTGGGCCTCCCCCGGGTTTGGGTCCCTCACCCTGGTTTTCTCCTGGTCACCTCCTCCCTGGCACTTTCATGCACTTTTGCAATTCATCCCTACTCACCTTGCAGCAGGTAAAGTTTCTCTTTGCCACCCCCCACTATTCCTTTTCTCCCTCACTTTCAACCTCAGCCTCTCCCTTCTGTTTTCTCACTCTTTCTTAGTCCCCACTCTTCCCCTTTCCTTCACTCTATTCTCACTTATTATCTAATTTACACGTCGCCTTTAGTCTAATATACATGTCACTTATTCTTTACAGGCTCTCCATTTCTCTGGGCATCACTGCCCCGTCTATAAATATTTTTTCTTCACTTCACCAATCATCACCATGCTTTCCCTCTGTGACCCATCTGGGGGGGTGCTTGGATTGGTGGTGTGCCGCCCCAGGGGGCCCCCTCAGCTCCGGGGCGTGTCATCATTGGCTGACCTGACTTGCGGGGCCCCGCCGCCTGTGCGCAAGTATATGCATGTAAGTTTGATGGGTTAGGTGTACTATGTGGGGAACACACTCCACATTTATCCAATATTTTCTCCCAAAGCATTTCTTTTTCCCTTTAAATATGACTGCTTTCCATATCCCCAGGTTACCCTTGGTTTTTGCTCCTGAAGAGTGGCGATTAAGTCCCGAAACGCGTAGAGCTTACATCTACCTATAGGCGTACCTCACCAACAATCATGTATGAGTGTTCCATTCCCACCCATTGTTTCCTTTTCTGTAACCTGTCTATCTGACACTTCAATGTGTCACATATCCCCTACTCGTGATTTTAGCTATTAAACTGTTCATGCAATGTAATTATAAGTCCTTGTTGGAATGTATACTTTGATGAAACATAGAGTAAGAAATAGTAGCTATGTACATTTAAAATCATGTGAACATATGACAATTTTGAATATAATAAAACCTGTTTTATACCTGACTTTTTGTACTTGCCCCCGTGTGCCTCATTTAAAGTCCCGCCTTTTGCTCTTTTTTCTTTGGTATATATATTGAACCGGGATGGAGGAGGGGAGTTGAACGCCCCCTACCCAACCTCATTTAAAGTCCCAAACTTTCTGTTCTGTTTTTAAACCAATCTATAATCAATTAGGGATGGAGGCACACGGTAGGCATTAACAATCATTATTATGTTTTTTCTATTTTCATTTTTTGAATTTATTTCATCTTTATTTTAATTTAGATTTTTTTCCCTTCGTCCCCCATTTATCCAGTTGACAAATTACCCCCTAATTTAAAAATTCGATGCCGCATCTTCCCATTGTTTCTGGTCAAGCTATGCATGCTGTATTGTGCCTGGCTGGTCGGGCCGGCGCCTGTTTTGGTTCTGCCTTGTTTCACGTCCCGGAGCTGCGACGCCCACTGGGTGTTTCCCTGCCCCCTCGATGTGACGCGGGGGGAGGGGTCTCCCCCACTGCGCGTCGACGTCATGCCGCTCGTGCCGGCGGCTTGGCGTCCTCGTGGCGTGCTAAAGCCGGCCGGCGAGCTTTCCATCTCCAGCGGTCCGAGGAGCTTGTTGGGACGCTGCCGGTGGAGTGGTTTGGTGTGTCTGGCCATCTCCGCCATTGCGCCCTCCTCGCCCCCATTTCTTGTCTGGTGCATGACGTTGGGGGCCCCTTTGTGGCGGCGCGTCCTTCCTGGGCCTCCCCCGGGTTTGGGTCCCTCACCCTGGTTTTCTCCTGGTCACCTCCTCCCTGGCACTTTCATGCACTTTTGCAATTCATCCCTACTCACCTTGCAGCAGGTAAAGTTTCTCTTTGCCACCCCCCACTATTCCTTTTCTCCCTCACTTTCAACCTCAGCCTCTCCCTTCTGTTTTCTCACTCTTTCTTAGTCCCCACTCTTCCCCTTTCCTTCACTCTATTCTCACTTATTATCTAATTTACACGTCGCCTTTAGTCTAATATACATGTCACTTATTCTTTACAGGCTCTCCATTTCTCTGGGCATCACTGCCCCGTCTATAAATATTTTTTCTTCACTTCACCAATCATCACCATGCTTTCCCTCTGTGACCCATCTGGGGGGGTGCTTGGATTGGTGGTGTGCCGCCCCAGGGGGCCCCCTCAGCTCCGGGGCGTGTCATCATTGGCTGACCTGACTTGCGGGGCCCCGCCGCCTGTGCGCAAGTATATGCATGTAAGTTTGATGGGTTAGGTGTACTATGTGGGGAACACACTCCACATTTATCCAATATTTTCTCCCAAAGCATTTCTTTTTCCCTTTAAATATGACTGCTTTCCATATCCCCAGGTTACCCTTGGTTTTTGCTCCTGAAGAGTGGCGATTAAGTCCCGAAACGCGTAGAGCTTACATCTACCTATAGGCGTACCTCACCAACAATCATGTATGAGTGTTCCATTCCCACCCATTGTTTCCTTTTCTGTAACCTGTCTATCTGACACTTCAATGTGTCACATATCCCCTACTCGTGATTTTAGCTATTAAACTGTTCATGCAATGTAATTATAAGTCCTTGTTGGAATGTATACTTTGATGAAACATAGAGTAAGAAATAGTAGCTATGTACATTTAAAATCATGTGAACATATGACAATTTTGAATATAATAAAACCTGTTTTATACCTGACTTTTTGTACTTGCCCCCGTGTGCCTCATTTAAAGTCCCGCCTTTTGCTCTTTTTTCTTTGGTATATATATTGAACCGGGATGGAGGAGGGGAGTTGAACGCCCCCTACCCAACCTCATTTAAAGTCCCAAACTTTCTGTTCTGTTTTTAAACCAATCTATAATCAATTAGGGATGGAGGCACACGGTAGGCATTAACAATCATTATTATGTTTTTTCTATTTTCATTTTTTGAATTTATTTCATCTTTATTTTAATTTAGATTTTTTTCCCTTCGTCCCCCATTTATCCAGTTGACAAATTACCCCCTAATTTAAAAATTCGATGCCGCATCTTCCCATTGTTTCTGGTCAAGCTATGCATGCTGTATTGTGCCTGGCTGGTCGGGCCGGCGCCTGTTTTGGTTCTGCCTTGTTTCACGTCCCGGAGCTGCGACGCCCACTGGGTGTTTCCCTGCCCCCTCGATGTGACGCGGGGGGAGGGGTCTCCCCCACTGCGCGTCGACGTCATGCCGCTCGTGCCGGCGGCTTGGCGTCCTCGTGGCGTGCTAAAGCCGGCCGGCGAGCTTTCCATCTCCAGCGGTCCGAGGAGCTTGTTGGGACGCTGCCGGTGGAGTGGTTTGGTGTGTCTGGCCATCTCCGCCATTGCGCCCTCCTCGCCCCCATTTCTTGTCTGGTGCATGACGTTGGGGGCCCCTTTGTGGCGGCGCGTCCTTCCTGGGCCTCCCCCGGGTTTGGGTCCCTCACCCTGGTTTTCTCCTGGTCACCTCCTCCCTGGCACTTTCATGCACTTTTGCAATTCATCCCTACTCACCTTGCAGCAGGTAAAGTTTCTCTTTGCCACCCCCCACTATTCCTTTTCTCCCTCACTTTCAACCTCAGCCTCTCCCTTCTGTTTTCTCACTCTTTCTTAGTCCCCACTCTTCCCCTTTCCTTCACTCTATTCTCACTTATTATCTAATTTACACGTCACCTTTAGTCTAATATACATGTCACTTATTCTTTACAGGCTCTCCATTTCTCTGGGCATCACTGCCCCGTCTATTAATATTTTTTCTTCACTTCACCAATCATCACCATGCTTTCCCTCTGTGACCCATCTGGGGGGGTGCTTGGATTGGTGGTGTGCCGCCCCAGGGGGCCCCCTCAGCTCCGGGGCGTGTCATCATTGGCTGACCTGACTTGCGGGGCCCCGCCGCCTGTGCGCAAGTATATGCATGTAAGTTTGATGGGTTAGGTGTACTATGTGGGGAACACACTCCACATTTATCCAATATTTTCTCCCAAAGCATTTCTTTTTCCCTTTAAATATGACTGCTTTCCATATCCCCAGGTTACCCTTGGTTTTTGCTCCTGAAGAGTGGCGATTAAGTCCCGAAACGCGTAGAGCTTACATCTACCTATAGGCGTACCTCACCAACAATCATGTATGAGTGTTCCATTCCCACCCATTGTTTCCTTTTCTGTAACCTGTCTATCTGACACTTCAATGTGTCACATATCCCCTACTCGTGATTTTAGCTATTAAACTGTTCATGCAATGTAATTATAAGTCCTTGTTGGAATGTATACTTTGATGAAACATAGAGTAAGAAATAGTAGCTATGTACATTTAAAATCATGTGAACATATGACAATTTTGAATATAATAAAACCTGTTTTATACCTGACTTTTTGTACTTGCCCCCGTGTGCCTCATTTAAAGTCCCGCCTTTTGCTCTTTTTTCTTTGGTATATATATTGAACCGGGATGGAGGAGGGGAGTTGAACGCCCCCTACCCAACCTCATTTAAAGTCCCAAACTTTCTGTTCTGTTTTTAAACCAATCTATAATCAATTAGGGATGGAGGCACACGGTAGGCATTAACAATCATTATTATGTTTTTTCTATTTTCATTTTTTGAATTTATTTCATCTTTATTTTAATTTAGATTTTTTTCCCTTCGTCCCCCATTTATCCAGTTGACAAATTACCCCCTAATTTAAAAATTCGATGCCGCATCTTCCCATTGTTTCTGGTCAAGCTATGCATGCTGTATTGTGCCTGGCTGGTCGGGCCGGCGCCTGTTTTGGTTCTGCCTTGTTTCACGTCCCGGAGCTGCGACGCCCACTGGGTGTTTCCCTGCCCCCTCGATGTGACGCGGGGGGAGGGGTCTCCCCCACTGCGCGTCGACGTCATGCCGCTCGTGCCGGCGGCTTGGCGTCCTCGTGGCGTGCTAAAGCCGGCCGGCGAGCTTTCCATCTCCAGCGGTCCGAGGAGCTTGTTGGGACGCTGCCGGTGGAGTGGTTTGGTGTGTCTGGCCATCTCCGCCATTGCGCCCTCCTCGCCCCCATTTCTTGTCTGGTGCATGACGTTGGGGGCCCCTTTGTGGCGGCGCGTCCTTCCTGGGCCTCCCCCGGGTTTGGGTCCCTCACCCTGGTTTTCTCCTGGTCACCTCCTCCCTGGCACTTTCATGCACTTTTGCAATTCATCCCTACTCACCTTGCAGCAGGTAAAGTTTCTCTTTGCCACCCCCCACTATTCCTTTTCTCCCTCACTTTCAACCTCAGCCTCTCCCTTCTGTTTTCTCACTCTTTCTTAGTCCCCACTCTTCCCCTTTCCTTCACTCTATTCTCACTTATTATCTAATTTACACGTCGCCTTTAGTCTAATATACATGTCACTTATTCTTTACAGGCTCTCCATTTCTCTGGGCATCACTGCCCCGTCTATTAATATTTTTTCTTCACTTCACCAATCATCACCATGCTTTCCCTCTGTGACCCATCTGGGGGGGTGCTTGGATTGGTGGTGTGCCGCCCCAGGGGGCCCCCTCAGCTCCGGGGCGTGTCATCATTGGCTGACCTGACTTGCGGGGCCCCGCCGCCTGTGCGCAAGTATATGCATGTAAGTTTGATGGGTTAGGTGTACTATGTGGGGAACACACTCCACATTTATCCAATATTTTCTCCCAAAGCATTTCTTTTTCCCTTTAAATATGACTGCTTTCCATATCCCCAGGTTACCCTTGGTTTTTGCTCCTGAAGAGTGGCGATTAAGTCCCGAAACGCGTAGAGCTTACATCTACCTATAGGCGTACCTCACCAACAATCATGTATGAGTGTTCCATTCCCACCCATTGTTTCCTTTTCTGTAACCTGTCTATCTGACACTTCAATGTGTCACATATCCCCTACTCGTGATTTTAGCTATTAAACTGTTCATGCAATGTAATTATAAGTCCTTGTTGGAATGTATACTTTGATGAAACATAGAGTAAGAAATAGTAGCTATGTACATTTAAAATCATGTGAACATATGACAATTTTGAATATAATAAAACCTGTTTTATACCTGACTTTTTGTACTTGCCCCCGTGTGCCTCATTTAAAGTCCCGCCTTTTGCTCTTTTTTCTTTGGTATATATATTGAACCGGGATGGAGGAGGGGAGTTGAACGCCCCCTACCCAACCTCATTTAAAATCCCAAACTTTCTGTTCTGTTTTTAAACCAATCTATAATCAATTAGGGATGGAGGCACACGGTAGGCATTAACAATCATTATTATGTTTTTTCTATTTTCATTTTTTGAATTTATTTCATCTTTATTTTAATTTAGATTTTTTTCCCTTCGTCCCCCATTTATCCAGTTGACAAATTACCCCCTAATTTAAAAATTCGATGCCGCATCTTCCCATTTTTTCTGGTCAAGCTATGCATGCTGTATTGTGCCTGGCTGGTCGGGCCGGCGCCTGTTTTGGTTCTGCCTTGTTTCACGTCCCGGAGCTGCGACGCCCACTGGGTGTTTCCCTGCCCCCTCGATGTGACGCGGGGGGAGGGGTCTCCCCCACTGCGCGTCGACGTCATGCCGCTCGTGCCGGCGGCTTGGCGTCCTCGTGGCGTGCTAAAGCCGGCCGGCGAGCTTTCCATCTCCAGCGGTCCGAGGAGCTTGTTGGGACGCTGCCGGTGGAGTGGTTTGGTGTGTCTGGCCATCTCCGCCATTGCGCCCTCCTCGCCCCCATTTCTTGTCTGGTGCATGACGTTGGGGGCCCCTTTGTGGCGGCGCGTCCTTCCTGGGCCTCCCCCGGGTTTGGGTCCCTCACCCTGGTTTTCTCCTGGTCACCTCCTCCCTGGCACTTTCATGCACTTTTGCAATTCATCCCTACTCACCTTGCAGCAGGTAAAGTTTCTCTTTGCCACCCCCCACTATTCCTTTTCTCCCTCACTTTCAACCTCAGCCTCTCCCTTCTGTTTTCTCACTCTCTCTTAGTCCCCACTCTTCCCCTTTCCTTCACTCTATTCTCACTTATTATCTAATTTACACGTCGCCTTTAGTCTAATATACATGTCACTTATTCTTTACAGGCTCTCCATTTCTCTGGGCATCACTGCCCCGTCTATTAATATTTTTTCTTCACTTCACCAATCATCACCATGCTTTCCCTCTGTGACCCATCTGGGGGGGTGCTTGGATTGGTGGTGTGCCGCCCCAGGGGGCCCCCTCAGCTCCGGGGCGTGTCATCATTGGCTGACCTGACTTGCGGGGCCCCGCCGCCTGTGCGCAAGTATATGCATGTAAGTTTGATGGGTTAGGTGTACTATGTGGGGAACACACTCCACATTTATCCAATATTTTCTCCCAAAGCATTTCTTTTTCCCTTTAAATATGACTGCTTTCCATATCCCCAGGTTACCCTTGGTTTTTGCTCCTGAAGAGTGGCGATTAAGTCCCGAAACGCGTAGAGCTTACATCTACCTATAGGCGTACCTCACCAACAATCATGTATGAGTGTTCCATTCCCACCCATTGTTTCCTTTTCTGTAACCTGTCTATCTGACACTTCAATGTGTCACATATCCCCTACTCGTGATTTTAGCTATTAAACTGTTCATGCAATGTAATTATAAGTAGTTGAGTATTAGCGTAGGGTACAGCATTCCACAGACTAGGCGCACTTTCACAGGGTCTCCCAAGATGCCATCGCATTTTGAGAGACCCGAACCTGGAACCGGTTACAGTTATAAAAGTTAGTTACAAAAAAAGTGTAAAAAAAAAAAAATATATGAAATAAAAAAAATAGTTGTCGTTTTATTGTTCTCTCTCTCTCTATTCTCTCTCTCTATTGTTCTGCTCTTTTTTACTGTATTCTATTCTGCAATGTTTTATTGTTATTGTTATTGTTATTATGTTTTATCATGTTTGTTTTTCAGGTATGTAATTATTTATACTTTACTGTTTACTGTGCTTTATTGTTAACCATTGTTAACCATTTTTTTGTCTTCAGGTACGCCATTCACGACTTTGAGTGGTTATACCAGAATGATGCCTGCAGGTTTAGGTATCATCTTGGTATCATTCTTTTCAGCCAGCGGTCGGCTTTCATGTAAAAGCAATCCTAGCGGCTAATTAGCCTCTAGACTGCTTTTACAAGCCGTGGGAGGGAATGCCCCCCCCCCCACCGTCTTCCGTGTTTTTCTCTGGCTCTCCTGTCTCAACAGGGAACCTGAGAATGCAGCCGGTGATTCAGCCAGCTGACCATAGAGCTGATCAGAGACCAGAGTGGCTCCAAACATCTCTATGGCCTAAGAAACCGGAAGCTACGAGCATTTTATGACTTAGATTTCGCCGGATGTAAATAGCGCCATTGGGAAATTGGGGAAGCATTTTATCACACCGATCTTGGTGTGGTCAGATGCTTTGAGGGCAGAGGAGAGATCTAGGGTCTAATAGACCACAATTTTTTCAAAAAAGAGTACCTGTCACTACCTATTGCTATCATAGGGGATATTTACATTCCCCGAGATAACAATAAAAATGATTAAAAAAAAAAAAATATGAAAGGAACAGTTTAAAAGTAAGATTAAAAAAGCAAAAAAATAATAAAGAAAAAAAAAAAAAAAAAAAAAGCACCCCTGTCGCCCCCTGCTCTCGCGCTAAGGCGAACGCAAGCGGCGGTCTGTCGTCAAACGTAAACAGCAATTGCACCATGCATGTGAGGTATCACCGCGAAGGCCAGATCGAGGGCAGTAATTTTTCCTGTAGACCTCCTCTGTAAATCTAAAGTGGTAACCTGTAAAGGCTTTTGAAGGATTTTAAACATGTATTTATTTGTTGCCACTGCACGTTTGTGCGCAATTTTAAAGCATGTCATGTTTGGTATCCATGTACTCGGCCTAAGATCATCTTTTTTATTCCATCAAACATTTGGGCAATATAGTGTGTTTTAGTGCATTAAAATTTAAAAAAGTGTGTTTTTTCCCCAAAAAATGCGTTTGAAAAATCGCTGCGCAATTACTGTGTGAAAAAAAAAATGAAACACCCACCATTTTAATCTGTAGGGCATTTGCTTTAAAAAAATATATAATGTTTGGGGGTTCAAAGTAATTTTTTTGCAAAAAAAAATAACTTTTTCATGTAAACAATAAGTGTCAGAAAGGGCTTTGTCTTCAAGTGGTTAGAAGAGTGGGTGATGTGTGACATAAGCTTCTAAATGTTGTGCATAAAATGCCAGGACAGTTCAAAACCCCCCCAAATGACCCCATTTTGGAAAGTAGACACCCCAAGCTATTTGCTGAGAGGCATGTCGAGTCCATGGAATATTTTATATTGCGACACAAGTTGCGGGAAAGAGACAAATTTTTTTTTTTTTTTTTTTTTTGCACAAAGTTGTCACTAAATGATATATTGCTCAAACATGCCATGGAAATATGTGAAATTACACCCCAAAATACATTTTGCTGCTTCTCCTGAGTACGGGGATACCACATGTGTGAGACTTTTTGGGAGCCTAGCCGCGTACGGGACCCCGAAAACCAAGCACCGCCTTCAGGCTTTCTAAGGGCGTGAATTTTTGATTTCACTCTTCACTGCCTATCACAGTTTCGGAGGCCATGGAATGCCCAGGTGGCACAAAACCCCCCCAAATGACCCCATTTTGGAAAGTAGACACCCCAAGCTATTTGCTGAGAGGTATAGTGAGTATTTTGCAGACCTCACTTTTTGTCACAAAGTTTTAAAATTGAAAAAAGAAAAAAAAAAGTTTTTTCTTGTCTTTCTTCATTTTCAAAAACAAATGAGAGCTGCAAAATACTCACCATGCCTCTCAGCAAATAGCTTGGGGTGTCTACTTTCCAAAATGGGGTCATTTGGGGGGGTTTTGTGCCACCTGGGCATTCCATGGCCTCCGAAACTGTGATAGGCAGTAAAGAGTGAAATCAAAAATTTTCACCCTTAGAAATCCTGAAGGCAGTGATTGGTTTTCGGGGTCCCGTACGCGGCTAGGCTCCCAAAAAGTCCCACACATGTGGTATCCCCATACTCAGGAGAAGCAGCTAAATGTATTTTGGGGTGCAATTCCACATATGCCCATGGCCTGTGTGAGCAATATATCATTTAGTGACAACTTTATGAAAAAAAAAAAAAAGTGTCACTTTCCCGCAACTTGTGTCAAAATATAAAATATTCCATGGACTCAATATGCCTCTCAGCAAATAGCTTGGGGTGTCTACTTTCCAAAATGGGGTCATTTTGGGGGGTTTTGTGCCACCTGGGCATTCCATGGCCTCCGAAACTGTGATAGGCAGTGAAGAGTGAAAGCAAAAATTTACACCCTTAGAAATCCTGAAGGCGGTGATTGGTTTTCGGGGCCCCGTACGCGGCTAGGCTCCCAAAAAGTCCCACACATGTGGTATCCCCATACTCAGGAAAAGCAGCTGAATGTATTTTGGGGTGCAATTCCACATAGGCCCATGGCCTGTGTGAGCAATATATCATTTAGTGACAACTTTTTGTAAATATTTTTTTTTTTTTTTTTTTTGTCATTTTTCAATCACTTGGGACAAAAAAAATAAATATTCAATGGGTTCAACATGCCTCTCAGCAATTTCCTTGGGGTGTCTACTTTCCAAAATGGGGTCATTTGGGGGGGTTTTGTACTGCCCTGCCATTTTAGCACCTCAAGAAATGACATAGGCAGTCATAAACTAAAAGCTGTGTAAATTACAGAAAATGTACCCTAGTTTGTAGACGCTATAACTTTTGCGCAAACCAATAAATATACGCTTATTGACATTTTTTTTACCAAAGACATGTGGCCGAATACATTTTGGCCTAAATGTATGACTAAAATTTAGTTTATTGGATTTTTTTTATAACAAAAAGTAGAAAATATCATTTTTTTTCAAAATTTTCGGTCTTTTTCCGTTTATAGCGCAAAAAATAAAAACCGCAGTGGTGATCAAATACCATCAAAAGAAAGCTCTATTTGTGGGAAGAAAAGGACGCAAATTTCGTTTGGGTACAGCATTGCATGACCGCGCAATTAGCAGTTAAAGCGACGCAGTGCCAAATTGGAAAAAGACCTCTGGTCCTTAGGCAGCATAATGGTCCGGGGCTCAAGTGGTTAATAAGGAGACATGAAATTCATTTGAGATATGCATATTAGAAGGAAGGTCTCATGCGTAAGCCACTATCATTAGCATGTCGCAAAGCCTCCTGGATTTGTGCCCAAGTGGAACGAAGACCACGGAGATGCTCCTCTAACGCAGGAATACTCTGTGGAAAAAATGAGTCAGGCAACATGGAAGGTTGGAAACCATAGTTCGCCATAAACGGGGACAATCAGGAAGCAGAATTCAAGGCACTGTTGTGAGCGAACTCCGCCCACGGTAACAGTTCTGACCAGTTGTTATGATGGTCAGAAATATAGCAACGTAGGAATTGCTCCAAGGACCTATTGGCTTGTTCTGCGGCCCCATTAGACTGCAGGTGATATGCAGAGGAGAAAGCAAGCTGAATTCCCAACTGTGCACAAAAGGCTCACCAGAACCGGGACACAAACTGACTAGCCCTGTCCAAGACAATCACTTTGGGTAGCCCATGTAAGCAAAAGATCTCCCGAGCAAAAATGGAAGCCAGTTCCTTAGAAGTGGGCAACTTCTTAAGTGAAATACAATGAGACATTTTCGAGAACCGTTCAACCACTATAAGGATAACTATGTTGCCCTGGGAGTTGGGTAACTCCACAATGAAATCCATAGACAGGTGAGTCCAGGGCCTCTCTCCATTGGGTATGAGTTGTAGGAGGCCCACTGGAAGGTGTCGTGGAGTCTTACTCTGAGGACACACGGAACAGGCAGCTACAAAGGCGGTTACATCAGCACGTAGACTGGGCCACCAGAAATGTTGGGAAATGGCCCAAAAGAGTTGATTCCTCCCAGGGTGGCCAGCAGCCTTTGGAGAATGGTAAGTCTGTAGCACGGCAGTCTCTCTAGGACAAAGCAGCGGTCATAAGGTTTTATCAGGAGGATCATGGACCTGAGCAGCAAGATTTTTGTCACCCAAAGGAGAAGTGAGACTGGTTCGAACCGTAACCAGAATACGATCAGGAGGAATCACAGGTACTGGAGCCGACTACATCATGGAAGTAGAGGAAAATTGTCGCGACAAAGCGTCAGCCCTTACATTCTTAGTACTGGGTAAGAAAGAGACAATGTCATTGAAACTAGACAAGAAAAGAGCCCATCGCACCTGTCAGGAGACGTAGGTCGCCTCCGTCCGCCGGGCTGCGGGGCGCATGCACAGCGGGCTAGTGTTGAGACGTGCACCCGTTCGCGGCCCGATGGTGCGGCGCGCGCGGGTGCACGGTGGTCCTCGTGTGCATGCCGTCGCCCGTGCGGGTGCCCGGTAGCGCGTCACGCTGACGCGCTCGTCGGGAGGTTACTTTAGACGATTCCAGCGCCCAGTCGGGTTGCTGGTTTGTCGTCAGCTGCTCCTGTTTACTTGAAGCCCTGAGAAGTTACTTGTTCCTGTCTGCCTGATACCCCTGACCACTGCTACCATAAAGATTACTCTGCCTGTTTGCCTGATACCCCTGACCTCGGCTTGTTAAACGGACTATTCTACCTGCCTGCCTGATACCCTGATCTCTGCTTGTTAAACGGACTATTCTACCTGTCTGCCTGATACCCCTGACCTCTGCTTGTTAAACGGACTATTCTACCTGTCTGCCTGATACCCCTGATCTCTGCTTGTTAAACGGACTATTCTATTTGCCTGCTTGATACCCCCTGACCTTGCTTGTTAAAGAGACACTCCACCTGCCTGCCTGATACCTCTGACCTCTGCTTAATTAAAGATTTCTCCACCTGCCGGATACCCCGGTCCTAACCTCTGCCGGCCCTACGGACTTCCTGCTCTCAGTCTCCCGGTCCTGCACGGTACCCGCCGGTACCTTCCAATACCTACTGTGACTCCTAGTCAAACCTTCCTATATCCTGCAACTACCGGAAGCCCGTGCCTCCGCGTGCCTCTGATCCCCTGTATCACCCTCGGGGGTTCGGGTGCACGTGGTCGTAAGGGCAAGCCGCTCTCGGCATCTCGGCCTCGGTGAGTATTGGCGTGACAGTACAAACCAGCCAGATGTCCGAGGCCGACAGAGCGCGCTCCCCCTTGGAGATCCTGTGTCAGCAGGTCTCCACCCTGGCCGACTCGGTGCAGAAACTACGGGAGGGATATACGCAAATTGACAGCCGTCTCCAACTGCTGAAGGGACCACTCCCTTCTGCCACCGCAGCTCCCGCACCCAGCAGTGAAGGCCCGCTTCATCAGGCTACCACCAGTCCCACAGTGGTCATGGCACTTCCGGGAACCTAGGGTCCCCACACCGGAACGGTTCTCAGGGGACCGTAAGAAATTTAGGGCTTTTAAGAATGCATGTTCTCTCTATTTTGCTCTTCAGCCCCGAACCTTTGCATCGGAAGTGGTTAAGGTGGGATTTGCGATCTCCCTGCTGTCTGAAGAACCTCAGGCCTGGGCCCACAGCTTGATGGAGCAGGGAAGTCAGGTGCTTAATACAATTGATACGTTCTTTGAGAGTATGTCTCAGCTTTATGATGACCCACAGCTCATGGCTACGTCTGAAGCCATCCTGCACCACCTATCCCAAGGAAGGAGACCAATTGAAGATTATACAGTGGAATTCCGTAAATGGGCGGCCGATACAAACTGGAACGAGCCGGCCCTACGCTATCAGTACCGCCAAGGCCTGTCCGAACTCCTCAAGGACGAGTTGGCCAGGATGGAGACCCCCGCATCTTTGGAGGAGTTAATCCAGGCAGCCACAAAGCTGGATAGATGTTTGCGGGAACGTCGTTCAGAACGGTTCCAAAGTCCATGCCCTGTGTGGACGACATCAAGACCCCAACCTATTCAAACACCGTCTCCTATGGCAGCCGGTTCTACTACACTTCCCCATGCCGAACCCATGCAGCTTGGTCTGGTACGGGCTCCACTAACCTCGGAAGAAAGGCAACGGAGACGGCAGTCCAACTTGTGTCTCTATTGCGGGGGAGCCGGACACTTCCTGCGCAACTGCCCGATAAGGCCCAGTAAGTCCTTTCAGCCAAAATCAATGAATTGCCAAGACAACAATGCTCCTAAATCTTACGTCATGTTGTTTATTTCTCTACAGCTACCGGAAGGGGAGTCCCGCCTGCCAGCGATCATTGATTCGGGTGCATGTAGCTGCTTCATGGATGCTGCTCTGGCCCGGAACCTGCATGTACCCTTGCAAACCAAAGCTCAACATCTACGAGTTCACTTGGCTGATGGGTCTCTTCCCAGTTCAGGTCAAATCACTCAGGAGACCCAACCCATTTTAGTAACTACCGACTCCGGGCATCAAGAGCTCCTACGCCTAGACCTCATTCACTCTCCCATGTTTCCAGTCATTTTAGGCTTACCCTGGCTACAGGCTCACGATCCTCAGATCCAATGGAGTACTAAGGCGGTTTCGTTTCCCTCTCCATACTGTTCTCAACATTGTCTTCCTCTGGAGCCCAAGATCTGTGCCACAGTTACTGCTCCTTCAGTTAACCTCCAACATGTTCCCCAGGAGTATCTTGAATTCCAGGAGGTCTTCAGCAAACAAATGGCCGATCGCCTACCGCCTCATCGACCTTATGACTGCCCAATCGATTTACTGCCAGGGTCAGAGATCCCGTTTGGTCGTATATTTCCCCTCTCAGAAACAGAGCTGGAGACTCTCAAGCAATATATTGACGAAAACTTAAAAAAGGGGTTCATTCATCCTTCGTCTTCACCCGATGGAGCGGGTATATTCTTTGTCGGGAAGAAGGACGGCTCCCTTAGACCCTGTGTGGATTATCGGCAGCTAAATAACATTACCATAAAGGATAGGTACCCACTGCCGCTCATTCCAGAACTGTTCCAACGGTTCCGATCAGCTAGAGTCTTTTCCAAATTAGATCTCCGGGGGGGCGTATAACCTTGTCAGAATCAGGGCTGGGGACGAATGGAAGACGGCCTTCAGGTCCAGGTTCGGGCACTTCGAATACCTGGTGATGCCATTTGGCCTTTGTAATGCTCCAGCCACCTTTCAACACCTAGTGAATGACATTTTCCGAAAATACCTAGATGATTTCCTTGTAGTCTATTTGGATGATATACTAGTTTTTTCTTCCACGACTGATCTGCACAGGGGGCACGTCAAAACAGTTCTTGCCATTTTGAAGCAACACAAACTCTACTTAAAAATGGAGAAGTGTGAGTTTGAGAAATCAGTCGTGCAATTCTTGGGGTTCATCATATCAGCAAATGGGGTTGAAATGGATCCCCAAAAAATAAAGGCTATCCAAGAGTGGCCAGCTCCATCTGACAAAAGGGGAGTCCAACGATTTATAGGATTCGCCAACTTTTACCGGAAATATTTAGTCGGATTCTCTGCCATAGTGACACCTATCACCCAGCTAACCCGCCAGCATGGTTCATTCCGGTGGTCTCAAGCCGCACAGTAAGCCTTCCTGAGATTAAAAAACCTGTTCAGCTCCGCTCCCATTCTCCGACACCCTGATCCCTCTCAACCATTTGTACTGGAGGTGGACGCATCAGAGATCTCAACAGAAGCAATTCTTTCCCAAAGACAGGGACCTAAAGCCATCTTACATCCAGTTGCGTTTGCATCCCGGAGACTCAGCCCAGCGGAATTAAACTATGATGTGGGTGACAGGGAGCTGCTGGCCATAAAATTCGCCCTGGAGGAATGGAGATATTTACTTGAGGGGGCACTCCACCCAGTGATGATCTTCACAGATCACAAAAACCTTGAATACCTCCGAACAGCAAAACGACTCAAACCCAGACAAGCCCGTTGGGCTCTCTTCTTCTCTCGCTTCAATTTTCATATTTCCTATAGACCTGGTGCAAAGAATGGGAAGGCAGACGCCCTCTCTCGGATGTTCTCAGCTGATCCCCAAACTCCAGAACCAAGCACAATCCTCTCTCCTCAAAATTTCCTTGGGCTGGCACAGACGGACTTAATATCCTCCATCAAAGCCTCATCCAATTCATGTACAGAACCAGAGGTACAGTTTTTGAAGAAAGATGGGGATTTTTTTTGGATCCGGGGCAAAATTTTCGTGCCTCAGAAAACCCGGTCAACAACTCTCAAAATGTGCCACGACCACAAACTGGCTGGGCACTTCGGAGTTAGGAAAACATCTGAGCTGATCTCTTGCTCTTTCTGGTGGCCTGGGTGGAGACGGGACTGCAGGGAGTACGTGGCCTCCTGTTCTCTGTGTCAATGGAACAAAGGCCAAAACACTAAGTCCTGGGGTTTACCAAAACCCCTGCCTATTCCAGAACGACCATGGACCGACGTGTCCATGGATTTCATCGTGGACTTGCCGGCCTCGGGGGGCTTTACTACTATTTTTGTCGTGGTCGACCGTCTCTCCAAGATGGCTCATTTCCTGCCCATGGTGGGTACCCCTTCGGCAGTAGAGACAGCCAATACCTTCCTGAAAGAGGTCATAAGGCCCCACGGGGTACCAAGGAGTATAGTGTCGGACAGGGGTGTGCAATTTACGTCCAAATTCTGGAAAGAGCTTTGCGAAGCCTTGGATATCAAAGTGTGCCTCTCATCAGCCTACCATCCTCAGAGCAACGGTCAAACGGAGAGGACGAACCAGACCTTAGAGCAATACCTCCGTTGCTTCTGCTCAGGATCCCAGGATGATTGGGCAAATCTTCTTCCATATGCAGAGTTCGCCTATAATAACTGCATTCACGCAGCGACTAACCAAACGCCTTTCTGGGCGAATTGCGGATTTCACCCTACATTCCTGTCTAATGATATTCCTCAGATAGCAGTCCCTGCAGTACACGATAGAATAACCTCTTTACAGGCTAATTTCCGGAAGATCCAAAACATGTTGCAGAAAGCTCAAAGGGACTACAAAGAGCAGTATGACCGGGGTAGGAAGGAGAATCCAACGTTTGATATAGGGGAAGAAGTCTGGTTATCCACCTCTAACCTTAAACTACAGGTGCCATCTCGGAAATTGGGACCTAAGTTCATTGGTCCTTTCCCTATCAAAAGGATTATCAATTCTGTGGCCATGGAACTAGCACTACCAAAGACGTACAGGATCCACCCTGTTTTCCACGTATCCCTGCTGAAGCCTGTAGTGCCCAGTTCTTTCCCAGAAAGAGGAGAATTTCCTCCCCCACCAATCAGGGTGGACGGGGAGAATGAATTCGAGGTGGAAGCCATTCTTGGTTGTAGAAAGAGGGGCAGGCAACTACAGTACCTGATCCAGTGGAAAGGATACCCACCTGAGGACAATTCTTGGGAGCCCGCAAGGAATCTACATGCTCCTCGTTTAATACAAACCTTTCATCGAGACCATCCGGAATTGATGTCCAGTTTGGGCGTCCAGTGTCCGCCCTTAGGAGGGGGGCACTGTCAGGAGACGCAGGTCGCCTCCGTCCGCCGGGCTGCGGGGCGCATGCGCATCGGGCTAGTGTTGAGACGTGCACCCGTTCGCGGCCCGATGGTGCGGCGCGCGCGGGTGCACGGCGGTCCCCGTGTGCGCGCCGTCGCCCGTGCGGGTGCCCGGTAGCGCGTCACGCTGACGCGCTTGCCGGGAGGTTACTTTAGACGACTCCAGTGCCCAGTCGGGTTGCTGGTTTGTCGTCAGCTGCTCCTGTTTACTTGAAGCCCTGAAAAGTTACTTGTTCCTGTCTGCCTGATACCCCTGACCACTGCTACCATAAAGATTACTCTGCCTGTTTGCCTGATACCCCTGACCTCGGCTTGTTAAACAGACTATTCTACCTGCCTGCCTGATACCCTGATCTCTGCTTGTTAAACGGACTATTCTACCTGGCTGCCTGATACCCTGATCTCTGCTTGTTAAACTGACTATTCTACCTGTCTGCCTGATACCCCTGATCTCTGCTTGTTAAACGGACTATTCTACCTGCCTGCCTGATACCCCTGATCTCTGCTTGTTAAACGGACTATTCTATTTGCCTGCTTGATACCCCCTGACCTTGCTTGTTAAAGAGGCACTCCACCTGCCTGCCTGATACCTCTGACCTCTGCTTAATTAAAGATTTCTCCACCTGCCGGATACCGCGGTCCTAACCTCTGCCGGCCCTACGGACTTCCTGCTCTCAGTCTCCCGGTCATGCACGGTACCCGCCGGTACCTTCCAATACCTACTGTGACTCCTAGTCAAACCTTCCTATATATTGCAACTACCGGAAGCCCGTGCCTCCGCGTGCCTCTGATCCCCTGTATCACCCTCGGGGGTTCAGGTGCATGTGGTCGTAAGGGCGAGCTGCTCTCGGCACCTCGGCCTCGGTGAGTATTGGCGTGACAGCACCCTTCTGGGAGAGAGGCGTTTAGCCTCAGACAAGAATGTGAGATTCTTATGTTCAGTAAGAATGAGAACCGGCACAGTGGTACCTTCGTGGAGATGTCTCCATTCTTTAAGGGCTAAAATGATCGCTAACAGCTCTCTGTCTCCAATCTCATGATTGCACTCCTCAGGTGATGATTTCTTGGAAAAGTAGCCACAAGGATGCATAGCGCTCTCAGAGGTAGGACATTGAGGCAGAAGGGCACCAACTCCAGTCTCAGAAGCATCAACCTCAAGGATAAAAGGTAACGTAGGATCAGGATGTGCCAACACAGGAGCAGAAACAAAGCCAGCCTTGAGACTCTGAAAGGCCTTACTGGACTCCAGAGACCAACTCTGTGGGTTACCGTCATTTCTGGTCATATCAGTCAGGGGCTTGACCAGAGACGAGAAGTTACAAATAAACTTCCAATAGTAGTTGGCAAAGCCAAAAAAACGCTGCAAAGGACGTAAACCCACGGGTTGGGGCCACTGTAGGACTGCTGAAAGTTTCTCTGGGTCCATCAAAAAACCAGCAGTGGAGATGACATAAGCCAGGAATTTAACCTGTTCACGATGGAATTCACACTTCTCCAATTTACAATAGAGATTGTTCTCTCTTAGTTTCTGAAGCACACGACAGACATCTGTGTGGTGGCTCTCCAGGGAATTGGAAAATATGAGGATATCGTCGAGATAAACCACCACACATAACTGCAACAAATTAGTTAAAAAATTCCTGGAAAACTGCCGGGGCGTTACAAAGGCCAAAAGGCATTACAAGGTACTCATAATGGCCTGTTCTGGTAATAAACACATTTTTTTACTCGTCGCCCTCCTTAATCCTCACAAGATTGTATGCCCCTCTCAAATCATGCCTCGTGAAAACCGTTGCTCCCTTGAGGCGGTCAAATAATTCCATAATCAACGGAATCGGACAGGCATTCTTAATCGTGAAACGACTGAGACCCCTAGAAGAAACCAGCACCAGCAGGAGATGAGGATTTGCAGAGGAAACCTCGAGAAAGTGCGTCTGCAACATACTCCTCCATGGCCTTATCCTCCAAGACCGAAAAGGGTAAACCCGGCCACGAGGGGGTATTGCACTAGGTTGAAGGTCAATTGCGCAATCATACGACTGGTGTGGAGGCAAACTACCGGCTTGACCTTTGTCGAAGACATCACTAAAATTGTGGTACTCCTCTGGCAGGGAGGAAAGTGAAGAGGTGCACAGGACCCTGGCTAACTTCTGGAAGCATGTCTAACTGCATTGTGGTGACCAGGAGAGAACATTAGCACGGAGCCAATCCAAAGAGCAGTTGTACATCTTTTACCAAGGATAACCAATAACCAGCAGAAACTTAGGTGAGGAAATAACTTGGAATTGGATTATCTCATGGTGAAGGGCCCCTACGGCCATGGACAACAGAACAGTCTTATGAGTCACATGGGCAGGCTGTAGATGTCTCCCGTCAAGAGCCTCAATGGCAAGTGGAGTTCCATGCAGCTGCAGTGGAATCGAGTGCTTCGATACAAAGGCAGCATCAATGAACAGGCCTGCAGCCCCAGAGTCAATTAGAACCTGTATCTCGATGGATGACTCAACCCAAGAAAGGGTAACTGAAACCAGGGGCTTATCCTTCTGGATAACTGGGGATGAAGCAACGCCACCTAAGGTCTGTCTGTGACAAGACCTCAAGGTTTGAGCGTTCCCTGGACGGGTAGGACAAGACTTAAAAAAGTGACCTGCCTGGCCACAATAAAGGCACATTCTCTACCTCCTCCTACTCGTTCTCTCATCCGCAGAGAGACATGTGAAGCCCAAGTGCATGGGTTCATCTTCACTGACCTACTTGGTACCAGGAGGCATGGGAGGTGAGGGAGGCAAGGGTGGGACTACAAAGCTCGGGGACAAATGTACAGGAGGCTTCCACAAGCGCTCCTTAAAAGAGAGTCTTTCTCTGATTCTGGAGTCAATGAGGATGGCAAACGTGATCAACTCAGTGGGTATATCTCGGGCTGCTATCTCATCCTTGATGGTATCCGAGAGACCATGAGAAAAACCAGCCACGAGGGCCTCATTGTTCCAAGCAACCTCTGCTCAGAGTACGCAATTTAATAGCCTAATCAGCAACAGTTCTCGTACTCTGATGGACATGAGGCACTTTGCAGCAGAAGCGGAGTGTGCGAAGTTCTTTTAAAAGAAGCCACAAACTCAGGGTAACTCAAGACAACATAGAGGGTTTGCCCAGGCCAAGGCTTTCTCAGAAAGCAAAGATATCACGAAACCTACTTTGCTTCTACCTGTAGTAAACGCCTGGGGCAGCATCTCAAAGTATATCTCAACCTGGTTGAGAAACCCTCTGCATTGGACAGGTTTGCCCCAAATTGCTGGGGAAGCGGAGCGGAACCAGTCATACCTCTTATAGAGGTAATACTCAAGGCGGGTGCCTGCACAGAGACTGGAACAACAGCAGGGACGACCTGCAACACAGGTTGTACCGGAGCAGCCACAGTGGGAGATTCCAGGGGAGCCGTGCAACTCAGGAGCGTTTGTAACACCATGGCAAACTGATCCATCCAGTGATCCTGCTCATCCAACCAGGAAAAAATATTATCAACAGGTGGATTAACTGTATCTTCTGAATTCATGGCCGTCGCCTACTGACAGAAACACATGAATCAGACTGAGACAGAAGTACAGTTAAATCACACGTGTTTAATAATAATAAAAAAAGGTAAACATAGTCAAAACATAGCCAGAGTTCAGGAACCGGAACGGATAGTTAGACAAGCCAAAATGTCAGGGAGCCAGAGAACAGTGTAGTAGAATAGCAATCAGGGTCTGGAGCCAGAAGGAATGTCAGCCAAGCGAATCTTTAACAGGAACACAGCAGAGCGTCTCTAGAGATGTGACCAAGGCGAAGGCAGAGATCATCTGGACTGGACGGCTCAAGTAGGCAGGACTGACAAGCAGGATATCATCAACAGGTGAGTCACTGTGGAGAAATAGGAGCTGGTAATTAGCCGACAGCTGAGCGGCCAGCCCAGAGAAAGAAGGGCTGAGCCCAGCCCTGACAGCTCACCAAACTTCTATTAACACAAAATTAGCAGAGGGGGCCCAAAGGGTAGCGCTCGAGAAATGAACTTCCTCCTTATACTCTTGTAGTATGTCACTACGTTCGTGCTTGTCGAACGACAATTTGCAGATAGTTAGTATGCTAGACAAAATCCTGCACACCTGCTTTTGACAAAAATCTGACGCTCGGTCGTACGACAATCAAACTGTGTGTAGGAGGCTTAAAATATGTCTCAAATCGTCCTAATGTGTATGGACACAAAGGATAACATTGATTTGCCTCTACAGGCGAAACACAAAACTCCTGTAGAAGCAGTGATTTTTAAGCCAGTGTGCGTGGAGCCTTACATTTTAATTACTTACATTTTCCCCCAATACGTGTGCATTGTTAAGTATGTTCTTACCACGCTATAGTCACGAGATTAGAATTTGGTAGTATATGTATGCATAGTACAAGCAAGTACAAGTTTGCTTTTCCATTGGGTCATTGCTAGTGTGATAAAAAAAATGGCAGTTACCTTAGGACAAGGGGAGATACTGTACTTTCAGTTTTCAAGTTTGTTAAAGTGACCTGGCTTATGTGTATCAGGAATAAGTTGGGTTTTTTTCTAGAGTAAAATATCTTGGGAAGGCTTAGTGTTTTGTATGAGCAGTTAACCACAGATCACTTGGGTTGTACAAGAGAATAGTCTATTACTATGGAGCTCAGAGAAGTGAGAGTCTAATTAGATTTTTTTGTAAAGCAAACATACTGCAAAGAATAAAATCAGTGGTCAAATGATGGCTCTCATAGTCTTTTCGCTCCTTCTAATTAGGACAATCACCATAATTGCATCCAATTAGTTCAGTGTGAAGTGAATAACGAGGAGGCTGCAACGGGATGCACAGTTGTCACTGTGAAAGAGGATGAGACAGTTCACACACCAACCCCCTATCTATGTGGACAACACACCTGGGCGAACATGACCTCTCTCGGCATACACACAACAATTTGATTTTACATTTGCAAATAGCTAATAAACATTCATTCTTTTGGTTAAACAAATGTGCTGTTTTGCAGGCCTACCCCCAGAAACACAGAGGTCTTTTTTCTTATCCACTACAACACTGGTAAACACCACAGTTAGTTTGTGAGGTGCTATATGGTGGGCAAACTGAAGGCTCAGTGTAAAAATACCAGAATATTCAGTAATGGTAAGCAATGCATTAAAGCAGCCTTAATAGACGGCTGACACGTTGTAAGCTCCAATGTTTTGGCCCATTCACCATTGACACCTATTGTGTTTAGTGTATTTTGCCATGCAGTGGCAAAATGTTAGTTAAGACTTTTTAAAGAATCAACATGGGAATAAACTGACAAACCCTTATAACTGAAGACTTATATTGCACATTATCACTATGACTTTACGTCAGAATTAAAGTGGGTTTACCCCAGTCACTACATTTTCATATTAGATTTATCATGTTACTGTAATTGTAGAAGTTGTTTTCAAATTTTTAACCACTTGAAGACCAGCATGTTAAACCCCCTTCCTGTTCAGGCCATTTTGCAGTTTTCAGCACTGCCATAATATGAATAGCATTTACGCAGTTATGCAACTCTGTACCCTAATGAATTTTATATCATCTTTTAAGACAGATGAAGCTTTCTTTTTAAGGTATTTATAAATTACTTATTTTTTATGTTATAAAAGTTTACTAATAAATAATCTTTCTTTATAGATTTATTTATAGAGTCTACAAACTATGGTATACAGACTCCCCTCGTTTAATGACTTACCTGTTTAACGACCACTCGGACATATGACCAGCTCTTACTTTTACTTTTTGGGCACTGTACATCATTGTATTGTAGGATTTTTGTTGTTTACGTGTTTGTGTTCTGTACTTATGCAAATTAAAACAATCTTATTGAGTTGAAGTTTTGTGTTTAGTAGGGATGAGCCGAACACCCTCCGGTTCGGTTTGCAGCAGAACCTGCAGAACCTGCAAACGGACCAAAAGTTTGTGTGCACTTTAGAACCCCATTAAAGTCTATGGAACTCAAACATTCAAAATCAAAAGTGCTAATTTTAAAGGCTAATATGCAAGTTATTGTCTTAAAAAGGGTTTGGGGACCCGGGTCCTGCCCCAGGGGACATGTGTCAATGAAAAATTTTTTTTTAAAAAGGGCAGCTTTTTCGGGAGCAGTGATTTTAATGATGCTTAAAGTGAAAAAAAAGTGAAATATTCCTTTAAATATCGTACCTGAGGGGTGACTATAGTATGCCTGTAAAGTGGCGCGTGTTTCCTGTGCTTAGAACAGTCCCAAAATGACATTTTTAAAGGATTAAAAGTCATTTAAAACTGCTTGTGGCTTTAATGTAATGTTGGGTCCCGGCAATATGGATGAAAATCAGTGAGACAAACGGCATGGGTACCCCCCCCAGTCCATTACCAGACCCTTTGGGTCTTTTATGGATATTAAGGGGAACCCCGCACCCAAATTTAAAAAAAAGAAAGGCGTGGGGCCCCCAGGCCCTATATAATCTGACAGCAGTATACAGGCAGTGCAAACAAGACAGGGACTGTAGGTTTGTTGTTAAGTAGAATCTGTTTGTAATTTAAAGTGTAGCGCCAGGCAAAAAATCTATTTTTAAGCTTTTAGGAAAACATAGGGAAGGGTTATCACTCCTGTAACATTTGTTTTGCTGTCTGTGCACCTCTTCCGAAGATTTCACCTCACTTTCTGTCCCAATGACAAATGTTTTTTGAAAATTTGGGTTTTTTAGTGAAACAAGGATTGGTGATAAAGCCTCAGTGAAGAGGAGACACGTTTTTCCCATATTAACTCTTACAGGAGAGAATTTCCCTTCCTAGGGGTAGATTTCATCTCACTTCCTGTTGTCTCCTTCCGTTTGCAAGTAGGAGTCGTTTGTAAGTTGGATGTTTGAAAGTAGGGGCTTATCCTATATACTCAGCACAAATTGGGGCCTTAGGTGTTGATGTTGCCACAACACTGTAAGCCCTCACAGTTACTCTTGGTGGCAGTGCCGGCCCAAGACATTGTGCTGCCTGGTACCAGGGCCCCCCCCCCCAAAAAAAAATCACACCCACCAAAATGCCCCCACATCCATTATTTTATATCATGGTAACTAAAGTGGACCTGTCATGGCTCTATACATGTATATAGAAGTATAAAGAGGACCTGTAAAAATAAAAACCGCAGAGGTGATCAAATACCACCAAAAGAAAGCTCTATTTGTGGAAAAAAAAGGACGTAAATTTTGTTTGGGTGCAACGTCGCACGACTGCGCAATTATCAGTTAAATCGACGCAGTGCCGTATTGCGAAAAAAATGATTGAAGTGCAATATTTCTATTATTACATTGTTATATAGAATAAAATACTTCAACTCACCATAATGCAGAATCAGTGGGAGCCCCGAGTGTTTCACTTGCCAACGTCACCTGCCTTCAGATGCGGATTGTCACTTGCCACTATGCCACCTGCCACACATTGCGTATTGTTACTTGCCACGACGCCACCTGCCACACATTGCGGATTGTCACGACTCTACCTGCCACACGTAGCGGATTGTCACTTGCCACACGTACCAGATTATCGCTTGCCACGTCACCTGCCACACGTACCGGATTATTGCCTGCCACATCACCTGGCACACTTTGCTGATTGTCACTTGCCACACTTACCAGATTGTCACTTGCCACACGTAGCGGATTTTTGCTTGCCACGTCACCTGCCACATGTACTGGATTGTCGATTGCCACGTCACCTGCCACATGTACTGGATTGTCGCTTGCCACGTCACCTGCCACACGTAGCGGATTGTCACTTGCCACACGTACCAGATTATCGCTTGCCACGTCACCTGCCACACGTACCGGATTATTGCCTGCCACATCACCTGGCACACTTTGCTGATTGTCACTTGCCACACTTACCAGATGTCCCTGTTGAACAGGGGCAGAAAAATTGGGCCTTAGGCACTGGTGCCACAACACTGCAACCCCTCATAGATGCTATAGTTGGAGCGCAGGAATGAGCCCTGCTACAAAGTATTGCAGCAAAAATTGTAATTATACGCCCCTGTTAAACAGGGGCTGAAAATTTGGGCCTTGGGCACTGGTGCTGGTGCCACAACACTGCAACCCCTCACACATACTCTAGTTGGAGCACAGGAATGAGCCCTGCTGCAAAGTATTGCATAAAAAATTGTAATTACATGCCCCTGTTAAATGGGGCAGAAAAATTGAGCCTTAGCCACTGCTGCCACAACACTGCAACCACTCACAGATACTATAGTTGGAGCGCAGGAATGAGCCCTGCTGAAAAGTATTGCATCAAAAATTGTAATTACACGCCCCTGTTGAACAGGGGCAGAAAAATTGGGCCTTGGCCACTGGTGGCAGTGCCCAGAACCAAAAATGTTCTTACAAGCTATCAGCATGAAAATTGAGGAGGAAGAAGATTGTCACTCAGCATAACAGGATAGTCACTCAGCATCAGCATAGGCAGTCTTGAAGGGATCTGACATTTCAAAAAAGTCAATCGGTTACATCAGCATCAGGTGCTTGGTAGCAGGTGATCCAAGACTGATTCATTTTTATGAAAGTCGGCCAATAAACCGATTCGGTGGACAGGCGCACCCTGTGATCAGTTACAAAGCCTCCAGCAGCACTGAATGTGCGTTCCGAAAGAACGCTGCATGCAGGACAGGCCAGTAGCTCAATTGAATACTGTGCAAGCTCTGTGCCAGTGATCCATCCTCAAAACCCAGTAACCCAGAAGATTTTCAGTGGGAAAGGTGTCCAAGTCTGATCTTGCCCCTAGGTAATCCTGCACCATGTGAATCAGACGCTGGCGATGGTTGCTGGAACCGATCAGACCTTGGGGCTTTGGAATAAAAAATTGTCTGAACGCACCGGTCAGACGGCCACCTTCTCCACCGCTCCTTCTGTGACTGACCGAAGCCTCAGCAACACGTTGTCCAGGAGGACCAGGAAATTGTAACCTCCCAGGCTCTGGAAACGGGTTGCACAAACCTTTCTGCAAGGCCACCCGAAGATGTTTCATCCTCTGCTGCCTCTGCGACCGCAAGATAAGGTCCGCAACCTTACCCTAGTAAAGTGGATCAAGGAGTTTTGCCAGCAGGTAAACATCCCTCCCCTTGATACCACGAATACGATGATCCTTCCGCAGGCTTTGCAGGATCAGAGAGGCCATGCAGCGTAGGTTTGCTGAGGCATTCGGTCCAGAGTCCTCTGGGTCACTAAGTACGACATGATCCGCAGCCACCTCCTCCCAGCCATGTACAAGTCCATGGGTTTCTTCGGACTGTAAATGATCCATTGAAGACTGCTGCTGAATGCCAGGCTCCACCTCCATGCTGACACAATCCTCCTCCTCGTCCTCTTCCTGTGTGATCGGCAGGCACGCAGGAACACTGTCTGGATAAAGGGGGCCTTGAGTGGTAAAGTCCTCCTTTCTCCTTCTGTTCTACATCAAGTGCCCTGTCTATTATTCCATGCAGCGTGTGTTCCAACAGGTGGACAAGAGGGACAGTGTCACTGATGCATGCACTGTCACTGCTCACCATCCTCGTGTCCTCCTCAAATGGTCACAGGACAGTGCATGCATTCCTGATCATAGCCCGCTGTGTGAAGCCGCTGCAGCATGGCCAACGTTGAGTTCCACCTAGTGGGCATGTCACAGATTAGGCGGTTCTTCAGCAGGTTAAATTCCTTTTGGAGGTCAGACAGCCGAGTACTGGCATTATATGACCTGCGGAAATGCACACAGACTTTCCTGGCCTGCCTCAGGACATCCTGTAAGCCCGGGTACCTGCCCAAGAACCGCTGCGCCACCAAGTTAAGGATGTGAGCCAAACAGGGCACATGGGTCAGTTGTCCCTGTCGGAGGGCGGAGAGGAGGTTGGTGCCATTGTCGCAAACCACCATACCTGGCTTAAGCTGGCATGGCGTCAACCACCTCTGAACCTGCCCCTGCAGAGCTGACAGAACCTCTGCCCCAGTGTGGCTCCTGTCCCCCAAGCAGACCAGCTCAAGCACCGCATGGCATCTTTTGTCCGAGGACAAATCAGCACAGGATGAGGCCATTGAGGAAGAAGAAGAGGAGGGGGTGGAGTAGAGCGGTGTGGCAGAATCACCACTAGTAGAATTTTGGAGGCGTGGTGGTGGAACAACCTCCAACACTACTGCACCCTGTCCTGCATCCTTCTTAGCTGCCAGAAGAGTCACCCAGTGTGCGGTGAAAGATAGGTAACGTCCTTGTCCATGCCTGCTGGACCATGAATCAGCAGTAATATGCACCTTACTGCTGACCACCCTGTCCAGCGAGGCCAAGACATTGCCTTCCACATGCCGGTAGAGAGCCGGAATTGCCTTCCGTGAGAAAAAGTGGCGTTTGGGATGCAGTAGCTGGGGCAGGGAAATTTGCCTGTTGACGTCGGCGTACTGATAGCAGATTGCCCGCAAGTACTTGGCTGTGACACACCTAATTCTACGCCTTAATTTCTCTCAGTGCAGGTTTCAGAGAGGACTGAAGGTATAGTAGGGTTGGAGATACCAGCTGATGAGGAGCAAGGAGAGGTCTGCTTTGTTCTTTGGTGTGGGTCTTTTAGGTACACTTGCCAACGAACTGCATGGCAGGTCGACATATGTCTGGTCAAGAATGTGGGGCCCAAGCGGGTGATGTTTTGGCCATGCGAGATACGCTTAAGACATATGTTGCAAATAGCAGCGGTGGAATCTGATGCACTCGTCTCAAAAAAGGCCCACACCAAAGAACTTTTGGAATAACGCGCAGAGACAGCAGCGCCCTGCACATGCAGAGCTCTGTGGTGTGATGCAGTTGGTGTGCTGCCCTTAAACTGCCAGATTGCTGTCCTTCTTGGGCACCCCCTCTCTCTGGGCTCACATTACTGCCTTCCTCTAGCTGGGTACCATCATCGGAGCCTTCAAAATGCTGGGCATCCTCCTGAAGCATGTACCCAACACTGTGGTCAAACAGTTCCGGGGACTCCTCAGGAGGACATGGTGGGGCTAGGGAAGGGGTGACTGATGCCATTGAGCCGAGGGAAGAGGCCGCATTGGCAGCTGCTTTGCCAGACAAAGTACCCTGAGCCTGGGTGAGAGATGAAGAGGATGAGGACGGCTTGGTCATCCACTCTACCAAGTCTACCGCATGTTGTGGCTCAACACGGCCAGCTGCCGAAAAAAAGGACAAGCGTGTCCCATGGCCACGTGCTGATGAGGATGCACCGTCTCCATGACCAGCACTGTTGCCTCTAGACACAGAGCCTGCTTGCCCTCTTTAATTGGATTGTGACTGTCTGCCTCTCCTTGTTGGCCTTCCAGACATACTAATGGCCTGCAGTGAGATGTAGCTGCACAAAGCTGGGATGTATATGTATACTGATACTGCAGCTAGCAGAATCAACTGCCTGCCTGTAGTATTATTAGCATCAGAACACCAGCAATTGTCTTCAGGTAGCTTTAGGTGCACACTGTGCAGAGGACGCAGTACACTAACTGTAAATACTGCAGCTGCCTGCCTGTGGTATTAATAGGATCAGAACAACAGCAATTGTCTTCAGGTAGCTTTAGGTGCACACTGTGCAGAGGACACAGTACACTAACTGTAATCACTGTAGCTGCCTGCCTGTGGTACTAATAGGATCAGAAGAACACCAGCAATTTTCTTCAGGTAGCTTTAGGTGCACACTGTGCAGAGGAGACAGTACACTAACTGTAAATTCTGTATCTGTCTGCCTCAGTGTTGCCAACCGTAGATATTTTTGCTGGCAGGCAGTAAAAAAGAGGCAAATTTCTCCTGACAGTAAGTGCCAGTAAAAGGAAAAGGTTGCCAGTAAAAAATATAACTGACACTCGACTCGGTCGAGACCATCCGAGTGCCTGTTACAGTGTGTTCAGGTGGCTCTGGGGGAGGCGGTGCCTGAGCATGTTGTGTGATGTCATAGTGCAACGGAGCCAAGCAGAGCAGCCAGAGCCTCGTGTGCAGGTCAGCGGGATGGGAGCAAGGTAGGCCGGGAGCGGGACCATCAGTGCTGTTTAGACTGGAATGGACTGAAAGGACCACCTGGTGTGGAGAAAGACTGTCACTGTAACTCAGGAGGGGACGTGTCATGTTGGTGAGGTGTCATCATCATCTGTGCTGCTGCACACTGCTGTCAGTGTCACTTTGAGAGTAAAATTTCATGTGTACGCCTGACCCATTCTAATTTCTTGCCCTCCCGTCCTTGAGCTACTTACCTACTATATTGAAAAAAAAAAAAAAATTTTTTTTTTGTCTTATTATCTACCGTAAATCACATTGCTAATTGCATATTGTACTTGTTTGTAGCCTAAATACTTAAATTTGCACTTAAAACAGTAATTTCTAAACTTTTGGAAATGCCAGTAAAAACTTGGCTGTGCCAGTAAATTTTGGGTGTTGTGTCAGTAAATTTCAATCTGATAGGTTGGCAACACGGGTCTGCCTGTGGTACTAATAGGATCAGAAGAACACCACCAATTTTCTTCAGGTATCTTTAGGTGCACACTGTGCAGAGGACACAGTACACTAACTGTAAATACTGTAGCTGCCTGCCTGTGGTACTAATAGGATCAGAAGAACACCGCCGATTTTCTTCAGGTAGGTTTAGGTGCACACTGTGCAGAGGACACAGTACACTAACTGTTAATACTGTAGCTGCCTTCCTGTGGTACTAATAGGATCAGAAGAACATCACCAATTTTCTTCAGATAGCTTTAGGTGCACACTGTGCAGAGGACACAGTACACTAATTGTAAATACTGTAGCTGCCTGCCTGTGGTACTAATAGGATCAAAAGAACACCAGCAATTTTCTTCAGGTAGCTTTAGGTGCACACTGTGCAAAGGACACAGTACACTAACTTTAAATACTGTAAAAACACCTGCCTGCCTGTCAGTAGGTAGAGAATAACAGGAACGGATCTAGCTAAACTGAATACAGTATATATATATATATATATATATATATATATACACACAACACCTAGGATGCATATATATACAGAATACACTGTAAGTGCAGCTAACTGACTCGCCTGCCTACTCTATCTAACTTAAATCAAATGACACTGTCTCTCTGTCTATCTCTCTCCGCCGCAACACACTACACAAATATATATATAGTGTGGGGCGTGTACTAAACCCCCTGAGCCATAATTGTCCAAAGCCACCCTGGCTTTGGCCAATTACAGCTCTCTGTACAGACGGCGCTGTGATTGGCCAAGCATGCGGGTCATAGTGCATGCTTGGCCAATCATCAGCCAGCAATGCACTGCGATGCCGCAGTGAACTATGGGCCATGACTCGCCACTCGAATTTGGCGCGAACGACCCACAACGTTCGCAATTCGACGAACAGTCGAACAGGCGATGTTCAAGTTGAACATTGGTTTGACTCAAACTCAAAGCTCATCCCTAGTGTTTAGATCTTTTTTTAGAATACAGTACAGTACAGTAGTTAGGAAAGCTTAAAATATTGATTACTTGTGGCTCCCCATTTAACAACCAATTCATTTAACAACCTGGTCACTGGAACGGAACCTGGTCATTAAGTGAGGAGAGCCTGTGTTTGTGAAAATTGACTACTCCTAATGTTCTGACTGCATACAGGGATACCCCACTTTTAAGCACACAATGGGGTTTATTTACTAAAGCTGGAAAGTGCAAAATCAGGCTCACTGATGCATAGAAACCAATGAGCTTCTAACCCCAGCTTGTTCAATTAAGCTTTGGTAATAAAACCTGGAAGCTCATTGGTTTATATAAAATTTTTTGAGGCCCTCAAATTCCAGGACCATACAAATACACCCAAATGACCCATTTTTGGAACATAGGTAGTCCAAGGTATTAAGTAAGAGGCAAAATGAGTTTTTTGAAGTTTTCATTTTTACCACAATTTTTAGAAATTAAGTAAATACATTTGGATCTAATTTCGCAAAGTTGTCATTTTAAGTTATTTTCCACACACAGCCTGGGTATACTTACAATTACACCCCAAAACACATTATTCTACTCTTCTCTAGTATGGGGATACCACATGTGTGAGATTTTATTGCTGCCTAGACATATAAAGGGGCCCAGAATCTAGGGTGCACCTTCAGGCTTTCAAGGGGCATAAATAATGCATTTTATTTCATGACTATCTATCTTGAGGCCCTGAAGTGCCAAGACAGGCGATTAACCCACAAAATGAGCCCAAATAGATCATCCAACATTTTTAATTATAAGCATGGTAAGTCTATTGAAGACCACATTTTTGCCACAAGTTTTGGTAAATGAAGAATGAAAATGTATTTTTTTTCCAGTTGTCAATGATTAATATGATTCTTACACACGGCATGGACATAGTTATTATTACACCCCAAAAACTATAATTACACCCCAAAGCACATTCTGCTAGTCCTCCTGAGTATGGGGATACCACATAAAATCCAAGGAGGACCTTTAAGCTTTCAAGGGCCATAAATAATTTCACAGTTACTTATAATGTGTTTGGAGGCCCTGGAATTCCAGAACAATTGAAATACGGTACCCACAAAATGACCACATTTTGGAGAGTTAACAACCCAATGTATTTTTTAAAAATCACGTTGAGTCTTTTGGAGGTTTCATTTTTCTTACCACAAGCTTTTGTAAAATGCATAAAGAAAATGAAAATGTATTTTTTTACACAAAGTTTTAAATTCATAAGATACTTCTACCACATGGTATGGGAATGCTTACAATTACACCCCAAAACACATTCTACTCCTCCTCCTGAGTATGGGGATACCACATGTTTGAGACTTTTTAGGAGCCTAGCTGCATAGAGGTACCTAAAATCCAAGGGGAACCTTTAGGCTTGCAAAGGGCATAAATTATGCATCTTATTTCCTGAAACTGTGACTGGTGTGGTGGTGATTAGGAACACTGTTGATGGCATACACTGGTCTGGTGACACTGGGACTGGTGTTGCGGTGATCAGGAACACTGTTGATTGCTTACATTTGAATGATGACACTGGGACTTGTATGGCAGTGATCAGGAACACTGTTGCTGTGTGCGCTGGCCTAGTGTGGCGATCAGAAACACTGTTTCTGGCTACACTGGTCTGTGACACTGCGACTGGTGAGGTGGTGATTGGGGACTCTGACTGGCTGCACTAATAGGGTGAAACTGTGACTGTTGTGGTGGTGACGGGGAACATTGTGACTGGCTGCACTATTTTGGTGACATCATACTGGCTAGCTGCACTGACATAGAGCGATATTAGGTCAGCCAGAAATTATACATGTTAACTAGCTACAGCAGTACAATGTAACCATTATGACACTGCACTGTTCTGGTGACACAGTCACCAGGGAAGTGCACGAAATGCTTTTTTTTACACTCATTGCTGTAATGTGGGAGAGCTCCCTTCTCTTTTTATCCTCTGAGACACAATTGGCATTCAATGGAAATCTTCTCAAAGTGAGGGGAAATCCCAAGTGATAGTTGTCATCCGTACAGATATCCCCAATGGATGCTATCCCTTCTAATCTGTTCTACTAACAGCTATAGCATTTTGGATCCCCCTTCACTTTCTCTCCCAATGACATTTGTCAACAAGACAAATAGAAAGTTTAAATCTCCCCAACTTTGACACAGACATCAGTAAAAACTATTCAAGTCAAAAAACTTTATGTTTCCACTAGCATCATGATACAGTTAAATATTAGAAAAAAGTTTTGGCTGGAGTTACACTTCGAAGCAACACTAGAGCTAGTATAAATCATGCGCAACATATTTAAATTCTACATCTGCCCGACACTTGAGCTAACAAACTGCATACAGCCACTTCATGACATCTTCATGCAAAGGATACATACTTCTGTATGGTTCATTTCAATTTTGCCAAGGATATAAATTCATCTCTGAAAAGGTATTAGATGCAGTCTTATATTACAGGCAGTGCTATTCTGCACAAATAGAGTCTTGTAGAAAAAAACTAGGAAGCAATGTTTGCACAGTACTTAAATACTAATGATTTTGAAAATGTCCTCAAGAATTATTGTTACAGCAAAATAACCAGTCAGATCCTCTATGTTGTTTTCAGCAAAATGATTACCTTATTGGTGACCAGGGGCAATACATGCCAATTGAAACAATTCTTCCTCCAGTTACTATCCGTTTTATATTTTAAAATAGCAAAAAAAAAACAAAAACGTGATGCCCATTACTGACCATGCTGAAGTTTCAGGGCCCATCAATGCAGCTTATCAGGACCCATCAGTGAAGCTTATCAGTGCCCATCAGTACCAGCCTTTTCAGTGCAGCCTCATCAGCGCACATCAGTGCAGCCTCATTAGTGCCCATCAGTGCAGCCTCAGCAGTGCCCATCAGTGCAGCCTCATCATTGCCCATCAGTGCAGTCTCATCATTGCCCATCAGTACAGCCTCATCAATGCCCATCAGTGCAGTCTCATCTGTGCACATCAGTGCAGCCTCATCAATGCCCATTGGTGCAACCTCATCAGTGCCCATCAGTGCAGCCTCATCAGCGCACATTAGTGAAGAAGAAAAAAATACTTATTTGCAAAATTTTATAACAGAAAAACTATTTTATTTTTCAAATATTTATTTCATTTATTTAGCAAAAAAAATGTTAATTGAATAACTACCACCAAAAGAAATCTCTATTTGTATGAAAAAAATGATAAAAATGTCATATAAGTGCAGTGTTGCATGACTGAGCAGTTGCCATTTAAAGTGTGGCAGCTCTGAAAACTGGCCTGGGTAGAAATACTGGCCTGGGTCCGGTATTGAATCGGTTGAACTAGTATTAGCAACTTAGACCATTACCAATAGCCAGTAGTACATAGTGTTGCTAGCCAGCTGTGTGGTTGAAGTTAAAAAAAAACATTATTTATTTGAAACTCCGACTGTGCACATATATTTCAGAACTCTGTGCACCAGGGGAGGAGGCTGACTTAAGTCAGAGCCAATATTGTGGCCATTTGGCTACTGCCGACTCTGGCCATACCCCAGAATAGGACTGGACAGCAGTGGCGTCACTAGGGGGTGGCTATTGAGGCTATAGCCACGATTCTGGGGTCCATAGCCCAGAGTCTCTTGCCGCAGGGGTCCCTGCCTAACCAGTGGGCCGTGGCCTCTCTGAAGCCGGGCGGCATGAGAGAGCCGGGCAGGCAGATGACAGAAGCGAGCGGGCGGACGAGCAGAGATGACATCATCTCTCTCCGCCCGCCCTGCATCACCACTCTTCCATCGTGACAAAAATCATGATAATTATGGCATATACTGTGATATAACAGTAAGAAATAACAAAATTGCGCTTGGTTGGATTATACTAAAAATTAAAATTAAATAATAGAATTTAAATCTCTGGTGATAACAGTGAAAATGAATAAAACGTGAGAAGACACCATATGCAGGTATCAACCAAAATACTAAAAAGCTGCAGTTATAAGTGGGGCCCACCAACAAAAATATAAACAAATAAAAACCGCGCTAAAGTGAGTCCAATAAAGTCTGTGATAATAAACAGTCTATGGTGTTGAACAATGAACTCCAAAATCCTTCTGTATGGTAAGGTGAAGAAAAATAAAGTGACTGTGTGGTGAACTGCTTACCAGATGTAAGCCAAAAACAGGCAGGTGGCTTAAAACCCAGCCCGGGCCTTTGGGAGCACTTCAAATGAACTGAATCCTTTGTGCTCGAACGGCAGAACAAATCCACATAGAGTTAAATCACTAGTGAAATATAGTGAAATATAGTAACCATAACCACAAAACATTTAATTTCAATCAATACAAATTGAAAGCTTAAACCACAACTGAGTGTGTACAAATTTGCAAAAGACAAATAAAAAATATAAAAAAATGAAAAACATAAATAAATAATAAAAGTCCTATTAAATGTGACTTGTTACTGTGCCATATAATGAATCTTCTAAAAAAAATACTTGACAAGTAGACTTCACCAGATCACACAAAGGGCTCAAGGAGAATTGCCTGCTTACCAACTGGAGTTGACCACTTTAACTAAAAAGTAGGCCTGATGCGCTTAAGTGCAGAACCCTGTCTGCTGACAGTAGTAGATGCTGGACAAGGTAACATCCTCCCGCTGGGAATCAAGGGTGGAATATATGCAGAGAGAATGACAGAGGAATCGGAAATAGTGTAATACCGTTTATTTAAAAAAGATTAAAGATCTAAAAAGCCAAGTGGCTTGCTTACATATGTAGTGCCTTAGCCCGGCATAGAGGCTGCATGCGTGTCTAGTGGTCGAATGATGGTCGAATGACACCTCGTGGCTTTCACCCGTAACTGGCGTGCGTTCCACCTCGCTTGGCACACAGACCAAAGGGACCGGAAGTGAACGTGACCCCCACCCTGCAAAAAGGCTAGTGATCGCTGCTATGGCTCTAGCCCCATATCTTTTGCAGCCCTAGCAGCTCCCCTGCTGAATAGTATCCCTGTTTACAGCAAATCCTCATTTACTCTGTATATTACTATTTAGGACCTTTTGTGAGCTTTCAAGATATATCCAGTTATATACACTACAATTGTGATTTTAGCATGTATTTAAACTCCATGCAATCTAGATATTTATCTCACCGTTTGTCAGGTGGTTCTGCATACTTACCATTATAGCTCCTGGGGCCCATTATCATTCTACGCACTTGTTGGTACCACAGTTTATCCATATGAGACATTATACAAAAGGAATACCTCCTGAATATCCCTCCTGAAGAAGTGGATTTGTCCACAAAATGCATTGCAGCGCTCTGGGCCTAACACGTCTTAATTCGTATCTGATTTTTTAACAATTGCAAAGGCGCAATAATATACTTTATTGTTACATATGTAATTACATATATAATTTATCATTACATGTGTTCTGATGCGCCCTTTATGGAGGTTTTTAATTTATTTATTATGCTCTGTATGTATATCACTTCTTGAGTTTTATCCTTTTAACATTTTGTATGGAATAAAAGTTAACTATTTTTTTAACAACATTTTGGTCCCCTATTTTGTAGACGCTATAACTTTTGTGCAAACCAATCAATATACGCTTATTGTGATTTTTTTACCAGAAATATGTAGAAGAATCCATATCGGCCTAAACTGAGGAAAAAAATTGTTTTTTTTTTAAAAATGTGTATTATAGCAAAAAGTAAACAATATTGTTTGTTTGTTTTTTTCAAAATTGTCGCTCTTCTTTTGCTTATAGCGCAAAAAATAAAAACAGCAGAGGTGATCAAAAACCACGAAAAGAAAGCCGCAGTGCCGTATCACAAAAAATGGCCTGGTCATTGAGCAGCCAAATCTTCTGGGGCTGAAGTGGTTAATTAGAGAAAATTATTATATTATTTCACATAGTAATATGGTTGTAGAGTCCAAATTAATTTATATTTTATATTGTACTTTTATGTTAACCAATTATACTAACACATTTATAGGATTGTGGGAAACTTCCTCTACCTAAGATAAATCAACAGCGTGGTGCTTGGAGACCCTGGGAACCTGACTTTTTTCCTTTTCTATTTTTTCTTTTTTTCCTATTCACTGTTGCTCATTTCAGATACAAAACTGCCTGCCAAGACCCATTACCTATAAATTTACTGTAGAGTATTTATTGATATAAAAATGATGTTCAATAATTGTCTCTCTAGGGCTGTTAATTATAGAACAGACGGTATTGTATGACAATACCTACAGACTTATTAAAACATGCTCAGTGTGTTCATGTCAGTGCAGTACATCATTGTACCTGTAGACTGGAATGATGGCACTGTTATTCTAAAACTTAAATAAACATTTATTGAAAGAGAACTTTGGCAATTTTGTTATTGCTTTCTGTGCTTCCCTGCTCAAGTGACTAACATGCCCCTCATTTCTTCAATGAGCGTCATAGGGAACATAAGTGCAGGAAAATTTCCCCAGTCTGGTTACAGACAGAAATTAAAGCCAAACACAAGATTTAAGATTGTCTCTACTCTAATTATAACTAAAACAAGGGTTTTGTCTGGATCAAAGCTTAAAAATCAATAAACTTCACACTTTCCTAAATATAATTGTTATTTTAAAGTGTAACTAAAGGCAACATTTTTATTTATTTTTTTACATTTTGGATAGAGCGAAAGGGATTAGAACACCTGTCATGTTTTAATGCTGTCTGTGCCCTCGTTATGAAGATCCTCTCTATTTGGCATGTTTATCATAATCATCAAAAATGAAAGTAGAAGAAAATCAGAAACTTTGGGTTGACACCAGAACAGTCAGGCTACATGAGCACTAGGCTTAAAAAAAGTCTGTCCTCTTGGGAGTAAAAAACGCTCATATAGAACATTTCCTGACAGACTCCATGGCAGCCTACGTGTGGGTTAACCCCGCCTCCTCTCCAATGCTATAGGACCCCATTCCCATAAAAGAGTACTCACCACTAGCTACTGCGTTCCTTTTTTGTCCTCCTCCAATGGACCTATTCAAGTTGTTCACGTCCGGTCGGACGGATCCAGGATTATGGCATACCTCTTGCGGTGCAGCTCAGGGCCCAGCCACGGGCGGGCGAGTAGCGTTTGAGGCTGAAGATTTTCCCCTTGTGGTGGAGGGATGGTTGCCTCTGTATGCTGAAAACTTCTGGACGTACCAAACGGCTGGCAAGGTCGGAAGCATGTTTGTCTCCATGGCAGTGTTTTCTATGTATCCTGTCTTTCCCCAGGTATCTCCGGTCTCTATATCAGCGAGACCGGTCGTTTTGGGTCCTTTTCCGCCCCTCATGGCGGCTGGAGCGCTGGTGCGTTCCAGCCTGCCTCACTACTTCCGGGTACGGCGTTCTCGCTGTTCGCGCATGCGCAATAGCCTCCTCGAGACCGAGGCTTGGCTCGCGCATGCGCAGTACGGCATAATGCCCTGGAACCGCGCGTGCGCGGTACGATCGCTGACCCATGGCGCAGGCGCGCCATGGGCGGTGACGTCACGGGCGGGGAGCTTTAAATGCCGCTCTGAGACTCCCTCACGGTGGGATTTCCCTCGCAGTGAACGGGAGTGCAGCGGTCTTCCCCATGCCCAGCAGTGGTCAACTTTAGGTGAGTGTTTTGAGCACTTTGGTATACTTTGTGCGTGGAAATGTAGAAATGCATATACTTGTATAAAAAAAAAAAAAAAAAAAAAAAAAACAAACAAAAAATATATATATTTTATATTCAAAGTTTAAAAAAAAAAAAAAAAAGGGTAATAATATAATATAAAATAAATTAAAAAAAAAAAAATATATATATATATAATATATATAAATAAATTTTCTCCTTGATATATGATGAGATGTTGTGACTCTTTAGGGGCAACGGACTCCTTCTTACTGGTTTGTCGGCCCATCTAGGCCATTTTTTCTCTCTTTTTTGCAGACCAGCTGCATTGTATCGCACTTCTTATAGAAGAAGCAAATTATGGATAGTTCACCGCCTTTAAGTGGCCAGCCCTCTCGCACAAGGTATGTGCTTAAGAGGGGAGGGGTGGAAGGTCAGTCGCATGGTATATGCGTTTTCTGATGACGGTCCCATCATTTTCCCTTCCCTATTGTGCTTTTTTCCAGCCCTTCTAGATCGGACCCTCAGATTCCGGTCCAGAATGTTAAAGACCTTGCCAGGCCACAACGCCAGTCTCCTTCAAAATCCAGATGAGACTCTGCTTCTGGAGACCACCACCAGAGGAGACGATCTCATTCCTCCTCCAGACACCGCTCCCACCGCCATGACAGCCGCTCTGATCGTAGAGCCTGCTGGGGATGTGGAACAAGAGTTCCGGAGGGCAAATCACTATGTGACCGGTGCTATGCCCGGGCGGTCAGGGAAAAGGAAACAGAGACCCAGCATTTGGAATCTCTAGTTAAACGTGTGGTACAGCAATCCCTGAAAGAGTTGGATTCACCCCACACGCTGAGCCAGTCTACGGTGCTGTCTGGCCCCCCGGCTGATGAGGTCCGTGAAGACCCGGGCACGTCCCAGCCTTATGCGGCCTCTCTTGATTCCTCAGATGATGATCTTCGGGAGGAAGAGGAAATCGGAGGCTTTGACTTCAACATGGTGTCACCTTTAATTAAAGCAATCAAAGAGGCCCTTAAATGGGAGGATCCCGCTACTCCCCCGGCCAAGCAGAAGAAATTCTTCAAACACCTCGGAAAAGAACGTTCAAACTTTCCGCTCCTTTCAGAGCTGAAAGATATTATAGATGAGGAATGGAGCAAAACGGATAGGAAATCCTCTATGGTTAACAAAACCTCCAGATTGTACCCCTTCAAGTCAGAAGAGGTTAAATACCTAGAGAATGCTCCCCTTGTAGACGCTGCCCTGATGCAAGTGGCTAAACATGTCACTCTTCCCCTGGAGGATACGGTATCCTTCAAGGATGGTCTCGAGAGAAGGATTGACCAGGATCTGAAGAGAATCTATGGGTTGGCAGGCACGGCCTGTAAACCAGCGTTTGCTCTGGCAGCCATGTCAAAAGCCATGGAGGCTTGGGCGGAGAATGTGGATTCCTTCCTTAAGAGAATTTCGGAAGAATTGGCGGGAAGTTCAGCGGCCGCAGAATTAAAGCTAGCGGCAGTCTTCTTGGGGGAGGCATCCATTGATTTGATACGCCTGTTGGCGCGAGTTATGCTATCGTCAGTCACGGCCAAACGGGCATTATGGTTACGTCCTTGGCTTGCTGACCCTATTTCCAAACAGGCCTGGTGTAAAATTCCCTTCAAGGGATCCTCACTGTTTGGCAATAAACTCGATGATGCCATATCACGTGCTACGGGTGGCAAGTCGGGCTTCCTTCCCCAGGACAGACGCCTTCTTGGGCGGAAGAAACCTCAGTTTAGAAGACGTTCCCCAGAGCGCTCCAGGGAAGCTCGCTCTTACAAGCCCGGCAGGGACTTCAGGAAGAACTGGAGCAGAGGTCAAGCTTCCTTTCGCAAGTCCGCTAAAGGCCAGACATCCAGTGGTCGTGAGCAGGCAAAGTCCTTTTGAGATTACGCCCGCCCAGGCGGGTCGGGTAGGGGCACGGCTAAGCCTCTTCCGGCACGTCTGGGTGGCCCCGATCTCGGACTTTTGGGTGATAAGAACAGTTTCAACAGGTCACAGATGGACCTTTTCCGATATTCCTCCCCCCAGATTTGTCTCCACTCTTCTTCCCCGGTCGGAAGATCAAAGGAAAGCTCTTCTGTCCTATGTGGACCTTCTGAAGTCTCAAGGAGCAGTTGTACATGTCCCCAGGGACGAATGGTTTCAGGGGGTATATTCTCCCCTTTTCTTAGTTCGAAAAAAGAGTGGCTCTTGGCGCCCGGTCATAGACCTGACCTACCTGAACGAGTTTATAGAGCAAGGAAAGTTCAAGATGGAATCTCTGTCGACCATTCAGCAAGCCATTCAGCAAACGATTGGATGATTTCCATCGATTTGAAGGACGCCTACTTCCACGTCCCAGTAGAGGAGCGGCTTCACAAGTACCTACGTTTCCAAGTAGGGCAGGAGCATCTGCAGTTTATTTGCCTCCCCTTCGGGTTGACAACCTCCCCCCGGGTGTTCTCAAAGATCCTCTTAGCCACGGTGGCCCTCATAAGGTTAAAGGGGGTGCGGCTCTACCACTACCTCGACAACCTCCTGGTTCTATCTCAAAGCAGGGATCAGCTGCTGGCCCACCGGGAGCAGGTGATCTCCGCTCTATCCAGCTTCGGGTGGCTTCTGAATCTTGCAAAGAGCCACCTAATTCCGACTCAACGCCTAATATATCTGGGAGCACAGTTCGACACCGTAAGGAGCACTATTTCTCTTCCACTACAGAAAGTTCCGGTGGTCCGGGACAGAATTGCTCGGGCTCTACATACCTCACACCTGAAGGCCTCTCAGTGTCTAATAATCATCGGCACGATGGTCTCCACGACTCCCATGGTCAAATGGGCCTTGTGGAGATTACGTCCCTTCCAGTCAGGGTTCCTGCAGCAATGGGAAACAGGGGACAAGAATCAGGTCATCCGGGTGACATCATCAATGAGAAACAGCCTCTTCTGGTGGCTCCAACGCAAGAACTTACTGACATGTCATTCCATTGCTCCCATCGCCTGGATCACGGTTACGACCGATGCCAGCGGGACGGGCTGGGGAGCCCTCTGCGGTTCGAACCTTGCACAGGGCAAATGGGATCCATGCCTGCCAGTCCCGGGTTCGAACGTCCTAGAGCTCAGAGCGGCCTGGTGTGCACTGCAGTCCTTCTCTCACCTACTGAAAGGGAACTCAGTATTGCTAAGAATGGACAACACAACGGCAGTTGCCTATGTGAAGAGGCAGGGGGGTACCCGGAGCCTCAATCTCCTTCGGGAAGTCGAGCCCATTCTTTCCTGGGCACAGAAGAACCTATGCAATATCTCGGCAGTGTTTGTCCCAGGGGTCCGAAATACCCAAGCAGACTTCCTTTCTCGCACCAGGCTGGACAACAACGAGTGGTCCCTGAATATGGAGACATTCAGATGGGTCTCATCACTGGGGATCGAACCCGAGGTAGATCTATTCGCCTCACGCCACAACTGCAAGTTGAAGAATTATTATGCCAGAGGTCATTGCAGCCAGGCTCTCGGGTCGGACGCACTGACGGATCTCTGGAGATTCAACAAGGCCTATGCCTTTCCACCTCTTCCAGTCATCCTGAGGTTCCTGCAGAGGCTCAGTTCGGAAACAGCCGAAGTGTTGATGATAGCTCCATACTGGCCGAACAGGCCATGGTTCCCTCTCCTTGTCCAGCTCAGCTTCAGGGACCCGGTGCCTCTCCCTCTCGGGCCGGACCTTCTTTCTCAGGGGTCAGTTCTGCACCCATGTCCGGCAGTACTGAGACTGATGGTCTGGTTCTTGAGAGGGAGAGGCTAATCTCGCTTGGTTGCGCTCCCTCAGTGATCTCAACTCTTATGAGCTCAAGAAGACCTAGCACGAATAAAGTCTACAGTAGGATCTGGTCCAAGTTTGTGGATTTCTGCTCTTCTAACGGCAGGTCTTGTAGACACCCGGAGGTGCAAGACGTCCTCAGCTTCCTTCAAACAGGTTTAGACCTACCATTATCCATCAGCTCGCTTAGAGTCCAGGTATCTGCACTGTCTGCCTTCTCAGGGTCCTCTTGGGCAAATAATCCGTTAATCCGGCAATTCTTTCGTGGCGCTTCAAGGCTTAAGCCCCAAAGAAAATCCAGGTTCCCCAAATGGGATCTGCCACTAGTTCTGGATTCAATCTCGGGACTCAGTACTAGCGGGCCTTCCCCGCTCTCTATTAAGGACTTCTCGGCAAAGGTGGTCTTTTTAGTAGCCGTCACATCGGCAAAAAGGGTCTCTGAGATTGGCTCTCTGGGTTGTGAGGAACCCTTCCTGACGTTCTTCCCGGACCGGGTAGTACTCGTCCCTATGCTGGGTTTAAATCCAAAGGTGTCCTCAGTGTTCCATGATAATCAAGAAATAGTCCTTCCCACGTTTAAGTCTCCAGGATCTTCCGAAATTCATCCTCTGGATGTAGGGGAAGCAATTAAAGAATACCTGAGAATAACTTCTCCCTTCAGACGTTCTGACCATTTATTTATTTTACACTCAGGAAGCAATAAAGGGAAAAAAGCTTCGATTAGGAAACTCGCTACTTGGATTGTTCAGACTATTCAACAAGCATACAGGGCGAAGGGCTTGGCTCCTCCACAGGCGGTGACAGCTCACTCCACCAGGGGAATGGCGGCTTCATGGGCGGCAGCTCGACACGTGGCCCCGGACACCATATGCAAGGCGGCCTCGTGGGCCTCTATCAATACTTTCATGTCTCACTATTGTATTGAGCCTGCTTCATTGTCCTCTGTAAACTTTGCTTTGAGAATCCTATCGGTTGATAGGGCAAATTAAAATTTTTGGTTTGACTCAACATACCCACCCGTGTGGTCGGTTAGTTATTTCCCACACGTAGGCTGCCATGGAGTCTGTCAGGAAAAAGGAAAATTTATTATCAAATACTTACCGTAATTTTCCTTTCCTGATGGACTCCATGGCAGACGGAGTTCCCACCCATTGGTCATAGAGTAGGCTAGTTACGGAACGCAGTAGCTAGTGGTGAGTACTCTTTTATGGGAATGGGGTCCTATAGCATTGGAGAGGAGGCGGGGTTAACCCACACGTAGGCTGCCATGGAGTCCATCAGGAAAGGAAAATTACGGTAAGTATTTGATAATAAATTTTCCTTTTTTTTGTACAAAGTTTAGACTAGTTTAGGAGGGTTTTTACGTTTTTTTCTGCCAGTAAGCTCCCATCAGAAACACGAACCAGATCACCTGTCATGTTTTATTGCTGTCTGTGCCCTCGTTATGAAGATTCTCTCTAGTCATGTTTACCATAATCATCAAAAATGAAAGTAAAAGAAAATCAGAAACTTTGGTTTGACATCAGAACAGTCAGGCTACATGTACACTGGGCTTAAAAAAAAGTCTGTTCTCTTGGGAGTAAATAACGCTTGTATAGAACATTTTTTGTACAAAGTTTAGACTAGTTTAGGATGGTTTTACGTTTTTTTTTCTGCCAGTAAGCTCCAATCAGAAACAGAAGGTTTTTTTTCCTGCCTCTAAACATTGGGCTCAAAATATGCCTGTAATCGTCCTAATGTGCATGGACACATAGGATAACATTGAGCTGCTTCTACAGGCAGAACACAGGACTCCTGTAGAAGCAAAGTTTTTTAAGCCATTGTGCATGGAGCCTAAAAGAGGAAATTTTCCAATGGTGACCTAGTGACACCTTGGGATTCCCTCACTTTGTTTTACAAAGATTTTATTGGGTTTTTAAAATGTTTTACAAGGTACACAAAGTATTGTACGCAGGACAAGGTGAAGTATAATAGAGGCAAGTACATGATAACAAATCCGTCAGGACATGAAGGCAATACATAATAAGTCTTCACTGGATAAAGGTGATTGGTGTGTATAGAAATCCAGCATCAATCTAACTCATGAGGTTATCCAGTAAGGATGTACGAGGATTCTTCAAAAAGTTTCTGCACTTTTTTTTTTTAATTCTTTTTTTTGCAATTTTTCATCATAAAGGTACAAAACAGGGCCATTGGGGCATACCCCGGCCAATTGGTGTACATAGCCATGTGCATAACAGCGTACAGCTCACCACGTATCTCAAAACTAAAACATATATAACTATAACTAAAGAACCAAAACAACCACAAATTCAGTAAATTCGGTACCCAGGTTTTACATGGTAGGATGATGGTAGGAGATATCTTTTCCTGCACTTTTTTAATACGTTTCGCAGCCAACTTTACCACAACATGACAACTCTTATATTAAACTGCAAGGTCAGTGGGCTTGCCAGACAGACTAGTCACGTGACACTATCAGACACGATCAATTACTACTCCTCCCACCCTCACCAATTCCAAAAAAATATATAAAAGTGCGGAATCTTTTTAACCCCCCTGGCAGTATGATTCTTTCTGATTTTAGGTGCTGAAAGCGGTACAATTATTTTGCATGGAAATTTGGCGTTTTATATTGTAGGCCTGTAATTCTTAACAATAACACACCTAAATCTGTCCAAACCAGAGTCTAGTAGATATCCCGGGTATGATAAAGTTTGAAACACAAAAACATAAATTATAATATGATAAAAAAAAAATAATAATTAAAAAAAAATAAAATAAATAGTAATAAAATAAATTTCCACACGATTCACTATCGCTCAATTCTGCAAGTGTTCTAATTTACTATCGCTGTTTTCTAGCTGGTCTAAAGCCATTTTTGACGTAAAGGGACACTTTTTGGTTGCTATGGACAATCTCCAGTTTCCAGGCAGAAAGAACAGTATATGCAATATAAAACTGCATGCAGGGCATGGGCCAGAGCACTGGGGACAAATGGGATGTGAAATGATTCCATACAGTACTGTAATCTGTAAGATTACAGTACTGTATGTGTTATGCTTTTTCCATTTTTTTTTAATTTGCCGCCAGGCTCCACCCCCGTGCATCGCGACGCTCGCAGGGAACAGAGCCTGGCACAGAGAGGCTTCGGAACATGACACAGCCCGCGGACACTGCGGGGGACATCGCAGGATCCCGGGGACAAGGTAAGTAAGGAGGCACCAGGATCCTGCGATGCAATCCCGAGTGTGTTACCACTAATGGTCCTGAATTTTAACCCCGAGCCACACTCGGGAAAACCGCCAGGGAGGCTACAGACCCCTCGTATATCACCTATAAAATCTCTTGCCTTATAAAGGGGGGAAGAAGGGCGCTGACGCCTGGAAAGGGAACATAGCGCCAAAGGAGAAAGAGCAAAAGGTGGGGAATGTCCACCTATGACCTTCGAAAACTCATGGAGAAAAGAAAGAGAAAGAGGAAATGGTGGGGGAGAGGGAGCTTGCCTGGGGAGGATGGAAGGGGAAGATAGGGAGTTCCCATGTGACCCAGTCCATTGCTCCACCCTGATTCAGACTGTGTGGGCAGTCTTACAGATAGCAAGGAGCGGTCCAGGCCTAAGTGTTATTAAAGGCTATCCACGGGGCCCGGATTTTCAGGAACTTGGGATTCCCTCACTTTGGGGGGATTTTCTCTCACATCCTCCTCTGGCTATGGAATAGGAAGTGAAGGGAAAGCTGCCCTATGGGACACAGATTGAAAAAAAAAGGAAATGACAGTGTTATGACCCTCCCCTACACTGTCCAATTCTGTTTTCGATTCTTGCTTAGCTAGTCCTGGGAAGCAAGGTCTGCAGGCTTGGAACAGGGAACAGTGGACCATTAAAATGGTTGCCAATTTTTTTTTCACCTGACTTTTTGTTATTTGACAAAACTTTTAAATAAACATTCAAGCAAACTAAATAAATAAATAATGGTTGTCAAACCTTCAGAAGCTGTGAAAAGCGCAAATGTGTGTTCTCATCTCAAAAGAGTTTTTTGTTTTTTGCTTTTTTTAGTAAATACAGTAAAGGGCATAGGGGGTTCAATGGTATAGAGCGAGAACCCTCAGCTTTAATAAGTTGTTTGTTAAATGACACCACATAACAATGTCATATTCCTATTTTTATGTAACATTTTATTTTAGAAAGGGTCATGTCTATTTTTTTTATTTTGTTTCAGCAAATGTGTACTTATAAAGTAGGTAACCAAATAATAGTATAAGGCCCCATGTACACCGGCTTATTAAAATAAGCTGCATTTTTTCTGCCTAAATTTGGCAGAAAAAAGGTCTCTTTTGTTTACAATATGTATGCGCGTTTATACGTGTATTTATACTTGTGTATGTGCGTATGCAGTTTGAACATTAAATAATTCTACTGGCCAGAATATTAATTTATTCTGGCCATTTGAATACATTTATGCACATACACTGACCTTTACGCATGTTTTTTCTGCTCAAAAGCTCCTCTCAGAATTTATCTGGTGCATTTTTTTTTATGTCTGTAAATGCTCCTTTTCAAATACATATGTAAATGCTTAATGTGTGCATGACCATAGAGACTTACATAGAGGTGCTTTTGGGCATCATTCACATGGCTGTAAAAATTTTATTGACTTTATTACAACTTTATTTTCTGGGAGAAAAGTTCCTGCATAATTATCAGTAAAATACTTGCTAATTACAAAATACTTGTATACTGTAGATGCATTTAAATACGTAAAAAACGTATGCGAACATAACTTTGTGAAAAATATGAAACAATATGTCACCACAGGGTGGGGCTGACGACATATGAGCTATAAAACTGTGCCACGTCCTATGTTAGCAACAAAACTTTACTTAGAGAGAAAAATTGACTTTGAAGGCACCATGACTAGCTTTGGAATTAAAATTAGATACAGTGGGTAAAACAAGTATTGAGCACAACACCATTTTTCTAGGCAAATATATTTCTAAAGGTGCTATTGACATGAAATGTTACCACATGTCGGTAACAACCCATGCAATCCATACATACAAACCAAAACAAATAATTTCAGCAATTAGGTTATGTGTAAAAAAATGAAATGACACAGGGGAAAAGTATTGAACACACTAACTGAAATGTATGTAATACTTCATACAAAATCCATTGTTGGTAATGACAGCTTCAAGTTACCTCCTGTATGGAGAAACTAGTCATATGCATTGCTCAGGTGTGATTTTGGCCCATTCTTCCACATAAACAGTCTTCAAATCTTGAAGATTCTGTGGGCCTCTTTAATGAACTCTGATCTTTAATTCTTTCCATAGATTTTATATTGGATTCAAGTCAGGTGAGTGGCTGGGCCATTCTAGCAGCTTTATTTTCTTTCTTTGAAACCAATTGAGAGTTCCTTGGCTTTGTGTTTAGGAGCATTGTCTTAGTGAAATGTCCACCCTCATTTTATCTTCATCATCCTGGTAGATGACAGCAGATGTTTATCAAGAATGTTTTTTGTGCATTTTTCCATTTTTCCTTCCTTCAGTGACATGAAGTTTACCAGTACCGTATGCTGAAAAACAGCCCCACACCATGGTGTTCCCATCTCCAAACTTCACTGTTGGTATGGGGGTGTTTTTGGGCTGATGAGCAGTGCCATTTGACCTCCAAACATGGTGTGTGTTATGGCATCCAAAGAGTTTAATTTTGGTCTCATCTGACCAGACTATATTCTCTCAATATTTCAAAGGATTGTCTAAATGTTGTGCAGCAAACTTTAAACAAGCTTCAACATGCTTCTTCTTCAGCAATGGAGTCTTGTATGGTTAGCATGCATACAAGCCATGGCAGTTAAATGCATGATTGTTTTCTTTGAAACAATTGTAGGAGAGGAAGATGTACACAAACAAATGTGTGTAAAAAAATTAAAATAAAAAAAAAATTAGGAAAAAAATAAAGAAAAAATACCTAGATCAAAGTATGATCTAGGTCAGTGGCAGGGTTAGTGTTAGGGTCAAGGTAGGGGCCAAAAGTCAAAGTCGATGGAAAAGGTCAGGGTTAAAGGTCGGGTCCAAGGTCAGTATATTTTGGGTAGTATTTAAAACAAAATGGTTTAATTGCTATCAGTGTCAGTTAGTGTCTGTGTCAGGCTCCATGCACACTGGGCTTAAAAAATGCCAGTTCCCTTGGCAGAAAAAAATGCTTATATACAGCGTTTTTTATACAAAGTTTAGACAAGTTTAGGAGAGTTTAACATTTTTTTTCTGCCAGAAAACTTCAATCAGAAACGCAAACCAGAAGGGTTTTTTTTTCCTGCCTCAAAGGCTCAATGCACACTGGACCTAAAAAAAAAACTTCAGTTCCCCTGGCAGAAAAAATTACTCATATTGAGCATTTTTTGTACACAGTTTAGGCGAGTTTCAATTAAAATTTTATTTTTTATTTTTCCTGCCAGAAAACTCCAATCAGAAACGCAAACCAGAAGGGTTTTTTTTTCTGCCTCTAACGCTGAGCTTAATATATGCCTGTAATCGTCCTAATGTGCATGGACACTTAGGATAACATTGAGCTGCTTCTACAGGCAAAACACAAAACTCCTGTAGAAGCAGCGATTTTTTAGCCAGTGTGCATAGACCCCTAGGTAGGATACAAAGGAAGCGAAATGCGCACTGTTTTTTCTGGGCCCTACTGTGGGTACAAACAACAAACAAATAACAGACACATATATGGTATCGCTGCAATCCTCAGGAGCAGGAGAATTTATTTTGTTCTTGCTGAATTATGGTAATAGCAAGAAATATATATATATATATATATATATATATATATATATATATATATATATATGCAAAATTAGAATTTTTTTTTAACTATTTTGGGCCAGTTTTCCCTTGATAATTAAAAAAAATCCAGGAGATATACGATACCATATACCACCAAAAGAAAGCCCAAATTGTCCTGAAAAAATCAAGGTATAACCTACCTGGTTACACTGAGGTGTCCGTTTATGAAGCAGTGATCAGCGGTGATCCCGAGGATCACCGCTGATCACAGTCCATAAACAGTTTATCAAACAGTGATAATCGGGGGAGAACGTGTTTGAACTTGTTCTCCCGCCGATTATCTCTACACACGGAGAATCCTCATTGAATGACACAGAAACGGCCAGTTTATGAAGCGGTGATCTCACCGCTTCACTGGCGATCTGAGTCAGAATTCACACTCCCAGGTTCACCAGCTCAGAGGTGGTGAATCGGGGAGTGAAGAGGAAATCTGGGGGGATCTGAGGGGGAAGGAGAAAGTTTTTTAACTTCCTTATGCCTCGTTCAGACCCCCCAACACTGTAAGCATGTCCCCCTGTCATATTTATGTGTATACATATTTATACATATATACATATAATGTGTATATGTATATATATATCATGTGCGTGTATATACATGTATATATAGTGTGTGTGTGTGTATACATATGTGTATAATGTAGGGGGACACATTATTTTATTAACATTAATCCACGCGCCGTTGAGCGGTGATAATTTATCACTGCTTGATAAACTGACATTTGGTACTGTAATCTCGTAAAGTCTCACGAGATTCCAGTATCAGGGGCCGTTCTCCACTATTTGAAGCATTTGTAGATCTCTTCACTCCTCCAAAGGTGAAGCGATCTACACCACTTCATAAACTGCACACAGAGGAGAAAAATCTTCACTGTGAATGCCGGAGAATGAAGCAGTGAATAGATTTCACTGCTTCATAAACGGACACCTAAGTAGTTGTGATGATTTGTACAGCATTACTAACACATATCAAAGTTGCAAAATTTTATTTAGGCATTAACTTTTGTTTTGCCCCCCCCCCCCCCCGTCATTAAGGGGTTAATCTACCACTTATATCAAAGCTAGCACTTTTTCAAACATGAGGCTAAATTTTTTATTTAGATCTAGTTCAAAACATGATATTAAAAATTTCTTAAAGCAAAGATTGTAATGCATTAGTCAACGAAGGCATGCTGCAAACCACTTATATTTTATCAATTACACCAGAACTGCATGTTAAGAAAGAAAATGTTTATTTTATTGTGTAGCAAAATGTTATAGCTGAAAAACAAAAAAGAAAGGTAGTAGTTTTAGTACCTAATCAAGGCCATCTATCGTCTAAAAATGATGTTCATTTGAGATCATTGTAGTTAAATTGGCTGCTAAGTACACCATTTACATTGAAATTCACTTTTAACTGAATGCTTGTATAACTTGAAAGTGTAAACATGTATATAACATATATAGGAAATTGAATTGTTCACTTGTGTTCGTGTAAATTCATAGGATTATACATCACAGTTGGGGACATACTGATAGAGGCTCTAATGGGATCGCAGTTAAAGTGTGTAGCAGGATCACTTCCTGATGAGAACACAAAGCTCCCCTAAATAAGCCTGGAGGTACAAAGCAGGGACACTTCATCCTCATGCAAGTCAATCCAGTGATTGGATGCAATCCACAGGGATATGGCACATGAAAGCACAAGGACATCACAAACAAGTATGCTAATACCTTAATCAACATCACACAATACTGGGAAAAGTTCAGGATTGGGACCAAAACACAGCAGTGGTAGGGGGGGTGTTTTACAAAAGCTCTTGGATCCTTCTTATGAATAAAAGTCTATTCATAAAGTGCAAAACTAGGTCTTATAATTAATCAATGTAACAACTGAGCCATTTTTTTTAGTTTGGATAGAGTAGGGAAGAGTCAGAGCCTAGCCCCTGTCAATTTATTTTCTTGCTGTGTGTGTGTAGCCTTGGGGGATTTCCAAATTCATCTTCTGTTCCAGAGATGCAATAGGAAGTGGGAGCAAATCTCTACAAAGTGAGGGGGATTCCTCTATTCAACAGTTGTCACCGGAAAAGGGACCCCATTGGAAGCTTTCCCCTCTATTCCTGTTCTGATGACAAGTCAAAGTTTTGGATGTTTTCTCTCTTTCAATCCCAGTGACAATGGACAACAGGACAAATAAAAATAATGACATCCTTCACCACTCTATCCAAAAGTACAAAAAAAATAATAATTTGCCAATACAAAGACATATACTCTTCTCAACAAACAAATTGTGACAAATATATTTTGATAAGCAACATTTATTAACATTATTTTTTGTTCAAAAGTGGGAGATTTCTGAAAATGTTTCCCATTTTGACAGTCATTGGGGAGGGCAAAATTAAGATGTTTTTTGATGGTTTGAAAAAGTGCAATTTACTTTGAATAACTCCTAACAGTTAGGAAAGCTCATTTCAACCATCCTAGTGCTTTTTCTTTTTGTGGCAAAAAAAACCCTTTATTAATCCCAGAATTTTACACTTTTTCATAAAAAAAGAGTTAAATAAAAATAAATAAATAGCATAACAGTACAAAATAATTGTTAAATACACAAAAAATAAGGGAAAAACGAAAATATAAAGAACTCCTACTAAATACACCAAATACACCAAACAAAGCCCTTTAAATAATGAAAAAAGTCGAATTTTTGCTCCTCTTGACTTTGCCTAACGTGCTACTTTTTTTTTTTACAGTAGTCACAAAAATTAAGCCAGTAAGTGATTTTTGGTTTTTATTTTTACTATAAAGGCAAGGAAACAAATAGTATCTGTATTTAAAAGGTAGCAAAACTGTCATTATTGGGACAGATGTTGCTGTTTTGCATAGTTTGAGTGACCAAGATGGAAATTTTGTTGAAAATGGGCAGTGTATGATTCTACCCATTAATAACTATGTCTCTATGTAGAAAGTTGCAATGATACAAGTGTATTGAGGACCAGGCCACCGAAGTTTCATGTGTAAGGATACTGTTGTATTATCCTTTAGGACATTGATCTCAGCAAGAGTTCAACCTTTCCTATTGATATGTAAATATGCGATAATAGAGTTATTGTGTGAAGGAGTCACAGTAATTAGTAGAGTGTTTTATAATATGAGTCTTTAATAGGCTGTGTATTGCCACTCATTTAATGTGTTTTACATTGAGTGTGGAAGAAAAAAGTGTTTTGTTATTGTGTTAAAGATGCAATTTGTGCTAAGAATTGTTTTTATTATGTGATAATCAGACTGATAATCAGCAATCAACTTGCTGTAAGCTGAGGTGCTGTGTGATAACTGACTGTTAATACTATAGCTCTATTTACAAAGGTTGGAAATTCAATTAAAAAAAATCAATAAAAAACTTCTGACTTTCGGCCTGTCTATAAGGTTAAAAATATTTTTTTTTCTTATAGAAATGAAGACCCAGACAGGGATCCCCAACTCTCCCCTCCTTTTTTCTTTTTATTCCCGTTTTGAACCCATCACTTTTTTATCTCTAACATTCTCTATTCCCTCTATTATCTCTATTACCGTTCTCTATTCTTCACCTTTCCTTTACTCCATTCTTTCTTCATATTGGGGGTTATTTACTAAAACTGGAGAGTGCAAAATATGATGCAACTCTGCATAGAAACCAATCAGCTTCCAGGTTTTATTGCCAAAGCTTAATTGAAAAAGCTGAAGTTAGAAGATGATTGGGTACCATGCACAGCTGCACCAGATTCTAAATGCACCAGTAGTAAATCTACCCCATAATGTAGCATGGCCTAAAAGTTCCTAGTTGCAAAACAGACTTTCCCCATCCGCAAATTATCTGTAAGCACATAACTTCCTCCCTTCCGCTGCTGGTCAGTATCCAGTGGCCCACACAGTGCTAAGACCCCTACTAGTAATGAATAATTATCAATTCAAGTCAAATTAAAGCCATCTTTTTAGTTTTTGATATAGTGGAGAAAAATTACAGCTGTCAGGTTTTTATTAGAGGACATCATATAATACAGTATGGAGAGTACTTGTGTATTTTGAGACACTTACTTTGATGAGCCCATATCAGTCATACTAAGAAATAACTTATTCAGTTTCTGAACACGACTCCCACACTTGTATATAAGGACTTTCTAATATGACCCATGTCTCTATTTTAAATAATTTTGATAAAATGGTCTTTCTCCTGAGGACTACATAAATATTTCACTAATGAAGTAACTTTGCAAAATTATTTTTAATCTATACCCTAAATCTGATTCTCCTGTAAACAAGTATTTTATTGCTGTGTTCCTGCTGCGTAGATTAAAGCCCCATACACATGGGCCGAATCGGTCAGTTCACTAAAAACCGTCCAACATTCGGCCCATGTGGAAGGCTGGCTTCTGTCAGACGTGCATGCTGGAAAACCAGCAGTCGACCAGCTCCCGATCAGGGCTCTCCGCCAATGGCGGTTGATCGGAGTGTTCTGGCAGGGGGGCGGTCCCCCTGTCAGAACACAATAGCTCAGTGGGAGAAATCGCTGTACTAACATCGGATCATTCAGGGGTGGACTGATAACTCATGGGGCCCCCGGGCAATAGGAGATTATGGGGCCCCCCAGGCAATCAGAGATTATGGGGCCACACAGTATAAACACACACAGTATACAATCACACAGTATACACATACATGTACACACAGTATACACAGACAGATGTAAAAAAAACACAGAATTATACATACTGCCCCTGGTTTTACTGAGCCTGGCAACCCTGATGGGGCCCCCTAGTGGCCCAGGGCCCTCGGGCAGTGCCCGAGTCGCTCAATGGTCAGTCCGCCCCTGGGATCATTGGTACATCGGCTCCGACCGGAGCTGACAGTTTTATTTTTCGTTCAATCCGCTGGGTTGAACAAAAAAAAAAACTATTACTGTGTACCAGGCTTAACTCTCTTTATTTGTCCTCATGACCATTGTCACAAAAAAGGGAAAATCTAAAATTTTAAGTTATTCCTGGATAAAGCTGGTCACATAGTGATCAAAATTCGATCAGGGCGTGGCAGTCCCCACTTGATAGAAGTAAATCATTTAATTAACTTCTGTTTAAAGGAAATCTTTCTGGATCAGTGGCTGCAGCCAATCAGCTGCATCTGCTGATCAGTGCATTCTGACAGCGGTGGGTGTTGCTGTCACGATACAATGTTCTGGCAGGGGGGATTCCGCCATCCAACTCATTTGTGTGGAAGGAGGAATATGGTATATTTTTAAATTTTTCTGCCCTTTGGCTGAACAAAATTAAAAAAAAAAAAACACAAAAAAAAAACGAATGGCCAACGAATGACCAGCTTAAGGATTAGAATTCTTTCAATAGGGACTGGCAACTAAAAGAGCATTTCTGTTATTTTGGAGAGATTTGACCTCTTTTCCTTTTGTGTCACATAATAGGAAGTGAAGGGAATTCTCAATGAGTGGAAAAAAATGGCGGGGGGTTTTAACCTTTTTTTCTGCTGTAGCCAAAACATGACGTTTTGTCTTTAGCAGGGGCGTTGCTAGGGGGTGGCTTTTGGGGCTATAGCCCCAAATCTGAGGCCAATAGCCCCGAGTCTCTGCAGGGGTCCCCAAGGGGTGGGGAGACTCTCTGGGGACCCTTATGTAAGTGGGGGGCTCTCTGGGGACCCTGATGTAAGGGAGAGGCTCTCTGGGGACCCTGATTTTAAGGCCTAGGCTCTCTAGGGACCCAGATTTAAGGGGGAGGCTCTCTGGGGACCCTAATGTAAGGGGGCCTCTCTGGGAACCCTGATGAAAGTGGGGGACCCTCTGGGTACCCTGATGGAAGGGGGAGGCTCTCTGAGGACTCTGATGTAAGGAGGAGGCTCTCTGAGGACCCTGATGTAAGGGGGGGCTCTCTGGGGACCCTGATGTAAGCGGGGGGCTCTCTGGGGATTAATATACACCCACACGTATATTACTGTATATACATGTGTATGCCCACCCAAGCGTATGACTTTGTTTACTACGCTGCTATGGGCTCTAGCCCAAGATCTTTTGTAGACATAGCAACGCCCCTGTTCTTTAGGTATACTTTAAGACAGGGGTCTCCAAACTATGGCCCTCCAGTTGTTCAGGAACTACAATTCCCATCATGCCTAGTCATGCTTGTGAACATCAGGGTTTTACAATGTCTCATAGGACATGTAGTTCTGCAACAGCTGGAGGGCTGTAGTTTGGAGATCCCTGCTTTAAAGTAATTATAACTGGCCCTCACTTTTGGTTGTCTGCCAGCCAATGTATGGCAAAAGGAGGGAAGGCAAACTCCCCCCATCGCCCCCCATTTTACTGTATTTTTTTTTTAGGCATATATGTCCTTTTTTCACTTCACTTTTAGCATTGCAAAATCATTTCATTGTTTTAAACTTAGAGAAAATTAAGAGACAACATTGATTCAATAGTCTGTATAAATATGGCACTCTTTATTAAAAAAAAATTTCCCTAGTGTATGCAGATTTAATATATGTATGCAGATTTGTATAATTGTGGTATATGTCTATGTAATATTTTAGGCAACCTCAGTGGCAGAATTTAGGTTTGCTAGGCTGCCTTTGCAGTATACACTATTTCCTGGTTATTGATGATGCATATTGAATGCACAGTAAATGTTATGCCAAGGTGTTGGGTTTTAATATACTGTCTGTATGGATGTGTCTGCAAATTACTCCAGTTATCAAGGTATAGTTAGTAGCAGTTAGTCACACTAAACTGGACTTATTTAATAAGGTCTGTGCATGTTTTTTTTTCTGGTTGGGGGATCTGCACAGCAAGCAAATAGGTAGCCACAGCCTGAACTTCACATACAGCGGTCTGTGGCTCTCAAGTTTATATACTTAACTAAGAAATATATATATATATATATATATATATATATATATATATATATATATAATTTATATTATGCCATTTGGTAACACCCAGAACTCCAAAGTGGGTGTAAACAGAGCCTAGAACGATGGCAGAAAAATTTTACTAGTCAAGTTCCTAAGAAATATAAGCAGCTGGTAGGTTATCCAGACTACCAGACCCCATCTGTAGCCACTGCTTCTGTGTTGATTGGCTCTGTAAGGCCTATGGTTGATTAAAAAAAAGAAAAGAAAAAAAAAATGTTGTTGCCTTTCGTGCAATACTTCATAAATTAGGCAGTTAGAAAATCCACTGAACATAACATAACATGTAGTGTGCAAGGTGTTATATGTGTAACTGAAGATATGTATCATAGAAGTGTAGGAGTTAATAAAGATAGTCACTGTACTGCACTATTGGACCTATAAAGAGAAATAAGCTGATCTCCACAATGCAATGGAACTCAGAAGAGACAGTAGAAAGTGCTTACTTCTCAGGAAAAGTAACTTCCAGGCAAGTCTACCACCAGCATAGTACTAATCTGCTAAGCAAACACTTCCATATGTTTGCCACCGTATAAAAGTAATTTGCAGATTCTACCAAACAATTTATCACTCTCTTTACACCTACTGCAATTTCCTCTCCATCTCTCTTTTGTTCTTGCTCCCTCTATATTCATATGATGCAATGCAGATATTATATTCATTGGGATGAGTAAAAATAAGTATCTAATTGCAAAATCATGTTTAATAAATAAATGACCACTTATAAGGTCTGCATTGGTATGGTATGCCTAAAAAATGAAAACAAATAATTTTATATGTAATCTGTTTATTTGGATTTTCAGGATGCAAAACCATTTTTAAAAAAATCCAGTTATTCCAAAAAGTGTTTTACAGTTAAAGGAGCCATGCATTTAGATTTGTGTGCAATCACAACCGTAATGGTGGGGAAAAAAATAATTTTATATTGCAGGTTTTACGACCATTGACCTGTGATATTTTTCAGCAAATCACGGCATATGCTGCAGAAAAAAAAATTGTATAGACAATATAATTTTTTTTAATGCTTTTATAAGAGATGTATGCTTATTAGCATGTGCATAAAGTAATTTACAAAGGGGTGAATAGTTAACTTTAGTCATTGAATTATATTTAGTGCAAATGACTAATTTTGGATTTTTTTTTAAAACAGAGTAGAACTGTAAAATAACACTCTTTAGGAAATTGTCAGCACAATAAAATACCTATAGAGAAAGTTATGTGTGTATGTAAAAAAGTTAGTTAGGAGGAGATGTCAATAAAATAATGCTTTCAGCTAATTTATGAGACTACAATAAGATCCAATATTAAACTATTGTATTAACTCTTATGTTTAATTTTGCCGTGAGTCATATTTTTTATTGATATTTCCTGATCCCCTAGCCTAAGCTCCCCTTTAACTCTTATTCTGCATGTGCTTGTGTAGGGCTCTTTCTGTACTCATCCTCTTCCCCCACCTCTTCCTCGCTCTCAGTGTATCACTCTCTCTCTCCCCTCTCTGCTCATCCTCTCCCCTCTTTTGGGTGGGTCTAGGCTGAGTCAGGATGCTATGTCTGAGTGTGTCAGGTTGGGGGGGAGCCCAGAGTCCCTGCTGTGCCCTGCTGAGCTATTCAATATTGTTAACAGACACTTTCCTCAGGCAGAAACCCTGCTGAGCGACTCATCAACTCCCAGAGTGAGTGCAATATACTTTGGCAAGATTGGAGAGAGGGCTGGGGCAAGGAGGGGGGGCTTTGTTTGCTAACAGTGCCTATAAAACCTGCTTTTGACCAACTCAGCTATAAGAGGAAGCATCAGCTAACTGTGCCTATTTCAGATTGAACTGTGCCCTCTGATCAGTTTGACCTGCTGCAAGAGAAAAGAGTGACAGGGGAACAGGCGTAGTTGCAAAGTGCCACATAGTGCCACATAGTGCTGCTCAGGCACAAGTGACTCAGTGGCAGGGCAGTGGAGAAGAGGGTTTATATTAGTGCTCATCTGGTAGAATTAAGGATTGGAAGGGGGAAAGGTATTTCTTCAGCCTACACCATTGGAAAACTGGAAAAATGAAGACAACATGTGCCCAATTCCTCCTACTGGCGCTCTGGATTCTAGATGTTGATGCCTCACGTCGCAAAGTTCTACTTCCAATCAAACCTGAGCAGGATCCTTTGCCATTTAAGTCTCAGATAGGTGAGTGATAACAACACTTAGATTCCCAGACTGTACTTCTTATTCTTTTTTTAGTTAATTAACTGAATTAACTGTGTGAGTGTGGAAGAAAAATGGATGGCTCAGTGGTGAGGTACAGTAGCAAGGATATATCTGTGATGGGATAGAGTAGCACACATCTCTTAGTGGTGGGGTACAGTAGCACATATCTGTCAGTGGTGGGTTTACAGTAGCATGGATCTGTCTGTGATTGAGTACAGTAGCACAAATCTGTCTGTAATGAGGTACAGTAGCACAGATCTGATAGTGGTGGGGGTACAGTGGTATGGATTTGTCTGTGTTGGGGTACAGTAGCATGCATCTTTCAGTGATGGAAACAAGATATGGATCTGTCAGTGGTGGGGTACAGTCAGTAGCACTGATCTGGCTGATGGGGTCTAGTAAGTAATTGTGGGGTCATGGGACCTCCAGAAGCACAGGCATCAAATCATGATTCTTGAATAATGGCACAGGGCAGGAGAGTTACATTTGCCCTGACTATACACTAGTTTAGGGATTATTTTCAATTTGCCCCCTTATTCATTTAATGAGCCCTGACCTGTGGGGTAAGGCTGTCTTTTACTTTGTGGCTGCCTTCGAGCACAAGAGGCAGAGCTGTAATTTCAGTAAATACTTTTTTTTCAGCAGACTTAGGGAATGTTTTGTCACAGTAATGGCTCTCATAGGAAGAGAATTGCTTATTAGTTGTTATGAGAGAATGTTTATGTAACTCAGCCCCATTGCACAGAGCTCTTCAGCTGCCAGAACACGATTTAGTCATGTCTCATTCGGACATTCAGGGTTCTGCACTTTTGTGTCAAATTTTTCCTTCTTCCTTAAAAACTGCATTATTACAGTGTAATACACCAAATGTAGCATCTGGCTTGCAGAACCATAGCTATTTGTCCAATTCAGTGTTTCTCAACTCCAGTCCTCAAGGCGCCCCAACAGGTCATGTTTTCAGGATTTCCCTCAGATGAAACGGCTGTGGTAATTACTAAGGCAGTGAAACTGATAAAATCACCTGTGCAAAATAATGGAAATCCTGAAAACATGACCTGTTGGGGCGCCTTGAGGACCGGAGTTGAGAAACACTGGTCCAATTCACATTCAGAAAAGTTAGGCTCCATATTTCTTTGCATACCCATTGCCTAATCCCCTGTGGTTGGCAGTTTTGGTGTATTTTGGCATACATCCTATGACTTTCCAGCTGGTGTGGAACTGCAAGTGCCAAGAAACTCTCTGGTCAGCCATACCTGCTGAAGTTTGTTCCACAACAGCTGGAAAGAAGTAATAGATCTGTCACACTTTGTTTCTGCAAGTTATCCTCCCGTTCTGTGACTGTGCATAGGTATATTTAGTGTTTGCATTTTGCAGTGGGAGATTATACATACTGGTAAATGTATTAATTAGATGTTTAGCATACTCAGAAGAAGGGTTTTTTTTTTTAGAATTCCTCACTTTTATCATGTTAGACATCGCCTTACCTGGCCATGTTGTACTGTGAGATCCTGTTTGTGGCACACAATGTCTATGCAGGGCTTAACGGCTGTTTGTGGGATGCATATGTGACATAATTTTGTTATTTTTCTGATAAGAACAATTGTCTTGAGGACATTTCCCCTACAAAATCCATACCTCTGTATAAGTAGTAAACGGCTGCTCCAGGTTTAGATTTCTATATTTCAGATGAGATTGAAGGTGAAGCACATGTTCTTCAGGGCTTAGTTCTATGTGGTAACTTATGAATTCTGTATTTGTGCCTTCACCAGATTTCTCATCTATTTGCTGTTCTGAAGATGTGTTCCCTGTATTCAGCTGCCTAATACATATCTATTTTTTAGGTTGCCACCTTGGAAATAAGGTGTACTCCCTGGGGGACACATGGCACCCAGATCTGGGAAAACCCTTTGGAATAGCCTACTGTGTGGTATGCCGTTGTGAGGCGGTAAGTGCTGTTTTGCAGAAAGTTATTTACTTATGAGTCATTTACTAAAGATATTAACTTCAGCCATAATCAAACCATCACAAGAGAAACATGATGGCTGCATATGCTGACCAGTTTGTCTAAAATGCTAAAATGCTAGCTGCCTGACTATCATGCTATCTTGCTTTAACACTTTGTTTTGCTTTAACACAATTTACTAAAATCGGAGAGTGCAAAATCTGATGCAGCTGTACATGGTAGCCAATCAACCTCTAACTTCACCTTGTTTTTTTTGACAAAAAAAAAAACTTGGAAGCTGATTGGTTTTATGTAGAGCTGCACTGGATTTTGCACTCTCCAGTTTTAGTAAATCAACTGCTTTGAGTCACTGACCTGAAACAGGTATACAGATAATGACTTCCTTTTTTTTCTCTGTATTGCCTGATCTGCATACTTGTTCTAGCTCAGTGATTTAAATAACTGAAGCCAGAAGGTCTACATAAAAGCCAGACAACTGGCATTTTCATAAGAAAGTGATGCCTACACCTGTATTCCCTCATGACTTATTTACGGTACTTTAAAGACACGTTGGTATTTTTCTTATTTACCTTAAAGAATGCTTCATATTTTGTATTGTTTCATTGGCCAAATGTTGCGGCCATTTTTGTTGTTTACTGCCTTCTCTGATTTAAAAAAAGAATGCTTAATATTTTCAGGCGAATTTATTATATTGGATCAGATGTCACTTTGTTGAATTTGCTTATGGACTTTACCAAAATCTAGACTTAAATGTATATTAAAATTATAATACAGTTCAACCAAAAGTAGAATTGCTTCCTGTTATGGATTTATGAATCCATATTCATAAATCCAGAAATAATGGGGCGCGATAGTAATACCAATATATATATTAATGTTTTTTTCCCTTCAGTATCAAGGACACACATGAAAAAGTTTGAGGGCTTTTTAATGTCCACATTGCAACACACTAAAACGCATGAGTCCAATTTCCCCATAATAAAAATACCGTCTGTCCCTATTTTTCAGTGTTGCAGCTTTTTTAGAGGTATAAAATGTATTTTTTTCTGCATTTCAGTGTGTTGGAAAGCCCATGGAAGTCAATGGCATTGCATCAAAATGCTATATAAAATGAGTTTTGATACATTGGCAGCATATATTCACAAGTCTTAGCCAATGACTGGTAATTGTATCAACTCTAAATTCTAAATTCAAAAACACATTGAAAATGTACAGTATGTCAATGTGTGTTGAAATGCCTGCCAATGCACAAAGGAAACAATGCACCCACTTAATGCTACAAAAAAAAATGCACCTCTGCACCCACATCTATGGTCTAAGTGGGTTCATGTTTAAAAAATAGTGGTAAAGGATAGCTGTCAAAAAAATATCAAAATATCAACTATCTGCACTTTCATACTGTAATAGTATAAAATAAACAATAAAATTACCAAATAAAAATATAATATTTATATAAAGTCACCGGTAACTAAATTAGAACTAGAAGTTGATTTATTTATGGAAATATCCCAAAGCCTTGTTTCAGATGTACAAATAGCTGATGCAGGAATGGCTCAGCAATCATAGGATTGTCAGCTGTGCAGTATATCTATGCTGCAGTGTGGTACTTAACAGAAAATGTGACCTGCATGAATTTTACTGTGTCACTGGCATTCTGGGAGCCCATACAAATAAATGGTAAAGCAGTAAGAAGTAAATATGGAGAGTTCTTAATGTTGCAAACCATGTTACCAGCAAATAGATTTTGGCATATATTTAAGGAAAGGATATACAATATTAAAAACAATGCTAGCCTTAATTACCTAAAGTGTGATTAAAGGTTTAGGGTACCCTGGTTGACCACAAGGGACTTTTATGGGGTGATCCCTCTCTTCCACTATGAACTACCTAAGGTCAGAATTTGGTTGCATTCTCCTTTTCCAAGCATTATTTTCCTCTTAAATGTCACATGGGCCTGAAAAAAGTGTACATTAATTTCATGCATTTTACCATATGCATGGAAATTAAAAATGAAAAAAACCCTAAGAACTTGAATATGTTTGAAGATAATACAAATTCACTTAAGCTTTTTTTTTACACTTTAGAAAAATTAGGTTTGATGTCCTTTGTACCAAAAATAGCACAACGCTGGTTGCTGGGTTCCCACAATTCGTTAATACAGGATATCATTTTTATGCCACAGATTTCATGATCTGTACACTACTTCTTTAGTATTGTACAATGTGTTGAATGGCTTGCCCTTGTGCCCTTTAAAGAAAAAAAGTAAAAAGTCAGAAAATGAGAATGCTATTCAGAAAGCAGTTGAAAACATCCTGACTATGTTGTGATTGATTGGTAATTACAAGATGCATAATGAATTGAAAAGACTGAAGAAGCAAGCAGTAATATGTTAAGTGGAGGTCTTTGTTTTGTATATTGGAAGGCTCAGTCTAAGGGCAATTACTGGCAGGCAATAGGAAGATGCTCCTCCTGGTCATTATAGCATTTAATACCTCTGGTCAAAATGAGAGTAGCAACCTGTGGGTTGACTTGTTTTTTTTTTTAAAGATTCAGGATTCAAAGATGCCATTAGGTTCCTGGCTAGGATAGCTAGTGAATTACAGAAATAAAACAACCATGCAGCCAATGAAGTTTGAAAAGTTTGAGATCTCATCCTGCATACTTGTTTCCAGGTCAAACACTTACTATGGAGAAAAGCTGAGGTTAGAAGGCACAGGCCTGGAACCTGCATCTTTAAAAACATGTCGACCAATAAGTTCACTTTAACTGATACAGCTCAGAGATGTCAATCACTCACTATTTTTTTTAATCTTTTTGCTTACTTCACTTGTTAGTTTAATTTGTGGTTTGATTGTGCAGAAAAAATGCCTCTGTAAAACTTCTGGTATATGTCTTTTTTTTTTTTATAGCAGCGGGGCCATTGGGGAAAAACATCTGGTAAAATCAGCTGTAAAAGCATTAAGAGTCATTGTCCTGCAGTCACCTGTTCCAATCCTATTGAAATGCCTGGACAGTGCTGCCGAGTCTGCCCTAAGGGTAAGATATTTTTATATTATCTTAAGATATTGGTTAGCCCTTATACAGCATGGTCTATTACCCTGCAATGTTGTGCAATATTTATCAGTGACATTTTATTCTGTGTCTGTGGACTTTTCAGCTGATTTTTAGCTTTACATCACTAACTACTGAGAGCCTTATATAATAAACAGTTGAGGCCCTATTCACAGTTTGCTATCCCCTGTCGTGTGTTAACACACATGCGTTACCACCCAATATTACATTGTCACAACCCACAAAGGTGAATAGGACTTGAACACCCATGATATTTTTTTCTTACATGTTTTTGCAACTTTTCAGGCTTAACTTGTTTTTTTTTTTCCTTTCTCAATTCAGCTCTTCCTCTACCCCTCCATCCAAAGAAATCAGAATTTATCTTTGAGGAGTTTGAGTATTTCCAAGAAAAAGACGATGATCTTTATAATGATCGTTCTTACCTCAGCTCTGATGACGTTGGTCCTGAAGACAGCCGTACAGGTATGAACACAAAACTCAAACAATGTAAATGACTAGAAACTGATTTTTTTTTCCATTAGTTTATAACATTGAGTAAAAAAAAACAAAAAAACAAATATGTAAGCATTTCTGAAAACATCTTTAATGCAGCTTTTGCTTATTAGGAAAGGAGGGGAAGCGTGGGGGTATGTGCCAAATCCTGACATTGCTCAGTTTTAACGCTTTCTTTTCTTATTTATTCAAATCTCAGGCACTGGTAATATAATTTAATATAATTTCAACAATCTGAAAAGAAATCTGATATATCCTTCTTGTAACTTTGGCCTGCAAAGTTTTTCCTGTACACTTGCAACTTTTCTTGTGACTGTTTGTTTGCACATGTTTGGATGCACAGTGTGGTGTTTATGTACATGGTCTGTGTTTGTTTTGACAGAATACGTTGCCTTTTTGACTGCTTCCAGTCCTGTGTGGCCCCCAGTGAATAGCGGTCTTGCCAAGGCTAAATTCAATTTGCAGCGTGCTAATTTACTGTTCTCCATCACATACAAAGGGTAGGATTGCTTCTGAATTGTTGTATCGTTTGTTCATTTCTTTAGATGTTCTCTTCTCTTTAGATGTTTTCTTTATCACTCTCTTTGACTTTGCTCTTTTTGGTTGTGGTTGAGCTATTGCATGCTGTTACACAGTCTAGAGATTTCTGTGCTGCATGTGCTAGTCATGTTTTATTGCATCTTTAGATGTTGTCTTCTACATGCTCTTATTCTTATATATTTCATTTGGTGCTATTTTATTGTCTTTAGGATACATGGCCTTTCCCGAGTTCGTTTCACAGACCCTGAGGGCTCTGTGTTGTTTGAACATCCTGTGCACAGAATAGGGTACCCACATAGTGACACAGTAAGTAATGTTGCACTGCCTATTGCTTTGTATTTTCAACCTTGTTGCCTCAATGTATAAGTTCTATATCTTTTTTTTTTCTAGATTTGTGGCATATGGAGGTCTGTTCCTCGCCCCTCTCTGCACCTTCTCCGTTCAGGACATGTTCTTGTTTCTCTGGTGACCACAGTACTTTCCGAGCCTGAAATTTCTGGCAAGATTGTCCGTCACAAAGCTTTATTTTCAGGTTGTGCTTCTGAAAAATAACCATAAATTACAGTAAACTTATGATAATAGTGAAGCTTTTATTCAACGGGAAATGTTTTTATTATTTCTAACAGAATCTTTTAGTGCCCTTCTAACACCGGAAAGTACAGAGGAAGCATTGGAACGAGGTCTTGCCATGCTGACGCTTAGTGATGTAGATGACAATCTGCACTTCATCCTTATGCTCAGAGGAATACAAGGAGGAGAGCGAGGTAAAATGTTTGAGATTATGTGGAAAGCATTGTGCACAACAGTCATCTATAACCTCTCCACAGCGCTATGGAATTTTATCAGTTGTTCAGGCAATACTCTATAGGTGCAATAAAATGTGTTAAAATTGTATTATTCAAGTGCTACATGTCTGACATAGAACATTCTTCATTCAAGAGTTGGAACTCCCTGTTATGGAGTTGTATCAGGATCTGTTTGTGCTGGGAAAATCTAGGTGGGACAGGGGAAAAAACTGATCACAAACATTAGAACTACAATTTAGAAATACGGCGAAGGAAAGTAGTAGGAAACCAGCTAAATGTGCATTTTTAGTATAGCACTTGTATAGTTAAGTAGTCCAGCAAAAAGAAAATTGATTTTTTTTTTTTGAGGATGAAAAACAAAGATAAAAGTCAAGGAATTGCTTTATATTATACTAATATTTGTTTCCCGCAACAGAAAGGATTCCAATAACTGTGCAAATGATACATCACAATCATGTTATAAGGGAGATCTACGCCAATATTACAACACAGGTAGGAGACAGTAATAACTATGCTATATGTTTCAGTTATATAAAGTTCCTATAACCCAGCATAGTAGCATTTTTTTATATTAAATGTTCCATATCCTTCTATCCTAAATGAATTGATTGTTTTTATTTATCTAATCACTTTTGATGTCCCTTTCAGGAGCCAGATTTTGCAGAGGTTTTGCCAGACCTCTCTAGCCGAGAGATGCAATGGCTTGGCCAGGGACAGCTGAAGATTGCAGTGCAGACCGAGGGAAGGCATGGACAGCGTATCTCAGGCATTATTACAGTCAGGAAGTCATGTGACAGTAAGTAAAACATTTTAGACAAAAACAGGCCAGTGTGCCAAGTTGTACAGGTGATTGGTATTGACTGATACAGTCAGACTGAACAGCTTTGAGGATTAAAGTTAAATTCCAGTTAAAACTTTTTTATTGCATAGGGAGGTGTTGGAACCTCAGCTTTGTATTGTCATCGATGTCCCTATTGGGGAGGTTTCCTTTCAATTCCTGCAAATCAGTAAGACATGAAGTAGGGAAAGTCTTGCCAGTGAGGGCACAGACAGTAATAAAACACTTCTATTAGACTGGAAAAAGGTTAGAACCTCTGTCTGTGTCTCCATTGGGAAGATTTCTCCTCATTTAATGTTCCATTAAGGTATAACCAGTGCAGGAAGTGAGGGAACATTTCTCTGGAAGTGAGGGACTCAATGAGCAGTAAAAATGTGTTAGAGGCTCTGGGATTGATTTACTAAAGGCAAATCCACTTTTCACTACAAGTGCACTTGGAAGTGCCGTCACTTTAGATCTGAGGGGAAGTTCTGGTGATTTTATCATCCAGTCATGTACAAGCAAAAATGCAGTTTTTTATTTTCCTTGTATGTCCCCCTCAGATCTACAGCGACTACACTTACAAGTGCACTTGAAGTGCAAAGTGGATTTGCCTTTAGTAAATCAACCCCTCTATCTCCTCCCAAATTTCTCTGTAAAAGGCTTTGCTAGATTTCCAACATAAAGCAACTGTTTATGTTCATCTTTTCTAAATATGCTGCCAAATTTTCTGCTGGTTATACCATGAGTAGCTTACCTATGCACTAGAATGGTTGCAAGCTGATTCCCCTGTCCATTAAGCAAGAGTATTTTGCCTAAAGGTTCTACTATCTTTCTCTAAGCAAGGCACCCAGAAAGTTGGGCCAGGCTGTCGTGTCAGTCATATTGATTATACTGAACCCATGAAAGTACAATTGTTTCGAATAATCTGTTATCCATGTCAACAGCTCTAGTTGAATACATACTACTCTATGAAGAGTGCATAGCCAAGCTCTGTGGAGGTGGCCATAGCTCGGAGAAATGGTTAGCTGGAATACGTTTTTGTTTATTGCATGTGCCTGTTATTCAGAGGTGATGCAACTGGAAATGCAGAGGGAAAATAGCAGGATTGTTTTAGTGAAACTGGGTGCAGTTGTGCATGGTAGCCAATCAGCTTCTAACTTCAGCTTGTTCAATTAAGCTTTGACAAAAAAAAAAAAATACTGGAAGCTGATTGGTTTCTATGCAGAGCTGCACTAGATTTTGCACTCTCCAGTTTTAGTAAATCAACCCCAGTAAATTGCATGTTATTAGTGAAGATATTTATAAAAGAAAATAGGGTACAGTGGAATCCTCATATATTGCACTATATATAGTAGAGATACTGTAATTTTGTACAGGTGAGAAAAATTGTGGATCAGAGGAACATGGCACGGTGTAACAGAGGGATACTAAAGACTATAGATATAAATTAATCTCAAATATTTAACCAAACATGCATATCACTTCCTTACAATAAGGGAGCACATAGTGGTGTGCCTTGGTCAGGTGTAAAAAATTATACTTATGCCTGAAAATAAATATCTGTTCCTCATAAGCAATGCTATGGACAACCAAAATCCCTGCCTAATACCACAAAACCTCTGTTCTTAGCTTAATTATTGTATACATAAAAACGCCTATGCTGAGAAAACTGAGGGTATTTTATAACTATTGATGTCAATAAGCCATGTGAGAAAATGTAGCCATTGTTGGTAGTTTTGTCTTGCCTGTTCCTGCATTGAAGAACAATAAGAAGAGACTAATAGAATCATTGGGTGCCTACTGCTCATTATAAGGTGCCATTTTATGAAGCACCCATCTTATTTCACATGGGGGTATGTGAAACTATATGAATATGTTGTGAGTGTGGCATTATTGTGAGGGAAGTCAAACGTAAAAAATTCGGTCGACCGATACCCGTAATATGCCGAAACATCCTGATGTGTATATACATATGATCTACAGTTATGAAATGTTTACACCTCTTCTATTGTCACAGCTCTGCAGAGTGTTTTATCTGGAGGAGATGCCTTGAACCCAACAAAAAGTGGATCAGTGGGCTCTGCAACTATCACACTTCATGAAAATGGGACAGTGGAGTATCAGGTACACTTTAAAAGTGATCATGTTGGTTTCGCATTTTGTAGATTATGAAGTAGAGGAAAACATTTCTGAGAAGCAGTGTCCTTATCCAATGTCTGACATTAGCTGGTGGTCACTCTAATATATGACTTATTCTTACAGCTCCAGCTTGCTGCCATTATGAGTGAAGTGACAGCTGTGACATTAGAGACCAAACCTCGAAGAAAGATTAAGAGAAATATTCTGCATGACCTAACTAAGGATTTCCATGATGGGATGGTAAGAAAATTAGTGATAAATCTAATGCCCCGTACACACAATCGGACTTTCCGACAACAAAACCGTGAATTTTTGTTCAAAGGATGTTGGCTCCAACTTGTCTTGCATATACACAGTCACACAAATGTTGGCCAACAATTACGAATGTGGGAACGTGGTGACGTATAAGACGTACGACGAGCCGAGAAAAAGGAAGTTCAATAGCCAGTGCGGCTCCTTCTGCTTGATTCCGAGCATGTGTGAACTTTTGTGCGTCGGACTTGTGTACACATGATCGGAAATTCTGACAACAAAGTTTTGTTGGCGGAAAATTTGAGAACCTGCTAGCCAATATTTGTTGGCGGAAAGTCCAACAACAAATGTTCAAAGGAGCATACACACGGTCGGACTTTCAGCCAACAAGCTCACATCCAACATTTGTTGTCGGATAATCCGATAGTGTGTACGGGGCATTGCAGACTAACTATTCATTACTTGGAATAAGTGGATAGTGCACCATTTCCATATGGACAGGGAAGATGAAGTTGTTTTGAAGAGCACTGAGCAATAAAGCAACAGTTGAGCATGCCTACAGCAAGAATGAAGTCATATTCATGCATGCAGGCAATACAAGAAGGAAAATTAATGCATACTGGACTAATGTAAAATGCTACTGTGCAAGAGACTGAAAAGCCTTTTCTATATAAGATAAGCATTCTATATACTTGTGTCATGCCCTCTATATGTATTGTGAAGGAAACATGTATGTGAGGTAGAACCCAGTAACACTATAAATGTCCTAATGTATTCATTTTAGAAAGGATATGTTAAGATGGAAGGTAAACATTGTACTTGGGGGCATACTTTAGGAAGTGGTATATACAGTAAATCAGGGAATTGCAGTAGTTTTCGGCACAGCTGGTGGCAATATCTGAGTGATTTCCAACTAGTGAGTCAGTATACATGTCTGTGAAAGGATACCAGATTATCTGTGTCTCAGGAATTTATTGGTAATGGGAAGCTTCGTTTACAGTGAGGATTTTAATATATATCTGTAACTAGTTTTTGAAAAGAAAACCATCCGAAGATGGATTTTTTTTTTCCATTATAGAATCTGTAGGCAAAGACAAACCGGAGGAGATTTACTAAAACTGGTGCACACAGAATTTGGTGCAACTGAGCATAGTGACCAATCAGCTTTGAGAATTTTTTGTCAAAGTTTAATTGAACAAGCCGAAATAAGAAGCTGATTGATTACTATGCACTGCTACACCAGATTGTGTGTGCACCAGTTTCAGTAAATCCCCCCCAAAATAGCCAGAAGTTTGGGAATTAATAACAAAGCAAAGAATAATGCTATGCTTTAACTTGTAGTAACTATTAGTTTTGTATATCAACACCAGTGAAAGTTGATAGAAAAAAGCACCGGACACGTTCATTTTTTCAATTTTTTTTAATGTATTTTTTTAAATTCCTCTTCAAATTATATTTAATCCATCATTTATTTACTGTTTCTGATCAGGCTTTTGGGTTGTGGACAGGCGCTAATGCCCGGGATCTGCACATGTTACTTCAGAGCGAACTTTTCCTTAATGTAGCCAGCAAAGATTTCCAGGAAGGAGAACTGAGAGGACAGATCACGCCTTTACTATATAGCGGCATGTGGGCCAGACATGAGAGTAAGTGTGGTGACTGTATGTGTGTATATATATCTATCTTACATCTCTATAACTGCATATATGAATATTTATGCCATCTATTCATGTAAATGCAGTAAGATAATAAAATCTATGGAAGGTGGCTTTGAGGTTGTGTGATCTACCAGAAACGATGTACAATAGAGATAATCTTGTGGCTTGCAAACCGTCTAAATGTGTGTATCTATTAAAAAAACTTTCCCTCTTTCTTCCCTCTGTGTCAATCTTGCAGTTTTCATGCTTCTCCCACCCTCCTGGCTCACGAAAGTTTCATATTCCCTGCTCCTCACAAAGGGAGGTGGCTCATGACTGGGAATCAGTCTTGTGTAACTCTTTGCTGGCTGATTCTCCTAATGAGAATCATACTTTCTGTCCTTTTTGGAACTATTTACTGAACGTTCTGTACATCTGTTTATATTTTTAGATCTTCCAATCCCCCTGGCTGGTCAGTTTGTGTCACCACCCGTGAAGACAGGATCAGCCGGTCATGCCTGGGTGTCTCTGGATGAACACTGCCACCTGCACTATCAGATTGTGGTGACTGGTCTGGGGCGTGCAGAGGATGCAGCACTCAATGTACATCTGCATGGCTTTGCTGAATTAGGTGAAGTCAGTGACAACTCAAATGGTCACAAGAGGCTGCTGAAAGGCTTCTATGGATCGGAGGTGAGTTTAGAGGCTAGTGACGCAGGGCTATCTTACTTTTTTGTGCGTTAATGCATGTGCATTAACGTGGTTTATGTCACACATTAACATCTGTGTTGCTTAAGGTAGCCCTTAGGATGGCACCCTAAGGTGCTTAAAGAAAGCACATGACCCTTTCTTTCCAACACATTCTAACACACTAGTGTGCAATTCTGTGCCTTGCAGCACACTACAATGCAGGTACGTTGCCTTAGTGCAATTGGGGCGCCTTCTAAAATGAATGGCACAGCAATGCATGTTACCTGCATTACCGTACATAGTGATTGCAATAGTGTAAATGGACCCAGGGCCGTTTGAAGGAATTTGGGGACCCCAAGCAAAATGGACACGGAGGCCCCCCAATCCCCCCCTGCACGCACGCAAAGCCCCCCTTACTACTCCCCTCGTGTTCTTTTTAACCCCCCTCCCTACTGCGCGGCAGGAGATTCAGTTTTCTGTTTCTGGCCAGCCGGACTGAAAGGAAGTGAGCACTCAGTGTGTGCACTTCCTGTCAGTCCGGCCGGGAACAGGAAACTGAATCTCCTGAGTCCTGTACCGTGCGGACTGCAGGAGGAAGGAAGAGGAGCTCGGCCACGCTACAGGCTGCAGCTTATAGGAAGGGGCGGCGGGGCTGGGGCCCCAGGCCAGCTCGGGGCCCCAAGCAATTGCTTGTTTTGCCTGTCCTGTCGCGATGGGTCTGAATGGGACCTCCAAGATTTTAGAAGTGAGTAACACATCATCTGCATATATTAAACCTGACGTGTATTTGCTCACAGTGTTGCATTAACAATGTGTATATTCATTACCTACTTAAAAAATAATATAAACTACATTAAAGTGTTACTAAACCCAGGACCCTGCATTCACTATATCTGGTCTCCCACAGTACACAGAACATGGAAATACAATTATTTTAGTAAATATAAACCGCTAAATACCTTTTCTCATCAGCAGTATATAGCAGTCTTGTGACTTCTATCAGCGTCTGGTTAAAGTTTGTAAGAGGAGATTTCATTCTCCCCTGATTGTCCTATGAGGCTGCAGGACCCCTGACCCTCTGTCTGGACAGTGATGATTGGTCCTGTGCTGATCACATGCACCCTCCCAAGAAAAAAAAAACTCTCACCAAACTGAACATGTGCAGCTTTTCCCAAGGCTCTGTACTATTAGGAGACAGTGGAAGAAGGGCAGGATCAGAGAGAGAAGACAGGATCAAACAGCGTTTTTACACAATGCGCAGGATTAACCCCTTCAGTTCCACAGTCAGTATAACAAGTAGGCTTTACTGCGTATACAGACTGATTTTACTGTTGTGGGTTTAGTAACACTTTCATTTTGATTTATATTAAATCTCAACTTCACAAACTTTTTTATTTTTTCATTTTGGATAGGAGTGTGGAAGCTTTTATTGCTGTATGTGCCCCTGTTTGGAAGATTTGTCAGAACAAAAAGTGAAGGAAAATATCCCAACTTCCAGTCTATTTCCCAGGAGAGACACAAGCAGCTATAAAATACATTTTTCTAGCAGAATGGGGAAGGGTTAAACCCCTTTTGAAAAAAACCTTAATACTGTCTGTGTCCCCATGAGGGAGATTCCTCCTCACATCCTGGTGACAGATGTTCGATACAAGAGAAAGAGAAATCTTCTCTATGGGGACAAAGACAGCATTTAAAATCTGATGGAAATATCTCCTCAACAGGGATAGCAGTAAATATCTTGCAGAAGTTTTAAACCCTTCCTGCCTCTATCCAGCTTGGGCTGGAATATGTTCTAATAACTTTAATCTGAATATTGAACACGAATGACAGGCTATTTTTTCTCTAATGTTAAACAGGCTCAGGGTAGTGTAAAGGACCTTGATCTTGAACTGTTCAGCCACCTCAACCAGGGCACTGCATTCATCCAAGTCAGCACAAAGCTTAATCCGCGTGGAGAGATTCGGGGTCGAGTAAGTATGATGGACTTTTAATGCATGGTTTGTTTTAAAACACCCTATTACGGATTTCTAGATCTTAGCTCTAGATTGCGTGCTGTTACAGTGATATTATAACTAAATTTGATGAACACTAACCGTATGTACTTCTAACCTATTCCAATTCTAACAGGTACATATTCCAAACAGCTGTGAATCGGGAAGTATACCACTGTCTCCGGAGGACTTTGAGCGTGAATCAGTTGAGAAGAGCAGCCAGCGTCACTCAGAAGATCTTGCAAAGGATTCCAGATCTTGTCAATTTGAAGGAAAACTAAGGGCTCATGGATCTAAGTGGGCCCCTGACTATGACAAGAAGTGCACAGTATGCAGTTGTCAGGTAAGGAGATTTTCCAGCCTATAGGAAATCACAGTGTGACGCTAAAGAGCCCAAAGGGCAGTGATGGCGAACCTTGGCTCCCCAGATGTTTTGGAACTACATTTCCCATGATGCTCATACACTCTGCAGTGTAGTTGAGCATCATGGGAAATGTAGTTTCAAAACATCTGGGGTGCCAAGGGTCGCCATCACTGCCATAGGGTATCAGTGCTGTTCGGTTAGCAAACAACGTCAAATCCTAGTGTCACACTATAGGGATGATTTACTAGAACTGGAGAGTGCAAAATCTGGTGCAGCTGTGCATGGTAACCAATCAGCTTCTAGCTTCAGTTTGTTCAATTAACCTTTGACAAAAAAAAACAGCTAAAAGCTGATTGGTTACTATGCACAACTGCACCAGATTTTGCACTCTCCAGTTTTAGTAAATCAACCCTACTGTGTCGCAGAATATAGGGATTTCAAGGCTAATGTGTCTACACTCCCATTCATTATGTTTCTCCAGGTTATCAACAAAACGTGGAGAGACTAAAGCTAGACATTTTGCAGCACAAGAGTTATATTATTTTGCAATTAGTTACAGAAAAGAAGCATGCTATCCGTTTAAATTTGTTTTGCAATCAGCAACTTCTAGAAATACTTGCAACAACAAGCAGCAGCAAGTTTAATTTGTGTATGTGATGTTATTTATCTATGTCAAAGTATTAGTAGCAAGTCTTGTCATCTGTAACAGCTTAGCTTTTGTGTACTGAGCTATAATAGCTCTGACACTTAAGTTAGCCAAAGCATCTGACATACATTAAACATAAGCAATTACTGCCTCCATGTGACTGTCTACAGGGCCATGATGACATCTAACATACATATAGTCGAAGCCGAAGTTCAGTTTGCTGAAAGAAAATAAATATGTACACAGAAGAATCTTGGTCCAAAACAAATATTACTTTTGCTCTGCTCATTTGATTATTATTCTGCTACATATAACTGCTATGCCAGTATAGTATGCTGATATGACTATGTGTTATAGATAACTGTTACATTAGGATGACAGCATTTAAAGGTCTATAACACTATTTTCCAATAAGTTCAAGCAGCAGACAGGTGATGTGTTTCGTGATGTCACCCACACTTGTTTCTTTGTGGTGTGTCCCAAATTTAAGCAAGGCTTGTGCATTCTTTATTTATAGCTTTTAAAGATTTTATACATAAAAAATCCCCAAAAGACAAGACTGGGAGCAGACAATGGGGGTGGCCCAGGGTGGGATTTACTAAAACTGGTGTAGCTGGGCATAGTAACCCATCAGCGTAACCCATCAGCTTCTAAATTCAGCTTGTTCAATTACAATTTGGAAATAAAACCTAGAAGCTGATTGGTTACTATGCACAGCTGCACCAGATTCTGTGTGCACCAGTTTTAGTAAATCTCCCCCAGTACTGCGACTATGTCTAACATTGGTGACATGTATTCAAAAACCATTGTTTTTTTGTATCTGTGTATGATCCCATTGAAAATTATGAAAAAAATCAGAAATGACAGGTTGAGGCTGATTTACTAATGGGGTTCTTCACCCAATAAATTAAGCGCAGTTTCGCCTTAATTATCCAATCATATGAAAAGCCAATTCCTGCTTTTTTTTCATCTGTGCATGAGTATTCATATGGGGTTATTTACTAAAATTGGATCATGCAAAATCTGGTGCAGCTCTGCACAGAAACCAATCAGCTTCCAGGTTCTTTGCCAACACTTAATTGAACAAGCTGACGTAAAAGCTGCACCAGATTCTGAGTGCTCCAGTTTTAGTAAATCTCCCCAAAAGTGAACACAGCTACAGTTTATTTAATGAAGATTCTCAAATCTGTTGGTAAATCAACTCCTTTGTGTCCAAACATCCGTTAACAAATCAGAATTTAAAGCAGTAATAAACCATCAACTATTTGTGAAAATTCTTACCCAAGCAGTTTCTTGTTTACAGTTTTCAATGCCACTGGCTCCTGCTCTCTGGAGACAGTGGACAGTGCAGTCTGGAGCCAGTCTGTTAGCTTAGAGAAGGGAAGGGGGTGGGAGCAGGAAAATGCCCTCCTAGGCTATGGGGCTGTGTGTTTCTATTGATGCACACACTGTAGGGAGCCAAAACTCTAGTCCCTGTATGCAAGGGTGGCTCCATGGGACGCTGCAAGAGAAAGGAGCCACCCTGAAGCTGGACATCAGCTTAAACTGGAACATAGGCAAGAATTAAAAGATAAAGAAGCTGCATACTTAGTAAATTATTAAATTAGCAGCTGAAAATGCTTAAAAAAAGAGGTTTAATAAAGCTTTATGTTTTTGTTGTTGCAATATTCTTCAGTCAATCAGGTATTCTTAATTGCTGTATATTTCTTATTTCAGATCAGATGTATAATTAGGTTTTATATATCTATACTTACTGTAAAGTCAGCCATAAATGGATCCAATCTCAGCTGGTTCAGCAGGGAGCAGATAAAGTTCGATCTATCTATAGGCAGGTTGGTTGTACCTAAATCGATCCACTGATCGAATTGAGTACAACCAGCCTGTCTGATTTTTTACATGTGATTACATATAGCTGCTAGCAGTGACTATTGCCATTGTGCTCTGAAAAGCCAGGAAGACTCCCAGGTGGCAGAACACAATAGCATTGCTGGAGGGACTCTCCCATCAACACTGACCCGTGGTGGAAGGAAAGAAAATCGAATCATCTATGGCTTTCCTTAATAACACAAAGCAGTCTAGAAACAAAAGGCAAAAAATGTGGATTAAGTATGTTAGGTGAGGTTCCTCATTGTCTCCCAATATTTAATCTGTTGAATTTTTGTTTTCAATCTCTCTTTTAGAGACGCACTGTGATCTGTGACCCTATTGTGTGTCAGCCTTTGAACTGTACTGAGCCTGTCCAGTTGTCTGACCAGTGCTGTCCAGTGTGTGAGGGTAAGTTGTTCAAAATGCATTTTTACATGAGTCAATGAGATGTAACTTTGCGGTTTTTGGAAAAACAGAAAATACAGACTCAGGGCTATAATCCAGATACAGAGTTTGAATACAAATATATTTTTAAGAAATAACTAGCCATTTGTAATACTATAACAAATCGTTTACGAACAAAAATTGATTTTACCTTTCACAATATAAAGTTCCTTCTCTGTTTTTTCCTTTATACCAATATTTGGCTTTTTTTTTCAGAAAAGAAAGAAGACTTGGAAGTGAAAAAGCCCATAAAACCTCAAGCTGAAGGTAAGAACAGTTTGAAAGTTTCCCTTTCTACACTATTTATTCCGTCCTCATAGTGGATACTTAGTTACTTGAAAATAATCCTTCTACTCTTTTGCAGGGTGTTATTTTAACGGGTTTTGGAAGGCAGCTGGTACACATTGGCATCCAGTGGTTGAACCTTTCGGTCGAATCCTTTGTGCAACTTGCACCTGCAGGGTATGATTTACTTGATTTCTCAGTCCTTCTATGTCCTATAAACATGTATCTGCTGATAAATTGATATAATCCACTCATGCATCTCTTTTGTTATTAGACTTCCTCACCTGACCTTCCAGACCTGCACTGCGTGAGAAAGACCTGCCCACGGCTTACTTGTGCTAATCAAATCCGTGCCCACCCAATGGACTGCTGCAAAAAGTGTTCAGGTGAGAGAAAGTCTGGGATCAGTCTGGATGGGTTAGTTCACTTTGGGACTATTTGCAAGCAGTCACCATTTCTTCTATATTAGCCTAAGGGGTGACATTTTTTGTGGATTTCATAGCATTTGCACCTATTGTATGGCACTTATTATTGATATCTATTTATTGTTAGCACGCAGCACTTTAATTCTCTGGTGGTATATTATCATCATTTATATTATTTTGTTAGTACGCACTATTTCAGTTTTTCATTGTATTGGTCATTCTATCAGCGCTGTATTTGTTTTGTTCATATTTTTTCAAGTATCTATACTTTGGTACAGCAGCGATAATATTTATATTTTATATTTCATTTTGTCGCCAGCGCTGTTTCTCGCACTTAATATTTATCCAAAGGTGAGAGAAAGTGGCACATTGCAAAGAGAAAAATATTAAAGACATTTTTATATTTATTGAGGACAGTATGTTAGAGCTTTCACATTACATGAACGTGTAAATAAGGAGGTGAGGTTTGGATGCAGTGAGGAAGGATTTTTATCGTTGTCTGTGTCCCCGCTAGGGAGATTGACCCTCATTTTCTGTCCCAGTGATCACTCAGGAATGGAGCAGAACCTCCCCAACAGGGACACAGACAGCAATAAAATTCCAACAGGTTCTCCGCATTTTCTGCTACAGTGACCTCATAGGAGGTGCACAGAAATATCTCCAGTAGGGACACAGCCAGTAGTTAATACCTGATAGATGTTATAACCCTTCCAAACTATCAGAAACATTCTAGGAGATGCACTTGAAATATTTTATGTTCTCACCTTCTTTACCAATAACACTAATGGACCATTCTCCCTTACAGAGGAAGAGCAAAACCCTGTGGGGTTGGTAGACAGAATGCAGTCTGATGAACCACGGAATTGCAAAGTGAGGGGTCAAGTGTATTCTAACAATGAAAAGTGGCACCCAACTTTTCTACAACTTGGAGGAGAGGTGAAGTGTTTGACCTGTGTTTGTGTGGTAAGTAGAAATGGTAGAACATGTGTGAGTTCAGACAAAAATGATGAGGAAATATGATAAAGTAAAATTTCACTAAAATGGCAGAATATAGCTAAGTGTAACAGTGTTAATGTGGTGGGAAAAAACAGATGTGACTCCACAGTGACATAATGCAACAACTTATATCTTGACAGGATGGTGTTCCTCAGTGTAACAGACAGAAATGGAAATGCAGTGACCCTGAATGTAAAGCTAGAGGGGAGTCAGATGGATTTTGCTGCAGTGACTGCCATGGTAGGTATCTTCCAAATGTATGCAGTATGCATCACACAGCCTTATTAAAATGTTGTCTTTCTTGTGCATCCAGCTCTTTTTTTAAAACAATCTACTTAGCTACTCAGAACTAGTTCTTGAGAGAGTATATTCTACATTTTCATACCTCTTACTGTGAAGAAACCTTTCTATATGTGAAGGTTAAATTTCTTCCTCCAAATGTAAAGTTCGCCCCCTTGTCCTTTATAATGACCCTATAGAGAACAACTCTACACCACCCCTCTCTAACGATACTGCTTCACTTGTAGATCAAACCCAGGAAGAAGATGAGAAGCACAACTCTGAGGAGCCAGCGGGTACATGGAGCTACTAAAGATGAGAGAAAGGGAATTTAGAATTCAGAATCTTTTGATATTCCCAGGGATACAGTTTTAAGTCACTGCAGGACTCTCCGATGACATATCCTCTTTTTGGATACTTTATTTGAACATTATGACTCTGTGATATCCTGCCCCTCTCCAAAAAACACCTCAAGACAGATCTGACCTAATAACTGTCTTTGCCAGCAAGAATTTCAGAATTGCCATAGAACTATGCTATGGTATTATTTACTAGGAATCGTCTGAAGACAACTGCAGGACAGTGATGCCGTAATTTCCATTACAACACATTTGTAGGACTACGATGTTATGGCTTTCCTAATGAGGCAACTGCAAGATTGATTTCATACTGATCCTTGGTGATCCTGTGTAAGGATAACACTTGCAGAACTATGATGTCAGAGCTTCCCTAAATAGGCAACTGCAAGAATATGATATCATACCGACCCTTTACTGTTCTGTAAAAGGGATGTACAAAGTGTAAAATGTGACAGTGTGATGCAGACTTTAACAAATGATCAGCTCATCTGTTTGGCAGAAGCATTTCCAGTTTTAGCTACACCCAAGAAAATTGAGTACCTTTCTGGGAGAACATTTATCACAGCATACAACTATAATGTACTCTACTGCATCCTGTGACATGGGATGGTTTGCAGCACTGAATGAAAAGTGATTGCTAACAGACAAGGATTACATTGTAGATATGAGAACAACTGGGTATGTGTATGTACATACATGCCTACTGCTGATATATATCATGAATGTATTAACAACACACACATGGGTTTTCAGATTTTGCACAAACGCCTGTGAGGATTTTGTATGTATTATTTATAGCGTTTTCAGTGGATGCAGCAACTGTGTGAATTGATTATTGTGATTGTATTTATTAAACTTCAATTAAACTGCAGAAAGTTTCGAACTACTTATGACCACAGCATTTCACATTTTTATAGCTTTAAGGAGGTGTAGATGAGCATAGTTCCACTGAACATACTTATTGAGTTATTATTCTAAAGTCAATTTACATTTTTTATGTGACTTTTATATTTTATATGCTTGCTCTCCATCCCACAGTTAACACAAAACAGAAGTGAGAGGAGGCAGAAGGTTCCTTCAGGCAATGTTTTTTTTTTCCGTAAGCCCTGCCCATATCCCATCAGATGAAAAACTACTTAGATAGAGTTTAACCCCTTTTCAAGTGTATTGACATGTGTGTGCCTTGCATTCCCCTTGCCTAAGGACCAATTTAAACCTTGGCATCCTGGTGCATTGCTTTAATGCATTCAAGTTAATGCACTTTTTTTGGGCATGCATGACATGCATTGTGTTAAGGCAACACACCAAGATGTCAAGTAATAAAAGGAAATGCACCATTTTTGGCAACACGGTGCACCACGTTGCACCACGGTAGTACATTACTGTGCGCTTCAGGGCCCTGCAACGCATGTGCAGTTGAGCTCTTCTGCCCTAAAAATGAATGGCACTGCAATATGTTTCTATATTTTATGTACATTACTGCTTCGCATCGCAGCACAAATGACTATTTTCAGCCTTAATGATGTGAGATCTTCTCTACTTGCTCATTTTCTTTTCTTGCATTTGTGACCTGAGCATACTGACCGTTCTCAAACATCCTATCCCTATATCTCATGAAGCTTGAAGATTGGCCTTTCCCTGCCTGGCCTAGCCTGTACATTAAGAGACAGTTTTAATCCCTTGAAAGAATAGCCACCCACCCCACGCCTGACTTAATGCCACAGTCCAGGTAATGACTCTATGCACTAACAAGCAACTGCAGATCTACAGACTGACATCAACCCTTTCCAGGTTAACAATTACCCATTTGAAAACTACAGAACCTTATCCTTGCAGACTGACAGTCGATCAGCCTTCATTACCCTAATGTACATACTATTTTGATGGAATTGGGAGACTACAGCTCCCAGCATGTATTGCAAGTGATTAGGGGGCCTGCAAGTTCTACCATAATATGTATGCGTTGATATTTTGTGACTGGGGAGACCGAGTAAAATATGTATGGCCTGTGTTTCAGGGACGTGCAGTAAGGTCAGTGGCTGGTGAGGTACTGGCTAGTATCAGTGCCAGATACACACAGGTTACATATGCCGCGATCGTTAGAGCGAGAGCAATAATTCTAGCACTAGACCTCCTCTGTAACTCTAAACATGTAATGCGACATAAGCGTCGCCTATGGAGATGTTTAAGTACTGAAGTTTAGCGCTATTCCACAAGTGTGCGCAATTTTAAAGAGTGACATGTTAGGTATCTATTTACTTGGTGTAACATCATCTTTCACATTATACAAAAAAAAAATCGGGTTATCTTTAGTGTTTTTTTTATATTTATAGTTTGAAAAATTGCTACGCAAATACTGTGTAACATAAAAAGTTGCAACAACCGCCATTTTATTCCCTAGGGTGTCTGCTAAAAATATATATATAATATTTGGGGGTTCTGAGTAATTTTCTAGCAAAAAAACTATGATTATTACATTTAAGAGAGAGGTGTCAGAATTGGCCTGGGTGGCAAGGGGTTAATTACCATAAGTAATATACAAATAATTATTATACATTATTTTTAAGGTATTTTCATATATTTTCAAAAACTTTACTCAAGCAGATGGCTTAACGGACAAATTACTGAAGTTTGAAGTTATAACTTCAAACCAGTAATTTCACAGTAAATAGATAAATAACAGCAGCAGATTCTCATTCTCCCTCTTAACTGTGTGAGAAAAACATGAGATTGTAGGTAAATCTTATACCCATAAACCCATGTTTTTTCCCTGTAGTTAAAGAGGGCTGGGCCGGAAGAGAGTGTGTCTTTTAGACACATGCCCCTTCTATGACACTGCAGTGAGAGGCGTGCCTCCACCGCAGCATTTTTATTGGACAGCTGGGGCTAATGGTACTTTACCATTGGTCCAAGACTCCAAGCTTTCAATTGAGCTCAGTGCCTCTGACAAGAAGTGAGAGGCACTGTGAGCTCATCCTCTCAGTCTGCTGCAAACAGCGTGTGCCGTATTTAAACTGGCCGCTCTGTATGTAGCTTCGGACAGGCTGCACAAGGAGCCCTGTATCTCTGGAACCATAAGTCGTAAGTGCCCCAAATTTTTACTAGTGGTGGGGTAGGACTTAGGACTTTTTTTATGTTCATGACTCTGCCTCACCTGCCTTCCCTGACTGCATGTCCCTGCTGTGTTTACTATATAACGATGGCCTGTATTCTATGTAATTCGGGAAAATTAAATGTCTCAGTATGGCTTATAGACTGTGTACAGTGTATCATGTGAAAGAGAGACCAGAAGTCCCAGAATTGATGATATACACTATTTACGGTAAGTCTGAGGGAAATCCTGACATTTATAGATATAGCCACCTTCCAAACACCCAACCGTAATGGGCTATTAGGTCATTCAAGCAATTAGTACACATTTGGTAGTATTTTATTACTGTATTTAATGTGTCCTTTTTTGACTTTCATGTCAGCAAGTGCAGTCAACATAAATGCTAAATTGTGGTTGGCAAAAAGTGGTGGGTCCCATTACAGTAACTAATTTTAAGATAATCAAAGCTACAAGAATTTTTTTTAAGGCATTACCATGCAGTAATAAGATTATATGCATTACGCTGACCACATTTACATACAGTTTGTTGCTGGGCCTTATAGTAACCTCCTTGTTCAGACTGCAACAACCTGTGGAACACATAATAATCTGTTCTAAACTAACAGGCTGTAAATGCATTCAGAAACAAAAAAAAAGCTGTTGTCTGAAAGCACCAGGTGTGGTCAAGGTTCCGATTTTTTTCTGTTTTTTTTTTTTTTTTTGGATTGCTGCTAAATAGGTTAGCTTCTAATAATTAGGTAAACTTTCCTATGAAAATAATTTTTTTTTGGCTGCCTTTAAATCTTGGACCTTTATTTTACTGACAGGATATCAGTAAGATCTGGCTGGCATCTTAGCTGTGTGTCTGGACTGTGCAGACAGCCATATATATAAATATAAAAAAGCATAAACTTGGTCAGCGGATTGTGTTAAAAACCTGTTAAAAATTATTTAAAAATACCTGCAATAGTTAAGAGAAAAGTACTTTATCGGAGTCACAGGCAGAAGAAATCATTAACATTTTCTTCTATTGGAAGATGAAGCTGTTCATGAAGGTTTGTATTATATGGATTACTGTATACTGTAATTACCAGAGCTTCACAGTGTGCACAGGCAGAACCGGAAAGATATACTGTAGTAGCAAACAGCAATCATACATCATCGTGGAGCATCATACTATGCTCCAGCCATATGCAATTAATGGCTACAAGATGCTTTTGCATTCCATTTGTGTAGCCTGCTCTATAGGGAGCTATTTGTTCCATCTGTTTAGCAAAGCAATTAATATTCCTAGTGAACAATCAGTAGTGATTTAATAGCAATCAACATTGACTATTTTTAATCCTTATGCTGCTACCATTAGTAAATAGAAAGCAAAGTATACCATATTTACTTGTTTTAAACTTCTTTCTTTTACTTTTTTTCAGTTACATTACTTCATGGTTTCCAGCCTTAGGCAAATTATGTCATACATCCCAGGAGTCTTCGGGAGGGTAGGAGGGGTTTTCTCATCTAAACACACCCTCCTGCCTGCCTGAGCTAAGCATAGATGGATTCCAGGAAGTAAATGCTACATGAATCATTTGCCCTTACTCAAGAAGGCCACGACCAGAAATGCTAGGCGCAGGGATGTTGAACCTTGGCACCCCAGATGTTTTGGAACTACATTTCCCATGATGCTCATGCACTCTGCAGTGCAGTTGAGCATCATGGGAAATGTAGTTCCAAAACATCTGGCGTGCCAAGGTTCACCATCACTGCAGCTAGGGGGTGTTTCTTAACCACTTCAGCCCCGGAAGAATTTACCCCCTTCCTGACCAGAGCACTTTTTGCGATTCGGCACTGCGTCGCTTTAATTGACAATTGCGCGGTCGTGCGACGTGGCTCCCAAACAAAGTTGAAGTCCTTTTTTTCCCCACAAATAGAGCTTTCTTTTGGTGGTATTTGATCACCTCTGCGGTTTTTATTTTTTGCGCTATAAACAAACATAGTGACAATTTTGAAAAAAACGCATTATTTTTTACTTTTTGCTATAATAAATACCCCCAAAAAATATTTAAATAAATAAATAAACATTAGCATCTCCCCATTCTTCCTCTCTGTGAGGCGATCACGGGTATCCCCGCAGCGATCGAGTCCGCGGGACCCGCGACCGATTCACGGAGCTCCCAGCCGGCGTGCGCGTGCGCCGCCTGCAGTGCGCTCACAATGGCACAGCGGCAAATTTAAAGGGACGTACAGGTACACCCATTTGCCCAGCCGTGCCATTCTGCCGACGTACATTGGCGTGCGCCAGTCAGGAACCGGTTAAAGTGATTTCACAGCAAAATATAAAGTATGGAGACATGGATGGATGGCTGAATTTGGGTGAGTATGCACTGAATATTAATATGAATTAAATAGCTGTTTTGGTTCGTGGTGTGGTGTTAGATGCAGTGTAGTGCCACTTTAAGGGACACAGGGTAGGAGTAATTCTGAGGCGCATGGATTATACTGCTGCCTACATGAGCTTGAACACCGGCAAACAAAAACTGCTAGTCGGCCAGGATAACTCCTCCTACTCCCTTCATGCTTCAGTTTTTTTCTGATGTCCTAAAATAATTGACGTTTTCTCTCTCAAACCCTTTTCACTAGACATTTTTCTGTTTTTATCTAAATCTTTATTCTTCAATCACATATACAGTATTTGCTTACTGCAAAGCCAAGAGTGCTCTTTTATGTCATTTTTGCCAGATTGGCCAGTACTGAGAAATGCCTTAGGGGCCATACTCAGACCCCTCCATGAAGATGTTGGGCTGGCCTGTAATTTCACCTTCAGGCACTGCGCTGTGCTTTGGGCGCTCTCCAGATGCCCAGTACACTGTTAGTTAGCCACAGAGTACTTTACAGGTCTAGGGCTGTGATACATTTGCTGATGGAATCCTGTCACTGAAGACTGTGTTCCCCCAGATTTCAGTTGTGCCCCCCCCAGACTGGTCCCCCCATGGACATAGTACCCACCCCCGCTGAGCTTCTCTTCCAATCCCCACACTTAGGGCCGGGACAAGGAATGGGGGGCAGCCTGGCACAGTCAACTAATGTAAAGTCCAGACATAAGAAGTGTCAGCGGCAGAGAGGGGAGAACTGTGAGGTGGGGTGGGCTCTCTGTGCCCCCCTCCTGTCATAACAGCAATCATCCATAGATTCAGATTACACTGGGTCACGCTTAGAGCGGAAGGTACATGGCTTGATTACCTGCCCCCTACCCACATTTCTGGGAGATGAGCAGTCCTAGGAAGAGATAGAGGGCGGGCAATCAAGCTGTGTACTGTCCAATCTAAGAGTGACCCTGTTTAATCTGCTGCAAAGATGGAGCGCTGTCGTGACAGGAGGGGGGAGAGCACCGAGAGCCCGCATCTCCTCTCTACTGCTGTAGTTCCCATTTGTAGGAGTGGAGGGGGGCTTGTGGAGGCGGGATGATAGGGGGTTGTTTGTAGGCATGTGCAATTCGTTTTTGAATTTCGACAAATTCGTTAATTCGGGAAAATCCGAATGAACGAAAACCCGTTTAACTAATTTTTTCCGAATATTCGTAAATTCGATAAAATTGGACATTCGTAAATTCGGGCATTCGTACAGTTGTACATTCGCAATTTACGAATGTACATTCGTACATTAGTAAATTAGTGAATTCGTAAATTTGTAAATTCGAAAATTCGGAAATCTGAAACCCTACAAACTGCCGACCCTATCCTCTGCCCTGCTAACCCCCTGCACACTGCCCTACTGACTCTTATACACTGCCCTGCCGACCTTGCATCCTGGACCCCTGACATTTTTACTACACCCCCTACTCAGACAGGCTAAATCAAGCCCTGGATAGTATGCCCACCATAGGGGTGAAAGCTGTCTGTACATGTTTCACTGGGTCCTGTTTATGTATTTTCTGGTACTTGCACTGTATGTCTGCCACAAAACACCATCCAGACCCACCACTGTAATTAGTAACAAGGGCTTTTCCCTTATTTGTAGAGCCTGGAAAATATTGTTGTGTCTCCCTCTTCAGGGTTAGTTTGGAGCACCATGAGCTACAACACATTCATGTGTCACAGAAACTCTGTACACAAGGGCTGTAACATTTATTAAATATGTGCCACACGCCTTGCTGGTAAGGGCTGCAATGCAATGTATGTTGCATGCACTTTACAATCTCTATGGCTATAATGGCCTTTGCATGTGCCCTGGTTAGTTATGTGCTGCACAAAAGGCACACAACTTGCCATGTCTATAAATTCCTGCTACCCCCATGTGAGGAGAACTACTGTTGGCTCCCCACACTACTGCGCTCCTTGCTGCTGCCTTACAGTGATTTGGTCACAAATGGCTCATCCTGCTTCTACAGCCGGTCTGGGAGTACCAGTTGTTGATATACTCTCACGTCACATAATGTCAGTATAGTGAATCATCTAGCTCACAATTAAATAACGCCTCTGGGTCGGCTAGAAATGTCCCTGCCAGTAGTTTTTTATTTTATAATTTTTTTTTATAATTACATTTTTTATAGTTTTTGAATAAAATTTCATTTAATATTTTTTGCATTTTTTTTAACCAACCCTGTTGGGGGGGGGGCTTTGGTAAGATATCAGGGGTCTAAACAGAACCCTGACATTTCCCCTTTGAGACAGAGAAAGAGGCTGAGGACAGAGATTCCACGTTCCCTTTCTCAGCATTGAAGATGAATGGACGGGTGACAATGGCTCCTGTCCATTCATAAACTGAGCAGAGTAACACACAGGTTACTCTGCTCAGTTTTCACAGGACACAGGAGCGATCTCGCTCACTGTGACCAATTCAGAAAATGAACGGGACGGTAAATGACCGGTCCCTTCCTCCACTCTCCATCCTGACAGATCCCCACAGCCGGCGGGAGAGGAGGGAAGCTGGCTGTGGGGGACAAGGGAGGGCAGAGGAGGAGGACAGGGAGCTGGAGAAGAACGAGGGGGGGGGTTAGGACATGTAGGGGAGTCGTAGAAGAAGGGGGGGAAGAAGAACAGGGGGGTATAAGGACACAGATGGGGCTGGAGGAGGAGGATACAGGGAACAGTCAGGGATGATCAGTGCAGCAGGAGGGACAGCTGTGATCATCGATCTCCCTGTATAGCTTTTTAGCCGACAGCTGCAGGAGGGAGAGAAGGAGAAGCGGATGTCAGCTATACAGGGAGAACGGTGTTCACAGCTGTCCCTCCTGCTGCACCGATCATCCCAGACTGTGAACCAGGGGACCATCCAGGATCAGCCCTGCAGGCCAGGATATTGGGCACTTGCGGGTGTCCGGGAGCCGCCCCCGAAATGCGGGAGGCTCCCGCACCTCGTGGGAGACTTGGGATGTCTGAAAGTGGATGTAAACCAACTCTCAACCTTTCTAAACTACTGCCATAATGGTTATCTATAAGGATATACATGCCTCCTGCATGTATCCTTACTTGTCAAATGTCTCCCCTCTGTCTGTTATGAGACCTGAAAAAACTGCAGATTCTGTGGGTGGGTCTGCTGTCCAGAGCTCGGTGGGTGGAGTCGTGATGTCTGTAGACTTCCTGCCCACCTCTACACTCCCCTTGTCAATATAAATTGTCTCCTATGTATTTCTTATGCCCCGTACACACGGTCGGATTTTCCGACGGAAAATGTGTGATAGGACTTTGTTGTCGGAAATTCCGACCGTGTGTAGGCTCCATCACACATTTTCTATCGGATTTTCCGACACACAAAGTTTGAGAGCAGGATATAAAATTTTCCGACAACAAAATCCGTTGTCGGAAATTCCGATCGTGTGTACACAAATCTGACGGACAAAGTGCCACGCATGCTCAGAATAAATAAAGGGATGAAAGCTATTGGCCACTGCCCTGTTTATAGTACCGACGTACGTGTTTTACGTCACCGCGTTTAGAACGATCGGATTTTCCGACAACTTTGTGTGACCGTGTGTATGCAAGTCAAGTTTGAGCCAACATCCGTCTGAAAAAATCCTAGGATTTTGTTGTCGGAAGTCCGACCGTGTGTACGGGGCATTACACTGAACTTCTGATATGATCACTAACATCCAGTCAAAACCCAGAAAAGTCACCACATGACTTCAGCAAGCCCAATCATGCTGAGGTGTGGAGCAGCGAATCCTGGGAGAGCTGAACAAGAAAGAAGGAGGGGATCTGAAGTACACAGAATGTCTCTCTCAGGCTTGTGCATGAGATATGTAAAGCACCTGTCACTCATAGCAATGGGGAGAAACAGACTCCTATTTCTCTGTCTTATCTTTTTTCAGTGAGATAAAAACAATTAGAGGACTGCTCAGAGCTGGATTAACTCTGTGTGGTAAGACTGGGCACAGATGACATGAAACCCTATACTGTACAAGGTGCAAGCCTTATTTAACCACTTCCCAACCAGCCGCCACAGTTTTACTGCGGCAGAATGGCACAGGTGGGCAAAGCGACGTTATGTTACGGTGGTCGCGACAATCGGATTTGTTTCAGAACCGATCAGTTTCCAGGCCCAGGCCAATAATTTCTGGCCTTGACCTGCTGATCAGTCCTGACGAATGAAATGCTCCCCTGCCTGTGTAAGTGTAAACACAGGCAGGGGAAGTGATGTCATCTCTCCTCGTGGAATTCTTTTCCGTTCCAGAGAGAGGAGAGAGAACATGCAAACGTGAGTTGCAGCAACACTACACTGACACAGTACACATAGGCACATATTTCACCCCACCGATCACCCCCCCCAGTTAACCCCTTCACTTCCTGTCACTGTGTCACCCAGTGCAGTGTTCATATTTTTCTTTGATCACTGTACAGGTGTCATTTGTGACACTAATCAGGGTTAGGGTATTAGTAGTAGCCCCAGATAGGTCTAGGGACCCCCCTAATAAAGGTTTAACCCCTTGATCAACCCCTGTCACCAGTGATCACCATATTAGTGTCACGGTGACGCTGGTCAGTTAGTTATTTTTTTATAGCGTCAGAGCACCCGCCGTATATTACCTAATAAAAGGTTTAACCCCCTGATCACAGGTAATATCAGTTAGGTTTTAGCGTCAATTAGGATCTGCGGTCGCCCCGGCAGCGTCAGATTAATGCCAGTAGCGCTAACACCCACGCATGCACCATACACCACCCTTAGTAGTATAGTGTCTGAATGGATCAATATCTGATCTGATCTATACTAGCCTCTTCAGTAGTTTAGGGTTGCCAAAAACACAGTGTTAGCGGGATCAGCCCAGATACCTGCTAGCACCTGCGTTTAGCCCCTCCGCCCAGCCCAACCCACACAAGTGCAGTATCAATTGATCACTGTAGCTTACAAAACACTAAACACTTAACTGCAGCATTCCCAGAGTCAGGCCTGATCCCTGCGAATGCCAACAGTTTTTTTGGTAGCATTGGAAGCAGTCGCTGACAGTCAGCGGCCTTTTTTCCTGTGAGTCTCACTAGTGTACCAGTAAATTTAGAGGCCCAAATGTCCAATTGAAGGTACACTAGTGAAGAGGCCTACACATTTCTGAGCATGACAGATGAGAGTGAAGAGGAACTCACCCATGTGTCAGATTCAGGCTCAGAATACGAACCCGTAGACAGCATCGGCACCCTGACAGATAGCTCTGACAATGGAGTAGTGGTCCCTGCCAAGGTCAGGCATACCAGACCCCTTTCTTCTGTTGTTGTTGAGGTGCAAGAACCACAGGGCTCTCATATGGAACAGAAAGCCAGTACTAGTGCCGCTCATCCTTCTGGTGAACTGGCAAGCACCAGCAGCCTAGCACATCCTGGTCGTACATCCAGCACTATAGTATCACGTGGTGACGTGGCGAGTCCCATAAGTGCAGTTCCAGCTGGTGAGGTGGCTAGAAAAAAAACAGGCCCGTCGAGGCCATAGTGCCCTTCCTGCTGCATTTGCCAATCTGAATTGGGAGCCCACCACTTCTGCAGCACCCGTACTTCCCCCATTCACTGGCCAACCCAGAATTCAGGTGGAAACAGTTGATTTTAGGTCACTTGATTTTTTTCGCTGTTTTTCACTGAAGATCTCTATAGATCTATTGTGGACCAAAGCAATTTGAATGCTGGTCAATTCATTGCCTCTAATCCCCAGTTGACCGTTGCCAGAGATTGGAGACCCATTATGTTCTCCGAATTTAAGACCTTCCTGGGCCTATCCCTCCTCATGGGCATAACTAAAACAAGTGAGTTGCGGTTATATTGGTCCACTGACCCAGTTCACCATATGCCCGTGTTCTCTGCCTCCATGACCAGGACACGATATGAGCAGATCTTGCGGTTCATGCATTTCAATGACAATGAACTCTGTCGTCCTCGGGGTGAGTCTGAATACGATCGGCTCTACAAAATTGGCCCCTCGTAAACCACTTCAACTAGAAGTTTGCAGCCTTGTTTACTCCCGATCAAGTTGGCTGCATTGATGAGTCCCTGATTAAATTTTGTGGCCGCTTGTCATTCAAACAGTATCTATCTAGCAAGCGTGCCAGATATGGGGTCAAGATGTATAAGCTCTGTGACAGGGCAACAGGCTATACATATATAAAGAGCATAAGTGCAGCGCTAAAAAGTGAATGTATCTTAGCATACAGTCAAGTGACTGAAACCAAATATGGAGTGAAAACAAAAAACTATATATTAATGAACACTGGTGAGGTGCATGTAAATGTCCAAACACAAAAGTGAAAATTATAAAAAATGTCCAATAACACTATGTTGTGCTCCACAGACTGCAATCAAAGACTGAAGTCAGTGCATATAGAAAGTCTTCTCATACAGCTGAAGTGCTTGGACCCATGGTGTAGACTAGAGACTTGGAAAGTACATCAATCATGAACAGCACGGCAAAACATCTAGAGTAAAATACTCTTACCAGAGCGAGTGGGACGTATCAGCCTTATAGCTTTACGTCTATCAGGGCTTGTGGAGGTAGCCTCCCATATAGTCTTCTCCAAGAGTTCTCCCTTCGGTCACGATCTCCGATCGGCCAAGTTGTTCCTAGAGTCACGGTCACTGGTAACCAATACAGTAAGGTGGGGGTGGACCGTCCTCTCACACGTTCTCAGGTTCCAGATAGGTTCAAAGGGACCAATCAAGGACAAAAACATGAGGGAGAAAAAGGAAAAAGGGGGCTCCACATGGCGCAGGTCAAAAAATAAAGGGATTTATTGAATAAAAACCTTACAGATTAAAAGTGATCACAAGATAAAAAATAGTTGGCAATGTGGAAAGCTGAATGCCCTACGCGTTTCGACTCAAAAGCCTTCAACTTGCCCCAGTTGAAGGCTTTTGAGTCGAAACGCGTAGGGCATTCAGCTTTCCACATTGCCAACTATTTTTTATCTTGTGATCACTTTTAATCTGTAAGGTTTTTATTCAATAAATCCCTTTATTTTTTGACCTGCGCCATGTGGAGCCCCCTTTTTCCTTTTTATCCCTCATGTTTTTGTCCTTGATTGGTCCCTTTGAACCTATCTGGAACCTGAGAACGTGTGAGAGGACGGTCCACCCCCACCTTACTGTATTGGTTACCAGTGACCGTGACTCTAGGAACAACTTGGCCGATCGGAGATCGTGACCGAAGGGAGAACTCTTGGAGAAGACTATATGGGAGGCTACCTCCACAAGCCCTGATAGACGTAAAGCTATAAGGCTGATACATCCCACTCGCTCTGGTAAGAGTATTTTACTCTAGATGTTTTGCCGTGCTGTTCATGATTGATGTACTTTCCAAGTCTCTAGTCTACACCATGGGTCCAAGCACTTCAGCTGTATGAGAAGACTTTCTGTATGCACTGACTTCAGTCTTTGATTGCAGTCTGTGGAGCACAACATAGTGTTATTGGACATTTTTTATAATTTTCACTTTTGTGTTTGGACATTTACATGCACCTCACCAGTGTTCATTAATATATAGTTTTTTGTTTTCACTCCATATTTGGTTTCAGTCACTTGACTGTATGCTAAGATACATTCACTTTTTAGCGCTGCACTTATGCTCTTTATATTTATGGAACTTGGTTTGTTTGCGTGCTAGCTGCTATTTTTTTTTCACTTGTTCACATTTGTATACTTTTGGGGTCAGCGCAACTAGTTTTTTTCATTATATAGGCTATACATATAGTTTTATGGTTTACGAGGGAAGAGATAGTTACGTAGAGCTGGAGAACTGCCCAGACTACATAGGGAGCGCTGGTAAGATTGTGTGGGACTTGGTGTCACCCTTATTTGGAAAGGGGAACCACTTGTATGTGGACAATTATTACACAAGCATGCCACTTTTTAGTCACTTGCTTGATCATGGAATTGGGGCATGTGGCTAGCTTACACAAACGGCTTGTAGATTCCCATCTTAGGCTGGGGGAGAAAGCCCGCTTGAGACGTAATAATTTGCTCGCTGTGAAGTGGAGGTATAATAAGAATGTTTTCGTTCTGTTCACCCTTCACGCAGACACGACAGTCCAAATTCCTACAGCAACTGGTGTTGTTGGTTAAACCCCTCTGTGTCCACGAATATAACCTTAATATGGGAGGGGTGGACCTCAATGACCAGTTGTTGGTGCCATACCTAATTGCCCGTAAGGCCAGACGTTGGTATAAAAAAGTGTCTGTATACTTATTCTAATTGGCTCTGCTGAATGCTTATGTGATATACAAAGCTTCAGGATGAACTGGATCCTTCCTTAAAATCCAGGAAGAGATCATCACAGCCCCTCTGTTTCCAGACGGTGCTGTGGCCCAACTTCCCAATCCAAATGCAGTGAGCAGGATCCATGAGAGGCATTTTCAGCATGTCCTCCCTGGTACCCCTACCCAAAGAAATCCCCAAAGAAGATGTCGTGTCTGTAGAAAGTGTGGATATAATCGTGGGACCCACTTTTATTGCCCCTCCTGTCCTGACTAGGGATGAGCCGAACACCCCCCTGTTCGGTTCGCACCAGAACATGCGAACAGGAAAAAAGTTCGCTCGAACACGCGAACACCGTTAAAGTCTATGGGACACGAACATGAATAATCAAAAGTGCTAATTTTAAAGGCTTATATGCAAGTTATTGTCATAAAAAGTGTTTGGGGACCTGGGTCCTGCCCCAGGGGACATGGATCAATGCAAAAAAAAGTTTTAAAAACGGCCGTTTTTTCAGGAGCAGTGATTTTAATAATGCTTAAAGTCAAACAATAAAAGTGTAATATCCCTTTAAATTTCGTACCTGGGGGGTGTCTATAGTATGCCTGTAAAGGGGCGCATGTTTCCCGTGTTTAGAACAGCCTGACAGCAAAATGACATTTCGAAGGAAAAAAAGCCATTTAAAACTACCCGCGGCTATTGCATTGCTGACAATACACATAGAAGTTCATTGATAAAAACGGCATGGGAATTCCCCACAGGGAAACCCCGAACCAAAATTAAAAAAAAAAAAAATGAAGTGGGAGTCCCCCTAAATTCCATACCAGGCCCTTCAGGTCTGGTATGGATATTAAGGGGAACCCCGGCCAAAATTTAAAAAAAAAATGACGTGGGGTTCCCCCTAAATTCCATACCAGACCCTTCAGGTCTGGTATGGATTTTAAGGGGAACCCCGCGCCAAAAAAAAAAAAAAAACGGCGTGGGGTTCCCCCAAAAATCCATACCAGACCCTTATCCGAGCACGCAACCTGGCAGGCCGCAGGAAAAGAGGGGGGGATGAGAGTGCGCCCCCCCCCTGAACCGTACCAGGCCACATGCCCTCAACATTGGGAGGGTGCTTTGGGGTAGCCCCCCAAAACACCTTGTCCCCATGTTGATGAGGACAAGGGCCTCATCCCCACAACCGTGGCCGGTGGTTGTGGGGGTCTGCGGGCGGGGGGCTTATCGGAATCTGGAAGCCCCCTTTAACAAGGGGACCCCCAGATCCCGGCCCCCCCCCTGTGTGAAATGGTAAGGGGGTACTTACCCCTACCATTTCACTAAAAAAGTGTCAAAATAGTTAAAAATGACAAGAGACAGTTTTTGACAATTCCTTTATTTAAATGCTTCTTCTATCTTCCTTCATCTTCTTCTTCTGCTGGTTCTTCTGGCTCTTCTGGTTCTTCCTCCGGCGTTCTCGTCCAGCATGTCCTCCGCAGCATTTTCTATCTTCTTCTCCTCGGGCCGCTCCGCACCCATGGCATGAGGGGAGGCTCCCGCTCTTCTCTTCATCTTCTTCTTCATCCTCTTCTCTTCTTCATCTTCTTCATCTTCTTCATCTTCTTCATCTTCATCTTCTCTTCTTAATTTTCTTCTTCGGGCCGCTCCGCATCCATGCATGGAGGGAGGCTCCCGCTGTGTGACGGCGTCTCCTCGTCTGACGGTTCTTAAATAACGGGGGCGGGGCCACCCGGTGACCCCGCCCCCCTCTGACGCACGGTGACTTGACGGGACTTCCCTGTGACGTCACGGGGAATGCCACAGGGAAGTCCCGTCATGTCCCGTGCGTCAGAGGGGGGCGGGGTCACCGGGTGGCCCCGCCCCACCGTTATTTAAGAACCGTCAGACGAGGAGACGCCGTCACACAGCGGGAGCCTCCCTCCATGCATGGATGCGGAGCGGCCCGCAGAAGAAAATTAAGAAGAGAAGATGAAGATGAAGAAGATGAAGAAGAGAAGAGGATAAAGAAGAAGATGAAGAGAAGAGCGGGAGCCTCCCCTCATGCCATGGGTGCGGAGCGGCCCGAGGAGAAGAAGATAGAAGACGCCACGGAGGAGATGCTGGACGAGAACGCCGGAGGAAGAACCAGAAGAGCCAGAAGAACCAGAAGAAGAAGAAGATGAAGGAAGATAGAAGAAGCATTTAAATAAAGGAATTGTCAAAAACTGTCTCTTGTCATTTTTAACTATTTTGACACTTTTTTAGTGAAATGGTAGGGGTAAGTACCCCCTTACCATTTCACACAGGGGGGGGGCCGGGATCTGGGGGTCCCCTTGTTAAAGGGGGCTTCCGGATTCCGATAAGCCCCCCCCGCCCGCAGACCCCCGCAACCACCGGCCACGGTTGTGGGGATGAGGCCCTTGTCCTCATCAACATGGGGACAAGGTGTTTTGGGGGGCTACCCCAAAGCACCCTCCCAATGTTGAGGGCATGTGGCCTGGTACGGTTCAGGAGGGGGGGGGCCGCACTCTCATCCCCCCCTCTTTTCCTGCGGCCTGCCAGGTTGCGTGCTCGGATAAGGGTCTGGTATGGATTTTTGGGGGAACCCCACGTCGTTTTTTTTTTTTTTTTTGGCGCAAGGTTCCCCTTAAAATCCATACCAGACCTGAAGGGTCTGGTATGGAATTTAGGGGGAACCCCACGTCATTTTTTTTTTAAATTTTGGCCGGGGTTCCTCTTAATATCCATACCAGACCTGAAGGGCCTGGTATGGAATTTAGGGGGACCCCCCCACGTCATTTTTTTTTTTTTTAATTTTGGTTCGGGGTTTCCCTGTGGGGAATTCCCATGCCGTTTTTATCAATGAACTTTTATGTGTATTGTCGGACCGGCAATTCATTAATAGCCGCGGGTAGTTTTAAATGAGTTTTTTCCTTCGAAATGTCATTTTGCTGTCAGACTGTTCTAAACACGGGAAACATGCGCCCCTTTACAGGCATACTATAGACACCCCCCAGGTACGAAATTTAAAGGGATATTACACTTTTATTGTTTGACTTTAAGCATTATTAAAATCACTGCTCCTGAAAAAACGTCCGTTTTTAAAACTTTTTTTTGCATTGATACATGTCCCCTGGGGCAGGACCCGGGTCCCCAAACACTTTTTATGACAATAACTTGCATATAAGCCTTTAAAATTAGCACTTTTGATTTCTCCCATAGACTTTTAAAGGGTGTTCCGCGGCATTCGAATTTGCCGCGAACACCCCAAATTGTTCGGTGTTCGGCGAACTTGCGAACAGCCAATGTTCGAGTAGAACATGAGTTCGACTCGAACTCGAAGCTCATCCCTAGTCCTGACCAACCTGGTCTTTGCATTGGTGACTGTTTTGAACGCTACCACACACTAGTGGAGCATTAGCGTAGGGTACAGCATTGCACAGTCCTGGGCTCACTTACACAGAGTGTCGAAAAGATGAGATGGCCATCACATTTTGAGAGACCCTAATCTGGAACATTTACAGTTTAGTTTATATAAAAATGCAAAAAAAAAAAAAAACACAAAAAAATAAAATAGCCCAAAATAGTTGTGGTTTTATTTTTCTTCTCTCTCTATTGTTATCTCTCTTATGTTCGCTCTCTATTGTCCGCTCTCTATTCTATATCTATTGTTCTCTCTCTATTGTTACTGTATTTTAGAACTGTAATGTTTTATTTTTACTATGTTTTATTGTATTTAGCTGCAGCACTGATTTATTCATCTTGACAGCAACAGCGTTTGCTCTCACGATACGAAAATCAGCGACTCCAGCGCTGTAGGAGGCGATTTCACCACCACAGTTAAAAAAAATGGTGCATGTATAACCATGATTAGAAGTGGATGGATGAAGGGCGGTATTCTAATGGTGGGCATACCCACGATCAATCTCTTTTTTTCGTTCAGCCCACAGGCTGCATGAAAAAAAGAACATTGTAATGTATGCCCAACAAGGACCAGCAACGTACTGGTATGTTGCTGGACTTTGAGTGGTTATACCAGAATGATGCCTACAGGTTTAGATATCATCTTGGTATCATTCTTTTCAGCCAGCGGTCGGCTTTCATGTAAAAGAAATCCTAGCAGCTAATTAGCCTCTAGACTGCTTTTATAAGCAGTTGGAGGGAATGCCCCCCCCCCACCGTCTTCCATGGTTTTCTCTGGCTCTCCTGTCCCAACAGGGAACCTGAGAATGCAGCCGGTGGTTCTGCCAGCTGACCATAGAGTTGATCGGAGACCAGAACAGCTCCAATCCTCTCTATGGCCTAAGAAACCGAAAGCTACTAGCATTTCATGACTTAGGTTTCGGCGGATATAAACAGCGTCTTTGGGAAATTGGGAAAGCATTTTATCACACCGATCTTGGTGTGGTCAGATGCTATGGGGGCAGAGGAGAGATCTAGGGTCTAATAGACTCCAATTTTTTTAAAAAAGAGTACCTGTCACTACCTATTGCTATCATAGGGGATATTTACATTCCCTGAGATAACAACAAAAATGATGAAAAAAAAATGAAAGGAACAGTTTCAAAATAAAACAAAAAAGCAAAATAAATAATAATTAAAAAAAAAAAAAAAGCACTCCTGTCCCCTGTGCTAACGTGCAAAGTGGTAACCTGTAAAGGATTTTAAAAATGTATGTAGTTTGTCGCCGATGCACGTTTGTGCGCAATTTTTAAAGCATGTCGTGTTTGGTATCCATGTACTCATCAAATATTTGGGCAATATAGTGTGTTTTAGTGCATTAAAATTTTTCAATCACTTGTGGCAAAAAAATAAAATATTCAATGGGCTCAACATGCCTCTCAGCAATTTCCTTGGGGTGTCTACTTTCCAAAATGGGGTCATTTGGGGGTGGGGGGGTTATACTGCCCTGCCATTTTAGCACCTCAAGAAATGAGATAGGCAGTCATAAACTAAAAGCTGCGTAAATTACAGAAAATGCAGCCTAGTTTGTAGACGCTATAACTTTTGTGCAAACCAATAAATATATACGCTTATTGATATTTTTTTACCAAAGACATGTGAATTAATACATTTTGGCCTAAATGTATGACTAAAATTGAGTTTATTCGATTTTATTTATAACAAAAAGTAGAAAATATCGTTTTTTTTTTTAATTTTTGGTTCTTTTCCGTTTATATTGCAAAAAAAAAAAAAAATCGCAGAGGCAATCAAATGCCATCAAAAGTAAGGTCTATTTGTGGGAAAAAAAAGGACACAAGTTTAGTTTGGGTACAGCATTGCATGACCGCGCAATTACCAGTTAAAGCAGCGCAGTGCCAAATTGTAAAAAGTGCTTTGGTCATTAAGCAGCCAAATCCTCAGAGGCTGAAGTGGTTAAAAACATTTTTTCGGGTTTACATCCACTTTAAGTACGGTATTTACCATGGTGCTAGCCCCTGTGCTTGTTCTGCTGCATTCTCAGAGCATCTCCATAATTGGATGTCTTGACGACCTTTTGCTGAGGGAACATTTGGCTTACATACACCCTGTCGGACAATATTCACAGACCATCTAGGCCTTCTTCTAGATCAGGGGTAGGAAACCTTTGAGAGATTTACCTGAACAACATGGAAAGAGATCAAAGATCACCAGGGTTCAGCACCTTTTTATATATATATATATATATATATATATATATATATATATATATATATATATATATATATATATATATATATATTTTTTTTTTTTTATAGAAAATAAATTAACTAGCAAGCCCCTAATAAATAGTAAGGATGGCATGAAGAAAACCTTTAACCACTTGACGACCGCCTCACGCCGATGTACGTCGGCAAGGTGGCACGGACAGGCAAAATCACGTACATGTACGTGATTTGCCTTCCGCGGGTGGGGGGTCCGATCGGTCCCCCCCCCGGTGCCCGAGGCGGTCGCCATTTCTTCCCGGGCAATGAGAGGTGAGGGGGCGGCCATCCATTGTTGGCCACCCCCTCCCGATCGCTCCCGGCGAATGAAATGCTTCCTTTCCCTCTGTAATGTAAACAGAGGGAAAGGAAGTGATGTCATCTCTCCTCGAGCCGGTCTTTTCGTCGCCGCCGAGGAGAGAAGACATCCAAGTAAGTCTGCACAACACTACACATTCAGTAGAACACGCCAGGCACACTTGTCACCCCCCATCACCCCCCGATCACCCCCTGATCACCCCCCTGTACCCCCTGTCACTCTGACACCAATAGCATTTTTTTTTTTTTTGCATTGGTGTCAGTTTGTGTCAGTTAAAAGTTTTAGGGCAGTTAGGTTAGCCCCCTTTAGGTCTAGGGTACCCCCCCTTAGGTCCAGGGTACCCCCCTAACCCCCCTAATAAAAGTTAACCCCTTGATTACCCCCCGTCACCAGTGTCGCTAAGCGATCGTTTTTCTGATCGCTGTATTAGTGACACAGGTGACGCTAGTTAGGGAGGTAAGTATATAGGTTCGCTGTCAGTGTTTTATAGCGACAGGGACCCCCATATACTACCTGCTAAAGGTTTTAACCCCCTGATTGCCCCCTAGTTAACCCTTTCACCAGCGATCACCGTATAAGTGTTACGGGTGACGCTGGTTAGCTAGTTTGTTTTTTGTAGTTTATTACAGTTTATTACAGTTTATTATAGTTTATTATAGTTTTAGGGCACCCGCCGTTTATTACCCTATAAAGGTTTAACCCCCTAATTGCCCGGCGGTGATAGAAGTTAAGTTTTTAGGATCAGATAAGGTCTGCGTCGCCCCAGGCAGCGTCAGGTTAGCGCCAGTACCGCTAAAACCCACGCACGCAGCATACACCTCCCTTAGTGCTATAGTATCTGAGCGGATCGATATCTGATCCGATCAGATCTATACTCCCCAGCAGTTTAGGGTTCCCTGAAACGCAGTGTTAGCGGGATCAGCCCAGATACCTGCTAGCACCTGCGTTTTGCTCCTCGGCCCAGCCCTGCCCAGCCCACCCAAGTGCAGTATCGATCGATAACTGACACTTACAAAACACTAAGCACACATAACTGCAGCGTTCGCAGAGTCAGGCCTGATCCCTGCGATCGCTAACAGTTTTTTGGTAGCGTTTTGATACAGTCGCCAACAGTCAGGAGCTTTTTTGCCTGTGAGTCTCACTAGTGTACCCCTAAATTTAGAGCCCAAAATGGCAAATAGAAGGTACACTAGTGAAGAGGCCTACACGTTTCTGAGTATGACAGATAGTGAAGAGGAAGTCACTCATCTGTCAAGTTCAGGCTCAGAATACGATCCTGTAGAGGACAGCGGCTCCATGACAGATAGCTCTGACGACAGAGTTGTGGTCCCTGCTAAGGTCAGGCGTACCAGACCCCAATCTTCTTCTGTCCTTGAAGTGCAAGAACTGCAGGGCTCTCGTATGGAGCAGAGCAGTACTAGCGCCGCTACTCCTTCTGGTGAACTGGCAAGCACCAGCGGCCTAGTACACCCTGGTCGTACATCCAGCACTGCAGTATCACGTGGTGACGTGGCGAGTCCCATAAGTGCAGTTCAAGCTGGCGAGGTGGCAAGCACTAGTAGTGTCCCGCTGCCACCAAGAAGACAAAGACAGGCCCGTCGTGCCCATAGTGCCCTTCCTGCTGCATTGGCCAATCCGAATTGGGAACCTTCCACTTCTGCAGCACCCGTACTTCCCCCTTTCACTGGCCAACCCGGAATTCAGGTGGAAACAGTTGACTTTATGCCACTGGATTTTTATTCACTGTTTTTCACCGAAGATCTCTATAGATCTATTGTGGACCAAAGCAATTTATACGCTGGTCAATACATCGCCACTATGCCCCAGTCCACCCTTGCCAGAGATTGGAGACCAATTACGGTCTCCGAATTTAAGACCTTTCTGGGCCTTTCCCTCCTCATGGGGTTGAATAAAAAGAGTAAGTTGCGGTCATATTGGTCCACTGACCCAATTTACCATTCACCCTTGTTCTCTGCTTCCATGGCCAGGGCACGATACGAGCAGATTTTGCGGTTCATGCACTTCAACGACAATGAACTCTGTCGTCCTCGTGGAGACCCTGCATACGATCGGCTCTACAAAATTCGGCCCCTCGTAAACCACTTCAACCAATGTTTTGCAGACTTGTTTACCCCCCATCAAGTTGTCTGCGTTGATGAGTCCCTGATTAAGTTTTCTGGCCGCTTGTCCTTCAAACAGTACCTTCCCAGCAAGCGTGCCAGATACGGGGTCAAGATGTATAAGCTCTGTGACAGGGCCACAGGCTATACATGTAGATTTATGGTTTACGAGGGAAAAGATAGTCACGTAGAGCCGATAAACTGCCCTGACTACATAGGAAGCGCTGGCAAGATAGTGTGGGACTTGGTGTCACCCTTATTCGGAAAGGGGTACCACTTGTACGTGGACAATTATTATACGAGCGTGCCACTTTTTAGTCACTTGTTTGATCAGCAGATTGGAGCATGTGGCACCGTGCGACCTAATCGCCGGGGCTTTCCCCAGCGGCTTGTAGATTCCCGTCTTAGGCTGGGGGAGAGAGCCTGCTTGAAGTATAATAATTTGCTCGCTATGAAGTGGAGGGATAAGAAGAATGTTTTCGTTCTCACCTCCCTTCATGCAGACACGACGACCCAAATTTCTACGGCGACTGGTGTTGTGGAGAAACCCCTCTGTGTCCACGAATACAACCTTAATATGGGAGGGGTGGACCTCAACGACCAGTTGTTGGCGCCGTACTTAGTTGCCCGTAAGGCCAGACGCTGGTACAAAAAAGTGTCTGTATACTTATTTCAATTGGCTTTGCTGAATGCTCATGTGCTATACAGAGCTTCAGGACAGACTGGATCCTTCCTTAAATTCCAGGAAGAGATCGTCAGAGCCCTTCTGTTTCCAGACGGTGCTCTACCTCACCTTCCCCAACCAAATGCAGTAAGCCGGCTGCATGAGCGGCATTTTCCTTATGCCATCCCGAGTACCCCTACCCAACGAGCCCCCCAAAAAAGATGTCGTGTCTGCAGCAAGCGCGGATTTAGGCGTGACACCCGGTCTTATTGTCCCTCCTGTCCTGGCAATCCTGGTCTTTGCATGGGTGAATGCTTTGAACGCTACCATACATTAGTTGAGTATTAGCGTAGGGTTCAGCACTGCACAGACTAGGCACACTAACACAGGGTCTCCCAAGATGCCATTGCATTTTGAGAGACCCAAACCTGGAACAAAAGTTACAAAAGTTAAAAGTTACTAAAAAAAAGTGTAAAAAAAAAAAATTAAAAAAAAATTAAAAAAAATAAAAACACAAAAAAAAATATAAAATAAAAAAACCAAAAATAGTTGTTGTTTTATTGTTCTCTCTCTCTCTATTCTCTCTCTATTGTTCTTCTCTTTTTTACTCTATTCTATTCTGCAATGTTTTATTGTTATTATGTTTTACCATGTTTCCTTTTCAGATTTTTCATACTTTACCGTTTACTGTGTTTTGTTGGTAACCATTTTATTGTTTTCAGGTACGCCATTCAGTTGCAGCGCGGATTTATTTATCTTGACAGCAACAGCGTTTGCTCCCACGATATATAAAGCCGTGACTCCAACGCTGTCGGAGGTGATTTCACCACCACAGTTACATACTTCAGCATATATGCCGAAGCGTGGGGGCAGCAGTGGGTGGAGGAGCAATTTGCTCCTGCCTTTTGCGGGAGGATGCCCCCATGCTTCGGCATATATATATTTTAGGCACAGGTTGCGTTAAATGTTTTATTTTTTACTATTTTTTTTTTTTTGTATTTGCTTTGCAGGTATGGTAAGTCTTACTGTTATACTGTAATGTTACTTTGTTTTATTGTTAACCATCATTTGCTTAGCAGGTACGCCATTCAGTTGCAGCGCGGATTTATTTATCTTGACAGCAACAGCGTTTGCTCCCACGATATATAAAGCCGTGACTCCAGCGCTGTCGGAGGTGATTTCACCACCACAGTTACATACTTCAGCATATATGCCGAAGCGTGGGGGCAGTGGGTGGAGGAGCAATTTGCTCCTGCCTTTTGCGGGAGGATGCCCCCATGCTTCGGCATATATAAATGGTGCATGTATGCCCATCATTAGAAGTGGGTGGATGAAGGGAGGTATTCTAATGGTGGGCATACCCACCGATCAATATCTTTTTTTCGTTCAGCCCACAGGCTGCATGAAAAAAAAGTTTACAATATATGCCTAACAAGGACCAGCAACGTACTGGTATGTTGCTGGACTTTGAGTGGTTATACCAGAATGATGCCTGCAGGTTTAGGTATCATCTTGGTATCATTCTTTTCAGCCAGCGGTCGGCTTTCATGTAAAAGCAATCCTAGCGGCTAATTAGCCTCTAGACTGCTTTTGCAAGCAGTGGGAGGGAATGCCCCCCCCCCCCACCGTCTTCCATGTTTTTCTCTGGCTTTCCTGTCCCAACAGGGAACCTGAAAATGCAGCCGGTGATTCAGCCAGCTGACCATAGAGCTGATCAGAGACCAGAATGGCTCCAAACATCTCTATGGCCTAAGAAACCGGAAGCTACGAGCATTTCATGACTTAGATTTCGCCAAATGTAAACAGCGCCATTGGGAAATTGGGAAAGCATTTTATCACACCGATCTTGGTGTGGTCAGATGCTTTGAGGGCAGAGGAGAGATCTAGGGTCTAATAGAGCCCAATTTTTTAAAAAAAGAGTACCTGTCACTACCTATTGCTATCATAGGGGATATTTACATTCCCTGAGATAACAATAAAATTAATTTAAAAAAAATAAAAATGAAAGGAACAGTTTAAAAATAAGATAAAAAAGCAAAAAAATAATAAAGAAAAAAAAAAAAAAAAAAAAAGCACCCCTGTCCCCCCCTGCTCTCGCGCAAAGGCGAACGCAAGCGTCGGTCTGGCGTCAAATGTAAACAGCAATTGCACCATGCATGTGAGGTATCACCGCGAAGGACAGAACGAGGGCAGTAATTTTAGCAGTAGACCTCCTCTGTAAATCTAAAGTGGTAACCTGTAAAGGCTTTTAAAGGCTTTTAAAAATGTATTTATTTTGTCGCCGCTGCGCGTTTGTGCGCAATTTTAAAGCATGTCATGTTTGGTATCCATGTACTCGGCCTAAGATCATCTTTTTTATTTCATCAAACATTTGGGCAATATAGTGTGTTTTAGTGCATTAAAATGTTAAAAAGTGTGTTTTTTCCCCAAAAAATGCGTTTGAAAAATCGCTGCGCAAATACTGTGTGAAAAAAAAATATGAAACACCCACCATTTTAATCTGTAGGGCATTTGCTTTAAAAAAAATATATAATGTTTGGGGGTTCAAAGTAATTTTCTTGCAAAAAAAAAATGTTTTTTTCATGTAATCAAAAAGTGTCAGAAAGGGCTTTGTCTTCAAGTGGTTAGAAGAGTGGGTGATATGTGACATAAGCTTCTAAATGTTGTGCATAAAATGCCAGGACAGTTCAAACCCCCCCCAAATGACCCCATTTTGGAAAGTAGACACCCCAAGCTATTTGCTGAGAGGCATGTCGAGTCCATGCAATATTTTATATTGTGACACAAGTTGCGGGAAAGAGACAAATCTTTTTTTCTTTTTTTTTTTTTTTTTGCACAAAGATGTCACTAAATGATATATTGCTCAAACATGCCATGGGAATATGTGAAATTACACCCCAAAATACATTCTGTTGCTTCTCCTGAGTACGGGGATACCACATGTGTGGGACTTTTTGGGAGCCTAGCCGCGCACGGGACCCCGAAAACCAAGCCCCGCCTTCAGGCTTTCTAAGGCCGTAAATTTTTGATTTCACTCTTCACTGCCTAGCACAGTTTCGGAGGCCATGGAATGCCCAGATGGCACAACCCCCCCCCCAAATGACCCCATTTTGGAAAATAGACACCCCAAGCTATTTGCTGAGAGGTATAGTGAGTATTTTGCAGACCTCACTTTTTGTCACAAACTTTCGAAAATTGAAAAAAGAAAAAAAAAATACATTTTTCTTGTCTTTCTTCATTTTCAAAAACAAATGAGAGCTGCAAAATACTCTCCATGCCTCTCAGCAAATAGCTTGGGGTGTCTACTTTCCAAAATGGGGTCATTTGGGGGGGGGTTTTGCCATCTTGGCATTTTATGGCCTTCAAAACTGTGATAGGTAGTGAGGAGTGGAATCACAACTTAACGCCCTTAGAAATCCTGAAGCCGGTGCTTGGTTTTCGGGGCCCCGTATGCGGCTAGGCTCCCAAAAAGTCCCACACATGTGGTATCCCCATACTCAGGAGAAGCAGCAGAATATATTTTGGGGTGTAATTCCACATATGCCCATGGCATGTTTAAGCAATATATCATTTAGTGACAACTTTGTGCAAAAAAAAAAAAAAAAAAATTGTCACTTTCCCGCAACTTGTGTCAAAATATAAAATATTCCATGGACTCAACATGCCTCTCAGCAAATAGCTTGGGGTGTCTACTTTCCAAAATGGGGTCATTTGGGGGGGTTTTGTGCCATCTGGGCTTTTTATGGCCTTCAAAACTGTGATAGGAAGTGAGGAGTGAAATCAAAAATTTATGCCCTTAGAAATCCTGAAGGCGGTGCTTGGTTTTCGGGGCCCCGTACGCGGATAGGCTCCCAAAAAGTCCTAAACATGTGGTATCCCCATACTCAGGAGAAGCAGCAGAATATATTTTGGGGTGTAATTCCACATATGCCCATGGCATGTTTAAGCAATATATCATTTAGTGACAACTTTGTGCAAAAAAAAAAAAAAAATTGTCACTTTCCCGCAACTTGTGTCAAAATATAAAATATTCCATGGACTCAACATGCCTCTCAGCAAATAGCTTGGGGTGTCTACTTTCCAAAATGGGGTCATTTGGGGGGGTTCTGTGCCATCTGGGCTTTTTATGGCCTTCAAAACTGTGATAGGAAGTGAGGAGTGAAATCAAAAATTTATGCCCTCAGAAATACTGAAGGCGGTGCTTGGTTTTCGGGGCCCCGTACGCGGATAGGCTCCCAAAAAGTCCTAAACATGTGGTATCCCCATACTCAGGAGAAGCAGCAGAATATATTTTGGGGTGTAATTCCACATATGCCCATGGCATGTTTGAGCAATATATCATTTAGTGACAACTTTGTGCAAAAAAAAAAAAAAAGTGTTACTTTCCCGCAACTTGTGTCAAAATATAAAATATTCCATGGACTCAACATGCCTCTCAGCAAATAGTTTTGGGTGTCTACTTTCCAAAATGGGGTCATTTGGGGGGGTTTTGTGCCATCTTGGCATTTTATGGCCTTCAAAACTGTGATAGGTAGTGAGGAGTCAAATCACAACATTACGCCCTTAGAAATCCTGAAGGCGGTGCTTGGTTTTCGGGGCCCCGTATGCGGCTAGGCTCCCAAAAAGTCCCACACATGTGGTATCCCCATACTCAGGAGAAGCAGCTAAATGTATTTTGGGGTGCAATTCCACATATGTCCATGGCCTGTGTGAGAAATATATCATTTAGTGACAACTTTGTGCAAAAAAAAAAAAAAAATTGTCACTTTCCCGCAACTTGTGTCAAAAAAGAAAGTATTCCATGGACTCAACATGCCTCTCAACAAATAGCTTGGAGTGTCTACTTTCCAAAATGGGGTCATTTGGGGGGGTTTTGTGCCATCTGGGCATTTTATGGCCTTCAAAACTGTGATAGGTAGTGAGGAATGAAATCAAAAATTTATGCCCTTAGAAATCCTGAAGGCGGTGATTGGTTTTCGGGGCCCCATACGCGGCTAGGCTCCCAAAAAGTCCCACACATGTGGTATCCCCATACTCAGGAGAAGCAGCTGAATGTATTTTGGGGTGCAATTCCACATAGGCCCATGGCCTGTGTGAGCAATATATCATTTAGTGACAACTTTTTGTAAATATTTTTTTTTTTTTTTTTTTTGTCATTATTCAATCACTTGGGACAAAAAAAATAAATATTTAATGGGTTCAACATGCCTCTCAGCAATTTCCTTGGGGTGTCTACTTTCCAAAATGGGGTCATTTGGGGGGGTTTTGTACTGCCCTGCCATTTTAGCACCTCATGAAATGACATAGGCAGTCATAAACTAAAAGCTGTGTAAATTCCAGAAAATGTACCCTAGTTTGTAGACGTTATAACTTTTGCGCAAACCAATAAATATACGCTTATTAACTTTTTTTTTACCAAAGACATGTGGCCGAATAAATTTTGGCCTAAATGTATGACTAAAATTGAGTTTATTGGATTTTTTTTATAACAAAAAGTAGAAAATATCATTTTTTTTCAAAATTTTCGGTCTTTTTCCGTTTATAGCGCAAAAAATAAAAACGGCAGAGGTGATCAAATACCATCAAAAGAAAGCTCTATTTGTGGGAAGAAAAGGACGCAAATTTCGTTTGGGTACAGCATTGCATGACCGCGCAATTAAAAGTTAAAGTGACGCAGTGCCAAATTGGAAAAAGACCTCTGGTCCTTAGGCAGCATAATGGTCCGGGGCTCAAGTGGTTAAATATATAAAAAAAAAATGTCTCTGTAAAAAAATATATTTTTTTAGTCTACTTTAAAATTAATGCCGCGTACACACGATCGGACTTTCTGGCATACTTGGTCCGGCACACTCTCTGACGGACTTTGTCCGCCAGGTGTGCCGGACTTTAAAACAGACGGACTTGCCCACACACGACCGGACTTTCCGGCGGGCTAAGTCCGCCCGTCTTTCCGACGGACTTTCGCCGGAGTTACGGCGGACTTTCAGAATGAACGGACTTGCCCACACACGGACAAGTCCGTTCATTTTGAACGTGACTCAGGTGCGATGGGACTAGAAAAGGAAGTCAATCTTGCCGCTTTTATCGGCGAGATTGACACCTTGCGAGCCCCGTCGTGGTGCATACCAGGCCCTTAGGTCTGGTATGGATTATAAAGAAAAGCCCCTACGCCGAAAAACCGGCGTGGGGTCCCCCCTAAAATCCATACCAGACCCCGATCCGAGCACGCAGCCTGGCCCGTCAGGAAAGGGGGTGGGGACGACAGAGCGCCCCCCCTCCTGAACCGTACCAGGCCGCATGCCCTCAACATGGGGGGTGGGTGCTTTGGTGGAGGGGGCGTGGTCAACATGACCCAGTGACCATGCCCCCTAAAACGTCACAGTCCCAGCATGCCCAGGGACTGTGACATCATATGGGGGCGGGGTCTCCGCCTATATAAGTCACAACGGAGCCCGCAGGGAGCAGTCCAGCCGGAGAGAGCGTCGTGTCAACATCTGGAGAAGAGAAGAGAAGACAAGAAGCCCAGAAGTCCGGACCTCCGCTGGCAAGAGAGCTACCTGAAGACAGCGGAGGGGCCGGCCGAAGAACTGGAACACCGGGAGAAGAGGCCGGAGAGAGCGGAGAAGAACCAACTGGACGCCAGTAGAAGATGAACCAGAGGGACCCCCGAAGCCGGAAGAAGACCCCCGAAGCCGGAGGAAGATCCCCCCTGGAGCTGTTTAATAAATTATTTTAAAAACCTGTGTAGTGTGTTTTATTATTGACACTTTTTCCCTAGGTGAATGGGTAGGGGTACCATGTACCCCATACTCATTCACATAGGGTGGGGGGCCGGGATCTGGGGGCCCTCTTATTATAGGGGGCTCCCGGATTCCGATAAGCCCCCCGCCCGCAGACCCCGACAACCAACGGCCAGGCTTGTCGGGAAGAGGCCCTTGTCCTCATCAACATCGGGACAAGGTGCTCGGATCAGGGTCTGGTATGGATTTTAGGGGGGACCCCACGCTTTCCGTCGAACCAGCACACAGACGAGCGGACTTTCCGCCAGAAACTGAGTCCGACGGAAAGATTTAAAACATGTTTCAAATCTAGGTCCGGCGGGCTTTTGGGAAAAAGTCAGCCGGAAAAGTCAGCTGGAGCCTACACACGGGCGGATTGTCTGGCAGACTCTGGTCTGCCGGACCAAGTATGCCAGAAAGTCCGACCGTGTGTACGCGGCATTAGTCTACCTTAAAATTTAGCTTCAGTGTGAAACTTGATATTAGGTCATTAGGGCAGTGGATAATGTCTCAGTAGGGCAGTGGATGGTCAGTAGGGCAGCAGGCGGTGTGTTGACAGTGTCAGTAGGGCAGTGGACGGTGTCAGTAGTGCAGTGCATGGTCAATAGGGCAGTGGGTTGTGTCATTAGGGCAGTGGATGTCCAGTAGGGCAGTGGATAGTGTCAGTAGTACAATGTCAGTAGGACAGTGGACAGAGCCGGTAGGGCAGTGGATGGGGCCAGTAGGGCAGTGGACAGGGTTAGTAGGGCAGTGGACGGTCAGTAGGGGAGTGGACAGTGTTTTGACAGTGTCAGTAGGGCGGTGAACGGTGTCAGTAGGGCAGTGGATGTTGTCAGTAGGGCAGCAGACAGGGTCAGTAGGGCAGTGGACAGTGTCAGTAGAGCAGTGAACGGTCAGTAGGGCAGTGAATGCTGTCAGTAGGGCAGTGGATGGCCAGTAGGGCAAGTGGACAGTGTCATTAGGGCAGTAGGTGGTGTCAGTAGAGCAGTGAATGGGGTCATTGGGGAAGAGGTTGGTGTCATAAGGACAGTGGACGGTGTCAGTTGAGCAGTATAGATGGGCCGAACACCCCTCGGTTCGGTTTGCGTCAGAACTCTCGAACATCACAAAAGTTCGGACCCAAACAAAGTACCCCATTGAAGTTTATGGGGCCTAACAGGAAAAATCAAAAGTCCCCATTTTGAAGACTTATATGCAAGTTATTGGTCATAAAAAAGGTATGGGGGCCCAGGTACTGCCATGGGGTACCAATGCAAAAACATTTTTTTAAGGAGCAATGATTTTAATAATGCTGAAAATGAAATAATTAAAAAATAAAAATTACTTTAAATATAGTGACTGGGAGGTCCCCTTAGTCTGCCTGTAAAGTGGCGCATCTGTGCCGTGTATAGAAGCTTCTGCAGCAACAAAATTGTATACTCACCTTTCTGTAATTTTCCTTTGCTGGTGCATCTTGATGGCAGCATACAATGGGTTGTGACTCCGTCCCCACAACCTGATAGGACTTGTTAACTATAAATCAAAGACAGAACCGGCTCACAGCATTCTCTGTCACTCTCACCATTTGGGTGGGCATCTGTATGCTGCCATAAAGATGCACCTAATTGCGGAAAGGTGAGTATACAATTTTCCATTTTCCTGGTGCATCATGGCAGCATACAATTGAAACTAACTCAGCATACGGGAGGGTGCAAGAAAAATTTTGTAATCATCATTAGCGTTGGTATGCACCATGAATTTCCCAAATTTTACTGTCGTGAGCCAGGTTCACCTATTAAAGTGTAATGAAGGTGTCCTGGGAGGAGCATATTGCTGACTTGCAAATAGCCTCAGAAGACTTAGCACTGAGCTGTCCACAGAGCTGGCACTGCCCTAGTTGAATGTGCTCTTAAGCCCTCTGAAACAGAAGGTCTTGTGAAGGGTAGGCTCTTTTATTTGTCTTAACAATTTAGGAGGTGACTGAACATGTTGATGCTGACTGACCCTGCCTTAAGCCATGCTGGAACCAAGTACAGATTTCAGCTTTCCTGAATGAAAAGGTAGCTGCCAAGCAAGTCACCAGTGTTAGCTCAACATCCAGGGGATGTGGTTCTCTCACTCAACCAAGAAAGATGTTAAATTGGCTTCCTGGTTAAATTGGAAGAAGAAAGACACCCCATGGATAAAAGCAGTCTGGAGTTTTAGGACTATTCTGTCCGGGTAGAACCTTAAGTGAGGCTCCTTGAGTACAAAGCCTGCAGTTCTGACACCCTTTTTCACAGAGGTTGTAGCAAATAGAAATACGGTCTTCGGGGTTAGATTGCAGGGTGTACCCAATTCTGTAGGATAGAAATGAGGCCTTGATAGAAATGAGAACCATAAGCAAGTTCCACATAGGGAACAATGGTTTCCTGGGAGGTCTATAACGTCATGCAAACCTTTTAAGAATTGCATCACTAAAGGGTTAAGGACTCCTTAAACCCTTGTAAGTGCAGACAAGGCTGAACTTTGAACTTTAAAACATATTTGAACCTAGGCCCCTGTTCAGCCCCAGTTGTAAGAACTGTAGAATCTTGGCTGGTTTAGGTGATAAAGGACTCCAGGCTTTTGCTGTGTGAGATCTGCAATATAATCCCATATTCTTTGGTAAGTCTTATTCATGAAGACCTCTCTGGTTTGACACAAGGTAGGCACTACCTTCACTGAGCACCCTTGACTTGGTAGCCTCCGCCTCTCAACTTCCATGCCATCAAAAGTAGTCTTTTGGAGCTGGATGGCAAAACTGTCCATGAGAGAGAAAACATTATCACTGGAAGCGGCAGTGGTGACTCAATGCTTAAGTGTAGGAGAGACAAACACTAGAGCATCCTAAGCCAAAATTGTATATTTGCAAATATTGATACAGGAAGTTCCACTGACAGCGTAAGAATTTCACCCTTCCACTGCTGTCTAGGCACAGTACAAATCTTGCTCCTCTTTCTAAAAAGGAGTGAATGACAGAAGTGCTTTGATGTGATAATGTTCCATCTGAAAACAATTGATCAATTTGGAAGAATCAAGGATATTCCGGAACTGTTCTGCTGGAAGAGGACTTCACTCCCAAAGCATCTTTGGCTTTCTCATCAGAGGATTGATATTCCCTGGTGGAAGTTCTATTGAATTTTCCCAGTCACTATTGCAGACAGTATGACCTTTGTAAATTGCCCTGGGGGAGATGTACAGACCGAAGGGGGGGCACTGAAACTGGTAGAGGAATTGAGGATAAATTGGGACAAGTAGGTGTCTGATAAATCTACAGAGCAACCATCTTGCATGACTCCAACTTCCTGTGTTTGCTGAGTTTTTTTTTTTTATTCAACTTTAGCACTGGGCACAGATTACCTGATTTTTATTTTTTATTTCTTTGCTAGGCATGGAGGTGAACTGAATCCTCATCTCCTCTGGACCAGAATTTTTTACTTTTCCATCAACTCTGGTAGCCTGGCTGACTGGAAGAGATTGAAAGGTGGACTATTTATGTTAAATGATCGTTATGCTCATTGAATTAGGCCCCTGCATGGGTTTGTCATGATGTTATACTTTTTCAATAAAATGTATTGTACCAGAAAGGTGGACCTCCCTTAAATGCTTGGGGTGAAAAAATTTATCCTAACCGATTAACAGCTCTTGTTTGCCAGTGTTCAATCTCTTGTAGGCAGTAGTATAACCTTACATATTAGAATTACATCTGCCCTGTGTCCCTTAATGAACTCAACGACAAGGTTTTTACAGTTCATTCAGTACAGGTTACCTTTAAATCAGAGTGGCTGTTAATTGTCACTAATACACCAAGCAGCAATCTCACTACTAACTTAAAAGTTGCAAATTTGTCATCTTGTGGGTAGGGCCAACTTGTCTGTGCACATGGGACCTTTACTCTCTTTTTTCCTCTGGTGTATGCACTTACTAATGCCTGGGTCCGGACAGGGCCATGTTTTTGTGGGGTTCAACATTAAGGTGGCACCCTGATTTAGAAGTGATCTGTTCACCTGGTGCATCTGTATCATACCTTGAGGCTTTGCTGCACACATCACACTTTCTCATGATACATACACCTGTGCTTGGAATGTGACATTTTGAAGGAGATACCACAGAGGAATGTCCGGTTCCACCAGTCCAGCTCTCCTGTCACTTCACTCCCAGTGAAAGTATATAGGTTCTGCAATGGCATCGCGCAAACTTCCTGTGCGCACAACCTAACTTCGTTAACTCCTTCCATACCCACAGCTAGGTCCCTGGCATCTCTGCAGCACAGAATGTGCTCCCAGATGTTAGGGGACTTGCTACTTCGGAGGGAGGCAGTAAACCACTTCCCTCACTATGCATGAGACATGTCACCCTGCTGGTACTGCTCTTCCGCTGTATGGCTGTCATATCATTGCCTTATGCTTTTTGCCCATAGCAACGACATGTTCTCTACTTCATCTTCACTGGGTGCTTAACAGGCCCTGTTTTTCTGATATGCCATAAATAAACCACCATGCACACCTTTGCAGTAACTTCAGACCAGGCATGAAATGGTTAATGGAACTTTTTTTTTTTTTTTTTTTTTACGAAAACAGGGGTGCTTTATTTTGCAATACTATTATACAGAAGGGATATGGTTAATGGAACTTTACTGAACATTCTTAACAGTATAGTGCTACAGTTCAATAACAGTCTTCCTCTCAGTAAACATAGCCTGCCAAATTCATACCTTCCAAGGTAACAGTCCATAATGTGGAAGAGTCCTGGTTCCAGGGGATCTCCCAAAGGTGCTTAGAATGTTGCTGATGGTAACATCTTGCTGCTGTACCTCTCTTCTCGTTCCCATGCAGGCCATGACTCAGGGCTCTGAGCAGAACCCTCCCCCTTTTTAATAGCAGCACAGGGAGGAGGGCAGAGCCCAGAAAGCCCGGGAGAATGCAGAACCTTGCTTAACCCCTTACAACCTGGGCAGCCTAACTAACTGCTTAATGCAATCAAAGAACTGACATTAATACAGGAATTTTACAGTGCAAGAAGATATCAAAGGCAATCATACAAAAAATACTGATTTCGAAAGTGATAATCTGATGGGACAAGCATGAAAATTTTCTCATACATTAACAGATCGTACAATTCTTGTTTAATCAGTATAGTTTTAATTCGAAAATGCAATACAAATACACTACACATTACATCACTTCCGAATTTTTATTCTGTCACACGAGTGTAGCACATCATTGTAGGAGCTGCTGGTGAATAGGGATCTCCCACCCTGTACAGCCAGGCACACCAAATTTGCACAGGCTCAATTGAGACAGGAAACAGTCCAGCAACTTTGTTTTTGTGTTTTATTTAGGGGTTAATAAACTTGGATAGGAATACAGGTATTGTGGGATACCCACTTGACTGGAACAAATTCTCTTCAGGGACACGTCAACTATATTCACACCTTTCCTTCCTCCTGCATGATTTTTCTTGCAGATCCACTGCGGTGTCACCCAGGAAAAATCTTTAGCAAAGGCCCTTTTGTCAGGTCACCTTGAGGCTAGGTGACAGATGCACTCTGTAGGAGTCAGAAGTGCACCGCTAGGTAGTGGACCCTAGGACTGACTGCTGCGGATTGAACCCTGGGAGGTTCAGGAAGCAGGTCTACTGGATCACTAACACAGATCCCACTGGGAGCTAGAGCATAGATTCCCTAGGGCGCGGAGTCTAAGAGCCAGCAGGTGTTCACCAGAGCCCCTAGTGGTGAGGATGGACTGAGCTGCAGTCTGGCTCCAGGTCATGGCCCCCAGGGTCTCCCAGCTCACGCTCACGGTAGACTACAGGAGAAGAGGAAGGATGGAGCAGGCTGGAACAACAAGGAAAGTAAGGAATAAGCCAAATGTCAGGGCAACTAGCAGACAAGGATAAACATAACACGCCAAAGGTCAGGGTCACAAGCAGACAGGGAAAGTCAAGAACAGGCCAAAGTCGGTAACTGGAATCAGACGTAGGAAACACAGCAAGTACACACAAAAGCTAACACACAATGGTTGATCAGCACTGCTGGCTTGCAGTGCACAGGTTAATATAGGGTTCCCTGATAGGAGCTGGGGTGGAGCCATGCTAGAGGAGAGTTTATAAAAGCAGTCAGATGAGGGTCAGCTGGTCCCTAGAGATGAACACATGGAGACAGGTAAGCTGACAGACAAACTCTATTGCATAACCATGACAGTACCCCCCTTATGAGGCCTCCCCCTCCCCCGCCTGGGCCCTGGTTTAAAAGGAAACTCCAGATGAAACCTCCTCAACAGACGAGGCGCAAAGATCTCAGATGCAGTGATCCAAGACCTCTCCTTGGGACCAAACCCTTCCCAATGTACGAGGTAAAAATGAATTGTGCACTGGCTAAGGAACCCCCTGCAAGCTTTGGAGTCCCCAGAGAAAGGGGCCGGAGCTGGCAGTTGTAATGAATGTGTGGCTGCTACTGGTGCGATAGGTGCAGCAGCAGATAGCGGTTAAGGTTGTTGAACCGGGGGTCCTAATGAGGCCTGAACCTGTTCAAAACAGGATGCCAAATCCTGAAGGAATCGCATCACCTGGGTCTGATGCGATTCCTGGGTCTCAAGTCTGCGAACTAAGCCCTGCAACGGATCATCTGCGGGTAGCCGCAAATCAGCCGGGTCCATGGCTGACCAAACTGTCAGGTCACCTTGAGGCCAGGTGACAGATGCACTCTTCAGGAGTCGGAAGTGCACTGCTAGGTAGTGGACTCTAGGACTGACAGCTGTGGATTGAACCCTGGGAGGTTCAGGAAGCAGGTCTACTGGATCACTAACACAGATCCCACTGGGAGCTAGAGCATAGATTCCCCAGGGCATGGAGTCTAAGAGCCAGCAGGTGTTCACCAGAGCCCCTAGTGGTGAGGATGGACTGAGCTGTAGTCTGGCTCCAGGTCGCGGCCCCCAGGGTCTCACAGCTCACGCTAGACTACAGGAGAAGAGGAAGGAGGCAGCAGGCTGGAACAACAAGGAAAGTAAGGAATAAGCCAAATGTCAGGGCGACTAGCAGACAAGGATAAACATAATACGCCAAAGGTCAGGGTCACAAGCAGACAGGGAAAGTCGAGAACAGGCCAAAGTCGGTAACTGTAATCAGACGTAAGAAACACAGCAAGTACACACAAAAGCTAACACTTAATGGTTGATCAGCACTGCTGGCTTGCAGTGCACAGGTTAATATAGGGTTCCCTGATAGGAGCTGGGGTGGAGCCATGCTAGAGGAGAGTTTATAAAAGCAGTCAGGTGAGGGTCAGTTGGTCCCTAGAGATGAACACATGGAGACAGGTAAGCTGACAGACAAACTCTATTGCATAACCATGACACCTTTACAGGCATAGGACCCAGGCCCCTAGACTTTAGAAGGTGGTGACACCACTAGCACTTTCACTGCACTTCCTCCTGTGGTCACTGGTCCCAGCACCACCTCTTCAGCAGCCCCTTTCATTAGCTCTCCTGGCTACGTCCCACAGACTGCACACTCACCTGCCCACCCGGCTGACTTCTCTTGGAGACCTCCCTGGCGTGATTGCTGGCTCCGACTATCCTCACTCTTGCTCCTGTGTCTCTGGACAGGACTCCTCTGTGTGTCTTGGGAGGATCCCTCTAGCACCCGACCCCCAGGGCTCTCACACTGGGGCTGCAGGGGAGGAGTTTTTCAGGCACTTTACAGGTGCTATTTTTAGCCTGAAAACGCCCCAGTGTGAAAGGGCTCATAGTAAACTTTTCATATTCGATATGAGACTAGCATGCAAAGAAAACCCAAATAAACTGATAATTTGTCCGATAATCTCATTGTGTGTACCAGGCATTAGATTGTAAACTCTAACGAGCAGAGCTCTCTGACTCCTACTGTATTAAATTGTGTTGTAATTGTACTGCCCTTATGTTCTAAAGTGCTGTGTAAACTGTCAGCGCTATATAAATCCTGTATAATAACAAATAAAATGTATACAGTGATAGATCTTTTAACCGCTTACCGACCAGCGCACACCGATTTACGTTGGCAGAATGGCACTGGTAGGCAAAAGAGCGTACAGATACGTCCCCTTTAAGAAGAGGTGTCGCGGGCGTGCGCCCCCCCGCCGTGGTCTCCGTGACCGTGAACACGGGTCCCGCGGACTTGATGTCCACTGGGTGCCCGCAATCGTGTCACGGAGAGGAAGAACAGGGAGATGCTTTTGTAAACAAAGCATTTCCTCGTTCTCTGTCATCGAGAGCAGTGATCACTGTCCTGTGTGATGAACTTGAAGCCCAGCTTTTAATGTAAATCGCTTCTGTTTATTATTATCCAGTGAAAGTTGTTGGGTTAAGGTTTATAAATGTCATACAGTTTACTGAACACTGATATGAAAATCATTCATATGCACGTTGCTATGAACCATATTTAGCAGGTGATTACTTATCCTTTTGATCATTGATAATAGTCTTATATATATATATATAACCTGTAAGACTGTCAATATTTCCTCAGTGTACCCTCTTCTATCTTTGAAGATATGTCTATCCACATTCCAAAGTCGAAGCTATCTCCTGCCACTCCTCAAAAGATGAAAAGAATGTTCGTGAAGTCCAGGATTCCATGAAATACCCATTTGAACTCTGCTCTTTTCTGTCCATTTCTAATCAAAAAACATTAAAGTACTGTAACACTACAGATATTAAAATGAATATCAGTATTGTAATACCATACATTTTAATGGTTAACTATAATTAAACAAACCAGTTGCGTCAGCAGTCATCTGATGAAAGCAGCCATTACTAATCTGCAGATTGCATAGGTCCAGGATAGTGATTCTCTAGCAGGGAAGCTGAAAAAATGCAGTTTCATTGCTCAAGAAAGTGAATGCAGCCCATAGGCAGAATATGAGTGGTTCCATCATAAGCTTTTCAGGCAGCAGGTTTTGGTTAACACCAGATTACCCTGGTGTAGTGACTTCAGTCCAAACGTTTTATTCTAATTTTGGGTAGAAGGGACATGGGTTATACTCTCTATCGGGTTTTTATTGCTATCTGTTTCCCTGTAGGGGAAAAATAACCTTACAGTTTGTCCTGGAGATAACTGTTACTGAGAAATTGTATAGTTAATACTCCAAATATTCCAAAATATTGTGGTTGTCAATGGAACAGGAGCAGGTGGGATATATTCTAATAAGGACGCCTGTTCCCTTGACAATTTATGTGGGATTACCCCTCAAATTGGTGAGATTTACACTTACACTATATTACCAAAAGTATTTATTGGGATGCCTGCCTTTACACGCATATGAACTTTAATGGCATCCTAGTCTTAGTCCGTAGGGTTTGATATTGAGTTGGCCCACCCTTTGCAACTATAACAGCTTCAATTCTTCTAGGAAGGCTGTCCACAAGGTTTAGGAGTGTGTCTATGGGAATGTTTGACCATTCTTCCAGAAGCACATTTGTGAGATCAGGCACTGATATGGACGAGAAGGCCTGACTTACCGTCTCCACCCTAATTCATTCCAAAGGTGTTCTATCAGATTGAGGTCAGGACTCTGTGTAGGTCAGTCAAGTTTCTCCACCCCAAACTCGTCAGGGCTCAAAATTTCAAGTCCTAAACTACTAGCCAAGCCTCAAGGGTTACTCGCCACCAGTGCCCCACTCAATCCCAACCCTGCCCCGCCCCTAAACACGCCCTCATAAGTTATCTCATGAAATGACACTTAAATGTTTTATGCAAAAATAAATTACAAAAATAAATATTAACAACAACTTTATCAGTGCAGCCTCACCTGTGCTCATCAATGCAGCCTCACCTGTGCCCACATTTGCAGACACACTGTGCCCACTATTGCAACCCCACTATTGCAGCCTCACTGTGCCCACCATTGCAGCCACACTGTGCCCACCATTGCAGCCACACTGTGCCCACCATTGCAGCCACACTGTGCCCACCATTGCAGCCACACTGTGCCCACCATTGCAGCCACACTGTGCCCATTGCAACCACACTGTGCCCATTGCAGCCTCACTGTGCCCATTGCAGCCTCACTGTGCCCATTGCAGCCACACTGTGCCAATTGTAGCTAAACTGTGCCCATATCAGCCTCACTGTGCCCATTGCAGCCTCACTGTGCCCATTGCAGCCTCACTGTGCCCATTGCAGCCAAACTGTGCCCATTGCAGCCCCACTGTGCCCATTGCAGTCTCATTGTGCCCATTGCAACCACACTGTGCCCATTGCAGCCATACTGTGCCCATTGCAACCACACTGTGCCCATTGCAACCACACTGTGCCCATTGCAGCCGCACTGTGCCCATTGCAGCCACACTGTGCCCATTGCAACAACACTGTACCCATTGCAGCCACACTGTGCCCATTGCAACCACACTGTGCCCATATCAGCCTTACTGTGCCCAATGCAGTCTCACCGTGCCCATATCAGCCTTACTGTGCCCAATACAGCCTCACTGTGCCCATTGCAGCCTCGCCTGGGCAGAGGAATGCATGGCTGGAGGAAGAGGAGAGCCGCAGGATAGCATGCTGTTACCGGCGCTTACATTATAATTGTCTCCGCTCTGCTAGACACAGCCCCGCCTCCTCCTGACCTGCGCCTGTGATAGATAGAACGCATCCCAGCATTGGACCGGCGTTCTATCTGTCACAGGCGCAGGTCAGGAGGAGTCGGGGCTGTGTCGAGCAGAGCGGAGACAATTATAATGTAAGTGCCAGTAACAGCGTGCTATCCCGCGGCTCTCCTCTTCCTCCCCGGGACGATCGCTGGGAGAATGGCTTCCGATCAACCCCGCCGGCGGTGCTCTCCCCCCTCTCCCAGGCAGGCAGCCCAGCTCGCAAGACCTCATTTTCCACTCGCAAAATGCGAGTAGGCGAGTGGAAAATTTGAGGGCTGGTCTATGGAATGAGAAGGCCTGGCTCGCAGTCTCCGTTCTAATTTATCCCAAAGGTGTTCTATCGGGTTGAGGTCAGGACTCTGTGCAGGCCAGTCAAGTTGCTCCACCCCAAACTCGCTCATCCATGTCTTTATGGAACCTTGTTTTGTGCACTAGTTCAAATCATTTGGTGGAGGGGGATTATGGTGTGGGGATGTCTTTCAGGGGTTGGGCTTGGCCCCTTAGTTCCAGTGAAGGGAACTCTTTAAGGTGTCAGCATACCAAGACATCTTGGACAATTTTATGCTTCCAACTTTGTGGGAACAGTTCAGGGATGGCCCCTTCCTACATGTTCCAACATGACTGTGCACCAGTGCACAAAGCAAGGTTCATAAAGACATGGATGAGCGAGTTTGGGGTGGAGGAACTTGACTGACCTACACAAAGTCCTGACCTCAATCTGATAGAACACCTTTGGGATGAATTAGAGCGGAGACTGCAAGCCAGGCCTTCTCGTCCACATCAGTGCATGTCTCACAAATGCGCTTCTGGAAGAATGGTCAAACATTCCCATAGACACACTCCTAAACCTTGTGGACATCCTTCCCAGAAGAGTTTAAGCTGTTATAACAGCAAAGGGTGGGCCAACTCAATATTGAACCCTACAGACTAAGACTGGGATGCCATTAAAATTATGTGCGTGTAAAGGTAGGTGCCCCAATACTTTCAGCAATGATGTACGTCTGTCTTTGTTTATAGAGACAGAAAGTCCAGGGAAATTTCCCCAATGGGGAAACAGGCAGCAATACAAACCTAACACACTCTTTCAAAAGCCAAGAAAAGGAGTAGTGAAGTTACACTTTAAAATCAAACTACTTCTACATAATAGACATTAATTGCAATTACTGTTTTAAAAATGGCTGTAGAAAATAGTACAAAACAAAAATTCTCTGTACTGTTCTGCAAATTTCAGTATGCTATACCAAAATCTTCCAGAAGAGGGAACAAACGCACCATAACTGTCTCTATAAAATGTATTCATTATCATCCTTTTTCCTTGCTGCTCCAAAAATCATCATGAATAATTTTATATATCCTGTACATCATACATCATGGTTAAAAAACTCTGTCTGGATTGACCCCCCATGCTTGTTTTTTTATCACAATTTTTATCACATCTGATTGCCATTGAAGACCCACTACAACTGCCACCCTGCAGGTGAGCCTAAAATCCAAATGGCATGAGTCATATATGAATCTTGCTGATAGTGGGAGGTGAATGCTGAATAATGAGATCCAATCCAGATATTGGTTTGGACCCATAATTATTATTATTCTACAGGATTAATACGGTATATCAATCTCCTATTTATAAACCGACCCCTTTGAACAGTTTTTGTTTACACCATGCAGTAAAATGTGAAATACAGAGCATAGGGAAGGGGATTATAAACTGTGCCAACAACAGACACAATAGAGATAGCAAAAAGGATATCAAATTTTAATTGTATAAAATTTAAAAACCAAACAATACATAAAATGTAGAACCACAGTATAGAGATGGAGCACTATACGGTTATTCTGTTGACCGACAAAAATGATGTTGAATGGTAGTAGCAGGTCAATTCTTCCCTACTAGTTTCGCTAAGACATAGGCTTCATCAGGGGAATAGAATATAACAGAAAAGAATTTTTGACTCTAGAATAGAAAATAGAATAGAAAAAACAATCACAAGAAGAATTTGAAACAAAATATACATGTACCTAACAGCATAGTACAAATCAATGAATGATTAATCAGCATAGTATCCACAGTCCAGTCCAACTAGTACCCCATAAGTCCCAAACCCCACCGAAAGGGGGGCTTCCATATGATGAAAAATAGAACCCCAAAGTGCCCACAACCACTCACATACCCCGTCAGGCCCCCAGGGCTAGGCAGGCGCAGTCAGGCAACCGGAGACGGCAATCGCAATCAGCCCTGTAATTGGCTGCAGAGGGCCTATAAGGGAAGCCTGTAAAAGCTTAAAAGACAAACAAAAATATAAAAAATCAGGGGGGACGATAGAATTTTAATAATGTTAACAAGGGCTGGAGAGCCTCAATACATACCAAGACCAAAGTGGTGAGAAAAACGAAACAAAGGGTGCTGAAAATGTCAATATGTTGTACTTGAATCTTTCAAGGCAGGGGAATTAATTAATTGACAAGTGAAGGGGCTAAATGAACAATAAGATTTATACTTTAAGAACATGAATAATGAATTTTAGAAAGTATAAATAATTATATATTTAGGGGACTTCAGTATGTTAAAGAATAAACGCTTACCCACAAGTAGGTGGATACATTTAAGGGCATCAAGGAGCCCAACTGTATCAAATGCAACAGTGTGGGAAGCAAAAGGCAAGAGCCACACTTAGGTGTTAAAAAGGTCCAGATGATCCAATTGAATAGATCTAATTCAATATAAAAACCGGAAATAAACACAAATATTAGCGTTGCACATCAAACAATGAAAAAAAGGCAAAGGGCTCGGAGGAATCAGGAATTTCCAAAGGAAAAAAGTTTACCTTGCACAGAAAACACAAACACATCAATGCCCAGAGAAGTCAGCAAATGAAAACACAAAACGGCAACCTTTTAACCCCCACCCGTTCGGCATAAGCAATTAGCCAATTGGGAGCGGACATGAGACGGCCTGTGCGCCTGCGCAGTGTCAAAGAACAATAGCCTACAATGCCCTGAGTGCCGAGCGTGACCTGTATCACATGGTATATTTCAACCATGCGATGATGTCAAACAGGGGCATGATCTATGCACGGGCCTGCCAATGGGGGTGGAGGAGGAGAAAATATCCACCCGCCTATGGAGGAAGGTAGAAAGAGGCCGATTTAAAATTGAACAGACAGGGGGGCGTGAACAGAGGCCGAAGGGGCGGGCAGCTGTCAAAGACAGTGAGCCCTTGGGTGTCCATACAGCCAAAGGCTGTAGAGCAGGGGTCTCAAACTGGTGGCCCTCCAGCTGTTGCGAAACTACAAGTCCTATGAGGCATTGCAAGGCTGACAGTTACAAGCATGACTCCCACAGGCAGACTGTAGTTTCGCAACAGCTGGAGGGCTGCCAGTTTGAGACCCCTGCTGTAGAGGGACGTCGCCCCCAGGAAACAGGACAGCGCCCGAGCAAGCGATGAGGGAAAGGTGGGGCAACCGGGGAGTGGGAACAGGGGGAACAAGGCAAAGGGAAAAGAGTAGAAGGGTGGTAGTCATGTAGTGCTCCATATACATGACAATGGGTCCATGCGAATAATCGCTCAGAGATAAAACAAATGAACATATAAATAGGAACCTACCAACATATTAATATATATTTTGTACTATAAACCTAAAACACTGCAATAAGAATATGCAAAATAGAAAAGTGGGTAGAAATTAACAGGCATTATAAAAAAATATATAAATAGATACAGAAATAATGGCAATTAAAGGCACTAGTTCAACAACATATACTCAAAACAGTCCCTGTATTGATCCCAGGAATGATAGGGGGGGTCAGAAAGGCAGTGAAAGAGCACAGACAGAGATGGGAAAAAGGCATGATGGAAGAAAAGGTGAGGGCCCGATGCAAACAGTCAGTCAAGAACCGTTGAGGATCAAAAGTGGATGCACATAAGAAGTACCAAATAAACATATAAAGGGTCAAATTTGTCACAGCAAAATTTATTTTTTATGAATCTAAAGAAAGGATTTAAAGCTAATATATTAGTTTAACCCAGGAAATTTGATAACATCCAATTTGTGTTTCCATCTGGGCTGTAGCTAAAGCAAAGTGATGTCAATGTCACTACCTCGAGCATGTAAGGGTACATGCTCAAGTGCAGCAAATGAACAGCACCAGGATCATAATCATGTTGGCTTGCAATGTGTCTATTAAGAGCAGTGGTAGTTAGACGTTTGTATAGGGGTGCAATGTGGTCTTTAATATGTTTGAGTAAAGGACGCTTCGTCTTTCCAATGTAAAAACAACCACACATGCAAGTAGCCAGATATACTACTCCAACTACTTTACACGTAACTTTGTGTTTAACAAGGTGAGCCTGACCATTGGGAAGAACAGTATCTCTGGAATTGATGATAAAGGGACACATATCACAACCACCATGTAAAATAGTATTGCCTGCGGAAGGCTTACAATATAAGGATGAATGTAAAATCCCATCCTGGCCAACAATGATTTGTAGATCTAAGAAACTAATCTTAGACTGGCTACATTCCATTGGGAAACTGAGATTATAGGCATTAACAGCCAGTAAGTCCATCAGCTGCGAGAGTCCATCCCGACCACCTGACCACAAAATAAAAACATCATCAATATACCTTTACCAGGCAATGACATGTTGGAGTAATCCTGATAAGGATTCGTTGGAAAAAAGTTCCCTCTCCCACCCCCCAGGTACAGGTTGGCGTATGATGGGGCACATTTGGTCCCCATGGCCACCCCCTGCACCTGGAGGAAGTGGGAGGAACAAAACATAAACATATTTCAGGATGAACTCCAGCAGCCGAAGGATAAACTAGCTGTAATCATTGGATGTGAGTCCACATTCATTTAAATGAGTGCGAATAACATCAATTCCCTTAGCATATGGGATGGAGTTGTATAGACTTTCCACATCTAAGGCTACCAGCCATGTATCGGGGGGACCTGTTTACCATCTATGTTTCGAAGCAGGTCAATCGTATCCTGAACATAGGAAAAAAGGGAGGTTACGTGAGGTGTTAAGTATTTGTCTACCAGGGCACTGGCATTTTCGGTTAGGCTCTGACAGCCAGAGATGATGGGTCGTCCAGGTGGCTGTTGCAGTGACTTGTGCACCTTTGTCAAGGAATAAAACGTAGAAATTATTATTATTATTATTATTATTATTCAGGATTTATATATAGCGCCAACAGTTTACGCAGCGCTTTACAATATAAAAGGGAGACAATACAGTTATAATACAATAAAATACAAGAGGATTAAGAGGGCCCTGCTCAGAAGAGCTTACAATCTAATAGGGTGGGGCAGGTGGTACAAAAGGTTGTAACTGTGGGGAATGAGCTGGTGGAAGTGGTAGGAGATTAGTTGGAGACGTGATAGGCTTTCCTGAAGAGATGAGTTTTCAGGGATCGCCTGAAGGTAGCAAGAGTAGGGGATAGCCGGATAGATGGAGGTAGCGAGTTCCAGAGGATGGGAGAGGCTCTGGAGAAATCCTGGAGACGAGCATGGGAGGAGGAGATGAGAGAGCCTGAAAGCAGGAGGTCTTGAGAAGAGCGGAGAGGTCGATTTGGGTGATATTTGGAGACAAGATTAGTGATGTAGCTTGGGGCAGAGTTGTGAATGGCTTTGTATGTTGTGGTTAGAATTTTGAATTTAATTCGCTGGGTGATTGGGAGCCAGTGTAGGGATTGGAGTAGAGGGTTGGCAGACACTGAGCGGTTGGTAAGGTGGATAAGTCTGGCAGCAGCATTCAGGATAGACTGAAGAGGGGATAGCCTATGGAGAGGTAGGCCAATGAGAAGGGAGTTGCAATAATCAAGGCGAGAGATAACAAGGGAGTGAATGAGGAGCTTTGGGTCCTTCACATTTAGAAAGTTCCATGTTTTTGAATCAATTGTACCCGATTGGTAGGCCTCAAAAATTAGCTTATAATATTCACTGATGAAGTTTTGTATTAAGGTCTTAGAAATGGGTCGGTACCAATTTCTGTTGTCAAGGATGTCCAGTCACATGCCGCCGGTTTGATGACCAGATCCGGATGACATGGAAGATCCCTAAGGGCTTTCTGGTGTCTAAAGGAAAGATTATGTGTATGGAGTTTATCCAAATCCATATTTTCATTCTCAAAAGTGGTTTGTTGGACAAATGGCCAAATATTGGGATTTGTCTGAAATGAAGGGAAAGCTCGCGATTTCGGTTTAAAGGAAGAAGCTCCCGGCTACTAATTGGCTAATTGCTTATGCCGACCGGGTGGGGGGTTTAAAAGGTTGCCGTTTTGTGTTTTCATTTGCTGACTTCTCTGGGCGTTGATGCGTATGTATGTCCTGTGCAAGGTAAATTTTTTCCTATGGAAATTCCTGATTTCTCTGAACCCTTTGCCTTTTTTTCATTGTTTGATGTGCAACGCGAATATTTGTGTTAATTTCCGATTTTTATTCCAAATTAGATCTATTCAATTGGATCATCTGGACCTTTTTGGCATCTAAGTGTGGCTCTTGCCTTTTGCTTCCCACACTGTTGCATTTGATACAATTAGGCTCCTTGATGCCCTTGAATGTATCCACCTACTTGTGGGTAAGCGTTTATTCTTTAACATACTGAAGTCCCCTACATATATAATTATTTATACTTTCTAAAATTCATTATTCATGTTCTTAAAGTATAAACCTTATTGTTCATTTAGCTTCTTCACCTATCAATCACTCAATTCCCCTGCCTTGAAAGATTCAAGTACAACATACTGACATTTTCAGCGCCCTTTGTTTTGTTTTTCTCACCATTTTGGTCTTGGTATGTATTGAGGCTCTCCAGCCCTTGCTAACATTATTAAAATTCTATCGTCCCCCCTGATTTTTTATATTTCTTGTTTGTCTTTTTAGTTTTTACAGGCTCGCCTTATAGGCCCTCTGCAGCCAATTACAGGGCTGATTGCGATTGCCGTCTCCGGTTGCCTGACTGCGCCTGCCTGGCCCCGGGGGCCTGACGGAGTATGTGAGTGGTTGTGGGCACTTTGGGGTTCTATTTTTAATCATATGGCAGCCCCCCTTTCAGTGGGTTTGGGACTTATGGGGTACTAGTTGGACTGGACTGTGGATACTATGCTGATTAATCGTTCAGTGATTTGCACTAGGCGGTTAGGTACATGTATATTTTGTTTCAAATTCTTCTTGTGATTGTTTTTTTCTCTATTCTAGAGTCAAAAATTATTTTCTGTTATATTCTATTCCCCTAATGAAGCCAATATCTTGGCGAAATTAGTATATATAGGGAACCACAAAGAGAAATATTATTCTCAGAAAGGTGTTGCCAACATCCCAATAGTCATTGTATGGGGACCCTGAAACAGGGAAACAAGTACCCCAGCGGGACTTTAAGGGAGAACAACATATATTGTATATCATAAAATATCATTTATTAGAAAGATTAAAGAAGCATATATAAAAATATGACAACAGATAATACAGCACTTTTAGTGCATAATAAGAAATACATTTTCATTGTGTTATACTGTTCACATATTTCAAAGATGAACACAAAAGAACCCATAGTGCGGTTGCTACTACTTTTCTGTTATGCCGCGTACACACGGTCGGACTTTTCGTCTACAAAAGTCCAACGGACGCTGACGGACTAAAGCTGGCTGGTAATCCGATCGTGTGTGGGCTTCTTCGGACTTTCAACGTACTTTTTTAGCCTCAAATCCGACGTACTTTAGATTTGAAACATGCTTCAAATCTTTACGTCGTAACTACGAC